>RYFJ01001553.1:0-600000 GCA_003991445.1 Oryza meyeriana var. granulata
AGAGGCTGTCCAAGTAAATTTTAGCCATAAATTTGGACCGCAAATAATGCTTGCGGGCCCAACTGGTCTATCCATAGGAGTATACAGAATAACTCGGCCATGGCCCATGGGCCTGCTTATAAAAGTCCATTTAGGCCCATAACAAAATTTGGATCACGAATAGCCCATCAAAATTTAGATTTCAGCGTCCTTGAATTTATCCTCCAAATAGTCCAAAGAGTTGGATAAAATATTTATAAAAAATTGAGAAGATAGATTATAATGATATAAGTCACTCCATAAACATACAAATCTAAATTTGATCTACACATGAGAAAAAAGCAACAAATTGTTTGGGTGTTATACAAGCATTATATGTAGTTCGATTTTATTATTTTTTCTGCTTGTCTAGAATCGATTTTAGACTTACGCGTTTGTCCATTACTAATTCACCATAATCTATGTTATCAAAAAATTTTAAATTATTTATACAACTATTTGGGTCACATTTGTAACGCCTCGATTTTCGGGCCGTTAAAATCTGTTAATTTTTAATAAAAACCCTAATTTTAAAAATTCGGTTCTTTGTGTGTGATTCAGGACATAGGTGTCAAGATCTCAATTAAATCCTCTTTTGAACCCCCAAAATCCCGATTCAAAAATTCCCTCCAAAATCTCAAGACTTGAATTTTGGAATCCGAATGTCTCTCTCGAGATCCCTTGAAAAATTCAAAACCAAAATCCTTTCCTACAATTTTCAAATCAGTCAAAAATATCCCTCTTAAATCCTTGGCTTAAAATTCAAATTTGAATTCAAAGTTCCCCTTGAATCCCTCACATTTCCCTCCAAAAAAATCCTTCACAAATTCAATCACATTTCAAAAATTTTCCAAGTTATAGCAAAAAAAAAATCCTCTCTAAAATCCCTAGATTTTTGGTGAGCCCAAAGATTAAATTCAAATTCAAATCCAATCTCAAAACATTCAAATTTTGATCCCTGGAGAATTACAAAGGATTACTGTTCAATCGGGCCGCTCTTCTCTTTTCTCTCCCCTCGGCCCGGCCCCTCTCAGCCTCCCAGGACCCAGTCCCTCCCCACTTCCCCGTTCGGCCGCGGCCTAGAGCTGCTTGGCCCAACCGAGCCGATCCGATGGTCCCGAGTCCCCTCCCGCTCATGCATCTGCCTGCCCAAGCCCATCGAGTGCTTGCCCGCCGCACAGCTGTCTTGTCGACATCCTGGGCACACAGCCGCCACGTGTCGCATGCCCGCGCGCTAGACCAAGAGTGGTCATCTCTCCAACCTCCGTTCTCCCCTGCACGAGCACCACGTGCTCGGTCAAATGCCTCCAAGAAAATATCTCCGCGTCAATGCCGTGCCCGACCACGCCTCTCCCTGCGTTGGCAAGGTCCCGCTGCATCGCTGCCCTCGCCACCCACGCAGTTCTGCTGTCGTCCCAGGAACGCCGCCACCGTGCTTGTCTCACCGCCTCAGCCAACCGAAGCAGCGCTGCCTCGCTTGCCGTGCCACCGCCTCTCTCCGTCGTCCTCTTGTGCCACCTCGCGGCTATAAAGCTGAGGCCCTCCTCTCCTTCCTCCCCCCATGGCCACATCTCCCTCGGCCTCGTCGCGCCACCGTGCCCGGCCCGTGCTCTCTTTGCCTCCCCTCGCCGCAATTTCTCCCTTCCGGTGAGCCTTCCTACCCTATTCCCTCGCCTCTTCCAAAAATTGCACCCTAAGCTGGCCCTTAGATTGCATACCCCAAACGGCCACGGCCGCTATTTTCGATGCCCCGCCCCCCGCTTTTCCTGACATCCCGCCACCGCCGCATGACAATCTCTCTCGTCGTTGCCCTCGGACCCACGCCGTTGGTCGCCGTCATGCACCATCCGTCCAATCCGAACCGTTCAATCGCTTCCCCGTCCCCTCTACTCCCCGATGCCGTAACCCGCTCCTCCTACCTCGCCGCCACTCGCCGGAACATGTCGAGCGCCGGCGGCAGTCGTGTCGAGTACCTTCCCCAAAATTCAAGCCCAGCCATTACCCCCTCTAATTCCCCAAATATGCCACTGACAAGTGGACCCATATCATTATTGCACAGTAACCCCTTCCTAACCCCTCTCCCTTTCTATGACATGTGGGCCCGCACAACTAATTAACCTTCTTTTCAAATCATGTCTCCCCGAAATGTGGACCCATCCAGCTTTCCGACCCAGTTCGACGGCCTAGAGTTCCCCTGGGCCGCCTCAATAGGCCAATGGGCCATTAGCACCACCTCCCCTACCAGCCTTCCTCCATCTTCCATGGGCCAAAGGTTGCTGGGCCAAGCCTAACAAGTCCATAGTCCAGCGGCCTCTTTCCCCCATCTTTCCTTCTCTCTTGGGCCGAAGCCCATAGGCCGGCCTAGCAGACCAATATCCCTTTCCCACCCACTGACATAGGTCCCCACCTATTAGCAGGGAATATTCTTGGAAATATTTCTTTTCAAAATCTAAATAAATCCTTTTTTCCAGAAAATCCTTTAAAACTTTAAAAATTCATATCTCCTTATCTGTAACTCCGATTGACCCCGTTTAAGTCTACAAATTTTTCTAAAATTGAGAAATACACTATGGCACTATTAGTTATTAATAATAATATTTTATTTTTAGATTTTTGTGTGGTTTTCTCTTTTTTTGCGCGTAGTCGATGATGACGGAAATTAGTTCGGACGTCAGATTTTGAAGAATTTGAAGAAGAAGACAGAGGCAAGTCACTCTTTATCATATTGCTCCTAGTTTGGAAATATTTTATTTGTAAAATTGCACTATTAGTGTGCACATCAATTTGACCAGCCTCGGTTTACGTGACAAGCTGTCGAACCTATCTAGTAGTTACAATATCATATAGGCTTTGATAACCCTATCTGTTGTAGCTCCACCTTAGTGTTACCTCGGCATCTGTGCTCTATGAGCATGGGTATCAACGGTCCCACTCAAATCACACTTGTTTTTCAATATCGGAAAAACGGATTCCGAAACATTTTGAAAACCCGACATGCGGTGCCGGCTGTTGGCGAAACAGGACTAGGGGCCCCACATTCCCCCGGGATGCGTGGATCTACGGCCACGTCAGCTCCTCCAGGGCCCATATTCTGCACCGGTGACGGCCGGCTACGGCCGTTTTCCCGCTAAGTGCCTGGGGCCTGAGCACTGTCCAGGCCCGGGTGCACCTTCCCCGGGCGCGTCGGGAGGACCGCTCGCATCCACCTCGAGCCCCGTGGCCCGGGGACATTCCTGGGCCCGGGTCTCGTCCCCCCGGTCCCGGGACCCACAGGCGCGTTCCCGGGGCATATTACTGGGACATTCTCGGGCCTCGGGTCTCACCCCCCGGTCCCGGGACCCATAGGCTCGGTCCCGGGGCGCGTTCCCGGGGCACATTACTAGGGCATTCCCGGGCTCGGGGCGCGCTTCCCGAGCCCAGGACTCACAACCTCGGTCCCCGAGGAACTCGGCGCCTTGTGCGGGCAGAGGGCTCGATGAGCTCTCTGCCCCGGGCACGAGCCTGACTTGAGCGGCTCAATTCTCCAACTACCTGTATTAATGACAAGGCGACGGGGCGTCTCGCGCCTGTCGCCCACTCGGACACGCATAGACTCTCATGATGGCCCCCCGTGGGCCCGCTCCCTATGCAGTCAGAGAATATTTGACTAAGAGGGCTTCAGTTTTCCACGCCCTGGCAGTGATGACGTGCACTGTCACATCTTCATAACCTAGCTGCCCGCAGCAGCGAGCAGCTGTTGACGCCGAAAACCGCCGGCAGCGTCGGGATCGAGCCGACGACCTGGTTCGGCACCTGTAGACACGCGAAGGCCTAGGAGATCTGCTTAACTCCAGTGCAGGTCCTAAAATGTTGAGGTTTGTAGGCGTGCCACTCAATTTGACCCCGCAATTGACAAGGAGAGCAAATATTATATTAGTGATCTAATCGGCCGATAAGAATCCTACTAGCCGATTGCTGATAGAACTTGTATACTTGAACATCGGCCGTAAACCGATGATAAAATAAATAGGCAGAATAAATGAATTGACTATTCTTCAGCCGATTGCACTAGTGATTATTAGCGCTGCACCTAAGGTACTGCCCGCGCCCGTGCCCGGGCCCTCGCCTGTGCCAGCGCGCGGGTCCTCGCCCGTGCCCGACTACCAACAATACTTGTGCATCGGCTAGGAAGCCGATGATAGAATCGATGATAATATAAGTAAATAATAAATCAGCCGACTGCCAATAGAACATGTGCATCGGCTGGAAAGCCGATGATAGAGAAGATAGTTAAAATAATAATCGAGACAATGCAGTCGGCTTTATTTAGTAAAAGATAACTTATCGGCTATACATCCCGATAAAATGCTTGCATAAAAACTATCGACCTAGCAGGAACGATTTATCACTAGCAGTTTAGTAGGTCGGACCCAACCGATGCAGCACAAACTGATGATAAACTGCTCCCAGTAAGCCGATACGATCTATGCACGCGTGATGTGATATATCCACTCGGACTAAGAGATCAAACTTAACTGATGCAGTCGTAGACAGAATAGATACACCGTGGTAAGTCGACTGCCGTAGACCAGCTAGAATATCGGACCTAACCGAGGAAGTCCTAGCCAATAAGGTAGTCGGGGTAACGAGACTTACCCTCTCGCAGGAGTTCGGACCTAACCGATGTAGCCCGGCTCGAGAAGCAAGAACCCGTCGAAAAGGGTGGCGATGCACCGAAGTTGTATTGATCTGTGAGATAGTTTACATGGTCCCCGTGCATAATAGTTTACATGGTCCCCGTGCATACGTATTTATACCCCGAGTTGATACAGTCCTGATCAGATACGAAACAGGAATTTCCTAACTATAAAAGGAAAATTAACAAGCCCTGATCAAACATGAGATCAGGTTTCCTAAAATTTATTAAAACTACCTAATTAACAGATAAGATAATTAATTGCCATGCCGTGGTCTTCACGATTCATTCCTATACTCGGCTTCTTCTGGATCAGCTTCCATCAGCTGATATAGCCTCTTTCCTTAACCGAATCTAATAACGAACCGTACCAAATTTTGGCGTTAACAACAGCGTGACGACCAGACGTGCCGAACCAACTCCGGCGTGGCTCACCAGGCGGCCGCGTGCGTGCGACAAGACATATCGTACCTAGAAAAGCTTTCTCTTGGCATGTGTACTAGGCACTGTGGACTCCCCTTGGACTATGAAAGGAGGATCCATGCCAGCAGGAAAGGGGGCTGGGAGGTTTGAGCTTAGCTTCTAGAGAGACTGAGTTCCCAAGCTAGGGCTAGCTCCTGAGCACCCTTCAAGAATATCTTGTAAGAACAAAGCGCATTCATCTCCCACATAGTAGATACACACAAGAGTAGAGTATTACGCCTCCGCATGGCTCGAACCTGTCTACTTCTGCTGTCTCCCTTGCGTGCCATCGACAGACGCCGCAGCTGTCCTGTGAACCACTCCCCTGGCCGAACCTCAAAGGGGGGTCCCCTGACTCCCCGCTGTTGGAGTTCCTTCCTTCGACACTGGCATGTTTGCAAATGAAAAATGGTTTGTGAAAACTCGCAATGCAAAGTGATTACCTGGGTGAAGATGCTTTGTAGTTGCACATAAGGATCGATTCCTTGGGAAATTGCATCGATCATATTGCAGTGCGACCACATAGGTGGAATGGGACACCCCTAGTGTCACACCCCAGTCTGACACCGCCGTACAACAATACCAAATAGGGCATGCCATAGGAACACAGCGCGAACTGCCTTCCAGCTGATCCAACCTCATTGGGCCCACAGCCCTGCTGTCCTTGACAATTTCACCACATTTTCCAAAATCAGATTCCTAATCCGCAAACATCATTTCACAAGCAGTTGTCAAACAAAACTACGCTAAGGAATCACCTCACATCCGCTCATGACCGTGGGCACGGCTGTTCAAACAGTTTAAATCTCTGCAGAGGGGGTACATTTTACCCACACGACGCAACTTACTCTAGTCACCAGCTCACACGCATTGGATACGAGTTGGTGACGTAGAGGTTTTCGCGACAAGGCATTTCCCAAACCCTTCCAGGTTACCCCATGCCAACTGGAGGGATTCTCGATACCAACAACTGGGTAGGTCCGAGACCATGCTGTGCCAGGAACCCAGGAGGCACCCCGACGCCCTCCCGCATGATCCACAGTCCATTGGCATGCAAGGCATCCATGGGAGGCTAGTTACTCAGCCAGGAGTTATCCCATATCACCCATGTGGTTGTACTATCATATGTTCGGATGAAATTCTAGAGGAATCAGTGCTTAGCTGCAGTGCGGGAGACTCGTCCTGATGGCACGATCCTCGCACCGCGGTTTTCGCAAACCATGTTATTTTCAAGGCACCGACCCAGGTGTCGGGTTTTTCAACACTTCGTAAACCCAAGTTTTACCCATCGTGGTCATTTTTAAATTCGATAGGTGATCACCGGTATCATGCCCGTCGACACGGGTACCGGTATCTATCAAGGACGGTGACAAGAAAGTGTAAGGGAATCGCAATCAATCAAGAAGTCATGAAGCAAATGGGTTGGCGGCCCGTCGATTGTCTTGCGACCGTGGCCGAGAAATTATAACAGTGTAACCTAGCGTATGCGATTTATCAAATAAAATACTTAGTTCCGTAATTATGGGTTCAAGATGATCAAAGGTGACTTGCCTTACTCTAGGTCTTCATGAGTCTTCGAGAAATCGTCACGAAATCCGCTTTGAAACGATATTTTTCGGCGACCCTTACTATGCACAAACACATAAAAATCTACACAAAGACTAGTAAAAAGATTCTATTTATTGCTAATAATAGTACCATTAAATAGATCTCAATTTTAGAAAATTACTGGAGTTGGAACGGAGTCAATCGGAGTCACGGATTAAAAGTTATGAATTTTCGAAGATTAAACAGATTTCTGGAATAATAGAATTTGTTTATTTGGAATTATGGAAGGGAATATTCCTTGGAATCCGAGGCAGTCACTGACAGCAGGGGCCCACATGCAAGGGAGAGATTTAGAGGACTGCTGCCACTGACAATGGGTCCCCTGGCCTTATTAGCCCACTTGGCAGTGAAGGGAGTGGCTCCATGACTGCTAGGGCCCGAAATTAGGGAGGGAAGTGAGTCACTGGTGGTTGGGGCCCACGAGCCAGAGGGGACACAGGGCCTGAGGCCACTGGCGGCGGAGCCCAACGGTCGGCGACTCATGACAGGTTAAAAGGGCAGGGCCCACGTAGAGGTGAGATCGGGAGGGTGATCTGCCTTGGCTTTCCCAGGGCCACATGGCAGTGACGGAGGGAAGAGCCAGGACGCATCGTCGATCCGATGGCCGACAGCGGCGGAGAGGAGCCGGCCACCGGCGGTGAGTGGCAGCACGCCATAAGCACCGACGGGACGAGGGGATCAAGGTGAATCTTTTGGTCGGCTCAGATTAGGGAGGGGGAGTTCGACGACGGCCGGCGACGAGGGACGGGGAGCGGCGAAGAGAGAGGAGAGCAGCGTTTCGGCGTCCATGGCGGCGCGATGGGATGGGGTCTCCCGCGGCGACACCAATAGGGTAAGGGGGGAGGCCGTTGGCCGCGGATGGAGGAGAAGGGGGCCAGCGGCCTTGGGCCTCACCGAGGAAGATCTACGACGACAGACGACGGCGGCCAGGGGGAGAACAGAGGGGAGAGGGAAGAAGGACGAGGAGCTGAGGTGCATTGAGGCACGGGTCATCTAGAGAGGATAGTGCTAGGGGAAAAATGACGGAGGAGCTCACCACCGTGAGGAGTCCTGGGGCGGCGGTTCTGGTCGGGAAAGGAGGCCGACGGGGAGTAAGGCTGGTGCGGCGGCTAGGAGGGGGGCAGAGGCGGTGCTTGGCTTCGGGATGTAGAACTCCGAGCAGGGAATCAGTGCCAGAGGGGAACGGCGGCGTCCTCAGTGTGGGGCTTAGGATGGCACGCGGCCGATGGCGGCGGTCGGCTTCGGGAGGCGGCGCCGGACCGGCGGCTCTTGAGGGCGCAAGAGACCAAGGGAAAAGGAGAAGCTCTCGGGTAGGGGTTTTATAGGGAGCGGAGGAGCTCGGCTAGAGTCTCCAATAATGGAGCTAAATGATTGAGAGGCAGGGGAAATTGGCACCATGACGAGAATTCCTTGGGCGGGCAGCAAAATGGGTCGACGGCTGGCGATCCATTGGGCGGTGGTTTTTGAAATCTTTGCGCGGCTGAGCGGTGGGGAGTGGTCAAGGTGGGGTAGCAAGCTGCCGGGCATCGTCACCGACAGGGAGCACAGAGGCGGGCCGCCGTGGGGCAGGTCAGCGTAGCGGTGAGAGAGAGAGGGGAAAAAGAAGGGCGGCAGGAGCGGTAGGGCGTTGTCCACCTCTTGGCGGATAGCAGCAGTCATGGCGGGCCAGGCGGGGTCGCGCTGTCGTTGGGAAGCCCTCTCGAGACTTTGACTGAACGCCCGAGAGGCGAGAACGGCGAGGGACGTTGAACGGAGGAAGACGACGAACAAGGCCGGGTGATTGATGGCCGAGCGTGGGCGATCGGGACACGTGGCGACGATCGGCGGGCGGGGCGCGTGCGTCCGTTACGCGGATCGGACGGTGGCCGAGTGAGGCGGCTCAGACGCATGGCATCCATCTGTGGCGCGCGGCGGGCTCACGCAAGCGGGCAAGCGGCGACAGGAGATCGACGGCGCGGAGCAAGGCACGGGGCACATGGCGCGCATCAGTGCGGGCGGCGGGGAAGCGTGAGTTGGTGAGTGAGCAAAGGGGATCGACGGCCAGTGCGTGACGCCCGGGACACGCGACACACATCCGTGGCTCGCAGGCAGCTGGGTTCCACACGCGGGCCAAGGGTTGAAAGGTAGATAGAGGAAAGGAGGGTGGCGGCCCAGAGGAACAGTGCCGCTTTTTATTTTTCTCTGAGTATTTTGGGAGGAGTTTTGGGGAGATTTCCATAAGTGTTTGAGTTCAAAATTTATTTTTGGACTTTAGGAAAATTTGGGAAATCAAGGGCAGGAATCTCAAATAAAATCTTGATCATTTCAAGAGATATCCTATATTGGAATTTTCCGAGGACTTTTGCCAAGAAAAATCCAAGGAGAGAATTTCAAGGAGAGAGAGGGGATTCAAATTCAAATCACAATATTTTAATTTGAATTTGGGGGGGGGGGGGGGTGCTCATGGGAATTGGAGGAGTTTACAGGGGATTTAGGATGGGGACATGACTCATATGGGTGGATATATATATATAGACACACACACACATATACATGGGTATGATTATGGAGGGTTTTATGTATATATATATATATAGAGAGAGAGAGAGAGGTGTTTGTATATACACATATATATTTACATATATATATACACACACACATAAGTTGGTGGAGTTGAGTAGGAGGGTTGATCCTTGTGTCTTACATATATATGGATGCTCATATATATATATATATATATATAGGGGTAGATCATCGAGTAGAGGTGGATTTCAAGGGAGAGAGAAAACAAGGGGATGTAAGGATCAAGGAGTTATTTAGGGTTCTGGCATCGGATCTTCGGAACGGATATCAAAGCGGGGTTTACTGAGGGGAGGATTGGGAACTCGCCATCAGGGTTTTAGTAGCAGAGTTCGATATCGGTGATCCGAAACCAAAGATTGTTTTGGAATGGAGGGTTTTGGAGAGGATGAATTGTTGAGATAAAGGACAGGATTTTAAATCAAGATCTAGGCACGACATACAACACATCACACAAGATTGAAATTTTCACGGGTTGTTTTTAGTAAAATATCTTTTAGCGTCTCGCTGAAAGCGGGGCGTTACGCCTAGCCAAGTAATTAGTGGGCCCAGGGTTAGCTTGGGTGTCGATGGACGTGGAATCGCCGGGGTGGCAATATGAGATGCACCCGTGGGATCCTGAGTACGGGGGAGTCTGGGACTTATTGGGTACTTGGTCTAGGACCCATCCTGTTGGCAACAGGCTATCCTAGAGATACTTTGGAAAGGTCTTGTCACGAATCTCCCCCACTTGGCCAGTGAGGGAGTAAGCTCATGTCTTGTGGATAAAGTATGCACCTCTGCAGAGATTTGAATTTTTCGAACAGCTGTGCCCACGGTCATGGGCTAATGTAAAGTGATTTCTCTAGCGTAGTTTTGTTTTATGAAATGTTTGTGAAATATGTTTGTGGTTGGGAACGATTGCTAGAACTAACCTAAGTGGCAGATATAAGACCTGAGTGGTCTGAAACGGGACTGCATGACCCGGGATGTCAAGTGGTATCATAGTTTAGGCTTCTCGAGCGGAAGCAATGTGTTTTGGGATATATAAAAAGGCTCTAGGAGCGAGAGATGAGATTATGAGATGGCTAATATCCTGTAAAGGACGAAAGCGAAAATAAACTAATAGATGAAGAGGAAGTGGAAAGCTACTTAGGGACATGCACTTTGAACCAGTGTCGTGGTCAGAAACCAGTATGGGAATAGGCTTGGTGGTAATTTTAATCCACTAAAATTTGTTTTTCTGCTTGAGTTGTTGCAAAGCAATTCGCGGATAGGATCAAGGCGAGAGCGTCTTTCCAGCGACATCCTGATCAACTCGCACTTAGAGTTTTGAAAATATTTTAAAAAAATTTGCAAAATAATCCCAGCCTTCCTTTGAAGCTCGCATATTCACAATTTCTAGTGGCTTGCTAAGTACGTAAGTACTCAATCGTTATTTTTCCCTCCCCAGGAAGATGAAGCTGAAGCTTAGGGTTTCTTTCCTTGACCCAAGCCATTGCTTGTGGATTGGGTGCTAGCTACGTTGTCGTTCCGCTGCTGCTGTTTTGTTTGAAAGTTGCTTCTTAAGGTTTGTCCGAAGTTGCAACTTATAAAGGTATAATCTAGTCTAAGGATTGCAGTAATGCATCTTCGTTGACCGTGTGTACCAGCAAGGTTTCCTGGGACTGGTACCGGCATCGCGGTTCCGTGGGAGTTGGCTCACGCTGATTTCCTGCGGCGCACCCTCTCTTGTGTCACTGTAAGTGGTTCTAGGGTGGGGTGTGACGCATGTAATTAATGATGCACACGTGCCTATGTGTAAAAAAACTTGTCAAAATCTGCCACTGGATATTATAGTTTTGTGGCTATCACATACCCAATTGGGGCAATTGTGCTTTTGACCCCATTTTGAAGGTTAACTAATAATTTGACCTCGTTTTCTTAAATTTAATTATTTGACCTTGCTTTTCAAAAATAAAGCTGTCATTTGACCCTATTCCGTGAAGCCAAGTTAACGATGTTAAACTCAGGGAAAAATGTCGTTTATGCCTTTCCTTATTTGACCCTATTTTCTCAAAGGTTATATTTATTTGTTACAAATCTGTTGAAATTTTCAGCACACATTTTGTATACATTAAGTGCACAAATTTGGGATAAATAAATAAAATCCTTGATAAAATAGTGTTAAATAAGGAAGGGCATAAACAACATTTTGGCTCTAAGTTTAACACCATTAACTTGGCTTCACGGAATAGGGTCAAACGGTAGCTTTATTTTTGAAAAACAGGGTCAAATGAGCAAAGTTGAGAAAACGGGGTAAAATTTATAGTTAGACTTCAAAATGGGGGTCAAAAGCACAATTATCTCTACCCAAATTTGTAAATCAGTGGACGAATTGTGTTGATAAATGAAAGATGACCCCTCTATGTAATATGTTGATTTTCAGTGTTTGTGGAATTTTCTTGCATGGCGTAATAGGTTTCATATGCATTAAATCAGCTGAGGAAAATTCCAAAATTAATCTTTGCAATATAATATCCTGGAAAAATTTTGAAAAATACTACACATCCCAAACAGCTATTTTTAATTTTTTTTCTTAATTTTATTGCTTCATTTAGTACCTCAATTAATTTGGTCAAATCTGCTAAATCTGGAATTTAACATAACACTTACCCTACTTTGCATTTTTACCACAATTAAACCCTAACTCCCCTGACCATGCATTTTGACGAGAGAGCTAACTACAACTCCCTCTTGACCCAGCAAATTTTGCATAAATTTTAGCTCCCGGTAGCACAGTAAAAACAAGCAGGCAAGAGAACTAATGTTTTATGTCGAGGACTTAAGCCTCCACCTCCTTTTGTACCTCTTCCTCAGTGCCGTTGGGTCCCTGGGACCACAAGGCCCACCTACCAGCCTCGGACGCCACCCCTACTCCAACCCATGGGATAACCCTGTTATCTTTCATAGTAGATAATTTAATTAGGCGGTACATTTTAGTCTGCAGTGTATCTTTTGATATAAATTACAACACTTAGAATACTCCGAGGTGAGGTGTTACTTTGGTAAATCCGTACGCTTGTGGATATATTTTTGTAAGGGTATGAGAGATATCAACACTCTTGTATTCCTAGTTAAGCATTATGATTATTATACTAAAAATCATTCTAATGCGGTCATGTACACATCGAGAATGGTGGTTATTTTTGCATGTATGGATCGCGCTGATCCAATAGCTTGTGGTGGCATGCATTAGCGAGGTCACCAATATAATACTTACATAGCTCGATAGTGGCATTTGCTATGAAACATTCTAAAAACATGTGTAAAATTTTAAGATATTTCAAAAATTATAATTTGAACAAATATTGTATAGATTAAACAACTTTTTGTAAATTAAAAAGTTTGAACTTTTTGTGGGGAAAGAAATCCTACTGAGAGGTCGAAAGACACAAAATTTCAAAAATATTCAATCTGAACCCGCAAATATACAATATTGGCCTTCAACTTGGCACGGCAGCAAAGGAATCCTTTCTAAAATTTAATCTCTCTAGTTGACCTGAAAATATTAAAATAATAGCCAATGTGTGTTTTAGCAAAAGTACAACAAAACTAGAGCTCACTAGGGGAAAAACACGTTTCAAAAGTGCCATAGGGCAAATACCACAAAACTAAGATGTCTAGTTCTGCAAAAAAAAAAAAAGAAAAAAGAAAAAGAAAAGCATGTCTGGCCCGTGCAAATTGCATCGCCAGGTATTCCAAACCAAAAGAAATCTTGCATCACTCACATCGGTGCAACCCATTTGATCCACTCATACTAGGGGCTGTCATTCGAACCGAGAATTTTGGTTCTGTCTTTTAAACATTATGGTCATTAAAAAAATAAAGAATAAAGTGCATTAAAAGTAATAAAGACCGAACTATTTGGTTTACGGTCATTTAGCTTTGGTTTTCGATCCTGATCGGAATGACCACTGTCCAATTTCAGGAGATGAAAAAAAAGCACACAAATGACCGAAATGATTCTTGCTGTTTGGTTGGATGGGGACCTTGGCCAATCTGTCCAGATTTTTGTTTTTTAAAAGCTGATCGAGGCATCTGTATATATCATGATGGAATAAGAACCAAAGCATGCAAGGGTTATGGGGGGCTACGCCATTGGTTGTTTCTTTTTCTCAATGAAGATTAACGTCTCTCGGTTGTGCTTTCTTAAAAGCAGGACTCTAAGCCTTTTCTATTTTTAAAAAAAGAGTTCGTCTCTTGGCACAAGGAGGAAGCCCATTTCTTTAACACTTGCTTGCGTATTGTCCGAGGTATTATTTGATATTCATTTGAATTATATTTAAATTTGATTAGACGGTGAATTTGTAGACGCGGAGGAACCTAACAGCAAAGATTTGAGAAGATTGCTGAGCAAGGCAAGCACCTATTTATCCCTCCTTCGATCGTGTTATATCCTATATATTCACAAATGTGTTGTAAAATTAGATTACGGTAAAACAACTCCTGCTTGTTACATTTACCCACCTTGAATTATTATTTACCCTTACTGTTGATACTCCTAGGATAGATTTGGGTGCTATTCAAGCACTGCAAAGCATATATACGAGCTAATAATATAGCTACTTGCTTAGACATGTTTAGAAAATTATGATGGTTACATATGACAATGGTAATCACTCTTTAAAATTGGGATATTTGAAAATGTTGCATAGAAGAGTTGTCTATATTTTTTTTGAAAGATGAAAACTGAGAATGATGATTTTTAGGCTAGCGCGACAAGTGATGTACACATGGTAGTAATTGGACACCAATAGAAGAAGTGCCCTAGTTGATTAAGAACCGAGTTTTGTGTCACCAAAACTAAGTATGCAACGCAACCAAAGATGTTGGAAGGGGACAACCTTAACTTATTAAGTCATCTATCTAGCCTTGCATCCTGATAGCCTAGAATGTGAGGGCCATGTGGATTGTGAGGGATGGACTGATCATCTCATGGCATGAGCGTTTGATTATATCCAATATAACAGTAGTGTGCTACGTGGAGGTACGGGTAGTTTGTCCCCACAACATTAGGCACAGTAGGGCCCACCATCCTAGCAGCATGACCGTAGAGTCCTAGTGTGGGAGTTTCACTTAGTGTTGTTGGTGCAAGGTTAGACTCTAGATAATGTAGCGGCTATGTTATGACCTATATTCCACACTCAACGTGTAGAGCGTAGGGTATTGTCGACTGTTAAGAAGCCTTTTAGCTTTTATCACATCATGTAGGTAAGGTGTATAAACTTTGCAGAGTATTAAAAAACTAATCAAGTAGCCGTGCTCATGGTTAAGAGCAACTTGGGAAAGTATCATAGGTATAGTTTTGTGCATGATTTTCAAATGTTGGACGAAATTGAGTATGATGGAAAATGATGATTTCGTCCAATGTGGTTAAAAATGCGGAATGTTGGCTGTCATGAAGGCATAAAAATGATATTATGATGATGGTTATAATACTATTATGATGTGTCATTGTTTTATTTATTCCGTTCCAAATTAGTATTATGCACTATTATGAAACAAAGTTTGCTTTGAACTAAAAATAATTCCACAAATAGCCCTTATTGATACCAGCTTGTAAGTAATCTAGGTTTTCCAAGATATGAGTAGGTGCTTACCAATACATTTACATATTAACCCCCTATTGTTGTTGTTTTTAGACTTTGCTACAGGAAGTGAGATGTCTGAGGTTGAGTGCTTTGCGCTAGGTGACAGAGTTTCTAAGAATGGTTCTTTTTAGGGGCTATCCCTAGTCAGTTGTGTGTTTGATAGATAGACATATAGAAAAACTTATATATTTTGCTACTCTTATTTCGCTGTGTTTAAACTCCTTTATTTGGTTGATTGGACCAACATGATGTATGATCTCTCTTACACTAAGTTAAATCAACTTTGTTATCTATATGTATATGTTTGTTGGACGGATGTAATGGCAAGGTTATAAATATATGTGGTTTATAAATATATGTGGTGCTAAATGGTTTAAGTCGCCAGGTAACTCCGTCCTCGCACTGAGCTATGTTTGTATTTTTTTTCCTTCGATTATCATGTCTACATCGTCGAGGTAGAGAGAACAAGTCACGTTTCCTTCTCATGATCCGAACAGGCTATATATTTATCTTCTTGTATCGGCTATTATCTCTTTCTTTTAACACCTAGCTAGTCGTGTAATAGCTTATTGCTGTTTGGTTGGATGGGGACCTTGGTCAATCTGTCCAGATTGTTTTTTAAAAGCTGATCAATTGAGGCACCTGTATATATCACGGTGGAATAAGAACCAAAGCATGCAAGGCTTAAAGTTAGCAAACGCCTTTGGTTATTTCTTTTTTCTCATTAAAGAATGATGTCTCAGTTGTGCTTTCTTAAGACTTTTCTCTGAAAAAAAAAGATTGTCTCTCTAACAACCCTTGCTTGCGTATTGTCCGAGGTATTATTCTACTGCTTTTGCTATTTATCAGTTGCCTAACTTTTCTTAAATGTCAGACCCCTACACTTACACAATATAAAAAAAACTTCAAATTTACTCCAAATGAAGTGCAACTTATTGGCTGCTTTATTTTTTAATTAATTCAACGAATATGGATGCATTTATGATTATATACATTATAATTTTTTTATATCAGTGAGAAAAAACAGAAAAATACATTTTTGTAAGTTTATGCTAGAGTATTGTTTTTTTTATTAACAAGAAGCAAAAAGAACATGGGTTGTCTATTTATCAGTTGACTATTTTTTTCTTATGTATCAATCACTTTTTTCAACACTAAACCAATATCTAATAATTCATACTTATGCTTGTTTTCTTCTTGTTATAAAACAAACAATATTCTAACATAAACTTATGAAAGTATACTTTGTTGTTTATATGTACCGATATGGAAAAAATGATCTATATAAACAGAAAAATACATCTAGTTTCGTTGGATTAATTAAAAAATAAAGCAAACAAGAAGTTGCAATCCATCTCTCTCCTATTATTAAAGCAGAGTGCCGTCCTTCTCCTCCGCAACCACCATACTTTTCTTCGTAAAAAAATCACCTCTCTAAAAAACCATCTCACCCAAAAAAACCCAACCACTCTCTCTCAAAAACCACCCACCCAAAACCGGTGTTTCTATAAAAAATAAATCCGTAAAACCATCGTCTTCCTACATAGGTTCATGTGCTACCTAAAAGATAAAAGAGCAGTGTTCCTACAAATAAACCTCAGTAAAACCACCATCTTTCTTTATGGATGGCACTAGTATATAAAAAAGTGATTGATAGATAAGAAAAAAAAAACCAGTCAACTTAGACAACCCCATTATTCTAAGTAGCTTGTAAGGAACAAAAGATCTCTGGGCGTGCATGCAGCTTGCCGTAAGAGAAAAAAAAAAGCTATCCGCACGTAGTATATATACGTTGGTACTACAAGTAAAACTAGCAAGTGTTGTGCTTGGGCGTCGCTGCGTGTGATTAGTACATGCTAGTTAGGGTAACCATGGATTCGTCTGCGGATGGTGAGGAGAACAAGTCCGAAGAGAAAACGCTGCCGGAAGAGAGGCTCAACACCGTCCTTCTCTTCGCTGCTATCGTTTACAAGGCCATGAACAGCCTCGGGACGCTGGCGACTATCTGGGCGACTGTCGTCCTGCTCGGTGGATTCTCCACCCTGATCAAGAAGAAGGACTTTTGGTACGTCACCGTCATCTCCGTCGTCGAATCGATCGGGTATGTATATATATGTACTCTATGACCCTGTTATTGTCATATTTTTCTCTTTGGGAGCACTGCATGCATGTTCTAATTAACTTCTCTGAATTGGTGCAGCCAGTGAAATATTTAGGTAAATTCTGCTTTGTGCCGTGTAGTTGAGACAAGCTAACTAACAACCTGAAAAATATTTGATGTTAAACATCATTTTGCAATATATTTAACACACATAAACCTGATTTATTAAATTTTAGCCACTTTTGGATGGCCTAGATCTTGCCAAGATTACTGCAGCCACAATGCCATCCTCACCTTATCTTCTCTCCTCACTGGGTTCGCCACACGACAAGCCGCCCGAGAGCCGCTGCCTCCTCACCCCTAGCTTTGCTGGCACCGGCAAGCCCCACTAGAACGGCCTCCTCCCTTTCTCTCCCCTCATTCCTCCTCCCTATGCCCAAGCGGCGGAGAGATACCCCTGGCCCACCCATCTTCCCTGCCTCTGGCAGCTCGCGCTGTCGAGATGCCCCCGCCTCCTAACCGCTGTAGATCTCATACCCCTGCTGCTGACGGCGCCCACTGCCCACCTTCAGCCCCATGGCTCTAGCGCTGTCGCCTCACCAGCCACACGTGTTTGCTGCCCACCGCCTGTACGTCGTCTCCCTAGCCATCCCTCTAAAGCCGCTGTCACTGATAAGTCTTCCACCGTGAATCCCACTTCTTCCTTTCCCCTGGCTGGAGATTGAAGACGAATCCCTGTCTATTGGAAATCTAACGGCGAAGGAGTAGGTGACTGAGATCTAGAGACACATCTCAATCATCTAAAACCTAGCAATCCCCTAAAATAAAATCCATCCTAGCCTCTGCATCTAAGGATACACACCTATCCTCAGTATGGCTTCTATTACAACACAATACTAGTGCATAGAGAGGCTCATCTCAAATGGCTCGGAAATGGTCAAATGTAATGGTTTTGCAGCCGTGAGAATAATTTCATCAGATCCAGATGAGAAAATTGTCTGCCATTGTTTGAAAGCTATAACAGACACAGTCAATATAACTCACGGTTGTTGTATATCAAGCATCGCGTACAAAATTCTCAAGATGTTTGATAAGACTAGTTGGGTGTCCATACGTTGCAATGGGACAAATATACACCACAACCACAAATCCTCCCAGGTGAATGCAAGATGATGTCAAATAATTTAAACCATGATAACATAAATAGTATGTCTCGCAGATCAGCATAAAGTATAAGCAAAACGGGTTTGACAGCAACAAAGGCCTGCATTGACTTGACATGAATGATCTTGTCTGTAACATGAAATGCACTTGAACAAAAAGTGTTTGCTTGTTCATAGTACCAGAATGGCTAAGAATAGAAAATTCATTTGCACCACATTTTTCTCAAGAAAGTTTCAGCACATCCCGCACAGCATATGAGACATAACAAACAAGATGGCTAGTTCACAATCCCAGTGTTGCCAAGAACACAAAATTGATTTACATCTAATAGGCTCGCAACATAATTATCACAACATCCCACACGGCCACCTGTTTTTTAACTAGAGACATGTTAAAGCAGGGAGCCTGATACTTGGTTGCATTGGAAATGCCATCGTAAAACCTGTCTAGATTGAATTCGCTTGCATCCTTCACCCAAATTTCAGGATCATGGCCAACATGAGGTTCACATCAACTAGATATTTGAAGCAACTGAGTCCCATATCTTTTATGTTTGCCTGTTCAGGAACACCACTGGAGAGTACAACCTAGAATCATTATTACCTGTAGATATAAACCAGAGTTCAAGATCATTGCCCCAAATTATCCTAAACTTAGAAACATCAAGTATTCCCATTTGCTTCAAACAAATCATTTCTTAATGCAACAACCAGACAGTTTTCCACTTGCAATGCATGCTTTAACATCATTAGGACTTAAGCCTGTAGAATATAAAATGTAAATGTTAATGGGTTTTTACTGATGATAATTCAACAAGGATAATTCCTCTAGCCTTTTCTTCTTTGTAAATGCCACTGGTATGAGCCTCCCAACCCCCAAGATGACTTCTCAAAGCACTCATCTTATCGTTCAACATTGAACAGAGTTGCAGCCTCTAACTGGCTTGTTCCAGATTTCCACAACGAGGTCATGGAAATCATCACTAAGGAACTAGCCCAGTTCAAGTTTGAACTATTTACAATTCCCCGTAAAAGCTGTTGTCCCACTGTCTAGTAACAACGGTGTATAATTTGACACACCTCTATCTAGAGCATGGATAGAGACCAGTGGATACTTGAATTCCCATTCCGTTGTCATTAGCACCCTGTCTAATTTCTCATAAGTCAGATTTGGTAGGGAATTTGCCCAAATAAATTGTCTTCCTATCAAAGCGATTTCTCTTAGGTCAAAGCTGTCGATTACAACATTAAAGAGAAAAGGCCACCGATCATTGTATCTATCATTATTATTTTTCATGCTACTCCTCAAGATATTGAAATCACCACCCATAATAGTGGGGAGTGGGTTTTGTTCGCAAGCAAGAACTAACTCAACTAGAAAACTAGCTGTAAAGTCATCTTGTGCGGGCCCATAAATCGCCATTAAGATCCATTTGAATGTGTCCCCCTTATTGACCAAATGGAATTTAATATAAAATTCTCCTTCGACAATCAAGGACAAATCGAAAATAGATGCTCTTATCGTGAGTATAATCCCACTAGATCTTCCGCGTGGAGGAAGACAATGCTAAACAAAATCTACTCCCCTAAATAGGCAATTCAGATTCGTTTTTTTACATATCATTCTTCCATGTTTCCAAAAGTGAAACAAAATCCAAATTATGCTCGTTTATAGAATCAGCCACATATTGGTATTTAGCCAAGTCTGAAAGACATTTGCTATTCCAAAATATGCCTTTCATAAGGACACAATTTTGGGGATTTCACTGGAGAACGGGTCTTCCGTCTTTTTTTCTTACTTGATTTAGATTTTCTCGCGGAAACCTTCAAGTGACTAATTGTAGTACTCAGGCCCGCAGCGTCTAAATCAACTTCCGAGACCTCCTTTACTAAGTGAGCGAGTAGGGTACCATCGAATTCGGTATCCTCATCATCACTAGCATCAAAAGAATTGTCTCCATTAAGGTCTTGTTGTTTTGATAAATGTTGAGAATCAATTTCTCTAGGAAGTACTTTTAATCTATCTACCTCAATGTGTTTCAACTTATTAACTGAGATAGCAATATCACTACCAGAGCTATCCAAAGAAACTCCCAAATTATTTAGGTTAGAAATAATACTATCATTGAAGGAGTACACGTAGGCTACGATAGCAAAAAACAAAACTTTTCTACCGCGCACACCAGGACATCATGCGAGAGAGGGATCATAGATCGTTACCACTAGACGCGCAGTGCAGTGGAAGAAGGGTTGGAGAAGCCGGTCCAATCACGTGTGCGTCGAGGTAGTAGTGGAAGTAGTCGATCTCCGGCCGATCAACGCCGCAACGAGCAGCGCCTCTACCGGCATCCACACATCCGGGGCTAGAACGCCGATTGCGAGTGTACTAGCACTCATGAGCGGCTAGGGTTTGGCTCGGGAGGTGGCGGCTAGGGTTTAGCTCGAGGTCAACAGAAGAACGTGAATCTCCTCGGCCCCTCGCCTCCCTATATATAGACCTCCTCACTCGGACCTCGTGGACCGAGGCCCAGTAAGAGTCTACTCAGATCTCTATCCGAATCAAGCCCATATTCGAATCACATTCGAATAAGTGTTTTAGCCCGTTAAGCGTGCAACCCTGTAGGTTCACGTATATGTTGTCGCGACCCGGAAACGCCTTTCTGGTCACCCTGCTAATAGCGGCCTCTAGCAAGGCATATTAACCCCAAAATATACATAGAGATCATATCGGCTGAACCTGTAATGTCCTCATGTACAAATCCCTTTGCCTCATGATATCGATTGAGCTCAAGACGAGACTTGTATCATCCTCTTAATAGCTCAATCACTCTCTCGATCCTGTGATAGATTACAAACTTATGATTGACACCTCAATCACCCTAGCATAGCCATGCACTTCCATAATCCATTACATCGAGAGGCCCAGAGATATCTCTCCCGTAAGGAGAGGCAAATTCTATCTTGATCATTCACATCCCACTACATATTTCATAGCAAATCCGAAGACTATTTTTAGGACTACCTAGTTACGGAGTACTGTTTAGTAGTCCCAAAATAAGCTACTACGTATGTTGGGAACCATGATGATCTCAAGTCTAAGGACTCTACATAAACACTACTTGAGACTAACTAATGACATATGAAATCTTTGCAGTATCTCATGGCGGATCTATCCAACATATGTCCATATTATCGATTTGGTATCTTCATACCATGATCCATGAGACATGATCATCAATCAATACATATGCTGATGTTAGAATCATATTTGTTCCTCATATGATATATGATCAGGGATCATTTAGAAATAGCAACATTTGACATTAAGAGTCTCATGAATAAGTCACGTACTCATTGATCAATAATGATAATGTCTATTTCAAGGAACCAATTAATACATTATAAACATAGCATGTGATATATATAATATCTCCATATTGCCTCTAGGGCATATCACTAACAATCATCAGGTAAAGACTGAATTGAAACAGTAGGTTTACCTTGTAGTAGAGGAGTTGTAGGAGCACTGGACGAGAGAGGTAAAGGCTAAATGGCAGCCCTCCCCTTCGCTTGACCATCCAGATTGCGAGCAGCAGTAAGCCCCATTGCCTTGCTCAACGAGTCCTCGTCAGCCATAGTGATGCCGTTGTTCTCTGCATTCGCACGGTCACTACGGTGAAGACCGTTGTAACTCCCCGGAGATGGAAGTATGGAACCACTGGGCTGCTTACCCTGTGCATCTTAGGTGTCCCTGATGAAGCTGATAGAGGGGCAGCCTTGCCCTGCTGCCCCATGCTCTTAGACGGTGCAGCAACTGAGCTCCTAGATGGTGCAGTAACCAGGCTCCCAGCTGGCAACAAGGATGGTTGGCATCCATCGGTCGTGTTTTTCGCATCCTCCCATTCTGTGACGAGAGCATGGTAGTCCCCGGCGAGACTGCAGCGATTGTAGCTGCAACGGCCTCCTGCTGCGTGCACCTTGGCATTGAGGCTACAGCTGCACCTTCCATCAGCCGTGGGCTTCCTGAAGAGGATATGACCGCTGAGGTGAAGATGGCCGCTATGTGTTGTGAGCATCCTGGTGAAGTCAACTTCGCGACCATGGCTGCGGCGGTTGCAGTACCCTCCTGCCCCGGGCTTAAAGAAGGAACCGTGGTTGTGACCGTCACCGGACGTGGGCTACCCTTCTGCCGCTGGTTCCTTGGCGACCGAGATGCCGTGGTGACATCATCTATCACCGTCGGTAAACACACAACTGGTGACAGAATCAGCGATGAGCTAGCCGGCAATTCAACAACAACTTCTCCTGCACTCATATCCTTGATGATAGGACATAGTGGAAGGGGAGGCCTACAATTGCCCAGGAGGGTAAGTGCCATCTGCATGGCTACTAGACCAGTACCTTGTCCACCCTGTGTCTCACTAGATGAAATGCCTTTAAGACGCTTGATGTTGTGATCAAAGAGATCTTCTCCCTTAGAGCCACCCTCTGTCTCGGCTCCATCATCATCTCGACGCAAAGGATCAATTACCTCTGGCATTGCCTTGGAATCCCTCTTCCTAAAGTGAAAACTTGATAGGGTATCCAAACTTCCCAAACACCGTGTCTGTAGTAAGAAGTAGATCCTCCTGGCTAAGCAAATCCACCTTGATGTGAATGATACCTTTTTTTGCGAACAGTGAGCATATCCACGTCCTGTGTAGCACCAATAACAGTACCCTAAGCCCAAAAGCCAAGGAAGTGGCGCCAAGGATGGAGGACGCCAGTGACATGCACCCAAACCTCGTCAAGCTAGTAGACCAGTGCAACATCAGGGAAAGGACGCCATTCTAACATGATAATGTAAACTCCATGATTCTTAAGTCTGAATGTCCATCCGTTTTAGCTCCTCCTCTAAAGGAAAAGTGCAACGATTCCAATTGGATTGAATAAGGTGTGCCAATTCATTTTGCACCACATTAGCTTCAAGGTGGCCACCTGTAACGCCTCCCGCCCTGACACCACCTACAGTGACGTCAGAGAGGAAGCGCCGCAGGAGATTGGCGTGAACCAAACTCCCACAGAACCGCGATGCCGGTACCAGTCCCAGGAAACCTTGCTGGTACCCGCGGTCAACGGAGATGTACCACAGCAATTAACTAAATAAATAAATATATATATTATACCTTTATAAGTTGCGACTTCGGGCAAGCCCTGAGTAGCAATCTGCAAACAGAACCACAGCAGCGGAACGACAGCGCAGCGAGAACCCATCCACAAGCAACGGCTTGGGATAGGAAAGAAACCCTAATCTTCACTTCAACTTCACTCTTCCTGAATGAGGGGAGAAAAGAAATGGACTGAGTACTTACGTATTCAGCAAGTCACGGAAAATGTGTGTATGCAGGATAGCCTGGGGTTTATTTCGCAAACCATTTCATTTGAAAAACATTATCGAAAACCTAAGTGTGGGTTCTCTCAATGTGACTGGAAGGAGGCTCTCGCTTCGATCCTGTCCACGAATTGCTTTTCAACAACTCGAGCGGACAAAACAAATTTTAATTGATCTCAGGTATTCTTATACCGCATGTTGGACCACGACAGCGGTTCAGTGGATCTGCCTTCAAGCAGCTTCCACTGTGTCAACATCTATTACTTTATTTTCAATTTCGCCCACTCAGGACGTAATCTCATTTTTCTTTCATTCTCGTCCTATCCAGGACATCATCTCATCTCATAGCTCATCTCAGCGGCTCCTCGAGCCATCCATACCTCATCTCATTTCTCAAACTGCTCCCACTCAGGAAGCCTATACTATGATGCCCTTCGACATCCTGGGTCACACAGTCCTGTTTCAGACCACTCAGGTCATCCATCAGCCACTAAGGCCGATTCTGGTAACAATTCTCAAACTATAAATCACTTTCGCAAAGTACTTGTAAACAAATCTACGCTAGAGGAATCACCTCACATTGCCCGTAACCGTGGGCACGGCTGTTCGAACAGTTTGGTATACCTTTGCAAAGGGTGCACGCTTTACCCACACGACGCGAGCTTACTCCCACACTGGCTAAGTGGGGAGGTTCGTGACAAGGCCTTTCCAAAGCCTTCCCAGGATAGCACGTTGCCCTATAAATGGGTGCTCACTCTCAACCAAGTAGCAGGAACTCATTTCCTGTACTCAGGAACGGGGGTATATCGCCCTCTCGGCACCCAGCCAGTCCCACATTTATTAGCAACCGAGAACCATCCTGGGAACACTAGTTACTCAGCCAGGGGTGTCCCATTCCACCTATGTGGTCGCACTGTGAGATGCTCGGACAAAATTTTCCAAGGAATCGGTCCTTATATGCGAATACGAAGTGCCACCACACAGGCAATCACTTTGCATCGCGGATTTTTCGCAAATAAATTTTGTTTCGCAAACTCGCCGACAACGCATGTCGGGTTTTTAAACCTTTTGAAACCCAAAGTTTTTCCCATTCGGCTAACAGTTGTGCTGGAGGGAAAACCATCGGAATCCATGCTCAGAGAGCACGGTCACCAAGGTACCACGAGGTGGAGCGACAAGGAATAGGATATCAAAGACCTACAGGATTTATGCAACTACCGGGCAGGTCCGTCGGTTCGACATGCAAACCGAGGCCGATCAATTTATCGTGCACACTAGCAATGCAATTTTGCAAACAAAACATTTTAAATTTAGGAGCAATATGGTCAAGGGGTGACTTGCCTCAGTCTTCGTCTTCGAATCCTCGCGAAAATCCAACGTCCGACGAATTTTCAAAGCGTCGACTACGCGTGAAACGAGAGAAAAACACACAAAACCCTAGAAATAATATACTATTATTAATAACTAATAGTGCCATGAGTTAGATCTCATTTTTAGAAAAATTTAGAGACTGGAACGGGCTCAATCGGAGTTACGGTTTGGAAGATATAGATTTTAGAAGTCTTTGGGGATTTTCTGGAAAAAGAAATGAATTATTTGAATTGTGGGAAAAAGAATTATTTTTGGGGAATAGGGGCTGACAGGTGGGACCTAGGTGTAAGTGGTAGAGGAGAGAGAAAGGGAGCAGGGCCCACATGTCAAGGACACAGAGGAGAGAGAATTGGAAGGGCCCACATGTCATTGACTAGAGAGGAGAGAAAAGGAAGTAGGGCCCATATGCAGTGAGAGAAGAAGGGGATTAAAGATTGGTTTACTATGCATGGGCCCACATGTTAGTGAAACATATTTAAATGGCGTTGAGTTAGGTTTTATTCACACTGGGCCCGCGTGTCAAAGGGGTGGCTTGAGAGAGGAGGGGCGGGTCCACCGGGTAGAGAGTAATAGAGAGAGAGCGAGAGACAGAGGGAGGTGCCGGACGAGGAACAGGAGATCGGCCGCACAGCGGCCAGAAGGGATATGGCGGCTGAGAGCTCGCCGGCGGGAGGGAGGCACGGGAACGGAATGAGGGAAGCACGGCGAGGATGATGGTCGGCTCGGATTGATGGATGGAGGCTCGAGGGCGGCGGGCGACAGCGACCAGAGGGCGGCGGTTCGGTGCTGTCGTCGCCGGCGATGGTCTGTGTGGCAGAGCAGGTTGAAAAGGTCCGGTCTGGATGCGGCTCGAAGGGAGACAAAGATTAGAGTGAGGTTTTAGTCCTTACCCGTCCCAGCAGTGAGAGCCCGAGACAACAATGGCGGGCGGCGGTCGGCCAAATTGGGCCTTTTCCCCACGGCGGCGCCCAGGCGAAATTGGAGGCATGGTCGGGCTTGTGAGGTGGCAGGGAGTCCTACGGTGCGGTTAGCCTAGCGAATTGAGCTTCGGAGCAGTGTTAATTGGCGCAAGCCAGAGTGGCAATGGTGGCGGCAAAGAGAGAAATCGGTGATCGGCTAGCTCGTGCTTGCTTCTTGGTGACCGAAGAAGAAGAGGGCTGCTCTATTTATAGGGGAGCTCCGGCGCTAGCGGACAATGGACAGAGGCAGTGGAGGAAGGATAAGCTCGAGCTCGGTCGTCGAGGTGCATCAATGGCGCCGGCTAATGTGGCTCGCGTCATGCGCGGCAGAGGCAAGAAACGAGATGGGGAATGATGGCGAATCGACAGGACGAGGCGCCCGTCAGTGCGCATCATCTCCCAAGGTTCGGCGCTGAGGAGAATAGGCTACGGCGGCTAGCCTTTTTGATCCCGGAGCTCGAGGCGACGATGGCGGAGCGTGTCTCGCGCCGTGCGCCAAGACGGGTGATGGGGACGTGGTGCCCGATCTTTCGATGAGATTGATAGCTATCGATTTGTTGGTGGAGATGACCCTAGCAATCCGATTACAAGCGCAGACGTCGCTTGCGCCTTAGCAATCGTTGAACCAACTCCGAGATGTTATTGATCCCGCTGGCGTTGCGATCAACCTGAACACGAGGTTCAATTCTTGCAAGCAATCGAATAACTAGCAAGAATAGGACGTAGGCAATCTGATATTGCGAATATGAATGGAGTGTAAATATGAATCACAAAGTTGGGATCCCGAAGCTGTCTTTACAGGTGGTCGACTGACACAACTGAAGAACAGAAGTTTATACAATGGCTAAACCTAAACTCAACGAAATCCAAGTCGTAACAAGGGAGGCGGCGGCTCTTAAATAGGGAGACAACCAGGGAGGGACGTCCCACACGCACGCCTAGGGTTACAAGGCCCATGGGCCCAAGTGGGGATGGCGCAGCATCCGTTTGACTCGAACTCAGGAACCAACGTAGATTATTTTGATGATTGCGGCCGGCTTGGATGATATTTGAAGATGAGGTTAGATCCGTTGGAAAATAGATTTCATAAGCTTTCCGTGAAGTACAAGAACATCCCAAACGGAGTCCGTATGAGGAAGTTATGCCCGTTTGAACTTGGTACCATCGTAACAGTCCGAATCTGATTCCAGCACAAGTCCATCTCGAATTCTTGCTTGACTTGGTCCCTTTCTTTCATCCTTTCCCAGATTCCTAACCACAATTAAATCATTTACATTAGGTAACGGACTATTCTCAATAATATATAAACCTAGGAGTGAATTCACCTGGTAATTAAGTTGACGAGCACAAGCTCGAGTAAGTGGTCCTTGTGGTAAATGTGGTGAATGAGTTGTATCCATGGAAGGGATGTCCTCATCATCCTCCCCTTCTTGCATTTGAGTCATCCTCAATTCAAGTTCATCTTCTTCTCCCAAATATGACTTCCAATCTGCAATATTAAATGTGGGACTAACCCTGAATTCTGTAGGCAGATCAAACTTATATGCATTATCATTAATCTTAGTTAGACTAAGATTAACCCTGAAGCTTATATGCTTCTTGAATGGACCATAAACTCTAGGCATCAACTTAGACTTTCGCAAATCAGAAAATCATTCTCTACGCAAATGCAACCATACTAGATCACCAGGTTCAAAAGTTAAACTCTTTCTACCCTGACTACCAGCAATCTTATACTTAGCATTCATGCGCTCTATGTTTTCTTTAGTTGTTTCATGCAATTTAAGGACAAATTCAGCATGTCTCTTAGCATCAAAATTCACTTTTTCAGAAATAGGAATAGACAATAAATCAATAGGAGTACGAGGAGTAAAGCCATATACTACCTGAGAAGGGCTCATCTTTATGGTAGAGTGCAGCGATCATTTGTAAGCAAACTCTACATGAGGTAGACATTCTTCCCACATCTTCAAGTTTTTCTTCAAGATAGCCCTCAACATAGTTGATAGCGTGCGGTTGACAACCTCAGTTTGTCCATCTGTTTGGGGATTACAAGTAGTAGAAAACAACAGCTTGGTACCCAATTTCGCCCACAAGGTGCGCCAAAAGTGACTCAAAAACTTCACATCTCGATCTGAAACAATGGTATTGGGCACTCCATGTAGTCGAACAATCTCTCTGGAAAACAAATCAGCAACATTTATAGCATCATCGCTCTTATGACAAGGTATAAAATGTGCCATTTTAGAAAATCTATCGACCACAACAAAAACACTATCTCTCCCCTTCTTCGTTCGAGGTAATCCTAAAACAAAGTCCATTGAAATATCCTCCCAAGGAACACTAGGTACAGGAAGAGACATATATAAACCATGTGGATTAAGTCTGTACTTAGCTTTATTGCAGGTTGTGCAGCGAGATACATAGCGCTCAACGTCGCGCCTCATCCTTGGCCAATAGAAGTGTTCGATGAGGATGTCTTCCGTCTTTTTGACGCCAAAATGACCCATTAGTCCTCCCCCATGTGCCTCCGTAACAACAAAAGACGAACAGAGCTGGCTGAAACGCATAGTTTGTTAGCTCTAAATAAAAATCCATTATTGAGAACAAATTTATTCCAGCATCTTCCATTTTTGCAGTTGGACATGGCATCTTTAAACTCATCATCATAAGTGTATAGTTCTTTTATTGTCTCCAAGCCAAAAATTCTACAATCAAGTTGAGACAACATTGTATACCATCTAGACAAAGCATCAGCAATCACATTTTCCTTCCCTTTCTTATGTTTTATGAAATAAGGAAAAGATTCAATGAATTCAACCCAACGAGCATGTCTACGGTTCAGTTTAGTTTAACTTCTAATATGTTTCAATGATTCATGATCAGAATGGATAACAAATTCTTTGGGCCATAAATAATGCTGCCATGTTTCTAAAGTTCGAACAAGAGCAAGTAATTCCTTATCATATGTAGAATAATTCAAACTAGGCCCACTCAATTTTTCACTAAAATAAGCAACAGGTTTACCTTCTTGTATCAGCACACCACCAATTCCAATTCCGCTAGCATCACACTCAAGTTCGAAAGTCTTACCAAAGTCAGGTAGTTGGAGTAATGGTGCATTTGTGAGCTTTTCTTTGAGAAGGTTGAAAGCTTTTTGTTGCGCTTTTCCCCATTTAAATGGAACACCTTTCTTTGTCAATTCGTTAAGTGGGGCAGCAATGGTGCTGAAATCCTTCACGAAGCGGCGATAGAATCCCACAAGCCCATGAAAGCTCCGCATTTGTGTGACCGTTTGAGGTGTTGGCCAACTTTTTATAGCTTCAATCTTGGCTTCATCTACTTCAATTCCCTGCGGAGTAACAACATAGCCAAGAAAACAAACTCGATCGGTGCAAAAGGTGCACTTTTCGAGGTTACCAAACAAACGTACATCTCTCAACGCAATGAAAACAGCACGTAAGTGTTCAAGATGTTCATCTAGTGACTTGCTATAAATCAATATATCATCAAAGTAAACTACCACAAATTTACTAATGAAAGCACGTAAAACGTCGTTCATTAATCTTATGAAAGTGCTAGGGGCATTAGTTAAACCAAAAGACATCACTAGCCACTCATATAGCCCGAACTTAGTTTTAAATGCCGTCTTTCATTCATCTTCAAGTTTCATTCTAATTTGGTGGTATCCATTACGCAAGTCAACTTTAGAAAACATTGTAGAGCCACTTAACTCATCAAGCATGTCGTCTAACCTAGAAATTAGATGACGGTATCTAATGGTAATATTATTGATAGCTCTACAATCAACACACATACGCCATGATCTATCTTTCTCCGGAACCAAAATTACCGGAATAGCACATGGACTAAGGCTCTCACGTACGTACCCTTTGTCAAGCAAGTCTCACACTTGACGCTCAATCTCCTTAGTCTCCTTCGGGTTGGTTCGGTATGGCGCACGGTTGGGTAGGGATGCTCCTGGGATCAAATCAATTTGATGTTCAATACCCCTAGTTGGTGGTAGCCCTGGGGGTATCTCAGCAGGAAACACATCCTCAAACTCCTGCAAGAGGTTAGTGACAGCAGGTGGCACAGAAGAAGGTATATCCTCAAATGAAAACAAAGCTTCTTTGCAAACTAATGCATAGCAGACAGCATTACTAGCATTCAGTTCAGTCATATCAGATTTGGTAGCAAGAAAACAAGCACCTTTCAATTTAATTTCGTTACTCTTCACAAGGGCAGATTTAGATTCTTTCTTTTTGTGTTGCTCAAGCTCTTTTACTACATTCTAATTTTTACTCCTAGTATTCTCCTGACTCTTCTCTCTACTAGCTCTAGCAATGTCATCTTTAACAATTTATTCAGGAGTCATAGAATGCAGCACAATTTTCTTTCCCTGAAACATGAGAGAGTATTGATTATTCCTACCATGATGTATGCATCCAGTATCATATTGCCAAGGTCTTCCTAATAATAAATAACAAGCTTACATAGGAACAACGTCGCAATCAACATAATCATGGTATGAGCCCATAGAAAAACGTACTCTCACCATCCGTGTTACCTTCAACTTACCACTGTCGTTGAACCATTGAATATGGTATGGATGGGGGTGAGGTTTAGTCGGCAAAGCAAGCTTCTCCACCATATCCATACTCGCCAAATTGTTGCAACTCCCACCATCAACAATTATGCGAATCGAGCGGTCATTAACAACGCCCTTGATTTGGAACAAATTATGGCGCTGGTTTTGCTCGGCATGAGAGACTTGAGCACTTAGTACGCGTTGTACTATAAGGCTCAAATACTTGTCGGCATCTTCGGCACCAACATGCTCCTCCTCATGTTCAAATCCATCATCATGTCCTGTAGGATCATCTACAAGCATAGCATATGTTTCATCATCAAAATCACTAGCAGAGGAATACCCATCATCATCGTGTATAATCAATACACGCTTGCTTGGACAGTCCCTGCATCCATGTGTCCATAGCCTTTGCAACGATGGCATTGAACGTCCCTCGTTCGTCCTGTCGAAGCAACCGAAGAGGAAGTTTTTGCAGAAGGTTGTGGTGCTGATTTAGGTGCTTTGGAAACTCGTGACGCCGAATTTGACGTAGTAGGGCGCTGCTTGCTGTTGGAGGGAAGTGGTGGTGGTGCCACCGCGGGTTGGGCAGCAGGCTTGCGTGGCGTCCATGAGTTTGTGCAACCTGCAGAAGAATTAGATCGTGTTCTCGCTTGGCGTCCCTGCAATTCACGTTCAGCTTTGCAAGCAAGGTGAAACAATCTAGTAATGGAGTTGTAATCTTTATAATCAAGGATGTCCTGAATCTCACGATTCAACTCTCCCAAAAACCTAGCCATTGATGCTTCCTCATCCTCTTCTAACCCACACCGTAACATACCAATTTGTAATTCCTGATAGTATTCTTCCACAGATTTTGGACCCTGTCGTAAGCGTTGCAGTTTATTTAACAAATCACGAACATAGTATGAGGGAACAAATAGATGGCACATAAGCAATTTTAAAGCCTCCCAAGTGTTAGGTATATTATTGGGATATTGACGGCAATGTTCTTTCCACCAAATAGAAGCAAAGTCAGTAAATTCACTAGTAGCCGCTCTAACTCGTCTATCCTCAGGAAAATCATGGCAAGCAAATTTTTGATCAACAGCTAATTCCCAATCAAGATAACCATTAGGATCATATTTACCATTAAAAGGGGGCATAGTGAATTTATCCTTAGCAAAAGCATCATCGCGGTCACGTACCTCACGTCGTGGGGGTTCTCTTCGCATACCTTGTCGGTTAAAATGCAACTGTCGATGAGCTCGGTCATTGTTGTGGTTAGCCTTGCCATCTGCCTCGGAATCACCCACATAGTCGAATTCATCTTGTCCCTCTGCCGTCACAGCAGGGGGAACAGTAGCCGAAGCTTGGGCAATCTCCTCAAGGCGTGCCATAATATCTGCCAAAGAAGTGTTAGTGATACCTTGTGCTCTCTCCATCCCAGCGAGCGCTGTGTTTGTCTCAATTTGAGCGCCCTCGAGCTGAGCAAGTCGCTCATTGGTGACTCTGACATCCTCCTCAAGGCCCTCCTCATGACGATTCATTTCGCGCGTGAAATGTTATATGATTCCCCTCGTACGAGGACTATGAGGTGCATCCTGATCTCCAGAACCTGCCATTGTTAGCAAAAACACAAGAATATGTCCCTAACGAGTACTAGGGTATGGGGGTTCAAAAGTCGCTCACACTCAAACCTTTGTCAAATTCTTACCAATTCTTACCAAGCACACAGTGGTGATCGGCAACCAGTGACGACAATGTATCTGCGAAGATTGGATGGAGCGATTGCCAGGTGCAGCTTAGTCTGTACGGTGTAGAAAGGTGTAGCTGGGAAGGCTCAAGTATGATAGCAAGGAGTAGCAATAATCAAATCAGAAAATGCAAGCTAAAAAATCGTTCAACGTCGGTTAATGCTGGTCCTAGGCTAGACCGTACTAGAGACGCGAGCCTAGAACACAAACGGGTACACCGCGCAGAAGTAAACTAGATGATGTTGTACACTGAGTTCAGGGGCTCGAAAAAGGATGCCGTCTGCACAGAGAGCCTTAGAAACACCTGTAAAAGCTTCCTGTCAACTTTGAGCAGATTCCGAGAAACTTGATTTTTCCTCGGTTTACGGGCCCGTTTTGAGGGCCTAAACGGCGTTTTTTAGGGTCGAAGTTGCCGCGTGTGTGCCTGGAGGTTCACGCGGATCTGAAAACAGCAGATTCTGAGAAACTTGATTTTTCCTCGGTTTGCGGGCCCGTTTTGAGGGCCTAAACGACGTTTATTGGGGTCGAAGTTGCCGCGTGTGTGCTTGGAGGTTCACGCGGATCTGAAAACCCCTGATTTTCCAGACTTCTTCTTTTTCGCTCTAACTTCCTATTCCCTTTCTAACGGGTTAAGAAACACCTCAATCGGAGGTCGTATGCAAAAGTTACACTTTTTTCTTTTTTTTTCTTTTACACACACACAACGCTGAAGTCCTGGATGTAGACGAAACCAACTAACTCCTACGGTGAGACCAAAACGTGACCAGAACTCGAAACTCTATAGGACTAGACGCTAAGACCAGCATAGGACACGATGATGCAACCGAGAGTTCAACTATGCAAAGTACTGAAAAGACAAATTGCGAGGCTCAAACTGGTTCGGCTAGATTGATCTACTGCTATTTTTTTTTTGTGTACTCTAGGTAAGGAAAAACAATCTAATCTATGGAAAACTGAAATTCTCACCAAGCAACCTTGGGCTCTGATACCACTTGATGGGGGCGTGGTGCCCGATCTTTCGATGAGATTGATAGCTATCGATTTGTTGGTGGAGATGACCCTAGCAATCCGACTACAAGCGCACGACGTTGCTTGCGCCTTAGCAATCGCTGAACCAACTCCGTGATGTTATTGATCCCGCTGGCGGTGCGATCAACCTGAACACGAGGTTTAATTCCTGCAAGCAATCGAAGAACTAGCAAGAATAGGACGTAGGCAATCTGATATTAGGAGTATGAATGGAGTGTAAATATGAATCACAAAGTTGGGATCCCGAAGCTGTCTTTACAGGTGGTCGACCGACACAACTGAAGAACATAAGTTTGCACAATGGCTAAACCTAAATTCAACGAAATCCAAGTCGTAACAAGGGAGGTGGCGGCTCTTAAATAGGGAGACGACCAGGGAGGGACTTCTCACGCGCACGCCTAGGGTTACAAGGCCCATGGGCCCAAGTGGGGATGGCGCAGCACCCGTTTGACTCGGACTCAGGAACCAATATGGATTATTTTGATGATTACGGTTGGCTCGGATGGTATTTGAAGATGAGATTGGATCCGTTGGAAAATAGACTTCATAAGCTTTCCGTGAAGTACAAGAACATCCCAAACGGAGTCCGTATGAGGAAGTTATGCCCGTTTGAACTTGGTACCATCGTAGCAGTCCGAATCTGATTCCAGCACAAGTCCATCTCGAATTCTTGCTTGACTTGGTCCCTTTTTTTCATCCTTTCCCAGATTCCTAACCATAATTAAATCATTTGCATTAGGTAGCGGACTATTCTCAATAATATATGAACTTAGGAATAAATTCACCTGGTAATTAAGTTGATGAGCACGAGCTCGAGTAAGTGGTCTTTGTGGTGAATGTGGTGAATGAGTTGTATCCATGGAAGGGATGTCCTCATCAATGGGGGAGGTTGATGATGGTGCCCGCGAGCTCTTGAGGCGGTGACAGGCCGGTTCGGCGCGGGACAGAGAGAGAGAGCAGAGAGAGAGGTCGGGAGAAACTAAGAAGAATCGAGTGAGGAAAGAGAGAGAGAGCAGAGAGAGACCGAGGGGGAGGACAAAAGCGGGGTGGACGACGACTGCCAGGCGGGCCCGCGAAGGAAAAACGGGTGTCCGCGTTGCTCCCGGGGAGACTGACCAGTGGGGCCCAGGGCCGGGCGCGTGCATTGCGCGCGTGCGCGGGCGGTCATGCGCCTGGCCGGTGGGGCCCGGTGTCAGCGCGAGCGGGGAGGAAAACAAGCAGGCCATGGGCCAAGCGGCTTGGGCTGTGCGGGGAGGAGAGAGGGAGGGGAGGCCGAGCTGGGCCAGGCCGAGGAGGGAAAAGAAACAGAGTGGCCCAAAGAACAGTAGGCTTTGATTATTTTTCCAGGGAGTAGTTGGAAGGATTTTTGGTGATTTCTAAAGGGATTTTTAATCCAAACTTTGATATGTTGAACCACAAAAATTCTAGAGATTTTATGGAGAGGACTTTTTGAGGTATTTGTCTAGATTTTGATATATATATATATATATATATATATATATATATATATATATATATATACACATACATATATATATTTATATTTATATGGAAGAGATGGATAGGAATTTTTGGAGAATTGCAAGGGTATTAATTTTGGAAACTTGATGGTTGATCTCTATAATATTCTCAGGAATTAATTAAGGGGATTTCAAGAGGGACCCATATATACATATACACATATATTTATATATATGTATATATGAGAGAGGGATCTAGGGACAGTTTTTGGAAGGGGTAATTTGGAGATTGAAACTTGGATTTGATTTAAAATTTTGGGATATTGATTTTGGAGGAAGGCATAAGGAATTCCCAACGATTGGATTCTATTTTGGATATTAGAATGTTGGGGGAAAAAATTAAGGGGGACTATGATATATACATATATGTATATATATATATATATATATATTTAAGAGAGGTTCTGAGGGAGGGTTCCAAACGAGGGCTTCAATGGTGATTTCCGAGGGGTTTTATTGGATGCTTTCAAATTGCAAAATTCGAACCCAAGTATAGAGAATTTTTGGGAGGTATGAAATAAGAGTATTTTGATCAAAGTCTTTAGAAGGGATTCAAAGGGGATCTTGATTTGGAATTTTTCAAAGGAAGTTTGAGAGAGACAATCGAATTGCAAAATTCGAGTCTCGGAATTTTGGGGAGAGTCTGGGATCGAGGATTTAGGGTCTCAAAGGGGTTCAGACTGAGATCTACGGCACTTAGTCCTACAGGGGTTCAGACTGAGATCTACGGCACTTAGTCCTTAAGCACATACAAAAAACCAAAAGTTTTGAAATTAGGGTTTTTACTAAAATAGTTTTTAACGGTCTAGAAACCGGGGCATTACACTACCCATAATCGTTACCAGTGCTGTAGGGGCGGCGTTGGACACATCGGTGTTCAAACCAAAACCAAACAAAGTCACACTTGGCTTCGACAACTTGAGGGTTGGACACATGGCAGGAAGATGTACGTCTTTCTTGTTGCAGATGTAGCAATCGAGGTTGGCTTTGCAATCGTCCAACAAATGATCATTCGTTTTACATCTGAAACAATGCGGGGGATGAGGTTTTTTTTAGCTTTTACCACAACCGCACCCACTCCTGCTTATATATCCAGACTGCCCCAACGGCGGCATCTGATCATTGCCGCTACAGGCAACCTGAGAACCTTCTGCCTTTGCTTGATTATTTGGCGGCGCTTCTAGGGCTCCTGCCATTAGTTGGGTGCCTGGCTTAGCCGGACCAACTTGTGGCACACGAACCGGTTGCACACGCCCCTGGAATTGGCGATTGAACCTTCCCTGGGAATTCCAACATTAGTTGCCTACGAATTAATGGTGTCGTTGTGGAGGCATCATCTCTCGCTTGCAGGACGGCTGACGGTGGTAGTTCCATGGTGGCGGCGTGTTGCATGGTGTTTCACAGCAGAGGAGCATTTTGCGACGTACAGTGCTACGTCACAAGTGGGTTCTCATGCCGCCATAGCCACGTAGCTAGGGCCTAAGCGAGCGAATAGCGTATGGGACAGACGAGATCGGTGTTCGCGTAAGGGGTCTATGGAGATCTCCTCTAGATCTCCCATATGGTCGACTACCCCTGGACAAGTAGTATGTTAGCGTGTCGTTAGCTTGTCTAATTCATTCCGTATGACTGTTTTTTTAACAATAATGACATTTGAAGCTCACAACAGTGTACATTAATTACAATGTATTGACAGGATTTTGGGCGGTTACGAGGATCTTGCGCATCAAATTTTCTTGCGCGCACCAGAAGGACTGATAAAGAACAAGGTGGTGGAAGCTTTAGAGCTACGAAATAGTTGGTGGAGGCGCAGAGAAACACAACAGCAGCAGGAGAAGCAACCCAGACGAAGGCCCAAAAGAAGAAGACAAGAAGAAGAGATGGTGGGGTGGTGCAGCAAGAGGTATCTGGACCAAGTCCTTGACAATTTGGCCCCATCCTGTCTTGGGATAGCCATCAAGGCCGGCGTGTGGTCGGGCGAGGTCATCGCTGTGGCCACCTGCATGGTCCTATCCTTGAAGCGTCTCAAGAAGCAAGACTACGTTGAACCCAAGTACCTTGGATATGACGACCACCAGAACATCGGGCGGTCCCTCAACATCTTCTACGGTTTGGTGTTTGCCCAGGGAATCATCTTCATCTCCAAGATGGCCAGCCCATGGAGTGATATTATTACGGTTCATGCCCGATTCAAGTACAAGGCTATTTGAGCCCTCTGGTATCAAGATATCTTCCGTTACAGGAATAACACACTATCTGAGGAGTTCATCACCGGGAATGTGTGTACCCACTTAACACACCTTGTCACCTTTGCCAAGAATTTTGGCAGTGTCAACTCGGTCGATGACCAGTTAGCTGGCGTTCGGGCCATGGACGGCATCTTAGGTCAGTGGAGTTCAGAAGCCTGGCCCTTATGAGGCTTCGAGCTTCCATGGGACACGACGATTTGGGGAGGCGAGATGATGGGGAAGAAGCTGCAATGTAGAGTGACGATTTTGTGGGTGATGCTGGCTTGGGGCCGTGGGGTCAGCACCACGGAGGAGCAGCATATCAGAGGCCATGCAAAGTGCCACAGAGTAGTGCTCAAACTCAGTCCAGACCTTCTGGTTCAGAGTTGTCCGCAAATCCTCTCTCTCATATCTTCTTCCCTGCTCACCAGAAGCACCGTCCAACAGATAGATGTAACTGTAGGGTTGTGCAATCATGGATATGATTGACACGATATTGGTGTCTGGTTATGCCTTGCAGCGCTATCGAAGTCAAGGTGCAGATAGTAAGGTTTTCAGGGCGTTCCTGGGATCAACGCTTCACGGGGAAACAAACATACGAAACAACTGGCTAGAAAAGCCAAGGATGAGGATGGTGATCCATATTGCTCCTGGGTGACGGATGCTAGGTGTAGTTGGTCCGTTTTTTGCGCCGATGTCATGTATAACGGACTCAGTGAGTTGTGTATTATACCAACCTGTTCGTGGTGTAGAAGCAATTGACGCTCGATCTCCACACCGCGGAACCTGATGATGGGGCTCCGTATTCGTTATGGGGCGTGCAGGCATGTTGAAGTGCAGTCCAATACCTGATGTGGTCTGCGACTCTTGGGATGAATCCCAAGAGATGGATTACTTTATGAGTGCCTTGCTTCAGAAACAAGATTAACTGACAGCAGATCGAAGGAGGTCTGTGAGTAAGCGCGGAGCGCGTCCTCATATTCATTCGTGATTCACAGGAAATAGCGATTGGACTGCGCGCGAAGAAATTACAGTAGATGGGCATTGGTCAGCGTGGCGCTCAACATCGATCATGAGTTGGCAAGCGTGGGAATCGCGGTGCATAACGATGTTGTTCGTCAGGGGTGCTGCTGGGGTGGATCTCAGGAAAGAAACCTCAAAAAATCTCAACTTCCTGACCTAACACTGGGATGATCTTGGAGCATGTCGAAGCAACAAGAGTCATATCATGCTTAGCGGTGGATAAGGCAGCACAACAAGAGTTTGGGATGTTCCCTGAGATCATCAAGAAACTTAAGGATCGTCTACTTTCCAAGACACCACACGTAAATATAACTAATAGTAGCTGCCGAAGATGTTGCTGAAGATCTGGAGTAACCAGCGGGATGGAATCATTAAACCGAGATTCAGCTTTTTGTATGCAATCGAGGAAAACCGTATCGTGGAAGATAAAAGCTTTTCACTACCAATTTCAGCCTTCATAGAAGAACTTGATCTGGATCTGACTACTCTCCTCTCCGCATGGAAACAATCCACGGTAGTACAGAGACTTGATCTGGAAGATCTACTTTCCGCGCCACAGAGTGAATCACCTCTGTGGCAGTGCTAATTAATTCTGCTCACCACGAATGTGAAAGCAATGTTGAAGCTTTCCTACAAGCGATCACTAAAGAAGAGCTGAAGAAGATAGTGGATGCTCTCTCTTCTGAAGACGGAGAGAAAGAGAAGAGAAGGGTGCTGGCACACTTTGAAGGACGACGTAATCTGGACCCAGAAACATTGCGCACAGTCAAAAAAATAATCTTGGCTGAGGGTGAAGAAGACGCAACAAGTTGCATGCCAAAGCTCCTGCAGAATTTGCATGCCTACTCAGGACAAAAAACTTTTGATGGGCACATGAAACTAATAGATGAAGCACTGCCAAAGGTAATTTTCGTTCAATTCTATTATCTTTGGATGTAGTCTACTCAACATATATATTCTGTATGTATGCATCAGCTCAGAATAATGCCTCATCACCATTTTCCTTCTCTGCAACAATACTCATTGACTAGAGCAATTTGGTACTAACAACGATACATCTCTCTAAAAATTGAACTATATAGGTGTTCAAAGCAGTCGTGGATGAAGTGGTGATTTTGGAGGATCCATCATCATTAGAAGAGACAGACCATGTAAGAAAATAGTAATTGTTTTTCCTTACCTCCTCATTACTTCTTATTTGCACCTAGTTTAACTTTCCGATTCTTCACAGAAGAAACATTTTTCTTTTGGATATATATATGTAGGTAAAGGATGACCTGTGGATTAAAGCAGGCAAAGTACTAGAGAGCTTTGTAGGCCTCGCGGTGCAAATTTGTAGGTCCCTGAACGCATGTGATTTTTCCAATAAACTGAATGTTGCCAATCTTTCTGCGGAGACATTGGTCAAGAAGCTTAAGAAGATATTAGAAGTGTACAAGCCTCCAATGTATGATTTTCCATGTATAAGGGTATCTACACTTGAATTAATGACTTGGATGGTCGAAACCAATAGCAGCTACAGAGAAATACTCCTGCAATGTGGAGTATATGAGGAACTGAATGAAGTGGCAAGGACTGCTAGAAAACTTGAGAGCTTCAAGTTGTTTCACTGCGGTGTCGGGGTTCCTGTGGACAGTACTATCGAATGCATCTCCTGCCTTGCAACAAAATTGCAAGAAAAGCTTCGGCAAAGCCCCAGTTTCAAAGAAAGGTACTATTTTGTGGCACTTTTAGTCAAATTTCAGTTAAACATACTTAGAGTACTCCTCTTGGAGAATCCATAATTTTCAAACTTAATTAAATGTTTGTCTTTAATCTGCATGTAACAATAAAGATTGTTGATTCAGATTTATGACATTTCAGTAGTATTTTCTCGCAGACTTAATGTGATGCGGCAAACATCCCAAGCTGGCTGTGATTTAAAATGACTTTCTTGCTTGTTCTTACAGATCCCGCTGCTACGGAGAACATGCAAGCACCATATCTGTTTTAATTGCTTAAAACAGCCATCTCTTGGTTCTTTATGACCACCCACATCATCATCCTTTCGTGTTTGTGCCAACGAAAAATTCGTGTCTGAGTGGTTGTGTTTCCATTTGAACAGTGTGTCAGAATGGTTGTGTTTTTAAACCCAGTGTCAGAATTTTGAGAAACTACAATAATTTCCATGGATACCATCAGATCAAACCATGGATGGTACAACGTTGTGCAAGCGTCATGCATATATGGTGCATGTATCTGTTTCTTGTATGCCTATATGAATTTTTTATAAAATATCCATCACATCACGCTACTATAGAACGCCATACCAATAACCTCATATCATAGACCGACATATATAAAATACCACAGACGGTATCTCAAAGTGACCATGAGCAAAAAAACAGTTTATCAAATGGTCTACCTGCCTTATGTTGGCCGTATACTTATTTCATATTCACATATGGCTCCCAATACAAGTCATATGTGCATATCGAGGGTAGTTGGCTTTAAATGCGTAGACGGCTTTAATGCACATCAGTCCGCCATTAGGGAGAGAGACTAGCATACCTAATTTTTATAAATATAATGCCTAAGCATGATCATCTAATTTCTCTTATACGGAATAAAGTAGTATTTTGACCGGTGGAAGATAAAGCCATAAGAGCCATTGTGGTAGTTGTCAACAAGGTTGGAGGCGTGATAGCAAAACACCGGTGAGGTCACTACTAACTTCTGACCTTTATGCCACGCTTTTTTGTCGCAACGGCGAGATTTGGTTGCAACAAGGGTTGTTATCGCAACGATTTTCACTTTTGGTTGCGATAGATTGGATTTTTGCCACGAAGATTGTTTCGTGGCCCTAAGTATGGAGATCGTTGCGAAAAGTAAGTGTTATCGCAACAAATTATTGAATGGTTGCAATAAGTGATTCCTGTTGCCACGATTTTGATTTGCATTGCGGGCAAGTTTATTGTCGTTGCAATACTAAGGTGATATTGCAACTCTTTATATGATGGTTGCAATAGCCTTCTATGTCGGCAACGAATATGTTTCGTTGTATATAATAGTCGCTTGCGTTGCGAAAAAATGGTACATATAGCAACGAAAAAAATAAATCGTTGCAATCACTAAGGTTGCAACGATTATGGTTTCGTTGTATGTAATAGTTTCGTTCATTGCAAAAAGGTTGTATATATAGCAATGAAAAATTACATCGTTGCAATACCTAAGGTTCTCCACTTTAATGGTTACATAAAAAATTAAAAAAAAACACCACCAGCAAGTTTCGAACCTGAGACCTCAGAGTTAAGAAGATAGACGCGCTACATTAGACCATGTATGTGTTTGTGTTTCTAATAGCTAGCGTATCCTATACAAATTAATATAGACCCGTTTATATATTGGAAAGATAGTAATCTAATTACTATCACGTACGTCGCGGTCTCTCTCTTCCCGTCGCTGCTTTGTTTTCCCACGTGCGTCGTGGCTTCTGATCCCCCGTCGCGGCTCTCTTCCCCCGCACGCCGTCTGCGAGCAGCGTGGTCAAGGCCCTCGTTCCCTACAGCCAGCAGCGTGGTCACGGCCTCCCTGCAGCCGGTGTCGTCGTGGCACCCCTCCCTGCAACGGAGTCGTCACGGCCCTTGAATGCCCTTGAACAAAATTGGTTTCACTCAAAAATAAGTTAAAATGAATTACTTATGAATTTTCAAAGTTTGGCTATTTTTCTGTTGGAAAGATATTTCAATTTTAACCATTTTCTAATTCTTTCTTCTTTTCTTATTTCTCTTACAGCCTGGGCCCACAAGCCAGTGAGACAGAGCAGAGCAGGGCGCGGGACAACGGATCGGACCGTCCGTTCCAGGAGTGGATGGTCCGGTGTGGCGAACAGAGGAGGGCGCAGGCAGACAGAGCCGGCGAGCTTCTCGGCGGCGGCGACGGCGAACGGCGGCTCGGCTGTAGTCGGGCCCAAAATAGAAAAGGTAGAGGAGTTCACGGCGGAGCTAAGGGTGGTCTTCTTGACACCTCGGGTGACCGGAATATCGCCGGCGGCGAGCTCCAGCGGCGGCTCTTTTCGGGTCGACGGGGGAAAACGTTCTACAAGCTCAATCTGGCAATACTAATGCATAAATATGTGTCTACCAGATATCTGGGCTCTCACCGTAAGGTTTGATGGGCCGGCGAGGTCTTGTCGGCTGTGGCGGTGCACCGATTGGTTCGGCGGCAGCAGAAATCCTCTGGACGACGGCGGCAGCTCTTTCTTCAGTCGGCCTACGGCTAGGACACGGTGTCACCAGGTTAGACTTCCTGAGGACGGCTACGGTGCAAAGAATTGAAGCGAGGCTCACCACAGAGGACGAATCGGCGGTGGCGGAGCTCGGCCGGAGTTGGGGAAGACGGAGGCCGATGTAGCGCTCAGGGCTTCGCGACTCGATTCCTTCGGGTAGCGGGCTTCTAGAGGCGAGGCGACGTTGTTGGCGCAAGGGTCGGTCAGACTCACTCCGAGGCGGCCGGAACAGCGAGACGACGCGGCGGCGATTCTGCACAGCGAGACTAAGCACGGCGGTGACCGGCGACTTCGGCAGCGATTCCTAGGGCAGTTAATACCAAAAATGGAATTATTGGGAGGTGCTAATCACGTTCCAGCAGAGGGAAGAGGAATGGGCTCACCAGAGCAAGCTCGGGCTCGATCGAATAGCTGCGGCAGTGAGGAAGATGAGGTTGCCGGCGGTGAACCTTGAGCTCTCCGGCGGTTTTCTCCACTTTAATGGTTACATCGTTGCAATACCTACCATTAGACCATGTATGTGTTTGTGTTTCTAATAGCTAGCGTATCCTATACAAATTAATATAGACCTGTTTATGTATTGGAAAAGATAGTAATCTAATTACTATCAGGTACGTCGTGGTCTCTCTCTTCCCCGTCGCTGCTTTTGTTTTCCCATGCGTCGTGGCTTCTGATCCCCCCGTCGCGGCCTTTCTTCCCCGCGCGCGTCCCTGCGAGCAGCGTGGTCAAGGCCCTCGTTCCCTACAGCCAGCAGTGTGGTCGCGGCCTCCCTGCAGCCGGTGTCGTCATGGCGCCCCCTCCCTGCAACCGGAGTCGTCACGGCGCTTGAATTCCCTGCAGCGACGGCATCTTGGTGTCCTAGTTCCTTCCTGCTCATCGATGAGCAGGGCCGTGCCCGTGGGCGACGCTCCGTGTTCATCTCGTCTTCGGCAGGCGCTCATCCGTTCAACGTTCATCCAGCAAGCAGGCACCAACGACAGGGACAGGGAAAATGATCTATCCATCTAGCAAGCAGGCACCAACAAGCAGGCTCGTCCGTTCGTCCGGAGTGCAGGTATTGTTTTTTTTTAAAATCCATCTGTATTGTACTAATTGGTATGAAGGTCTAGAACTGCTTGTATAATTTTAATTTTATTCTTGTCATCTTTTGAAGCCATGTCTTCTACAAATCGATTTAGAAAATATAAATCATGTTCCCAAAAGCATAAGAAGAAACAATGGATAGATTATTTTTGCTATATTTGGTACTTTGATTCAGGCCTCACTTAGAGCTTCATACGTGAGAAAGAGGATCACGTATGCTTGCATTATTGCTAGATGTTTCATTGCTGATTATATATAGTTTATAATAATGTCGTGATCCCTTCAATTAACGTGCTGCAGGAAATCGTTGTGATATTTGGAAAATAGAATTAATGGCACATGATGATGATCGGAGTTGGATGCTGTTGTCTCGGTCAACACGTGAGTGGCAAGCAGGTCTGGAGAAATTTATTGATACTATTTTTGAAGGCACCTATGCATCAGAAACTGCACCATGTCCATGTTCAAGGTGTCGTGGAGTCGTGTACAAAACAAAATCCGAGGTTCAAATGGACTTGCTAACTAAAGGTTTTGATGAGAATTTTGTCAAAGAGAAAGGTAACGCTGGCATATTTTTGAATGATGATAGGGATCTGAATGTACGCCTGCCAGATGATGCATCATCGGCCAACAATCTGGTGTCCCCATTAATTAGGGGTGCGACCAGTGGTAATACCAATGAAGAGCCAAATGAGATTGCAAAGAAATTCTTTAATTTGTTGAAAGATGCGCAGCAAGAGTTGTGGCCAGGTTGCTCAAAGCTTACCAAGGTATCATTCATGGTCAAGCTTTTCGCTTAAGTGGCATGGGTGGATGGAGTAACGAGAAGCAGAGCAAACACTTAGCCTATGGAGAGATTCGCTCCCCCCAGGGCATTGTATCCAGACACTATCAAGAAAGCACAGAAGATTATCCGCGACTTGGCCTCACATACATTAAGATCGATGCTTGTGTGAATGACTGCGTGTTATTTCATGGGAGTTGGCTGATACAGACACGTGTCAACATGTGGTGAGAGTAGGTGGAAGAAGACGACACAAATTCTGATGAGATTGGCGAGTCTAGCGAAAGTGGTGGAGCAAAGAAGCGCACTCCTTGCAAAGTTCTAAGGTATTTTCCACTTACTCCTCGATTGAAAGATTTATATGTCAGAGGAAACATCATCATTGATGCGGTGGCACAAGGAAGAATTGGTTAGTGATGGAAAAATGCGGCACCAGTGGACTCATTGGCGTGGAAGCACGTGAATAACAGGTATCAGTGGTTTGATTCGGATCCACGTAATGTTAGACTGGGACTTGCATCTGATGGCTTAATCCGTTTGGGATGTTGAACGTTATTACACTTGTTGGCCCGTGATACTGATTCCTTATAACTGCCTCCTTGGCTGTGTTTGAAACAACCTTATTGGATGATGTCGATGCTGATACCTGGGCCTAAATCTCCTGGAGTGAACACTGATGTATATTTGCAACCTCTGATCGATGAGCTACATGATATGTGGGTTAATGGAGTTTTAACATGGGATGAGAAGGAGAAGAGAATTTTACTCTACATGCAATTCTGCTGTGGACAATTAATGATTTCCCCGTATGCGATGTTATCTGGTTGGAGCAAAAAGGTAAGTTTGCTTGTCCTTATTGTCAAAGCATACTGATTACTTGTGGTTAAAACATGGTTCAAAGCATTGCTACTTGGGACATCGTCGATTTTTGCCCATGAACCATAAGTGGCGAAGGACAAGGCGAGCTTCAATAACAAGGCTAAAACAGGGAAGCTCCAGTGCCGCTCAGTGGTGAGCAGGTGTTGCGGGACTATGAGAGTTTCCAGCAAGTGACTTTTGGGAAGGATACAGGAAAAGGAAGCAACGTGACGAAGAAAATAGGTGGCAACTAGAGGAAGAAGAGTATTTTCTTTCAGCTTCCTTACTGGAAATCGTTGCTTGTGCGACATAATTTGGATGTCATGCATATTGAGAAGAACATATGTGAGAGCTTACTGGGGACTTTGCTAGACTTACAAGGTAAATGCAAGGACAGTGAGAAGGCTCGACTTGATATGCAACATTTGGGTATAAGGCCAGATCAGCATCCAGTGCTCGAAAAGGGTAAGTACACCTTGCACCAGCACTGTATCTCTAGGTAAGGATGACAAGGAAATTCTGTGCAAATTTTTACATGGCGTCAAGTTCCCTGATGGTTATGCTGCAAATATTCGGAGATGTGTGGACGTCAATGGTTGCAAGCTTTCTGGACTTAAAACTCATGACCTACACGTATCTTGCAAAAACTTTTGCTTTAGTGGTGCGCAACATATTGCCTAAAGATGTGGTGACCCCGTTGATCGAGCTAAGTAGGTTCTTTAACTCATTGTGTTCAAAGGAGTTGAGTTTTCATAAATTGAAAAACTGAGCACTTCATTAGGGAGACCCTTTGTCGGCTGGAGATGATTTTTCCACCGGCTTTTTTTGATATTATGATGCACTTACCAGTTCATCTTGCTGACGAAGCTAGACTTGGAGGCCGGTGTGTTATAGATGGATGTATCCAGTTGAGAGGTACTTCGTACTCTTAAAGGCTATGTGAGGAACAAAGCGCGCCCTGAAGGTTCATTGCAGAGGGGTATATATCCAAGGAGTGCCTGACATTTTGCTCTCGCTTTTTTTGAAAATATTAGTACCAGCTTAATCGTCCAGAGCGTCATGAAAGCGCCGCTGCCAATGAACCACCATCTGGGCTAAGTATATTTGGGAGCTTGACTATAGTAGGAAAGGAAGTACTCTCGAGAATGTTTCTGATATTGACATGCAGAGGATGAGGCATTACATATTAACCAACTGTGACGAGGTCACTTCATGATAAAGTAAGCTATATTTTTTAAATTGATTTTTTATGGTGGTCATGAATGTTTTAAAATATATATGTAACTAATGAACGCATTTTCAATTGTTTGTGGAAAGTGTGCATATGGATGAGCTGAAGAAAATTAGCCCTCGCATGTTGATAAAAGACACAAGGAGGAGTTTGTATCATGGTTTGGAGCGTAAAGTGAGTCGTCCCTAATATATTATCATATTTTATTTGTATATTTCCACATGCTTCTTGTCAATTTATTAGTCCCTAATAATATATTTATCCCTAATATATTTTTAAAATAATCGTAAATGTAGATCAGCAATTGCATGGCACAAGGGGAAATAGATGACATGATGTATTATTATCTCGCGGTCCAGACCCTCGGGTTCGTGTGTTCAACAGGTGTTTCATAAATGGTTCCTTTTTCGGGTCTCTTCCATAGAGAACTGCTTAACTACTCAAAATAGTGGTGTATTTGTGAAGGGCGATGCAAGTACAGGAACATGGGCTGGTATGGCGTGCTTAAGAAATTATTCCTTGATTTTCATGGTGAGAAGGAAGTAATGTTGTTCCAATGCGTATGGTTTGATGTCCTGCAGCAAGTACGAGCAGATCTAGAGGGTACAATAAGGATAAATATGGGGTCATCGATATTGATACAACTCGGTTTAGGTATTCAGATGAACCTTACATCCTGAGCACACAAGCGAGCAAGTCTTTTATGCAAAAACCTAAAGAAACCAGATTGGTGCACAGTCCTTAGAGTGCAGCCTAGAAACCTGTTTGCCATGCCTGAAGGAGAAGTTACTGACAATATGGGTGAGCTCGATCTAGACTCAGTTGTTGTAGGAGTGGAAGATATGAATGTTGGACAACAAAATGAAGATGTGACAGCTTGGAGTAGGTCTGGCCTTGACGGGGCTACTGTTGAAGCTTCTGTTATTGAGCATGCTATTGTAACAGCGGTGCCTGAACCTGAACACGATGACCTGTTCGATGAAGATGAAGATCCAGATGACACTTACATTGCTGATGGAGTTCTCCCTCCATTCAGTACTCTGGGAGAAGATGATGATGATGATTTTTTTGTGTAAAATTTGCTCAGTAATAAATGAGGAAAATTTCCTGTTACCATTTTTTTGAAACAATCAACTTGTAATAAGTGATGACTCTAGATTTCTACAACTATCAACAAGTGGCTATACTTCTTCTATGGAGGTCTCTTAGAGAGAATACATGTATGTGTACCAGCACATAGCAAAAGATAACAGACACGTCACAATTGTAGCAGAAAATTCAGGATAGTACAAATTTTGCCATTTCACATTATATAGTCGGACCATCCGACCATGTTCGGACGGTCCGGACTGTACAAATTGTTGCATTTCATACTATATAGTCCGGACCATCCGACCTGTTCGGACGGTCCGGACTGTACAAATTGTTGCCATTTCATACTATATCTCACATTATATAGTCCGGACCATCCGAACCATGTTCGGACGGTCCGGACTGTACAAATTGTTGCCATTTCATATTATATAGTCTGGACCATCCGATTCATACCGTATTCGATACTCATTATTCGTATCCGTAACCGAGACAATCTGTATTCGTATATGTATCCGGACGCTATCCGTGTTCGAATCCGAATCGAACACAAATATGAAAACAAATATGATATCAGCGATATCGTTCGTACCCGATCGTTTTCATCCCTAGTAATACGTGGCTGAGTTGGGTGATAAATAGGATTCCTCATTCATCACCTAGGATGAACAATAACATTTGTATTAATTAGCATAGTTTCATTTACAACTCCGCTGTTTTGAGTTACCCTGTCATAGCGCTTAGCTCTAAATCTGAACACAATTTGTCAAGTTCGACTAAGTGGCACTGTCATTTCCTATGTCTAGCGAACTTTTCTTAATACTTGTGACTTGTGTGACTCATGATGTTGATCAACAATATCATGTTGAGCTAATTTATACAAATTAATTAATTTACTAGAAATTATTTGTCTAATTCATACTTATTATTATAGTGATTTATTATTATTTACTCCAGTTGGGCCCATGACTATGCCAGCTTGGCCCGTGACATACAAAGCAAACAATTTACTAGTATTTTCAAATTTAAGATGTTTGGATATTTTAGAAATTAATTAAAAGCTAATAAATGTTTTTCATTAGGAACCTCCCCCAAATTTGTGCGCCAAAATTTCCAACTTTCCCACCGTGCCAAAGTTTCACACCACGCCAAACCGTCCGACATACGCGACAAATTCCTCGCGGAAAAAAAAAAGATCGCCACATATGTCGGGCTAATAACCTCCCATGACCGACGTCCCCTCCCCTACCCAAATTAGATCGTGATCTAAATCCCTTCTCTGACTCCCTGAGCGCGACGGCCCCTCCCATCTCTCCCGCGGCCGACCCCCCAGGCACGCCGACCCCCCGGCGCTCTCCTCGTCTCCTCGGACCCGGCGGCGGCTGCCGGCCCTTGCGACGCGGCGACGCCCGACGCCCAGTGCACGTACGTCGCGCCGTCAGCCCGCCGGCTACTCACCCGCAGGTTAATTATGGTTATTTTGATATGTTAATTTTGTGCAATGAACACACCCGCAGTTGACCCGACCCGTTGCCATCCTAGCCATGGCGCCGCCGACACCACCTCGTTCCAGACGCCCCCGACGCCGCTCGTCGAGGACGCCACCAGCAACGCTAACAGGCAGGACGACGCTTCCTCCGCAGGGAATCGGCGCCAGCAACGACGCACGGCTTGGGCGCCCATCGACATCGATATACTGAAGCCGTCCTCAAACCAAAAGACGAACATGGTTTCCTTGTCAATATAACCCAGGTATGTTATCGGCGCACCGAAGGCCGCGCCGGGACCTCACCGAGTCCGCGCCCCGCTCCCGGGACTTGCTCCCGCGCCGCGCGCCTGCGCCCTCGTGTCTGCGCCCGTGCCGGGTCCTCGCCGCCTACGCCGCGGCCGCGCCCTCGCGTCCGGGACTGCTCCGTGCCCGAGCCTCGCCGGCCTGCGCCCGTGCCCGGGTCCTCGCCGGCCTACGCCCACGGCGCCTTCGCGTCCGGGATTGCTCCCGTGCCGGGCCCTCGCCCGGCCTGCGCCGTGCCCGGGTCTCGCCGGCCTACGCCCGCGGCACGCCTCACGTCCGGGACTGCTCCCGTGCCCGGCCTCGCCCGCCTGCGCCCGTGCCCGGGTTCTCGCCCGGCCTGGAGCAAATGCAAACACACGAGCTCGAGTAGGCGACAATGGCGACAACACAGGGCTTTCTATTGACTTGCAACTCGGCTAGCTCAATGAACACGCACATACACAGGGGAGTTTTGCAACACTGCACACCAGTGCTCTTTTTCTCTTGATCTCTGAACAAAGTGATTACAGGACTTAAATAAACACACGCACTCACAAGCCAAACACGTCTGGCGCATAGCTCGGCCATGCACTCCGTGGCCTCACCACTAGATTACTCCGTGACTGACGTACAGGCTATGCAAACTGAAAGATTCCGCCAATCATTTGGTAAGGCTATGCAAACGTACAGGCGTAGAGCATGACATGGTTAAATTGTTTACACTCTTTTGTATTTTATAATAGGAATTCATCTGTAGTCTTTGTCCCTTCCACAGAAATATCCATCCATAACATGTCACATATTATTTCCATATGTTGGTTTATACTGATGTTGAGAGTGTGGGCTTTGAATCTTTTTGCTTAAGTTAAGATTCTGCCAATGGGTAATACTTGACCTTTTTTTATTCTTGTTTTTTATCAACCATTGTCGTATGTATGCAGTGGCACGGGTGAAATGTGGACTCTTTATGTTCATTGCAAGAATGGACTTCCAGATCAGGAGTATGTAATGTTCAAAGTGGAAAGGCTGATATAAATTCTCAACCTTGACATCTCTTAAGGACCAGCTTGGGTATGCTGTCCGGGACTTCTTATCTACAAGAAGCGTTGTAGAAGAGATGTAGCTACTCTTCAGCCCTCGATTATGTCAGACATGCAGAGATTATGCTACAGACAATGAGAGTGAGAAGGAAATCAGATTAGTACTCTCAAAGGAGCAAGAGACAGCACAGCAAGTCAGCATAACACCCTCAAGCGACCAAGGCAGCAGCTGGAAGAAGATGAGCATCCGTTATGGATGATCCTTTTGATGCATACAAGGACTGGCTAAAGAAAGCTACCACAGGACCAATCCAAAAGTATATTCATCTATGTTTCCGCATATGTTTTCGTATTGTTCATAATCTTAGCACCTTTATATAAACTACACTTATCTTATATGTTTTGGTGACTAATCAGATTTGAAGGATGACACTAGGGATCAAACAGTCAACACGTACAAGGAATTTTTAAGGATGAAAGGAGGACATTCCAGAAATTAAGTAATTTATTTTCCCTTCTTCAACCAGTGGTATTTTACTACTAATTTTTTTAAAACTGAAACTTTCCTTGTGTGCAGTGGCATTTGTTGAGCAATGTGACACCGATGGTATCATAGTCGAAGACGATGAAAGTAATGGAAGCAATGTGACACCACCCTCAAATAGGCCAAGCCATGCAAGGAAGGCAAGGGACGAGGGAAATGGTTTGTGATCATGCATGTACTTTTAATATTGGGTTCGCATATCTTAATTGAGAACTAGAACAGCTCAAGTTTGTTATTGTCTTTTTTGCAAGGACATGGCTCCAATCAATGCAAGAAAAGAGGTCGTGGCACTTGTCGGAGGATGAAGCTCCAACCGCGGGAGGTCAGGAGACCCCCCCTTTGAGGTTCGGCCAGGGGGGTCGTTCCCCAGGTGGACGCGGCGTCCGGTGTAGACGATCTGTGCTCGGGCCCGGGGACCGGGGCTGAGAATGGTCGGGGTTTCGGACGTCCGTCCACGGAACGGACCGTCCGGACCCCGTCGGTCGCACTGAGAGAGACAGGAGGCGTAGAACAGTTCGCCGCTCGAAGCGTAATGCCCTACTCCTGTGTGTGGTATGCTGTGTGGGCGGTGAATGTAGTTGGGTTTTACAAGGATCTCTCAGGGGAGCCCGAGTCCTCGTCCCTTCAAAGAAGGGAACTATAGAGCTAAGCTTAATGCTGAAAGAGGACTTCTCTCCTCCCCTTTTTCTCTTTTTCAGCCGGCTTGGATCCTCTCTTTTATAGGTAAGGGAGTCCACAGCGCCAAAGCACCCCGAGAGAGAGAGCTTCTGGTGATTTCTCCGGTCTCCCTCCGCCTGCGACGCCCACGCCGGAGTTGGTAGGGACGTCCAGTCGCTCCTGTCTGCCGCGACGCCTGCGCCGGAGTCGGTACTGCCCGTCTGGTCATGCTCGGTCAGCACGTCGCCCAGTGAGCGATGGAGCGTGGAGATGGGACGGCGCCCTGCCTCTGCTGCCGGGGGCGTGGAACATCCGGAGTCTTCTTAGTCAAAAGCGCTCTGCCAGTACAGTGATTGCACAGTGAAAGAACCTCTGTAGTCAAAAAGGCTCTGACTGCGTTTAGGGATGAGCGGCGTCGGGGGCAACACGCCCCGTCACCTCGCCGTCGGCTCGCCATCAATGCGGTGGTTGGCGGGCTGGCCAGCTCGGGTCAGCCCGCCATTAATGTGGTAGCTGGCGGCTGACCAGCTCGGGTCAGCCGTTTGCCGAGGCTGCAGGCTCCGGGCCGGAGGAGAGCACCGGGGAATGTGGGACCCCCATTCCCGTTTCGCCGACAGTGGCCCCTGGGCCTGTTGCTCGACCGGGGTGCTTAACGGGCAGGAACAGGGTCATGTCTCGGGAAACGAAAGACGCGGGCCCACCCGGTTTAGCGGGGGGAACGAGGCGAGTTGCCACTTCCGGTCCGCCAATCGAGGCCATAATGGCGGAGTCGAAGGGGCGCTTCATGGGTTTCTTAAGCTATAGACAGGGGGGTGGCAGGGCAACAGCCGCTTCCCATAGCTGAGTTCGAATTGCCGTCGCTTCGGTTGCCTGCTGCGCCCAGAGCTTAGGTCCCCGTTCGCGCGCGCTCACTCCTTGCCTTTGTTCTTCCTTCACCACTCTTGCTGTGCTGCATCCAGATGCCGCGCGCCAGCCGCGGGGTGAGGCCGCTAGACGGCGGGGCGATTCCGCCGTCGCGTCTGGACGACGACGCCGGGGTGGCGCCGGGTGAAGAGGGGTGGTTATGCCGGGCCACACGGTGGAGGGCGGCGCCGAGTTGCGCGCTGGCGAGCCGAGGCCGCGCCGAGGGAACCTAACGAAGCAGTGTACTTCGTTGATTATGCGGTAGGTGGGTTAATTCCGCCGTTCTCTAATTTTTTTCTTCCAGGTGCTGGAGACGTATGAGGTGCAGATGTTGCACTTGACCCCCAACGCGGTGTTGATGGTGTGCTTAGGGGTTTTTCGCACATTTTGTGCGAATAGATGTTTGTGGCGTGATGCCCTCGGTGGACCTTTTCCGGCGCTTCTTCATCATGAAGAGCGCGTCGAAGAACAAGGCCACCGACCTGCCCGAGCGGGTTGGCTGCGTATACTTCCACGGCCGCCCCGGCGTCGAGTTCATCCCCATGGCGCTGAAGAACAAATGGGACTTGTGGCGCTAAAACTGGGTCTACATCGGTGTGGCGCCTCCCGACTAGGTGGAAGGCCACCATGTGCATAAGGCACCCGATCCCAGGATCAGTAGTCGGGTACGCACAACAATGATACAACACAGAGTACATACATATGTGTACAAGGAGATCCATCCAGGACAGACCCGGGATGGGCAAAAATAATCAATAGGTAAACTAGCGAAACAGCAGAAACAGGGCGGAAGCTGGGCAAAAACTACTCCACAGGCACGGTTGGGAACTAGGCTCGAACCTTCAGAAGTCTTCGTAGTCGGCCTGGTCTTGGAGGAACTCGGCAGCAGTCGGATCTTCGTCTTCTTCTCCAAAACCCTACTATACATATATAATGAACAAGGTGAGTACTTTCGCACTCAGCAAGCCGGAAATGATGCCATGTCGGTCAGACAGAAAGGCTAAAGTTTAATTGCGAAAATTGCCTTTAGAAACTCTTTTCTTTGCAAACACTAGTGAGCTTAAATTTTTGTTGTCGGACAGAGACTCACGCTCTATCCATTCCGCAAGTGCTTTTCAACAACTCGCCACTTAATGGATCAAGCATAATCATATTATGTTCTTATCATCTTTACTTCGTATTGCTGTGATCCTGTACTTCCCGAGTAGCTACAACCACTCGTTGACCCTGAGACTCGGCTACAACCAAATCTCAGCTGTGGCACTTGATGCCGCCTACACTGGCTACAACCAGCTAGCTAGTCGGCCGCCCTGGCTACAACCCGGGGGCCACATCATCGCTGCCCTGGCTACAACCCGGGAGCATGATCATGGCACTAAATGCCCGCTAGGCTGGCTACAACCAGCTAGCTAAAACACTGCTGCCCTGGCTACAACCCGGAGCGTGCTCATCACCGTCTTTTCTGGCTACAACCCGAAGACTGGAATTTGCCGCCCTGGCTTACAACCCGGGGGCTTAAACTTGCTGCCCTGGCTACAACCCGGGAGCATGATCTTCATCCTGTTTTACTTTTCATACACTTGTTTATGGTGCTTAACACCCCGGACCACACAGATTCCGTTTTTTCTCTCTTGGCCACACAGGCCTTCCGTTTACTCACTCGCAAAACTCTGGTCACGGTTCCCTTTCCATCAAACACTTTCACAAATCACTGGCAAACAAATCTACGCTATGGGAATCACCTTGCATCGCCCTTAACCGTGGGCACGGCTGTTCGAACAGTTCTGCTAAACTCTGCAGAGGTGTTGCGCTTTACCCATGTCCGACACGAAAATTACACCGAGTACTGGCCTGTACCAGAAATTCGTGACAAGGCCATTTCCAAAGCCAGTCTAGAGTCATCCAATGCCAGCCGAAAGATCCACACAGGATTCAGTGGTCGGCACTGAACTTCCCTTAAACCTACTATTTACTCGGCCAGGGCATCCCATAATACCCGTCTGGTCGCACTGTAAGATGCTCGGATGGAATTCCCAAAGGAAACGTCCTTAATGATGATACTTAGCCAAGCCACACAGGCACTTGTCTTGTTATCAATCAGATTTCACAACTTTATTTGTTTCACAAACACGCCGATACACGGAAGTACCGGGTTTTTCAATCAGTTTGGTAAAACCCAACGTTTTCCCAACGACAGACAACGTTGCAGAGCTAAGCCATTCTACTCGGCATCGTATCCTCAGATTAGGATGCTAGCGTGCCATTTGTGGGCTCTTCAAGGGTGAAATATAACAACATCCTACCAGATAAGTGTTACTACTGGGTAGTCCATCGGGCGCTTGCAAAACCGAGGCCAACATTTTAAAAAGGTGTAAACTAAGCATGCATATATTTCCAAACGACATAGTTTTGCATATATGGGAAACAATTTGATCAAAGAGGCTTGCCTTGTTCCAAGAGGGGTCTTCTTCGGCGAAGGCGGCTTCTGGATCGTCCACCGGTCAGGTTCTGAACAAGCAGAAAGAAACACTGATAAGCAGGAGAAGTAAAACACCAAGAAAAAGGATCAAGAAGTAGTCGGCTGCAGAAAAGGGGCAGTCGCTGAACCAGGCTTGCGAACCAGGCGACAGAGCTCCAAAGCTTGAGAGAAGAACAAGAACTCAGCAGAGCTGGGCTGGCCGGTTTGCAAAACAAAGAAAGAAGGGGGCACGGTTGGCCATATATATAGCCGACGTGCAAGGTTGAGGCACGGTGGAGCTGGGCAACGGGTGGAGCAAGGAAGTCAAGATGAACTGACAGGGATATGACAGGAAGTGACTTTGGAGTCCAACTGGTCAGAGGAGTTGGCAGGCACTGTAGCTGCGACGAGACATTAAGGTCAAGGCTAGGACAGGTTGGAGAAATCTCACTGACCGGGCTTCGGACTGACCACTGGTCCAAGCGATCTGCAGGTTATGTCCATCGGTCCAAGTGGTGCTGAGGTAGGTGAAGACTGTTCTTCTCCACTTCGGTAGTCGGCGTCCAACGGCGGGTGCAACTCGGGGGACAAGGAAACAACAGGTTCTCAAGGTAGTCGGCCACTTCACAGTGCTTACTCGCAGCAAGGAGGTCCGAGTAAAACAAAGGAAAGGGCAGGATGCAAGGACTGAGTAGCAATCTACTCGGCTCAAGGGAGAAGGTAGTCGGCTGGCCAGGGAAGGAAACTGGGGGCACAGCTGACAGGATAGGAGGGGGAGCTCGGAAAACGAAGACTAGCGGGAAAAGAAAAACGGGTCGTTACAAACCTCCCCCACTTAACAGAATCTCGTCCCGAGATTCCGTTACTCGGCGAAGAGCTCCGGGTACTCAGCTTGAAGGCGATCTTCTCGTTCCCATGTAGCTTCATCCTCCGAATGGTTACTCCATTGCACCTTGCAGAATCTGATTGTCTTTCGTCTGGTACGTCTGTCCCTTGTCTCCAAAATCCGAATAGGTCGTTCCTTGTAGGTGAGGTTGCGTTGTACGTCGATCTCTTTCAACGGAACTTGCTCTTCAGGGATGCGAAGACATTTCTTCAACTGGACACATGAAACACGTCGTGGACGTCGGAGAGTTCTTCGGGTAACCTCAGTTGATACGCCACCCGCCGTCTGTCGACAATAGGGTAAGGTCCGATATAGCGAGGCGCTAGCTTTCCACTCATTCCGAATCTCTTTGTTTCCTCGTAGGGTGATACTCGGAGATTACACATGGTCTCCTATCTGAAACTCGAGCTCTCGTCTCCGATTGTCTGCATAGTTCTTCTGTCGGGTTTGGCTGTCTTCAAGCGCTCTCGGATAACCTTAACTCGCTCTTCTGCCTCTTTCAAAATGTCTGGTCCAAAAACCATCTTTTTCTCCTACGTCTGTCCAACAGAGTGGAGTTCTACACTTGCGTCCATATAGAGCTTCATTGGGGGCCATCTGGATACCGGCTTGATAGCTGTTATTGTAGGAGAACTCAGGCATAAGAGCAGACAGAGATCCCAGGTTCCTTCAAAATCCAAGGCACATGCTCTTAGCATATCTTCCACGATCTGGTTTGACTCTCTCGGTTTGTCCATCCGTCTGGGGGTGATATGCAGTACTGAAATTGAGATTAGTGCCCATTGCCTCATGCAACTTTTGCCAAAAGTGGGAGGTGAACTGAGCTCCTCGGTCAGACACTATCTTCTTTGGGACTCCATGTTGGCAGATAACCTTGGTCAGATACAGCTCGGCTAGCTTCTTGGCCGGGTAGGTTGTCTTGACGGGGATAAAGTGGGCGACCTTGGTCAGTCGATCCACTATTACCCAGATGGAATCATGTCCTGCCGGGGTCTTAGGTAATCCAACGATGAAATCCATTCCTATTTCTTCCATTTCCACTCGGGTATCCTTAAGGGCTGAAGCAATCCTGCTGGCTTCTGATGCTCTGCTTTAACCCTTTGGCAAATGTCACAAACTGCGACATACTCGGCAATATCTCGCTTCATTCCAGGCCACCAGTAATGATCCTTAATATCCTTGTACATCTTGGTACTTCCTGGGTGGATGGAATAAGCGGACTCATGGGCTTCTCTCAAGATCAAGTCTCGGATTTCCTTTCTGTCGGGCACGCAAATGCGTTTCCCAAACCAAACAGTTCCTTTGCTGTCGATGGAGAACTCGGGGGCTTTTCCCTGGGTCATGCTTTCCTTTAGAGATACAATCTTTTCATCTACTTTTTGCAGCTTCTCTGATCCGGTCCTCCAGGTAGGCTGAATCAGCAAAGTCGCCAGCGTTCCTGGCTTGACCATATTTATCCTTAGCTTTTCCCAGCTCTCGACTTAGCTCGGGTTGAAGGGGCGGGGTCAAGATGGCATTACAATGGACTTTCCGACTGAGGGCATCGGCAACAACATTTGCCTTGCCAGGGTGGTAATGTATTCCAAGGTCGTAATCCTTAATCAACTCAAGCCATCTTCTTTGTCTGAGATTAAGCTCCGTCTGAGTGAAGATATACTTCAGGCTTTTATGGTCAGTGTATACTTCACACCGATTTCCCGACTAGGTAATGTCGCCATATCTTCAAGGCATGCACTACTGCTGACAACTCTAGTCATGGGTCGGGTAGTTCAGCTCATGGGATCTTAACTGTCTTGAGGCATACGCAACCACTCTTCCTTCCTGCATAAGCACACAGCCTATGCCTAGTCGGGATGCATCACAGTATACCTCAAAGTCTTTCCTGATATCCGGAAGGATCAACACAGGTGGGGTAGTCAGCCTTTTCCTTAACTCCATGAAACTTTTCTCGCAGGTGTCACTCCATTCAAACCTCTTTTCCTTTTTTAGCAATTCTGTCATGGGTTTGGCAATCCTTGAAAATCCTTCAATGAATCTCCGATAATAACCAGCCAAACCTAGGAAACTTCTCACTTCCGTGACCGTAGTCGGGGATTTCCAAGAAAGCACGTCTCTCACTTTCCCCGGGTCCACTTCTACTCCTTGGGCAGTGACCACATGCCCGAGAAAAGCAACTCGGTCTAGCCAAAACTCACACTTCGAGTACTTGGCAAACAACTGGTGCTCTCTTAACTTTCCTAGAACCATTCTCAAATGTCCAACATGTTCCTGCTCGTCCTTGGAGAAGATTAGGATTGTCATCCATAAATACCACGACAAACTTGTCGAGATATTTATGAATACCTTATTCATAAGGCTCATGAAGAAAGCTGGGGCATTAGTGAGTCCGAAGGACATCACTGTATACTCATATAATCCATATCGGGTCAGGAAAGCTGTTTTGGGGTATATCTTCAGATCTGATCTTCAATTGGTGGTATCCTGATCTCAAGTCAACCTTAGAGAAAACTTTAGCTCCTTGCAGCTGGTCGAACAGGTCGTCAATCCTTGGTAGAGGATACTTATTCTTGATGGTTACTCCATTCAGTGCGCCGATAATCAACGCACATCCTCTTGGTCTTATCCTTCTTTTCCACTAGGAGCACTGGCAGCTCCCCAAGGTGATGTGCTAGGTCGCACAAAACCTAGGCTCTCAAGTTCTTCTATCTGCTCTTTCACTTCGGCTAACTCATTAGCCGCCATTCTATAGGGTCTCTTGGATATGGGTGCTGTGCCGGTAGCAACTCTATAGAGAATTCAATCTCTCTATCAGGGGGCATTCCGGGTAGACTGTCTGGGAAGACATCAGGGTACTCATTGATCACCGGCACTTCTTCCAAAGGGACTATTTGCACCGAGCTCAGGAGGGTCGGTTCTTAGGGTTTCCAAGGGAGGCAAACTTTACTTCTTGTCCAAAAGGGCACTGCAGGGTTATGGTGCTGGTTGCACAGTCTATTCGGCCTTATGCTTAGCTAACCAGTCCATGCCTAGAATCAAATCCAAGCCTTGTGATTCCAGACAATGGGGTTGGCTGAGAAACTAACTCCTTTAATTACCAAAGGTAACTCCAGGGCAAGATTGGTCTGACCTAAACTCCTTACCAGGGGAGTGTATGACCATAGGTATCCTAAGACCTTGACATCCCAACCATACTTATCCACAAAAGATTGAGAAATAAAGGAATGCGATGCTCCAGAATCAAACAGAACAATTGCAGGTACGGAGTTGACAAGAAACGTACCCATTACCACATCTGAAGCTTCTCGGGCTGTCTCTGACTGGATATGATTGACTCGGCCACGTCCAAAGGTCGGAGGGGCACGGGAGGCAGATCCATTAGTATGTGTAGTCGGCTGTCCTCGACTGAACACAGGGGCTCTTGAAGCGCTGGCGTTAGGGCGTCCAGGGACTGCAGGGTCTGGCTTCTGGGGACAGTGTCGGGCGAAGTGACCCAACTCGTTGCAGTTGTAGCATCGGCTTCCCAGGGCACTCGAATACTCTTCCGCTGAAGGCCGCTGAGGTAGGGCGACTTGCACCGGTATTTGCACTGAGGGGTCGGGACTGAACAGAAGAAGCCGGGCGAGAAACAGATGGGCGAAACACCCGCTCTTGAAACTGGGATGGGGCAAACTGACGGGAAGGACTGGGGAGATAGGGCCTGGTACTCGGACCACTACGAGTCTGCATCTGGGAGGCCTTGCGCTTGCGAAAAACTTCGATCTCCTTCCTCGCGTCTTCAACTACTAGGGCTCTGTTGATCATGTGCTGGAAAGTAGGGAAGTCATGGGCAATAAGCTGGATCTTCATTGCCACATTCATCCCTTTCAGAAACCTTCTGATTTTCTTCTTGTCCGTGTTCACGTCCTCGGTGCATAGCGAGCTAGATGGTTGAACCTGCTCAGGTACTCGCTGATGCTGGGAATGTCCCTGCTTGAGGTTGTTGAATTCTTCTCTCTTAATGTCTATTACTCCTTCTGGGACATGTGCGGCTCTGAAGGCTTCAACAAACTCGGGCCAGGCGATGTTGGCGGCATCTTGATGGGCAGCACAGTAGTTCTCCACCAATCGCTGCTGGTCCATGTAGTTGGTGTGCAGCAAACTGGGTCTTTTCCGTGGGTGTGCACTGCACTAGGTTCAGCTTTCTATCCATATCCTTCAGCCAGTTCGTCAGCCTCTACTGGCTCAGCAGTCTGAGAGAACTCGGCTGGACGGGACCTCATGAAGTCGGCGAGCTTGGAGCGTCCATGAGCTTGTGCTGGTGGAGCTTGATGGAGAAGAGGCTGCATTGCGGCCAAATTCTGAGCAATGCCTTGCAAGATCTGGGTCTGGATGGCCATAAGCTGCTGGGGGTCTGCTGGAAGGTGAGGAGGTTGAGGCAATCCTCCAGGGTTTGCTGTTGCAGCGTCGAAGGTACCAAGGCCGGCTGCACGGACATTTCCGGACATCCGATCATGAGTCTGCTCCACTTCTTGTTCCTCTGCGGCAGTAAGCAGGTTGTTGCGGACTGGACCTTGGTCTTCAAAACCCAGGCGAGCTGGAGCACGAACATTCCGGCGCTGACGTTCTGCCATCAGGTCCTAGAAAAGGGCAACCAAAGGAAGAGGGCTCAGCAAGGATATCGGCAACCAAACCGATGGAACAGATGAAGGAGCAACAAGATTAGCAGATGGATTCAAGCAGCAGAACAAGGAATATACTCGGGAATCCAACCTCAACGAAAAGATGACAGATGGGGCACTGGAACCTAAGGGCTAATACCAAAGATCCACGCAGGAGCCAAGGTAGGGAGATAGCCAAGAGTTTAGAAACTTTTCCAAAATTCTACAAAGCAGAGAGAAAGATACTCAGACAAGTTCTAGATTTTTTTGCAAATAGTATAGTTTTCAAAATAAGATCCTCAAAGGCATCTACACGCGTAGGGTTTCGCTCCTAGGGCCAACCTTTTGCTCTGATACCACCGCTGTGGCGCCTCCCGACTAGGTGGAAGGCCACCATGTGCATAAGGCACCCGATCCCAGGATCAGTAGTCGGGTACGCACAACAATGATACAACACAGAGTACATACATATGTGTACAAGGAGATCCATCCAGGACAGACCCGGGATGGGCAAAAATAATCAATAGGTAAACTAGCGAAACAGCAGAAACAGGGCGGAAGCTGGGCAAAAACTACTCCACAGGCACGGTTGGGAACTAGGCTCGAAACCTTCAGAAGTCTTCATAGTCGGCCTGGTCTTGGAGGAACTCGGCAGCAGTCGGATCTTCGTCTTCTTCTCCAAAACCTACTATACATATATATGAACAAGGTGAGTACTTTCGCACTCAGCAAGCCGGAAATGATGCCATGTCGGTCAGACAGAAAGGCTAAAGGTTTAATTGCGAAAATTGCCTTTAGAAACTCTTTTCTTTGCAAACACTAGTGAGCTTAAATTTTTGTTGTCGGACAGAGACTCACGCCTCTATCCATTCCGCAAGTTGCTTTTCAACAACTCGCCACTTAATGGATCAAGCATAATCATATATGTTCTTATCATCTTTTACTTCGTATTTGCTGGTCCTGTACTTCCCGAGTAGCTACAACCACTCGTTGACCCTGAGACTCGGCTACAACCAAATCTCAGCTGTGGCACTTGATGCCCGCTACACTGGCTACAACCAGCTAGCTAGTCGGCCGCCCTGGCTACAACCCGGGGGCACATCATCGCTGCCCTGGCTACAACCCGGGAGCATGATCATGGCACTAAATGCCCGCTAGGCTGGCTACAACCAGCTAGCTAAAACACTGCTGCCCTGGCTACAACCCGGGAGCGTGCTCATCACCGTCTTCTGGCTACAACCCGAAGACTGAATTTGCCGCCCTGGCTACAACCCGGGGGCTTAAACTTTGCTGCCCTGGCTACAACCCGGGAGCATGATCTTCATCCTGTTTACTTTTCATACACTTGTTTATGGTGCTTAACACCCCCGGACCACACAGATCCGTTTCTGGCCACACAGGCCTTCCGTTTACTCACTCGGCAAACTCTGGTCACGGTTCCCTTTCCATCAAACACTTTCACAAATCACTGGCAAACAAATCTACGCTATGGAATCACCTTGCATCGCCCTTAACCGTGGGCACGGCTGTTCGAACAGTTCTGCTAAACTCTGCAGAGGGTGTGCGCTTTACCCATCCGACACGAAAATTACACCGAGTACTGGCCTGTACCCAGAAATTCGTGACAAGGCCATTTCCAAAGCCAGTCTAGAGTCATCCAATGCCAGCCGAAAGATCCACACAGGATTCAGTGGTCGGCACTGAACTTCCCTAAACCTACTATTTACTCGGCCAGGGGCATCCCATAATACCCGTCTGGTCGCACTGTAAGATGCTCGGATGGAATTCCCAAAGGAAACGGTCCTTAATGATGATACTTAGCCAAGCCACACAGGCACTGTCTCTGTATATCAAGATTTTCACAACTTTATTTGTTTCACAAACACGCCGATACACGGAGTACCGGGTTTTTCAATCAGTTTGGTAAAACCCAACGTTTTTCCCAACGACAGACAACGTTGCAGAGCTAAGCCATTCTACTCGGCATCGTATCCTCAGATAGGATGCTAGCGTGCCATTTGTGGGGCTCTTCAAGGGTGAAATATAACAACATCCTACCAGATAAGTGTTACTACTGGGTAGGTCCATCGGTTGCGCTTGCAAAACCGAGGCCAACATTTTAAAAAGGTGTAAACTAAGCATGCATATATTTTCCAAACGACATAGTTTTGCATATATGGGAAACAATATGATCAAAGAGGCTTGCCTTGTTCCAAGGAGGGGTCTTCTTCGGCGAAGGCGGCTTCTGGATCGTCCACCGGTTCAGGTTCTGAACAAGCAGAAAGAAACACTGATAAGCAGGAGAAGTAAAACACCAAGAAAAAGGATCAAGAAGTAGTCGGCTGCAGAAAAGGGGGCAGTCGGCTGAACCAGGCTTGCGAACCAGGCGACAGAGCTCCAAAGCTTGAGAGAAGAACAAGAACTCAGCAGAGCTGGAGCTGGCCGGTTTGCAAAACAAAGAAAGAAGGGGGCACGGTTGGCCATATATATAGCCGACGTGCAAGGTTGAGGCACGGTGGAGCTGGGCAACGGGTGGAGCAAGGAAGTCAAGATGAACTGACAGGGATATGACAGGAAGTGACTTTGGAGTCCAACTGGTCAGAGGAGTTGGCAGGCACTGTAGCTGCGACGAGACATTAAGGTCAAGGCTAGGACAGGTTGGAGAAATCTCACTGACCGGGCTTCGGACTGACCACTGGTCCAAGCGATGCTGCAGGTTATTGTCCATCGGTCCAAGTGGTGCTGAGGGTAGGTGAAGACTGGTTCTTCTCCACTTCGGTAGTCGGCGTCCAACGGCGGGTGCAACTCGGGGGACAAGGAAACAACAGGTCTCAACAAGGTAGTCGGCCACTTCACAGTGCTTACTCGGCAGCAAGGAGGTCCGAGTAAAACAAAGGAAAGGGCAGGATGCAAGGACTGAGTAGCAATCTACTCGGCTCAAGGGAGAAGGTAGTCGGCTGGCCAGGGAGGAAAACTGGGGCACAGCTGACAGGATAGGAGGGGAGCTCGGGAAAACGAAGACTAGCGGGAAAAGAAAAACGGGTCGTTACAATCGGAGTCGACGCCAACGACCGGCTTCGGCTTCCGGCCGCGGTGGCCCAGAAGGCGAGGAGCTGGACCGAGTCGCCGCCGGAAGACGCGCGGTTCGCGCCAGTGTTGGCGCACATCGCCGACCTGGTGGCCGGTGGGCTGAATGCGTACATGGTCATTGGTGATTTCCTCGGCCGGCGACTGGCGCCGCTCAGCCGAAGGTCCCGATCATGCTGGCTGTATACCGGGCCGAAGGACATCACAAGGACCCACCTTGACAACCTCAGCGAGGAGGCGATGGGCGTGCTGATGGCGTCGGCGCTGGAAGGAGGGGGCACGGCGGTCCGCGCGCTTCCTGGTGGCGTGACGCCGCTCTGCACTGACCGCTGGCGGGCAAGGATCCAGAAGGCCCTCCCGCGGTTCGACGCCGTGGGCATCGTCATCTCGCAGGTCACCCCCAAGATCGTCGAGATACTCAACGTCTCCGGGGGAGAGGGTGTATCGGCCGAAGAGCCGGCGCTGTCGAAGGAGGGGAAGCGGTCCGCGGGTCCCGACGTAGGACTCACGGCGTCCAAAAGAGCGAAGACCGACGCTCCAGAGGCCGTTGTTCTGGCCGCTGCCTCTTCGGGCCGCACGGAATCCGGGCGAACCGGGGCCGTCGTGGCGGCAGCCGCTCGTGAGGCGCCAGTAAGCGCCGCCCGGGTGCGGCCCCCAGAGCCGGGGCAGGCTGCCCGGGCCCCCGGGACCGGGCCAGAGGCGGTCTCAGACGCGGTGGGCGGCGTCGAGCAGGCGCCGGGAGCGTTGCTAGGGAAGGCGGGGCCCCGCGGTGGCGACCGGCCACTTCTGAGACCCAAGGCGTGGAGCTTCAAGGGGCCCCGGGCCGAGTAAGTGCTTCAACCCTATTCGGCTCTTCTTGCGTAGTTCGTTTCTCGACCCAATTCTTATCTGTCTGGTTCCGGCCCTTACAGGAAGAGCCAGGCGCCGACGACGACGCCGCCGGCCCCGGCCGGGGGCTATGCTGGGGACGCGCCGATGGCGCCGCCACGTCCCGCCACGCCCCGGGCATCGCCGGGTGCGGTGGTGGATATGGAGGTCGCGGTGGCCACGCCGGAGCGGGCCTCCGTGGGAGCGACTGCGATCCCCTCTGAGGGGGGAGAAGAGGACGCCAGGGCCCCGCCGTGTCCCGTGAGGCGGGAGCGGGCCCTGGTCCTTTTTGCTGTGCCGCGACCCGGTGTTGCGCGCAGGCCCGAGACGCTGCACGCCGCGTTGGGCCAACTAGTGGTCACCGCAGGCGAAGTACAGGTGGCGGCCCGTCGCGAGCAGCGCGAGTCCGCTCGGCTTCGGGCGGAGCTTGAGAGGGGGCAGGCAGCGATTACGGTGGCAACGGAGGGACTCATCATCCGTACAATTGCCACCGAAATCCTCGTGGCGATCCGCCGACAGGAAATCAAGGCGGCGGAGGGGCGCATCGCCCAATTGGAAGCCGCCGCCAAGGTCGCCGCTGATGAGGCCTCCCGCGCCCGGTCCGAGGTGGTGGCGCGGGAGAAGGAGATAACTTCCCGGGAGGACCGTCTCCGGGGCAAGGAGGTCGATCTCGCGGCCCGGGAGCGCGAGGTCAGCGCGCGGGAGGTAGCCGCGGCGGTGAATGAGGAGGCCGCCAAGCTTTCCAGCGCCATGGCTCAGGACAGCGCGAGGCGTCTCCGGTACCAGGAGAGGAGGCTGGCGACCTGGGAAGAAGACCTCGCAGGATGGGAGTCCGACCACCCACGCGAGGCCGAGCAGGTGAAGATGCTAGCCGCCGAGCTGGATGCTCAAGCCGAGGCCCTTGGGACGCGGGAGGCGATCCTGGAGGGAAAGGAAAACTCCCTGGCTCGGCGGGAGGCGGCGGTCGCGGCTGCCGAGAACCGGCAACTGGAGATGGAGGCCTCCAGGAAACGCACGGTCGAACCCGAGGCCGCCGCGCAGGTCGCGTCAAGCGGCTCCCCGCTATCGACAAGCGGGGTCAGCTCAGCCGAGAAGCTGGCCAGGGTGGAGAAGCGGCTGAGGTTGGCGCACAGTAGCCTCTCCCTCCGGAAGGAGCTTGACGACGAGGTCACGACCTACCTGGGCAAGTATGGTTCCAGCGTTCGGAGGTGTCTCAAGCGCATCAGCGTTCGGGCACCCCCGCAGAAGACCGACATACCCGCCGGGGTCGGTCGGGCGCTGGTGGAGTTCGGCGAACTGGTGGATGCGCTGGACTCGCTCCCCCGGCACATTCACCGAGTCTTGGAGAAGGAGGGAGCAGAGCTCGCCAGGCAAGTGGCGGAGTACGTCCTCGGGTGCTACCGGGCTCGGGACGCGGACTTCTCCCTAGCACCGGCGCTCGAGGGATTCCCGGCCAGGGGGGAGGAGGAAGCACGAAAGGCCGTGGGCGCGGCTGCTGCAACGGTAGCAGGGTTCTTCGACCGCGGCGAGCGCCTCGAGGAGCCGACGACTGACGAGGAAGACGAGTGAGCCCCCCTCCCCTGGACGGCGACCTCTCCCGAGCTCCGCTCCAATTTGCCTATTTTGTAGAAGGAAAAAACACTTGTATATGTATGTAATGGTGTTTAAATTTTTCGTACCTTGGATTGTTGCGTTGCCTGCTTCAGGATTCCAGCCAGTTGATTCGGAAGGTCCGATCCGTGAGGGGACGGTCCGATCTTAGGGATTCGGTCGGGACGACTTGGGGCGACAGCTAGACCGGTCACCGGCCCAGATCCTTCTCCCGCCACGCGGGGGACGGCCCGGGGTTGGCCCCATGGGCGCTGCGTAGGTTAGGTACGGCCCTAAGTGTTAAGCTCGTGCCCTTTGGCTCGCCGGGAGCCTCTCGGAGACCTACCTCGACCGGGCGCGGGGTCGCCAGGTAGCGAAGCACCCGGCACCTTGGCGGTGGCCGGGGAGAAGCTGGCCGGCCGGGCACCGCTGCCCGCCCCGGGAATCTAAGCTGGCCCGACGGGGGGCGCTGCCCGAGACCCCGGGGCATCGACAGTGTCCGGGGCGCGGTCCACGACCCTGTCATCAGGCCACGGTAACCGGGGCGGCACTGACCCAGCAGCCCATGTGCGCGGCTTCGGCAAATCCCACTTGCCCCCGGGGCCGAGGAGAGCGAAACGCGTGGTCGTACAAACGGAGAAAAGATGGATAGCCGAGCAAGAGTAAAGTTTGAATAAGATGCGTATCTGGATGTTGGCAAGCATGGTGCAGTTGCGCGGGTACGGCCTCGGGGCCGGGAGCACTGTCAGCTCTAGGTTGGGCCCGAGGACCGCCCGGAGATGGAAACGCCTTCCTTGGCACACTCACCTCGGGCCCCAGTCCTGGGGTCCAGCTCCGCGGGCACGACCTCAGGGTCGAGGTTACCGCCGGTTCTATGCTGAGCCCGGGAACCTCCCGGAGATGGAAAAGCCTTCCCACCTAGGGCCCCCGGTCCCGGGGGCCTTCTCGGGGTGCTCATGCGCCGAGCACCCTACTTAAGCCTTCCGGGGAAGATCTGGCCTGCACACGATGGATCGTGAGAGTATATGGCTCGTCCCCCTGTCCAGTCCATGCTATGAGCCATGGGGTCAACCACCTCCCGAAGGCATCCTCACGGTCACGACCGTGCAGAGGAAAGGATTACGCACAAGCATTTCGCCCCCAACCTCTGGAAAGAACCGATACCGAAGCTAGCCAGGCAGGGCGTCGGAGCCGCAGGGACGCGGGATCGACGGCGCCCCGGACCTAGCACGTCGGGGCTCGATTACTCGTCGGTAAGGGACTGATGATGATGCGCGGACCCCAACCGCCGCACGGGCGCGGCCCAGATATGCCCCCAAGGGATGGGGCACCCGCGAATGCAACACACGGAAAAGGACAAAGGACGAGACTAAAGAGGATATTGAAAAAAAACTGTTTATATGAAATGTATACACATGGGGCCCCCGGCCAGCGTTGAGTTTTGGAGGGAACCGACGCTGGCCCGAGCTCCCTACAACTTACGGGATATGTTTACGGATAAAATTTGCGAAGGTGCTCGATGTTCCAGGGATTGGGGAGCGGGGTCCCATCCTCCTGGCCCAATCTTACCGAGCCCGGCTGGGAGACACCGATCACCAGGAAGGGGCCTTCCCACATGGGGGAAAGCTTATTCTTTCCGGCACGCGCAAGGACACGGCGGAGGACTAGGTCCCCGACCTGGAGTGATCGGGCCCAAACCTTGCGCTGGTGATAGCGCTTAAGGCTCTGCTGGTAACGGGCAACTCGGAGCGAGGCGCGCCGTCTTCGTTCCTCGAGGAAGTCGAGGTTGTCGAGCTGCATGTTGTCGTGGTCGATGCCGTCGCTGTAGCGGTGTACCCGGGGGGAGCCGAAGGTGAGTTCTGACGGCAGAACGGCCTCGGCCCCGTATACCAGGAAGAAAGGGGTCTCCCCGGTCGCCCGGCTCGGTGTGGTACGATTGGCCCACAAGACCGCTGGGAGCTCGTCGATCCACTTGACGCCGTGTTTCTTGAGGTCGTTGTAGGTCCTTGTCTTGAGGCCCCGTAGGATCTCGGCGTTCGCTCTCTCAGCCTGCCCATTGCTGGCGGGGTGGGCAGGGGAGGCGAAGCAGAGCTTGATGCCGACATCGAAGCAGTATTCACCGAAGAGCTCGCTCGTGAACTGCGTGCCGTTGTCGGTGATAATGCGGTTGGGGATCCCGAAGCGGCTGGTAATTCCCCGGATGAACTTGAGCGCTGAGTGCTTGTCGATGTCGATTACGGGGAACGCCTCCGGCCACTTCGTGAACTTGTCGATGGTGATGTACAGGTGCCGATAGCCCCCGACTGCCCGGGGAAAGGGGCCAAGGATATCGAGCCCCCAGACCGCGAAGGGCCAAGACAGGGGGATCACCTGGAGTGCCTGCGTCGGCAGGTGGCTCTGTTTGGCGTGGAACTGGCACGCGCGGCAGCGCTGGACGAGGTCCAACGCGTCCTGCAAAGCTGTAGGCCAATAAAATCCTTGCCGGAAAGCCTTACCGACCAGGGATCGAAATACGGCGTGGCTGCCACATTCCCCTTCGTGGATGTCGGCGAGGATCTCAATGCCCGAATCGCGCGGGATGCACTTGAGTAGGACACCGTTGGCGCCACGCCGGTAGAGGTCCCCATCTACCATAACGTAGCGCTTAGACACGCGTGCCACCCTTTCAGCTTCCGCGTCATCTTCGGGGAGGTGTGCTCGGAGAAGGTACGCCCGGATCTCGCTCATCCAGGAAGGCGCACTGGGCCCGGCCACGAGGACCAGGTCCTGGGATTGGGCGTGCATATTCGGCTCGGGTCCGGGCTCGGGGGTGTCCCGCACAATCCCGGGCGAGGCCGCCGAGGGGGCCTCGAGGGCTTCCTGGAAAACTCCCGGAGGGGCCGGCGCCCGAGAGGACGCCAGCTTTGACAGCTCGTCGGCGGCGAGGTTGTGACTGCGAGGGACGTGGCGAAGCTTGAGGTCATCGAAGCGGCGCTCGAGCCTCCGCACTTCGTCCACGTACGCGGCCAACTGGGGGTCCAGAGTTTGGTATTCCCGGGACACCTGGTTGATGACGAGCTCGGAGTCGCCCTGCGCACACAACCGTTGCACCCCGAGGGCTATCGCTGCCCGGAGGCCGGCGAGAAGGCCCTCGTACTCGGCCATGTTGTTGGTGGCTCCGAAGTTGAGGTGGACGACGAAGCGGAACTCGTCCCCGGCAGGAGACACGAGGATGACCCCGGCTCCAGCGCTGGGGAGAGAAGCTCGCCTGGCGCAGGAGCCGTCGAAGTTCATCACCCAGTGGAGGCGCAGATCGGGCGCCAGCTCGGGGGCCGGGAACCCGACGTCGAGCACAGGGTCCGGCTCGGGCCCCGGCGTCCACTCCGCCAGAAAGTCCGCCAGGACTTGGCTTTTGATGGCGTGGCGCGCTTGGAAATGGAGGTCGAATTCAGCGAGCTCGACCACCCACTTGGCGACACGGCCTGTTCCCTCCCGGTTATGCAATATCTGCCCAAGCGGGAAGGAGGTAATTACCGATACCTTGTGCGCCTGGAAGTAGTGGCGAAGCTTCCTGGACGCGATGAGGACTACGTAGAGCATCTTCTGCGCCTGTGGATAGCGTGATTTGGCGTCACGGAGTACCTCGCTGACGAAGTACACCGGCTTCTGTTGCGTGTTCCCCGATCTCGGCTCGACGGGGGCCGATGGCCCGGGCTCGGCTCCCCCGGAAGGGAGCGGGTTCTCGCGGCCGGGAGGACGTGTAGACCCGGGACCCGGGGGCCCCGGCTGGAATGCAGTTTGGTATGTGCCGGGATCCGGAGGCCCGGGCATGGATATGGGATGTGTCGGGACGACTTCCCCAGACTCGCTCTCGCCAAGGCGGTGCTGTCCGGGTACTTGCGCCCCATCTGGTTGTGATAATGTTGAGGTTATTCCGGGCGCCACGTTCCTAGGCCCGCGCTCGCCTTGGCGAGGCTGCCCTGGTCCGGGCTCCGCGGTGTCGGGCTCGGAGGGCGGATTCTGGGACATAGCCCCGAGAACCTATGCGCCGGCCGGAATATGTGCCCGAGAATGAAATGTGGTTTGATACGTGCCGGGATCCGGAAACCCGGGCATGGATATCGGATGTGTCGGGACGACTTCCCCAGACTCGCTCTCGCCAAGGCGGTGCTGTCCGGGTACTTGCGCCCCATCTGGTAAGGGGCGCTCGACGACGAGCGCCGCGCTCACCACCTGCGGGGTTGCCGCGATATATAGCAACAAAGGTTCCTCTGGTGCTGGTGCCACGAGGACAGGGGGCGTAGTTAGGTACCTCTTGAGTTCGTCAAGGGCTTGTTCGGCCTCGCCGGTCCAGGTGAACCGCTCGGTTCTCTTGAGAAGCTTGAACAGGGGGAGAGCGCGCTCCCCTAGCCTGGAGATGAAGCGGCCTAGCGCGGCCACGCATCCGGTCAGCTTCTGGGCCTCCCGAAGCCTCGTCGGGGGGCGCATGCGGTCGATTGCCGCTATCTTCTCCGGGTTCGCCTCAATGCCGCGGCTGGACACGAGGAAACCGAGAAGCTTGCCGGCCGGAACCCCGAAGACACATTTTTCCGGGTTCAGCTTCATCCTCGTGCACCGGAGGTTGCTGAACGTCTCGGCCAAGTCGTGAAGCAGGGTGACACGGTCACGCGACTTCAGGACCAAATCGTCAACGTAGGCCTCCATGTTGCGACCTAGCTGCGATTCGAATGTTACACGAACTGCACGCTGGAATGTTGAACAAGCATTTTTCAAGCCAAAAGGCATGCACATATAACAAAAGGCCCCCTGGGGGGTAATAAAAGAAGTTTTTTCCTCATCCTCCTCTGCCATGCGGATCTGATGGTATCCTGCATAAGCATCAAGGAAGCACAAGAGGTCGCACCCCGCGGTGGAGTCGACTATCTGGTCTATGCGAGGCAGAGGGAATGGATCTTTGGGGCAAGCCTTGTTGAGGTCGGTGTAGTCTATGCACATTCGCAGCTTCCCGTTGGATTTGGGGACGACGACTGGGTTGGCCAGCCATTCCGGGTGGACGACTTCACGGATGAAGCCGGCAGCGAGAAGTTTGTCGATCTCCTCACGGACGAAGGCCTGGCGCTCCGGGGCCTGTCGTCGTACCTTCTGCCGCACCGGGCGTGAGCCCGCGCGGATGGCCAAGCGGTGCTCAATCACCCCCCCTGGGGACCCCGGGCATGTCCGACGGTTGCCAGGCGAAGACGTCGGTGTTTGCCCGAAGGAAGGCGATGAGCGCGCTTTCCTATTTGTCGTCCAGCGAATCGCCAACCTTGACGGTCCGGGACGGGTCATCGCCAAGGACTACCTCCTTGACTAGCTCTGCATCGGTGGCGACGATGCGCGGCTTGGGGGCGCGGCGTAGCGAAGGCCCCGCGCCGCCCGCCGCGTTAGGAGCTGCGGGGGTGATGTCGGCCGCGCGCTGCTCGGCGCACGAGAGGGCGGCCTTCACGTCCCCAAGAACTGTGATCGGGCCCGAGGGGCCTGGGAGCTTCATGGTTAGGTACGCGTAGTGCGTAACCGCCATAAACTTCACCAACGCGGGGCGCCCGAGGACCGCGTTGTACGGAAGGTTGCACTCGGCAACGTCGAAGACGACGTGCTCGGTGCGGAAGTTGCCGCAGTCATCGAAGGTGACGGGCAACGAGACCTGGCCGAGAGGCCAAGTGAGGCCCTTCGTAATCCCGATGATGGGCAACAAGGGCGCGAGATTCGTCCCCGGGGCCTTGATCTTCTCAAAGACCTCGGGGGAAAGGATGTTGAGGGCGGCGCCCCCGTCGACGAGGACGCGGCCCACCTTCACGTTGCATATGGTGGGGGAGACCGCCAGGGCGAGCTGTCCCTCCCCAGCTACCCGGGCTGGATGGTCCGTGGGGCCAAAGGTGATCGGAATGTCCGACCACTTCAGCCTCCGGGACGCCGCTGGCCCCGGCGTCGCGGCTAACAGCTCGCGCTTCATGGCCTTGAAGCCACGGCGCGAGGAGTGAGCGTGTGCCCCACCGTCAACGGTGGCGAGGACATTCTCGGGTTCTTGGAACTCGAGAGGCTGCTCCGGATCGGGAGCGGGCTTGGTCTGCTGCCGCTCCTGCTGGAATTTCTTGGTGCGCTCGGCCAGGTTCTGGACAGCGCGGCACTCCGTGAGGTCGTGACGGTCCGTCTCGTGGACGGAGCACCATTTCCGGCCCGCAGCCGGTGGCGGTGGCGCACGCTCAGCCTTCTGCCGCTTGCCGCCGTAGTCGTCTTGGCGGGCGGCACTGCCCCGGGGGCCGCCGGACGCCGCCAAGGCGAAGTTCTCGGCGACCTCCTTGCCCTTCTGGCGCTTCCGCCTGTCCCGCCGAGCCGCGGAACGTGAGGCCTCGCCCTCTTCCCCAAGGCCCTCGGCGGGGGCCTCAGGACGCGGCTTGTTCCACGCCCGGGCTTCCTCCTTGCGGGCGCAGAGGTCGGCAAGACTGAACAGTTCCGCCGTGGTTTGGACGTCGCGGGTGCCCATCTTTTCGAGCATGCGCTGGTCGCGCACGCCCGAACGGAACGCGTGGATAACCGCGTGGGGGCGATGTGAGGAATGGTGTTGCGTACCTGGCTGAAGCGCTGCAGAAAGTGCCTCAGCGCCTCACCCCTACTCTGACGTAGGGCGTGGAGGTCCGCTTCTGTCCCAGGGCGCGGGAAGGTGCCCTGGAAATTTGCCACAAACTGGTGGCAAAGGTTCTCCCACAAGTAGATGGATCCCTCGGGGAGGTTCATCATCCAGGAGCGAGCCTGGGCCTTGAGGGCGACGGGGAAATAGTTCGCCATCACCGTCTTGTCTCCGCCCGCCGCCTGGATGGCGGTGGTGTATATCTGCAAGAACTCCGTGGGGTCCACGGAGCCATCGTATTTCTCCGGCAGGTTGGGCCGGAATTTGGCCGGCCAACGCACCTGCCTGAGGCCAGGGGAGAGGACCAGGCAACCCGAGGCGCCGTAGTGGGCAGGCTCGGGCGAGGGACGGCAGCTCCCCGTCGGCCGGTTAGAGCTGGAGGCCTGGGCCTCTGGAAGCTTGGTGGCGTCCGCGCGCCGCTCGCGCTGTCGCTCCAAAGTGACCCGGGCGTCCTCATGAGTCCGCCACTGGTTCAGCCGGTGGCGAAGGTCGTTCGTGGCCTTCTTGGTCTTCGGCGGGGCGTGAGGCGCTGCGCCCCGGGTTTGATTCTGTTTTGGGGCGGTAGGCCGGCTCGCGCTAGACGTCGCGCGGTCGGTGCTGCCGGCCCCTGCCTGGCCGCCTGCTGCGATCCGACGATGGGCCGCTGTTACCAGGTCAGCGACCTCATTGAGCAAGCGCCGCTCCCGGCCTCCGCCCCCGGTGAAACCCGGGGGGTGGCGTAGGAGAGCTTCTGCTGCCAAGAGGGCTCCCTGCGGCGTTACTGACTGGAAATTGAGGGCACGGCGCGCCGTGGTACGGCGCGTCCGTTCACGCCTCATAGATGAGGCCGCGGCAGATCCGGCGGGGCACTTGCCAGCCCCCTCTGCAAGGGAAGGGGCCGAGGCCGCACGACCAGGTCGCCGCGGGAAGAGCTCGGCCCGCCGGGCACGCGCCGTGCGTCCCCAAGAGGATAAGGGGGAGCGCGGCGGATTCGCCGCGGGGCTAACGTTGCCCGGCGGGGTGAAACCTTCGGACTCCTCGTCGGAGTCCCGTGGACGATGGCCTCCTGCCATGGAGGGCGTCGGTGTCAGGGATGCCTACGCGTTACCTGAGGAAGAAAAAAACCCCCCCTACCTGGCGCGCCAGCTGTCGAAGGATGAAGCTCCAACCGCAGGAGGTCAGGAGACCCCCCTTTGAGGTTCGGCCAGGGGGGTCGTTCCCCAGGTGGACGCGGCGTCCGGTGTAGACGATCTGTGCTCGGGCCCGGGGACCGGGGCTGAGAATGGCGGGGTTCGGACCGTCCGTCCACGGAACGGACCGTCCGGACCCCGTCGGTCGCACTGAGAGAGACAGGAGGCGTAGACAGGTTCGGGCCGCTCGGAAGCGTAATACCCTACTCCTGTGTGTGTATGCTGTGTGGCGGTGAATGTAGTTGGGTTTTACAAGGATCTCTCAGGGGAGCCCGAGCTCCTCGTCCTCAAGAAGGGAACTATAGAGCTAAGCTTTAATGCTGAAAGAGGACTTCTCTCCTCCCCTTTTTCTCTTTTCAGCCGGCTTGGATCCTCCTTTTATAGGTAAGGGGAGTCCACAGCGCCAGCACCCCGAGAAAGAGAGCTTCTGGTGATTTCTCCAGTCCTCCCCTTCGCCTGCGACGCCCACGCCGGAGTTGGAGGGACGTCCAGTCGCTCCTGTCTGCCCGCGACGCCTGCGCCGGAGTCGGTACTGCCCGTCTGGTCATGCTCGGTCAGCACGTCGCCGTGAGCGGATGGAGCGTGGAGATGGGACGGCGCCTGCCTCTGCTGCCGGGGCGTGGACATCCGGAGTCTTCTTAGTCAAAAGCGCTCTGCCAGTACAGTGATTGCACAGTGAAAGAAGCCTCTGTAGTCAAAAAGGCTCTGACTGCGTAGGGAATGGAGCGGGCGTCAGGGGCAACACGCCCCGTCACCTCGCCGTCGGCTCGCCATCAATGCGGTGGTTGGCGGCTGGCCAGCTCGGGTCAGCCCGCCATTAATGTGGTAGCTGGCGGCTAACCAGCTCGGGTCAGCCGTTTGCCGAGGCTGCAGGCTCCGGGCCGGAGGAGAGCACCGGGGAATGTGGGACCCCCATTCCCGTTTCGCCGACAGCACTGTTAAAGGATTTACAGTAGCAACAAGAGAGTTAAGGAACGCACTCAAAAACTCCCAATCAAATTTTCAGAAAGGCATGGAGGTCCCATTGGACCGAATACCCGTGCATTTGTCGATGAGGTCGTATTATTTACAAGAAAATGGGCCCCACTAATTGGAGTAAACAGTTGGAAGGATATAAAAGAACAAGTCAAAAAAGAAATTGCAGATGAGATACTGGTATGATGTGTACTGTTTTTGATTTCTACTCGTGCGATGCGTATAAGTAATTGTGACGAAACATTTGATTGCTTTTTAATGGTAAACAGCTTAGGTGGAACTTCATCAACATTGACGATGAGGATAAAAGAAAAGAGAAAATATGGAACATTGCCAAGGAGCGGTACAAAGGATGGCGATCAGCTCTGAGTGCCACATACAGGGCTTATAATAGTTATGGTGAGAGGATACGAAATAAACCCGAAGAAATACACCTTCTTAAGTGGCACTACTTGCACTTGTATTTTGGATCTGACAAATTCAAGGTCAGTTCTAGTAAAATCTACTTTGTCAAACAAACTTGATCAACCTTAGTTGTATTGTTACATACCACTTGTTCTCATTCTGCAGAAAGTTAGCAGCCATAACTCCTCCAACCGTCAGCACCAAAGAACCAGGCATCTGATGGGTTCAAAAAACTTCTCACAGTGTAGCTTTGAGCAGGTAATCATTGGATACACTAATCTAGTCCTTCCCTTGTATGATGCAATACTTGTGTGTTGAATTGTATTGTGGCATCCTAGAGAGACCAAGAAACTGGTGAAGAGCCAAGTGATCTTCTTCTTTGGAGGACCACTCACACAAAACATGGCAGATGGTCAAATTCTGTATCAGCTTCAGTATATGTGAGTAAATGTTTCGTCAAGCCTTTTTTATAGCTGCTGGTTGTGTCAAGCAACTCTTAACAGGTTCTGTTATTTAATTTAGGAAAATGCAGCCATGAAAATTGGTGAGATTGGCTTAGAACCTGATTGACAAACACTTACAACTGTTGAGGAGAACATAATTTTTCCAGTCATGCTACAAAGAAACAACACAAATCAAATCATCCAAATTACATGGACATGGATATTTGGCTACGTATCGAACTCGCAGAGAACTTATGCAAGAGAACCTTGAAGTACATGCACGTGCTCAAGCTGCAGCTAGGGAGAAGAGCATTGCTTTTGAAGCGGAGGTTGAGAAGCTTAAAGAATAGATTGCGCAAGAAGCTGCAGAAAGGGAAAGGGAGAAAGAAGAAAATAGGAGGAGGATGCAAGAGGAGCTGGAAAATACTAAGATAAACATAAGAGAAGAAATGAAGCAAGAATTTCTTAATATGCTAGCGCAGCACAAAGAAGGAACTATGAATATGGTATTAGAATAATTTTTCATCCTTTGTCCTCTTAATAAACTTATGATTATGATGCCTAATCTTTTACCACAATATTTGTATGTGTAGAATACCCCGCAAAACAATGCCAGTATACAAGTTGCGCCAAGCATACAAGAGGAAGATGGGACTGGTGAACATGAAACTGAAAATGAAGATGGGTTACAGGAGGTAATGACACTATTGCACTATGTTCCATGTATCTTGAGCTATGCACCTTAAACTATAGCTAAAATAGATCAAACAATTTAATGTTTGTAGACTCAGCCTGGAAGCGTTGTCACCGTACAAAAATATGCACCGGCACCTACTCGCTCCAGTAAAAGTACTGCGGCTCTCAGCAAAATTCTTTTCAATGAAAACACTGCAAATGTGGCTGCACCGAAGACATATATCACTTTACAGCAGCTGATGAATAGAACAAGAAATAATCCCAAAAAGAGGAAGGTAACTACTGCAATATGTTATCAGCTAATTGGAATCTAAATTCTTGCATCATTTACTATAATTTTATCAAATGTGACCTTCCTTGTAGATCTAGGAAATGTAGAAAATACATTTAACATACATGCTGAAAACTGCAGCTTGTGCAGTTTTGATTGGGTGAATTGTTCCGAGTAGTAATTTATCTTTTCTGTGATACTTGATAATACCAAAGTTGTAGAGGGTTTAGAGATGTTTGTCATCATAAAAGGTCATGATTTTAGCCTTGGAGAATTGGGAGTTATGAATTTTGTAAGTAGCCGGTCAGGTTTTGACCTTGCTCTGAACAGCAGTGGGCGTTTGTGTTTTTCGACCATAATAACTGTAGAATCTTATTTAACAAATAACTAGAAAGATGTAGAGAATTTCATGGGCTTTCCGTATTGTAAAAGAATATAAATTTTCGTTGTCTAGAACTCTAGTTATGATTTTTCTAATCAACTGTACTGCTGCTGCCTTAAAAATTCAGAGAATTTGATAGCAAACTGATTATATGTACATAACTGTTTCCATAGTTTTGATTACTTAGAACCATGTTATATCTGAATCTCTTTATATTTTGTGCAAGAATTAGTAAACTTAATATTGTTATAATATCGTGACATTCCTTGTAGAACTAGGAAATGTAGGAAATACATTTAACATACGTACTGAAAACTGCATCTTGTGTAGTTTTGATTGGGTGAATTGTTCCGAGTAGTAATTTACCTTTTCTGTGATACTTGATAATACCAAAGTTGTAGAGGGTTTAGAGATGTTTGTCATCATGAAAGGTCATGATTTTAGCTCTGGAGAATTGAGAGTTATGAATTTTGTAAGTAGCCGGTCAGGTTTTGACCTTGTTCTGAACAGTACCATGATAACTACAGAATCTTATTTAACAAATAACTAGAAAGATGTAGAGAATTTCATGGGCTTTCCGTATTGTTAAAGAATATAATTTTTTATTGTCTAGAACTCTAGTTATGATTTTTCTAATCAATTGTACTGCTGCTGCCTTAAAAATTCAGAGAATTTGATAGCAAACTGATTATATGTACATCACTGTTTTCGTAGTTTTGATTAATTAGAACCATGTTATATCTGAATCTGGTTACATTTTGTGCAAGAATTAGTAAACTTAATATTGTTCTAATATCCCAATCTTATTCTTTTGGCAGTAGGTGGACAAGGTTTCAGTGGGAGGCTCATAATCAAGCGAGGACATAGCCAAGGCGATGACATGTTGGGTTGCTAGGAAACTCTCGAGTGCTGCATAGATGTTAGGAAGTTTTTAAAAAGTTGTCAAATAATGAGTGAACTGTACACTCGTTTATGATTTTAGCTACTATTTTCATGGTTTGGCAACATATTGAATGATTGATTATAATTAATATATGTGAGTGCAATTGCTTTTGTTATGGTTTATTGATTTGCAATGATGATTTATTAAACCAAAATTAAATGTTACTAGCGTTGCAATAAAAGCTATGCCTGCAATATGCTCTATGGCAACAGACTTATTTACGTTGCAAATAATAGTATTGCCACGACATTACTATTGTTGCAATAACAATTAATCTCCCGCAACGAATAAAATTGCGTGGCAAATGATATTGTTGCAACGGCACCGCAGTCGTGGCAATAATAAACGGTATCTCGCAACGGCTAAATTTGCGTGGCAAATGATACTATTGCCACGCCACGACAACCGTGGCAATACCATATCATCTCTTGCAACGAATAAAAAACCGTGGCAAATGATACTTTTGCCACGCCACAACGATTGTGGCAATAATGTATACTCTCTCGCAACGAATAAAATTGCGTGGCAAATGGTTTACTTGCCACGGCATAACGGTCATGGCAACAACACCTTAGGCAACAAAATTCTAGCGTGGCAACAAAATTCTATTGCTACGCTATCGCTCGTTGCATTTACCACCTGTTGCTACGAAGACGAGCGTGGCAAGTGCTCGTATTGCCACGCCAATGAATGTTGCGATAACGTCCTATTGTCATGCTTGGCAACGGACAGCTATGGTTGCAAGAAAAGCTAACTCTTGCAACGCCAAACTAGCAACGGTTGCAAGTTCTTATTGCAATGTGACTTTTTGCAACCATTGGCAACGAACGCGATTTGGTGGCAAGAACTACCTTTTGCAACCAAATTGGGCCTATTGCAACGTTTTCTCGTCGTTGCGCAAGGGTTAGAAGTTTATAGTGGGTCGATCACGGTGCAGGTGGCGTTGGTTTTCTGGTCGCCACCTGCACTGACCTGCGATGAAGGTCGCTCTTCAATCTCCTTCCACCGTGCGTTAGGATCAGTAGTGGTTTAGAGTTTTCGGAAGTGGCGATGCTGTACATAGATCGTCACCGCTGTACGAGCTGACCCCTTCCTTTTATTGTTACACTAAGGAGAATGAGGCCGAGTATGTTATTGAGAATGATACACGTCAGATCATTGCGTGTAGATGAGGAACATGTGTCAGAGTCCTCGAGACTTGTTCCTCGATGTTAGGAGCACGAGGGCACGGGTGGGTTGAGCCCATAACGCATCTCTCTGGCTCGGTGCCAATAGATCAACCAACGTTCTCCCACTTGATCTAGTCTCAGTAGAACAATAGACCAAATTAATGTGTCACAGTAGAAAATAGTATGCCACTACAACACCAATCCCATAGTCCACTGTAATACCTTAATAGGAATCAACTTATTCTTATCGGGTGTTAATTTACTCTTATGCCCCTATTCCAGAATCAGTTATGGGTTAATTAGATCAACGCCATTATACTTTCGCAGTTTTCAAATATGCCATTACTATTTACATATTTGGAGCCATGCTATTATAGTTTCACAATTATTCCATATATGTCACTACTTATCTATTCAATGCATTTTTAAAAATTTTTAGACCAAATTACCCCTATCTTCTTCCTTCACCCCCTCCTCTCTCCTCCGGTTCATCCATATCTTCCTTATTCCTTCGTCCCTTGGTGAGGTCGTCCTCCACCTTCTTCGCCATGCCCTCCTTGAACTTGTCCTCTAGGTAGGACGTGCCAATGGCCAGTGCTAGCCCTTGCAGCACGCCTGCCGCCGCGCCCATCACTAGCCCAGTCCCCACCCCCATCTTGTTCTTCTTCTTCGCCTCCTCCACCAACACTGGCCCACCTACTACCACTGCTGCACCGTATGGAGGTGCGCCATACGCTGTCACAATCCACCCTGGCACCACCGTACAAACAACGCCAAGGAGGGTGCACCGCGGAAGAACGGCGAACCGTCTTCTACGGAACAACGATGCGGCACCAGTCCTAGGAAATATAATGCTGGTACCTACGATAACATGATAAATTATTGTAATACTAATAATAAATTTATACCTTTATGTTACAACCTTGGATAATCTCTTAGTAGCAAATCTCATCAGAGAAATAGCGGCAGCGGAACTTAACGTAGCTTAGATCACCAATCCACGGGCAAAGTCTTAGATCTAGGGACGAAACCCTGATGTTTATCATCTTTAACTTGTACTAATAAAGGGGAGAAAAACAATAACAATATAGGGATGAGTAATTTCATACTCAGCAAGCAACTGAGAAATGTAAATATGCAAGCTTCAAAGGGAGGCCGAGTTTATTTTGCAAGTTTTTCTTTTAAAAACCTTTTCCAAACTCAAGTGTGGGGTTTTTATAAATCCCTTTGAAAAGAGATTCACCGTCTCGATCTGTCCGCGAGTTGCTTTGCAACAACTCAAGCGGTAAAACAGAATTTTAGTTTTATTTATTTTCTCCTCTTTTTCTCTATAAGTTTACCCTCACTTTCGCCAAAACCTTCATCAGTTTTCTCATCTTTACGTAAATCTACTCATCACATCTTATATCTTGGTTTTTACTAGCCGTCCATCTCCTAAAATCAATCATTTTCCCTCGAGAAGCCTACTCTATAATGCCATTCGACATCACGGGTCACATAGGCCCGTTTTAAACAACCCAGGTCATCCCTCAGTCGCACAGACTAACTCTGGCAATGATTCCTATTTCCACAAACCATCTTTCACAAAGTTTTGAGGGAATCACCTCACATTCACCCTTGCCATGAGGTTCACGATAAGACCTTTTCAAAGCAGGCTCCGGTCACCTTTGCCAATTAGAAGGGTCCGTAGTGATCTGCTGGATTAGTGGTTCAACCACCTAAGCTCACTGTCAAGATCAAGCAATCTGGGTGAGCCTTTGCTTCCCTTGCCTAGGATTCCGGGGCAATTACTTTTGTTGAAAGATCATTCATAAATTAAAACGAACGGCCGAAGAACATTGTATTTGTATCAACAAGTACCATAATCGGCGACTGTCACAGGGTTCTGTCTGCCTTAGTTTGAACGTCCAATTTCAAGAGGTCCTGCTGCACTCTCTGAAGAAAAGAAGACACAGAACAGAAGGTAACTATCTATATCCAAGCAGCCAACGGACAAAGCAACTACAGCAATTTCAGTCAGAAATTATCATCTCAATCCCCGCAAAAGAAGAAGAAGAAGAAAGCATCATCTCAAGGTCAAATAAATGAAGCTAACAAGAGCATGTCAATGAAAAACTTCATGAGTTGATCTTAACTCTAAAGCAGATAGTAGAAACAAAGAAATAACAAGGGGGAGGGACCCAAGAAGGAGGAGAAAAATAACCTGGCAGAGGCCCGTGCCCTGCAAGCTCAGGGGGGCGGATCTGAGCGAGAGGCTGCCGAGCGGTGGCCAGGGGAAGAGGAAGCCGTTAGGGAAGAAGACGACCGGCGCTGGGTGAGGTGAGGCGGCGCTGTGCTCCTCGTCTCCTAGATCTCGACGGTATTGACAGGCCGTGAAGCGCAGCAAAGCCCACCACCTCGGGAGCGGCTCGACGACGCCTTCCTCCGTCGGATCCAGGCTTGCAAAGCTCGTTGGAACCAGATCCAGCCGCCAGGAGCTCAAGAGGCGCTGGATTTGGTTTGGACCGGCGGCCACAAGGGTCAGCGAGATGCTGCGGGTGCTGGGGTGCGGGCTGAGGGACATCGCCGCGTAGAGCCTCGCCGGCACCAAGGACAGCGAGCTCACGCGGCGGGCTCAGGGGCTCCGCCGCGGCCGCGGGGAAGCGCTTCAGCTTCATGAACGAGTACCTCCCCGAGGACCGCGACCCCGTCAGGTGCTGGGTCGTCGCGGATGAAAGAGAAACGCAGACACGAGCGGACGAAAGCGTCGCGAGCTGACGATACGGACGAAAGGAAACAATCCTTATCATAGAGATAGAGATTTTTCAACAACTAAAATATATATTGCCCACCAAAATCCTCCATCCTCATCGGTGAATGCCTAGTAAAATTCAAAAAAAAAATTCAGATTATTTTTGCGCCTATAAACATTAAAATCTGAAGGTTCATTTTTTCTATGTGCTTTATTAAGAGAATCGTTGTAAAAATATGATCGGTTGTGAAAATCGCCGATACAAAATCACTAATTTTTTCTGACCCAAAACTACAGTGGGCTGTGTAAACGTCCATAAACAAGTTGCCAAACACCTATAAAAATATTTTTTATACTAAAGAACAATAGTATAGACCACTGTTTATACACTTAGAGGCTATAAATACTTGAGACAGCAGAAAAGCATCAAGCAGTTGCGCGCTTATTGTAGCTTAAGGTGCTGCACGTGCAAACGCCGGTCATGACCATGATGAGCTTCGCCGTCCGCCGGCGTGAGCCCGAGCTCGTCGGCCCAGCCATGCCAACACCTCATGAGACCAAGCGCCTGTCCGACCTCGACGACCAAGAGGCGCTGCGTTGCCATGTGTCATTCGTTCACTTCTACCGTGCCGGCGGGCTGGACGCGGCGGGCGTCATCCGGCGCGCGCTCGGCGAGGCGCTGGTGCCGTACTACCCGCTTGCCGGGCGGCTCCGGGAGGTTGAAGGGAGGAAGCTGGTCGTCGACTGCACCGGCGAGGGAGTTCTGTTCGTGGAGGCCGACGCTGACGTGCGGCTGGCGGAGCTAGAGGAATCCGGTGATGGCCTGAGGGCGCCGTTCCGTTGCATGGACCAGCTGCTGTTCAACGTCGAGAGCTCCGACGGCGTGCTCGACTGCCCGTTGCTGCTCGTGCAGGTGACCCGGCTGCTCTGCGGCTGCTTCGTCTTCGCGCTCCGACTCAACCACGCCATGTGCGACGCCATTGGCATCTCGCAGTTCCTGCCGCCGTTGGAGAGCTCGCGCGAGGGCTGCCCGCGCCGACTGTCCAGCCCGCCTGGTGCCGCGAGCTCCTCGAGGCGCGCATCCCACCGGAGCCAGCGTTTCCTCACCGCGAGTTCGACGCCGTGCCGCCACCGCCGCTGCCCGGCGACCTCGTCACGCGCACCTTCTCCATGAAGCTCAACGACATCGCCAAGATCAGGAAGGGCCTCCCGCCGCGCCTCCGTGCCACGGCCACGACGTTCGAGGTGCTCACGGCGTACCTCTGGCGAGCCCGCACGGCGGCGCTCGAGGTCCCGCCAGGCGAGGACGTGCGCCTGGTGATCATCGCCAACCTCAGGGGCGTCGACGAGCTGAACCTACCGGCCGGCTACTACGGCAACGCTTGCATCGCCCCAACGGCGATAACCACCGCCGAGGCGCTGCGGCGTGGCTCGCTAGGCGACACGGTGGAGCTGGTGCGGGAGGCGAAGGCGGCGGTGACGGCGGAGTACGCGCGATCCACCGCCGACGTGCTGGTGCGGCGGGGGCGGCCGCTCATGGCGCTGGTGAACGTGTTCGCCGTGTCGGACCAACGGCACGCCGGGTTCCACCGGCTGGACTTGGGCTGGGGAGAGCCGGTGTACGGAGGCACCGTGGACGCGCTCTTCGGGTTGGCCTTGCTCGTCACCGTCAACAACAGCGACGGGGAGAGCGGGGTGGGCGTGCTGGTCTCGCTGCCGCGGCCGGCCATGGAGAGGTTCGCGTCGGAGATGGTGACGCTGTCCAAATATAATAAACACGAGAGAGAAGCACGCTATTGTTGACATAAATCATACGAAAAATCATTAGTACATAATTAATTAAGTATTACTTGTTAGCGACGCACCGAAGACCGAGTCCGCACCCGTGCCCAGGACCTGCTCCCGTGCCTGCGTCCGCGCCCACGCCCCCGGGCCCCTCGCCCGCGCAGCGAGAAGTATAGGATAAACGGAGAGCACGTTCTGCAAGAAGATTTGCCAGGCGACGAACACCTCTGTTTTTCTATTGGACTTCAAACCGGCTACTGAAAACGATGGAGTATAAATGCTATTTAACAGCCAGGGGACGCACACTTTAGAGCCACGAACCCCATACCTCGGAGCCATGAACTCCCTGCCCGGCTAGCTCGCCACGATCTGCACGATTCAGTCTTCAATGTCTCGAGCACCACACGCTCGTTTCCGGACGACTCGGCCTTCTCCAGTGTCAATCCGGTACCATGCATGCCCTTCTCCCACCTATTCTCAGGCACAAAACAAACTGAATCGACTCGGACTCACCGACACGAACACACCGTATTCTCCACGACATAGCTCGACACTACACGACACACACGTACGACACACACGTACTGACTAGAACACATCTTGGTCAGGTTTATTTTCCTAACATTACTCTCGTTACGTACTTTAGAATTCAAATTAAGGGACGTGGTAAATTCCTCCTTTTGCCCCTGAATGCAATACACATCCTGCCCCCTTTCTTCTCCCCTCCGCGGAGCAGGCAAGCAGCACGCAGGCGGCGTGTCACCGAGAAACAACATAATCAGGCAGCCCAGCCTCACCATATGCCAAAGCAAAAAACTCCAAAACTGAATCACGATTCACAGAGCAAGCAGGCAGAGCAACACACTTGACAGCACCAACCATGCCTGTTCACCTCTTTGCAAGGATCTGACCCTCAAGACCAGACTTTTAGCTTGATGACCCTATTAAAAAGGTGATCTTTCAGGGTGATCATGGAGTAGATGCAGACCACTGTTTGACCAAGAAACATGCATGGCTCACCCGGCTGGTGAAATCCAAGGTCGTGGTCCTCCAGGCGCACAATGCCGGCGAGGGACGGCGGGATAGGACTCGCGAGCCCTCGGCCGGGGAGCCACAGCGCCGTGATGTAGCCAGCGCTGCCGCAGGTGACGCCGTTTCAGCCGTAGCACGCCGCCGCCCTCGCAAATGCCCGCAGCGATAAGGGCACCGCCACTGCCGACCATGGATCCAACACCGCCTTGATGCCGGGACCTCCTCGAGCAAGACGAATCGGCCGCACCACCACGATTCGGGAGATGATTTGGGCGAGACGATTTGGGCAAGCGAGAGTGCGAGAGATGGGATCAGGAGAAGGGGTACTTTAGGAATAAAAGTTTAGAGTATATGGACCATGGCCAGGACGTCTTAGAATTAGATAAAAGTGAATGCGTCCAAAACGACTTACAGCCTGTATGTTCCAGCTTAAAGGCAGCTTATTCTCTCGTTTATCGTGCGCATGTTTTCTAAAACGATAAATCGTATGTTTTTTTTTAAAATTTTCTATATAAAAGTAGCTTAAAAAAACAAATAGATCCTTTTAAAACTTTTTAATAGTAAATACTTAATTAATCACGCGCTAATGACGTTTCTTATTTTACGTGTCACTTATTTAAGTTGCAAAATAAGCTGTGCCGACCACAGCCTTAGAATCTACAATGAAGTAACTATTATAAATTTAAAAATAGATCTATTTAATTTTTTAAACATAAATTTTTTAAAAAACATACTATTTAACTGTTCGAAAAGTGTGCTAATAAAAACAAGAGAATAAGCGCCAACCAAAAACTGAGCCGAACACTACTTTAAATGATTCCATGTGTTATCCTGACGAGTGTCAACATAATCAACGTTGCAACGAATAAAGTGTCAAATAAACACAGGCACGGAATATGGACATGGCTAGCAAATAGCAAGTGTGATACTTAGTAGGGGCATTGGCCGGCGAAGTAGGCCGATGGCGAGGAGTTGCAGGTGATGAGGCATGAAGCTAGACGGCGAGCACCTGTGGTTGTCGTGGCTGGTACCACTAATAATGCCCATTGGCTAATAATTGTGATATGCTGACAATCCAACCATTTGGTTTTAATGCACTAAATTAATTAATAGTTAAATAATGATGTTTTCAAGTGTGTGTGGTGTGATTGAGACTTTTAATATTTTTATGTTAAAATGATATTATGATAAACACTTTTCATACAGTTATATTTTAAATTTTTTTTAATAAATATATTGTTTGGAAAAAATTGATATCCAATCGAACGTGTGTGAAGACTATGTTGATGTACGGTATGCATAATCATATCAGATCTCTATCTCTCGTATATTTAAGTTAGTTCTTAGCCTATACTCCCTCCCTACCAATATATAAGATGTCCTGGTTTTAAGGAAAGTTAATCTTTCTAAGCTTTTGATTAATAATTAAACTAATAACTTATATATTTAGTGTCATACATGTCATTAGCTTCATATTTGAAAGTGATTTTGTATGATGTTGATTTTGTAGTTGTTTATACTATATTATAAAAGAAATTAATGGTTAAAGTTATACATTGGAGACCATGTAAAAAACTTATTCATCATATATTTTAGGACGGATGGAGTATATAAGATTGTAAAGTATATTTTTAACCCTTGAATTTTCAGTAAAGTCCAATTTTCACCTTCGACTATAAAACCGGTTATTTTTCACTCTAAACTTCTAAAACTAGATGAGCTTCACCCTGAGACTAATTTTAATGGTGGTTCTTACCATACCTAAAAGAACAACACTATGTCATGCCATTCTAGCTGCTAATATGCCAATGAATTCACATGTCACACATTTTTCCACTCAATTCCTCACACAATATAGTGATGAGAGAGTAAGTTGCAGGGAGGAAAAAGGATACAAAATGCCTAATATGTGAGATAATACCAAGTTAGCGACCAATATAATATAAAAGTAGCAATGTGGTTCTTAACATAGCTAAAACCACCGTTAAAAAAGCAAAATTTGCTATAGGACATTCAAAGTTTATGGTCTTTGCTGATGGATACCATAAGATTGTGGCTTTGCCGAAAGACACTGCGATTTTGTGGTTGTTTGCTATAGGACACTAAGGACATTAGAATAATATTATACCAGTTGATAGGTGAGGGAATATATATGTGAAATGTCCCATTTGCCCCTTCATCCTGTTTCTCTCCTCCTCTTTGCTTTTCGCTCCTTAGATTTGCTCAGCGGGTGGCAAGTGTGTGGGATTCGTCTCCGACTCCAGCCGGGGGTAATAAGGAGGAGGTGGTGAATCTTGGCGGTGAGGCGCGGCGTGATCTCGGAGCCACGGAGAATGTTGAGGTCGGTGGCGACCGCCTCCGCGCGGTGTGGGTGAGCGTGACAGCGATGGTGGAGAGGTTGGGAAACAGGGGGTGCGAGGTCGGCACTTGGAAGAGTCGGAAAAGCGTTGGGTACCAGAGCACGAAGGAGACCAGTGGGTGGTGGTACGGAAGGCCGAGGTAGTAGTGGCCACGACAGAGTAGACAGAGCGGGAGGAAGTGGGGCGGCTTGGAGAGGAGTTTGCTGGCTAAGCAGAGGCGGTTCGCACGTGCCGCATGCCGGTTCAGCGTTGGGCAACGCACTAGTTTTGGTGGCTGGAATGACCTCGCTACTGCTGTTGTCGCTATGGTGGGACCACGACATATGGCCACCGGGGCTGGGGCACGAAGGATTTGGTGGTGGAGCTCGGAGGGTTCGGGAGGTAGACACATCGAGGTTGGATGGGAGGGACGGGGTGGCGACAAGAGGAAGGAGAGGGAGGAGTAGGCCGACGACAGTGTAGTTAGTAGTTCAGGCCAAGAACGCATCCACGGTAGGTGTCATGGCTCTCCCACTACATGGGCAGGGGCGTTTTCATCTTCTTAAAATGTTTCTCTCACTAAATAAGCCAGAAATGATAAAATAATAGGGGTGATGTCCTCTAGTAAATTACCATGATTTTTAAGTGTCTATAGGCAAAACCACGATGTTACGGTGTCCGTCGACAAAGACCACAAATTTTGGATGTCTTATAGTAAATTTTGCCAAAGTTTTAAACCGAATAAACTTCACCCCTTGATTTTTTTACGAAAATTTTGCTACAGTACACTCAAAGTTTGTGTAATTTGTTGGTGGACATCGTAAAAACATTCCTCTACTGGAGGACACTTTCGAAAACTGGTAATTTACTGGAGGACACTGCAACCATTATTTTATTATTTCGGTCCAATTGGAGAGAGAAATTCTTCAAAAAGATGAGAATGCCCCTCGAGCCATAAAATTCTAACCTGGCACTGGAGTGAAGATGGAATATGATGTATGGTAGAAATATACTCGGGGTGATGGCAGATTGAGAGGTGCATAATGTGTAATTTGAAAATTTGAAGAATAATTGAAAAAATTAGAAAATTGGAAAAGTTACAAAATGTACTCATAACGGCCGCTCTAGGGTTTTGGAGGGGATCAGGGGAGTGATGGTCAGGTTCGACCAAACCAAACCGAGTAGCATGTGCTAGCTCGAAAGGCAAATTCATCATTTCAACATGTTTTCTCTCTTTAATTGGGCCGAAAATAATAAAATAATGGCTGTAGTTTTTGAAGGTGTCCTTCAGCCATGGCATGTTTTTGTGATGTCCACCAGCAAAATACAGAAACTTTGATTGTCCTGTAGCATTCAAATCTGATAGTACTATTTAGAAGCACTCATGTTTTCCCTTTCTTTGGAGTGATCTTCCTTACAGCTCTACTAGGCGTTGGAGGGGTTGCCATCTGACTTGATCCTTCTCCACCAGCAGTGGTCAATGACAATCGCCTTGAATAAATTGAGTGTTAGTAAAATTTAATATAGGATCAACAATACCATTTTGCTAGAAAAATCGTACCTTCTAGTGATATGCCTAAGACTAGCATTGGTGGAATCATTTCTTGCAACTATTTATCTTTTGGGTGTGCTAGCACCCATTGCAGCACTAATTGAACCTAGTGGTCTTTCTTGTTTGACATGACTCTTCCTGGAAATTTAATAAAAGTAAATAGATTTTCAAAAGGTAAATGACAAACAATTCATATATAGAACAAGTAAAAGTATGAATTTACCTTTTTTTTCTTAGTAACATTTAAAGGACATTTTGAGGATGTTTACCTATGGCTCGTGGCAAGACACCTCTTACACTGAACCTGCCACTTACCTTTGGTCCTAGACTTCCCTCCTTCTTTCTCAAGACACCCAATTATTCTATTCTTCCTTTGCCTCCCTATGTCTCTCTTGGTCAGAGGTGGCAGCAACTTGATACCAAGATTAACTTTTGGCCATTGGGACTTATCTGGAAGTGGATGAATAACACTTGTATATGCAAACTTATACCTTTCCACCGAATAGCAAGGATTTAGATAATCAACCATTCTTGGGTTTCTAGCTGATATTATGAGAGCTAATGCATGTGGGCATGATTTGCCAGAAACTTACCACTCTCTACAAGTGCATGTATGTTCCGTAAGATTGACTGCATGCCTAATAATCTCATATTCAAGAGTGATCTCAGTCACCTCTGCTTGGTCTCTATCACCTTGCACTACTCTCAAGTGGCCCAATTCTCTAGTCATTGTATTGAGTTGACGAACTACAATAGAGAGTATCACACCATCCATTTTCTCACATATCTTCCTCCTCCTCGCCAAAAGATCCATTGTCTTTGACCTGATGCCATCTGCAAGCTCTGCAAGGTTTGAATGCACAAAAGAATCTATGAAAATAAATCTCCTCATCATCCTCCTATACATTTATCTCCACAATACTTCTAGGTATTTTCAGCTCAACCTTAGCTTTGAAGTGAAATAAATATGCAAAGCTCTCTTCCCATGACCCAAAAATGTGGTTTGCAGCCTTCTGCCTATCTTGCCACACTATATGGTATCCTATTGTGACCTTGTACTTGGTATCTAACTTCTCTTTCAGTTTCTTGGCACCCATATTTGGATTCTTTTTTAGAAAAGAAATTGCCTTCTCTGCCACGCACTTATATGATGCCATCTTGGTCTTTACTCTCTCAATTGATGCACAAGAATAAGGAAATCTATTCAAAGTAACCTATAACACAAAAATATTTTTCTTAGGACCATGAGACAATTCATATTAAGAAACAAAAAATTAGAAATATGAGATTTTTTTTGTTAGTTCTTAGTACCCTCATAGATTTTTCATCAGGCATCAACCTTGCCACAATAGCCCATGGACATCCCTCAGCTATGCAGAAGTCCATGAACATTTCTTTATCAGATGACTCTGTCCCAAGCTCAAATTGCCCCTTTATAGTATGTTGCCTCACAACTGATCTGAACTCAACCATACTTATATATTGTGTTCCAACTTTCATTGGAGGGTCATCCCTATCATAGAAAATTTCAGCTTCACCAGAAACCACATCATTAACATCTATCTCTGCCTCATTAAGGTTCCAATCCCCTTGTGTGGGACTAGGAGCCGAATCCTTCTGTTTTCAGCTTCAAGTGTAGTTTGCTTCGCTCTCTCATCCTCAGCTCTGAGACCAACAAATGCATACATTTCATCATCCTCCATCACAGGCACTGAAGAACCTATTTGCTCCTCTATAATTGGAGTTATCCCCAATCCATCCCAATCAATAGCATGCTAAGGAACTTGCTCCTGTGGAATTGGAGCTATCTCCAAACTCCCAATCAATAACTGTTGGCTGCTCGAGCCTACAACATCACCTTGCCCGGCTGTAATAACCTTACTCGTGACTAACTCATTAATCTCTGAAACAGAAGAGCTAGTAACCAACTGATCAGGTTTGTCCTCCACATCCACAAATAAAATCAACCTCCTCTCACTCTTCCTTACAAAAAATGCATGCACTAGATCCATATTGTCCATAAACTTCGTTTCCCCACCAGTGCTCGTGTCATATCCACACACAACAACCTATTGACACCTACCCCGTTTTACCCTAGCTACAAAGTCCTTTTCCAAGCTCTCTAATGTGCATTGACGATAGTCCACAACCCATTCCTCATATTTACAGGGCACATAAACACAACTACCATCATCAAGCTTAGCTCTATACTGACCAAAGTGAACACACACCCTAAACACTGCATCGAGATCAATCCTATTGTATAAGAACAACAAAATTGAGAGAAAGATCCATTAGTTTGCGTGCTACATCTTTTCTGACCTAACTTTATTGCTCCTCCTGTTGACAATAATGGAGATGAGGATTTTATGGCCTTACCGGGAAGGGAGTTCACTGGGAACCATGGAGGACCTTGCTGCCTACACCCTGCCCTCCTCTGGAGCCACCATTGCCACCTCTCCCTCTCTCCCTCTTCAAACCCTAGCCACCAATTAGGCCAGGGCGGCGCAGGGGCTAGGGCGGCACTCGGCAGCAGCGGCAGTGGTGGGGGAGGGGCGGGGCGCAGGGGCCTGCGATGGCGGCAATGGCGGCGACGACGGTCCTGGGCGATGGCGGTGGCGCTAGTGGCAATGCAGGGTTGTATCGATCCTGGGCGGCGGCGATGCCCCGATCCCCTTCCTGCTCTATTTGTTCCCCTCCCTCTCTATATCTGTCATGTGGGCTAGGGGTAATTTCATCCACCAACTTGGGAAGAAAAAGGAAAATCGAAAGAAATTTTAGAAATAGAGAAAAAGTGAAGAAAGTGGTACAAAATCAAATAATTCGTTGTCCCGGTGATATTTTATCAAAGCCGTACGATTTGAGTGGTAAAAAATTAAAGGCGTGCGAATTGAGTGCTATATTATCAAAAAATCTCTTTATAAAGAGGGGAAGCCCTGTGCTTATGCCGAGGTATTATGAAACGAGCTCAATTAATTAAACCTAATTTATTCCGGTGCTACGCTGTGGCCTGTGGGCTGTGGGTGTAATAAGAAAAGAGGCTCATAACATGATAAAATTTTGGACGCTAAAACATTTCAATCTAAATTATACAACACTGATGAATAACGCTAATGTCCAATTTATATAACTTTTGGATTTGTATAAATTTTAGATATCCATATTCAGTACACACACGTGCGACGAAGTTACAATAAAGTATTTACACCTTATGAAACATACAAGAAGGTTTAGGTATCAGCTACATCCCCTCTTTAAAAACATGTTTTAGGACAAATCACAGGGAAGAGTAAGATCCCATCAAATCACCATCCAGCAGCAGCACGGCTGCACAGGTGATCCTTTGATTTGCATGAAGCACAATGTCGTGAGACTTTGGCCCAACCGTGGCCATCCAATACAAGATGGACGGACAAGATTTCTATTGCGAGCAACTGTTCACCTGTAAATTTGTAACTTATCTTCACTAATGTAAGAGCGGAGTCATCATCCTCCTCTCTAACCACCGTACTTTACCACATAAAAAACTATCCTTCCTAAAAAAACACACCAACTCAAAAAACCTCAACCACTCACCCTAAAAACTACCCTACCCGAAAAACCAGTATTTCCATAAATAAACATCATAAAACCACTGTCAGATCTAGTTATAACGTATGGATATAACATTCGTAACTCCATAAAGTCAGAGTAACCCGATCTAATTTCAACGTATGGCCATAGCACTAGTACCTCCATAAAGTCAGAGTAACCCGACCCATACAAGTACCATGCTAGTACTTCTAAGAGCCTGTTCGAATCTAGGTGTTGGGGGGTGAAAACTTCCTCATTTTTTATGGGCACGCTTCCCAAACTGCTAAACGGTGTATTTTTTATAAAAATTTTCTATCGAAAAGTTGCTTTAAAAATCATATTAATCCATTTTTTAAGTTTGCAATAGCTAATACTCAATTAATTATATGCTAATGGCTCATCTCGTTTTATATGATTTTCTTTTTCTTCCTTTTCCCTCACCTTCAAACTAAGCATTAGCTGATCATAGGTATCACATCAGAGGCATCACCAAAATTCACAAATCACAACCATTCAACACTGAAGTTCAGAGATATGGAGAGGCTGTCCAACTAGGCACAGGTGTTTTGAGCTTGTTTACCGGATTACTGGAATAAATTATTTGCTTCATGCTTTAAAAAATATGTTTTCTCAAAAAAAATTCATTATACCACTTTGCTTAGACCACTTGTTGTTTTAAATTGTTTATTAAGTTTATGTTTAAAAATATCTATTTTATCCTTATAATCAAATCCATAATGCACGGTAATATCTACTTAATAATCTAAATCAAACGGGCCTAAACTTAACCATAAATTGTGATTGCAAATAATGCTTGCGATGCAAACTGGCCCACAATAGTGTGGTACAAAATACTCTCTCCATTTCTAAAAGGCTGTTGTTTAAGTTAAATATTTATTCCACAAAAAATGTGTTTTTAGAGTGAGATCTACTAGACATTTTTAATACAACTATACCATTTTAACCATCTAACCAATAGTACTCTCTCCTCCTCCTTATTTTCTTCCTTCTCCTTATTTTCTCTTTACATTAATTAAGGGCATAGTATTTTTTAATATTATACTTAATCTCTATTTAACTAGCTAAAATAATACTTTTTTAGGGACGGAGGGAGTAATTTGCTTTGCAGAGCTACCAAAGATTGGGGCCTGATTCTTGGAAAGAGATTTTGGCCCATTTAGGCCCATCCAAATCGGTCCACAGAGTCACGAATGGAGCCGACCCATGCAAATTGAGAGCAAGCAGATTGGAAAAGTCAGTTTATAATACTTATCTCTGGCATGGTATCTAAATGGTCACATTTTTTTCAAAAAAAATTAGTAACATAAATTACAATGTTATATATGAAAACATGCAAAACTAAATTCTATATCCACATCCTGCGAAAAAAAAACAAATGTGGTTATGGATAGTGTAAGTATTATTCATAACCCAATTTGTTTATTGTGTTTCTCATTGTAGAGATTGGATTAGAACTTGATTGTTTTCATGATGATAGATAACTAACATCAATGTGAAAATTTTGAACAATTATTTGATTTTATTGCACTTGTGCTGCATGATTAAGAGCATGCCGACGAGGTCATCTTCTTCATGGATTGGCCACCATGCATATCAATATGTACCATTGTCCAGGCAGCAAGCCATCGGGGTCTCTAGAGGCAGGACCTGAGCCGCTGCCTGGTAAAGTTTTTTGCCCTCTCGATCTCGAAAGCGAACCGCTCCATGGCCGCAGCCGGCAGCACGACCGGCACGGCCACCGCGTCCTCCCCAGCGTCGTCCTTGACGGGGACGAAGAAGGTCGACCCGAAGAGCGGGCGGGAAGGACCACCGTACAGCGGCTCGCCCCACCCGAAGTCCACGCGGTGGAGCCCGGCTCGCCGGACGTCGGAGATGAAGAGCGGGTTAGCCTTAGCCATGGTCAGAGGTGGCTGTCGTCCTCGGAGCACCAGCGCGTCAGCCATGGACCGCACGTACTCCGCTGTCACCGTTGCCTTCGCGTTGCGCACCTGCTCGACCACGTCGCCGAGCGGGCTGCGGAGAAGCGCCTCGGCGGGCATGGACACCGTCGCCGGCACACCTGCGTTGCCGTAGTAGCCGGGGGGCAGACCAAGCTCGCCGTTGCTCCTGAAGTTGACGATGAACGCGAGATGCGCGTCCTCGTCCGGAGGGAAGTCGAGCGCCGCGACGTGAGCGCGCCAGACGAACGCAGCGAGCACCTCGAAACTCGTCGCCTTGCCACGGAGGTGGAGCGGAAGGACTTCTTTTAGCGCCGCGATGTCGCCGGGGCTGAAGGAGAAGGACCTCATGTCGCCGAGACCGAGAGGCGCGGCAGGTGCCAGTGGCAGTGGCGCGGCGTGGCCGTCGACGCACCCGAAGAGCGGGACCGCCGGCCTGGGAGGATTTCGCGCGTCGAGTAGCTCCCGGCACCATGGCGGCGGGGAGACGGCCAGACCACGGCGACCGCGCGCGTGATCGGCGACGGCGTTCATGAACTGGACGAGACCCGCGGCGTCGCAGATCACATGGTTGAGGCTTAGCCCCATGACAAAACCTCCACAGAGGAGACGGGTCACCTGTATGAGCAGCAAGGGAGAGTTGACAACCCCGCCGGCTCCGGAGCTCTCCACGCCGACGAGCAGCTGATCGGAGCACGGGAACGGTGGCCTGAGCCCGGCATCCTCGAGCTCTGCCACCCGGACGTCCGCGTCAGCCTCCACGAACAGCACACCCTCGCCGGTGCAGTCTACGACGAGCTTCTGGTCCTCGCCCTCCCGGAGCCGCCCAGCCAACGGGTAGTACGGCACCAGCGCCACGGCGATCGCCCGGAGTATGATGTCCACGGGATCGCCGCGGCAGTCGCGTGCTTGCCCGCCACGGTACACGAAGATGTTAGGTAGTAGACCCCGTAGGGTCTCCTGGTCGTCGAGGTCGGAGAGGCGTTTCGTCTCGCGGGGCGTCGGTGCCGCCGGGGCGATGAGCACCGGGTCGCGCCGCCGCACGGAGAAGGAGAGCGCCATGACTGGTATTGACATGCATGCAGCTGTGCTTCCCGCACTAGCAGTATGCTTTATAACAGGGGTGAAAGAAAAAAGATAGTTCTGTGGCTCGGATCAGCTTGAACTCATAGTCCTAATGAGTCGAGCTAAGCATAGCACGTTTAGCTTAACGAGCCAGCTTTTGGACTACTGGTTTAACTCACTTGAACTAAAGGTCACCATATACTTTTAAACTTAGCGGTTTTACTTTCTACTTTAGTTTACTTCCAAACTATTCTACTTTAGTTTACTTTCAAACTATTTGTTTTTTATTTAAGATAGTACTTTATTACTGCTTACCAATATGTTAACTATGATAAATTGACAAATTTCAAATTATAATATATATAAATGGGATGTAGCACGTTAATGAGTCAACTCGTGAGCTGAGTTGAGTTAGGGTTTCAGCTCGTTAAAGTTAAGGAGTCGAGTCGAGTTGGCCTTATTTCAAATTTTTCTATGATTTATGAAGAATTTTTTTAGGATTTAAATCCTATAGGAATTTTTCCTATTTAACCTTTTGTTCAAAAGATTGGAGCTTTTCAAATTCTATAAAATTTCTAAGAAAGAATGGCTCAAGAGAAAGTAGATTTTGAAGCAAAGCTAGGAAGAGTGTGTTTTCCTATGGTCTAATCAAACTATCGTTCTTGTATTTTTTATATGTTGAGCAATTCTCTATTTGTACTTTATTCCTATCAAAATCTTATGTTTTTCTATTCCTCTGTTTTCTCAATCATGCGTTTTAAAGGAGCCCTAAATAGAGAATGGTTGTGATTGGTTGAGACCAGTGTTGTGAAAAACAGTCACACCGGCCATTAAGTCAGCCGTATATATGGATACGTTGGAAAAACCGCTCTATTAACATAATACGGTCTACAATTATTGTTTGTGAATGTCAAAGCTCCGTTTTAGTGGTTAATAGGTTGTTTTCCGTTTCATCGTCTAAATAATCGCTTGTATATTGCTCTTGATGATGATTTAAAGTAACAAATTTATTTTTTAGATCTTGTTTAGCATCTTTTACATTTTGTTACATATTTTTAATATTTTATTTATCTAATATGATCCAAATTGTTACTATTTGGTATATAGCCATGAGTGTCAGAAGCTATATTTTATATAATATCAAGTTATGATTCTTTATTTGAATAAAATAGTATGAAGATATTCAATTTATATAGTTGTATGCATTTATATCTTTAAACAAGGATATAACATTATAAAAAATAAGTACATTTATTTGTGAACGTCAAATCTTGGCTAAATTCTGGTTAATCATCCGTATTCTGATTAATCATTTGACAGTACTATCTCTGTCGGACATCCGTATTCCGTTTTTCACAACACTGAAGATTATAGAGTTGATGAAGAAGTTACTATATTTTAAAATAAATTTTAAATACCAAAAGTTAATTTTAGAACGGAGTATTGAATAAAGAATCTATCGGTATTTTTAACTCTCGACAGAACTAGTGTTGCCTAATACACTATGATGTGCTTATTTAAGTACATATATCACGTTAAATCTGTACCTAAATCTACCAGATCATGGGAAGAGGAAGTGGAGAAAAGGGCTAACAACCATAGATATTTGAATTAACGTTGACCTCGTTGTTCGTGGCCAACATTTTTATAACATGAGACAGTTCACGTGCAACATATAAATATGGATGTTAGGAGGAGAGCCATATGTACAAACTGAATGCACATGCATATGGAGTACCCGAGGCTCACCTCACATGAGAGTCCCCAAGATTCCGGGCTTGCTGACCTATATTCAGATTTTTTAAATTTAAATATGAGTGATAATACATCTGAGCGAAAGCGGAATATATAATAGATAATACATTACGTTTGTTCAGATTTTTTTTCATATTACTGATTAGAACAATGTAACCCTTAAACATAAGTAACAATATAAATTATTATTATCCACTCCATCTCTAAATATATAACATTGATGACGTGCAAACACAGAGCAGCCTACTCCAGTTGATAACGTGGTAGCAGTATTAGCACAGAGGACTTGTGGCGTGGCGACGACGATGGCGACGGCGACTCACTCATCGACGACAACAACAGAGGAGTGCCCATCTCCCCCAACGAGTCTTCATTCTTCCTCCAGTGAGTGATCTCCCTAACACATGTCCTCCCATCTCGTGCGTAGGAAGTGAGAAGAGAGTTAGTGGGCTGATCTCATGGGCCTCCAATGGCGAGTTTCATCCGAAGGTCCAGGCGAAAGGCTACAAGCTAGAGGATATCTTCCCTTCTCCCAGTGTCTCTAGGTCATCTCCACATAGATGGATCTGGGTGCGTAAGGATAGGGTTTTTGATCCTGATCTAGGGTTTTCGGCCACTCCTGTTGATATTGCTCGGTTTGGATTGAGAGCTCGGAAGGTTTGGAGAGTTCCAGTGAGAAAGAGAGACCATCGATCCTATGCAGAGGTGCTGATGGATTGGAGGCCCCCTTTCCAGAAGCAGGATCCTTGGTAGAAATGGAAGGAGGGGGTGCAGGTGGTGGAAGCAGTAGAGGAGATCAGGAAGAGGAGGAGGAGGTGCGCAAGTAGCTCCTCCACTAGAATCAACACCGCCAAGAGGGGGTTTTCGCTAGGGTTGGCAACCAGATATAGCTCATTAGGGAGAGAAGAACTGGTAGCCGGTGAAAGTGCATCTATCCCCTAAGTGGGTTTTGGTGGATTAATGACAAAGCGGTTAAGGGACTAATGAGTTTATCAAGATTTGTGCAGAGAATTAGTCCCAGGTTGCTTAGTGTGGTGCATGGAGACCCCTACAAAGACATGATGCAAAACGGCGAAGCGACTCGGAGTTTATTTTAAATTCATTTGAATTTTCTTTAGAGTCGTAGGAAAACCGTTCTATCAAGAGGGGTTGCAAGCAGTGTTCCAAGACCACTCAAGTGCTTAAGATCCAAATAGCTGAGAGTTCATCACTTTGGCACTACACATACACTTGGGTGGGCTATTTTCAGTGTCAGGGTCGGAGGTTCCGACCTCCAGGGCCGGAAGCTCCGACCAGGTCCTTCGGCCACACACTAAGTGTTGGCCGGAGGTTCCGATCCACTGGGTCGGAACCTCCGGGCCAAAATCTATGAGTAACGGCTATGTGACGTAAGCCATGTCCTATAAAACCCAAACTTGGATTCTAGCCGTTGCTGATACATTCCACTTCGTTCCAACTGTTCCCTAGCCTCTCCTAAGGTGCTTTGAGCTCTCCCAACTAATTCTAGTGCATTCTTTGTGATTCTTGTGAGGATTTAGTGGGAAATTGGGTGAATTTTGTTGAGAGAAGGGTAGGAGGATCTTGTGCACTTGTGGAGGTCGCGGATTGGCTGCTTGGGGCTTATTTCTCTTGGAGGGAAACCTCCTAGACGGTTAGGCGTCTCCCGCGAGCTTCCTCTTGTTGTGGATTGTCCCGGGAAAGTTTGTGAAGGTTAATCTCGCCTCCGCAAGGAAAAGAGGTAAATTCTAGTGGAAACCAAGTTTGATCTTTGTGGTCACTTGGTGAGGAAAGAGGTCAATTGAGACCCAGCTCTTTGGAGCTCCTCAACGGAGACGTAGGATCTTTGTGATCCGAACTTCGGGAAAAATCTTTGTGTCTCCGTTATCTTTTCTCGTTATTGCCTCATTTTGTATATTAACTTGCCAACATTTATCTCTTACTCCATTACTTGCACTTTACTTGATCTCTGTCAGATTTATCCTTTATAGAAGTATATTGGTAGAGTCTGAACTCCAGGGTCGGAACTTCCGGCGTTCTAGGCCGGAACCTCCGACTAGCCCTCTCGGCCAGACCGAGAGAGCCGGTCGGAACCTCCTACCATTTTGGTCGGAGGTTCCTACCAGTATTTTACCGTTGCTTTTGGAGAATTTTTCAGGAACGCCTATTCACCCCCCCTCTAGGCGACATTAATGGGCTTTCAATTGGTATCAGAGCTTAAACTCCTAAAAAACTTAACCGCTTGGAGTTGATCCGAAGATGTCGACCGAGAAGGTGGTTGATTCTACCGGAGTTCAAGGAGACGGAGATGGCTCGACTAGCAAGTCGGGTGGAAGAAAGGGAGTTGCTATTGACCTAGATTATAACAAGTTTATCCCTCCCCTCAGCAATTCATCTCCGTGACTTCCAGACGCGCTCCCCATTTTGACGGGACCTTTTATAGCGCATGGAAGCACAAGATGAAATTGCATCTAATCTCATTGCATCCAAGTGTTTGGAAGATTGTGTGCACAGGTGTGACGGATGCTCCGGAGAAAGGAGAGGAGCCTACACCGGCTCAAGAGGCTCTTATCCATCGCAATGCTCAAGCCGCAAGTGTCATCCTCAACTCCTTGAGCTCCGAGGAATTCAACAAGGTGGACCAACTCGAGGAGGCCAAGGAGATTTGGGATACTCTTCAATTAGCGCATGAAGGATCTCCCGGCGTAAGAGAGTCCAAGATCGAGTTGCTTGAGGGGCAACTTGGACGGTTCGTAATGGAAGACAACGAGACGCCACAAGAGATGTACGATCGCATGATGGTCATTGTCAACAAGATCCGTGGTCTTGGTGGTGAAGACATGACTGATCATGTGGTGGTCAAGAGGATTCTCCGCGCGATCGCCCCAAGGAACCCCACCTTGGTGAGTCTCATCCGGGAGATGAAGAACTTTAAGAGGCTCACCCCAAGCGACGTTCTCTCAAGGATCATATCACATGAGCTACTCGAAGAGGAAGCCAAGGAAGTCAAGCAACTTGCCAAGAATGCTGCAATCATCAAGAACAAGGAAGTTGCTTTGAAGGCAAAGAAGGAGCAAGCCCCAAGCGACTCCGAGAGTGAAGATGAAGACTTCGCTCTTGTGGTGAGGAAGTTTAAGCACTTCCTTCGTCGAGGCGGTTTTGGCAAGGACAAGAAGGAGGACGATAAAGGAAGGAGGCAATCCAAGCGGGCGTGCTACGAATGCAAGGAGTATGGCCACTTTATCACCGATTGCCCCAAGCTCAAGAACAAGGGTGGCAAGTCCAAGGTGGTCAAGAAGAAGACCGGGCGTGCTCATATTGGAGAGGAATGGTTCTCCAATGATGAGGACGACGACAAGGAAGAAAGTGATGAAGGAGGGGTTGCCACAATTGCTATCAAGTCATCGTCGGGCTTCGAAGAGCGTCTCTTCGACAACTTGAGCGACGACGATCACTATGAGCCCACTTGCCTCATGGCACAAGGGCGAAAGGTAACCTCAACATCCAAATCTCCTCCAATTGATGATGATGATTCTAGTGATGATGAAAGTGAGGATGATATGGATGAGATGCTTAAGGGTTTTAGCAAGCCGGCCATGTCACAATTGGCAAAGCTTATGAAGGCATTGGTGTGCAAAGAGAAGTCCCTCGAATGGCAAGAGGACTTGCTCATCCTTGAGAAGGAGAGAAACCTTGCCCTAGAGGAGAACTTGGCTAAGGAGATGGAGAAGGTTGAGGAATTGACCAAAGAGCTCTCTTCGGTCAATAACTCAATGGCTAATCTAAAGAGTATGAATGAATCACTTCAAGAGAATCTTGTGAAAGTGAACCAAAATCACAAGGCTTTTGAGGTGCAATTTGACACTCTTTGGAATAGCGCCTCTACCTCTAATGAGGCCACCAAGATCTCCAATGCCTCCACAAGCAACGGTTGTGCGAAATGCTATAATTATGATTTGGATGCATATGCTACTAACCTTAAAGCTTTGGAGGCGCTCAAAAAGGAGAATGAGCGGTTGGGCACCTTGGAAAAGTTTGGATATTTGAAAACATTTCAATCCAAGGATGCCCTCTACAAAACCCTTACTACCGACTCCAACAAGAACGGCTATGGTCTTGGCTTCTCTCTTCATGAAAGTAGACCATCCAGAAGGACTATAGTCAATGGGAAGCAATGTTTGAAGTTTGTGAAAGCAGGAGCTACGTCGCAAGCCAAGGAGGTAAAAAATTCCTTGGTCAGTCTGGGGGCCGGAAGCTCCGACCATAGTTTCCGGAGGTTCCGACCATGCCTCTCGGCCAGACCGAGAAGGCCAGTCGGAGGTTCTGACCGATCAGGCCGGAGGTTCCGGCCGGCTCTCTCCGGTATACCGAGAGGTCCGGTAGGAGGCTCCGACCCTAACGGTAGGAGGTTCCGACCAGCTAACCCAGACAGACCGAGACGACTGGTAGGAGGCTCCGACCCGAATGGTAGGAGGCTCCGACCAGAAAAACTGTACTATGAGTCATATGAGATTACCACGGATCACCGCGGTAAAGTGATTGCTCATTTTATTGGTGATTATTATGAGGACTACAGGGCTTGTGTGTGGGTGCCCAAGGCGCTCGTGGCTAATGTTAAAGGACCCAAACTCAAACAAGTTTGGGTACCTAAATCCCAAGCTTAATCCTTTTTGTAGGCATACTCCTCCGGTGGATCGAGTTGGGTTGTTGACAGCGGGTGCACCAACCACATGACGGGAGAGAGGAGTATGTTTGCAACTCTTGATGAGAATGGAGGAGATCACGACAATATTGTCTTTGGAGACGATGGTAAAGGAAAGGTAATGGGATTAGGTAAAATTGCCATCTCCAACAATCTATCTCTCTCTAGTGTTCTTCTCGTCAAGTCCTTAAGCTACAATCTATTATCGGTGTCTCAATTATGCAAATTGGGCTACAATTGTTTGTTTACCGACAAGGATGTAACCGTCTTTAGAAGAGATGATAATTCCGTCGCATTCAAGGGAAGGTTGAAGGGAGATCTTTATCTAGTGGACTTTGACCTAGATAAAGTGAACTCGGAGGCTTGCTTGATAGCAAAATCCTCAATGGGGTGGCTTTGGCATCGAAGACTAGCCCATGCGGGGATGGGGAACTTATCGAATCTTCTAAAGGGGGAACACATCCTCGGACTATCTAATGTCACATTTGAGAAAGACCGTGTGTGTAGCGCTTGTCAAGCCGAAAAGCAAGTTGGGAACCCACACCCCGCGAAAAACGTCATGACTACCTCAAGGCCATTAGAACTACTTCATATGGATCTCTTCGGTCTCGTGGCCTACCTAAGCATCGGAGGTAACAAATATGGGCTCGTAATTGTTGATGATTTTTCCCGCTTCACTTGGGTGTTCTTTTTGCAAGATAAGAGTGAAACCCAAGGAATTTTCAAGAAATTCGCAAAGCGGGCCCAAAACGAGTTCGAGCTCAAGATCAAGAAAGTTAGGAGCGACAATGGGGGGAGTTCAAGAATACTCAAGTGGAGGAATTCCTTGATGATGAGGGGATTAAGCACGAGTTCTTCGCTCCATATGATCCACCTCAAAATGGAGTAGTGGAGAGGAAGAACCGGTCTCTTGTCGAGATGGCAAGGACTATGCTAGATGAATACAAGACCCCAGATATCTTTTGGGCGGAGGCGGTGAACACCGCGTGTCATGCGCTAAATCGCCTCTACCTCCACAAACTTCTTAAAAAGACGGCATATGAACTCCTCACCGGTAACAAACCCAATGTCTCCTACTTTCGTGTTTTTGGTTACAAATGTTTTATATTGAGTAAGAAACCTCGCTCATCCAAGTTTGCTCCTAAAGTGGATGAAGGATTTCTACTCGGATATAAGTCAAATGCTCACGCCTATCGTGTTTTCAACAAAGTCTCCGGAATTGTTGAAACCACGAAAGATGTGACATTTGATGAAACTAATGGCTCCCAAGTAGAGCAAGTTGAGCTTGAGATGCTAGGTGAAGGAGTCACGGGACACGACATCGAGAAAAAGGCAATTGGAGAAGTGAGGCCACTAGAAGAGTCGGAAGAGCAAAGAGGGACCGAACAAGCTCCTTCCACTCAAGCGACGCTTCCAAGCACAAGAGTTGATCAAGAGGACGATCTAGCACGAGCGGATGGGATCGATGCCACGGGCACTAGTGAGCCAAGAGACACCATGCGAGCTCAAGTCCCCTCGGTGCACCATCCAAGAATTCACCACACCGTGCAAAGAGATCATCCCGTCGACAACATTCTGGGTGATATCCAAAGAGGGGTAACCACTCGCTCTCGGGTAGCTAACTTTTGTGAGAATTACTCCTTTGTCTCGTCTTTGGAGCCAATTAGGGTGGAGGACGCACTTGGTGATCCGGATTGGGTGATGGCCATGCAAGAAGAGTTGAACAACTTCACCCGCAATCAAGTATGGTCATTAGTGGAGAGACCCAAGCAAAACGTCATTGGCACCAAATGGGTCTTCCACAACAAGCAAGACGAAAATGGAGTCGTTACTCGCAACAAAGCACGGTTAGTGGCTCAAGGGTTCACTCAAGTCGAGGGCCTCGACTTCGGTGAAACGTTTGCGCCGGTTGCTCGCCTTGAGTCTATTCGAATTTTATTAGCTTATGCCGCTAACCATGATTTCAAGCTTTATCAAATGGACGTCAAGAGTGCGTTTCTCAATGGACCAATCTCTGAGTTGGTATATGTGGAGCAACCGCCCGGGTTTGAAGATCCCAAATATCTAAACTATGTCTACAAGCTTCATAAGGCGCTCTACGGGCTCAAGCAAGCCCCTAGAGCTTGGTATGAATGTCTTCGCGACTTTCTACTAAAGAATGGCTTTGAAATAGGCAAAGCCGACAATACTCTCTTCACTAAGAAATTCAAGAATGATTTATTTGTGTGCCAAATTTATGTCGATGACATAATCTTTGGCTCTACTAATCCCTCTTTTAGTGATGAGTTTAGTAAGATCATGACTAGGAGGTTTGAGATGTCAATGATGGGGGAGCTCACCTTCTTCCTCGGGCTTCAAGTCAAGCAACAAAAGGATGGAACCTTCATCTCGCAATCCAAGTATCTCAAGGACATCCTTAAGAAGTTCGAGATGGAGGGAGCCAAGCCCATCAAGACTCCAATGCCAACTAATGGGCATCTCGACCTCGACGACAACGGCAAACTGGTGGATCAAAAGGTATATCGCTCCATGATTGGATCTCTTCTTTACCTTTGTGCATCTAGATCGGATATTATGCTTAGTGTATGCATGTGCGCTTGTTTTCAAGCGGCACCTAAAGAATGTCATTTTATTGCCGTTAAGAGAATTCTAAGATATTTGGTGCACACTCCTAATTTCGGTCTTTGGTACCCTAAGGGTTATGATTTTGAGCTAATTGGATATTCCGATTCCGATTATGCCGGGTGTAAGGTTGACCGCAAGAGCACAACGGGGACTTGTCAATTCCTTGGACGGTCTCTAGTTTCTTGGGCCTCCAAGAAGCAAAACTCCATTGCCCTATTGTTGACGCCGAAAACCGCCGGGTGTGCCAAAAAGCTTGCTGACGATCTGGTTCGGCGTCTGGTGACACGCGAAGGCCTGGGAGATCTGCTTAGCTCCAGTGCAGGTCCTAAAATCTTGAGGTTCGCAGGCGTGCCAGTCAATTTGACCTCACAATTGACAAGGAGATGAAGAAATTAGATTACTGATCCAATCGGCCAGCAAGCCGATACGGATCCCTTCCAGCCGATCGCCGCTATGCTCGTGCCCGGGTCCCCGCCTGTACTCGCGCCCGGGTCTCGTGCTCGGGTTCTCGCTCCCGGGTCCTCGCTTGTGCTCGTGCCCGGGTCAGCAGCAACTGCACATCGACTATCGGCCGGTACGGACTGATATAGGCTTCTCGTAGCCGATAGTCGATGGCACCTGTGTATCGGCTAGGAAACCGATAGCGCTATAAACAAGTGGATAAGTTGTCAGTATAACATGTGCATCGCCTAGAAGCCGATGATAAAATAGATATGCAGAATAGTGAACTAGCCGACTGCCAAGGAAACACATGTGCACCGGCTAGAGAACCGATGATAATATAGATGACCAAAATAGTAAAGATAATACAGTCGGCTTTATAGAAAGATAACCTATCGGCTAAGCACTCCGATAGAACGTCGCATATACATCGATCGGCTCGACAAGGATAAATCTATTATTATCGATCTAGTAGTTCAAACCTAACTGATGCAGCACAGATCGATAATAGTAAAGGAACCTCAACAAACCGATAGATCTAATGCAACTGTGATGAAAATAACTTACCGGCTATACATTCCGATAAGACGCTTGCACAAAGGCTATCAGCCTAATAGGAATAATTTATCGCTAGCAGTTTAGTAGGTCGGACCCAACCGATGCAGCACAAACTGATGATAAACTATCCCCGATAAACTGATAAAAAATATGCACGCGTGATGTGATATACCTGACCAGCCTAAGAGGTCGGACCGAACCGATGCAGCCGTAGACAGATCCGATAGACCGTGGTAAGCCGACTAACATAGACCGACTAGAATATCGGACCTAACCGAGAAAGTCCTAGCCGATTGGTAGTCGGGGTAACGAGACTTACCCTCTCGCAGGAGTTCGGACCTAACCGATGCAGCCCCGCTCGAGAAGCAAGAACCCGTTGGTAAAGGGTGGCGATGCGCCGAATTGTATTGATCGATTAGATAATTTACAAGGTGCCCGGGCATACGTATATATACCCCGAGTTACAAGAGTCCTTATAGGACACGGAACAGGACTTTCCTAACTAGAAAAGGAAAACTAACAGACCTGATCAGACAAGAGATCAGGTTTCCTAAAAGATAAAACTATCTAATAGATAAGATAAATAATTGCCATAACGTGGTCTTCACGATTCCTTCCCAAGCTCGGACTCTACTGGATTAGTTTCCAATGGCTGATATCGCTTCTTTCCTTAACCGAACATGGTAACGACCCGTACCAAATTTTGGCGTTAACACCTATCCACCGCCGAGGCGGAGTACATAGCCGCCGGCTCGTGTTGTGCTCAACTCCTTTGGATGAAACAAACCCTTCAAGACTATGGTTACAAAATGACCAAAATCCCACTTCTTTGTGACAATGAGAGTGCCATCAAAATAGCCAATAATCCTGTCCAACACTCAATAACCAAACATATTGACATACGCCACCACTTCTTGAGAGACCACGAAGCCAAAGGAGATATCACCATTACCCATGTGAGAACCGAACACCAACTTGCCGATATCTTCACCAAACTCTTAGATGAGAAGAGGTTTTGCGAGCTTAGGAGTGAGCTTAATATCTTAGATTTTCGAAACATTGCATGACTAAGTGCTTGACTAATCAATAGTCAAGAAAATGGTCAAAATGATGTCAATCAAAGTGAGCTTCTGTGTTTTTAAGGCCACTTCTCGTATAGAAATTGGTCTTAACACTGAGAACGGAGCTCCAACATTCCCAAACTCATTTTCCAAAAATATTGCGAAAATCCTTGTGTGATAATTTTACATTGCGAAAATTTGGTTTTTTTCAGTGTTGATCTTCATTTGTGACTATTGTTATGTGCTTATTGATTGCTGCTGGTCACATATGGGTCAACGGAAAATCATGTCCATCTCCTTTCGGCCAAAATACCTTGTTTTCCTTCCTTCCAGAAAAATTCTGTCGGAGGTTCCGACCATAGGGCCGGAGGCTCCGACCTAATCTCTCTGTCCAAAAAAAAAAATTCAGGCCAGAAGCTCCGGCGCCTTATCTCGGAGGTTCCGGCCCACCAGTGGTTTTAACCCCTGGGCGGCTGGGAGTTCCTCTCTCTCTCCTCATTTCATCCCCTCCTAACCCTAACTCGTTCCCATTTCTCTTGTGGGCGATTTTCAACTCCAACCAACAAAAATCTTCGGGCATTCTCGTTTCCCTCCTCCTTGGTGGTCGGAAACTCCGTCCCATCGACGTTTTTGTGCTTCCTCATCTCAAGGTATTGGTTTCGATCTCTTCTCCTAGGTTTTCATATTTTTGACCCGATCTCTCAATATGTAAACCTAGGACTAGTTTCCCTTTGTGAAAAACCTTCCTGCACATCCCTAGAATACCGATCTATAGTTTTGAATGAAATGCATTGGCTAGTTTTGTAGATCAAGTCGCACCCATGTGTCGGCCGGAGGTTCCGGTCCTCATGGCCGGAGGTTCCGACCAGCACTCTCGGCCTGGCCGAGAGGGCTGGCCAGAGGCTCCGGCCCCTGGGTCGGACCCTTCGACCGGCTATTACTGCTAGCCTTTGTAACCTTGGATCTTCCAATATATCCTTGACCTCAATACTTCCTTTGATATCTTGGTTGTGTTTCAGTGTCAATGGGTCACGAGAAGCGTCAAAAGGCTAGACAAGATGTCTCCACCTCCGGTACCCAAAGTGATCAGGACTCACCTCCTAGACGGGCTGACAAGGGAAAGGCACCGGCTCGTGCTAGCAGCAGCAGGAGGGCAGGGGGAGGCAAGCAGCCTGCTACACAGCCTCCGTCTACAAGACGAACTCGCAGCTCTGCTTTGATTATTCGGGATTCGGATGCACCACCACCGCCGCCACCAAGGCGTGGTGGATCTCGCAGTTGCGGCACTCGCAGCTCTGGTAGTGGGACTGTCAATGATCCAATCCGAGCAATGAAGCACAGAGCTGTCAGCACTACTCCTTTTGGCCACATTGGCAGACAGCGCTTTGATTATCTACACGATGTGGCAAGAGGAGGCAGAGACAGGAAGCTGAACCCAGATACCCTTCCTCAGGAGTTGGCAGATCCTCGCTTTGTCACCGCCGTCCAGGTAGACTGGTACAACTCAGTCTTCATGAGTCGACCCAAGCCGGTCGTGGAAATGAAGTATATAGATTGGGAGTACATGCAGCGCCAGAAAGGGCAGATATTCAAGGATGTAATCAAGCTTTGCTTGGATAAGGATATTGGAGGTATCATGGGGTTACAGTATGATTGGAGTGAGGAGGTGATCGGTCAGTTTTATGCGACCGTATTCTTTGAGGAGAGCCCACAACATGAGTATCAGATGAGATGGCGCACTCAGGGCGTGGAATATACAGTTACTATCTCTCAGTTCGCCGCCATCTTAGGATTGGACCCCGAGGATCTGAACCGGCCTAACCTGCACAGTGAGAAGCCATTGCCCGTTCAGAGGACCATATTTCTCTATGCCGATGGGGCGCCAAGAAACTGCATGGGCACCACCAAGGGTCTTTTTCCCCCTTACAAGATTCTTCTGAACATGATCAGGGCAACTTTATCTCCTAAGGCTGGCGATGCCACAGCTCTTCCCGCTCGCCACTACACTTTGCTTGCCAAGCTGAGGAGAAATCAGCCTCCTGTCAGTGTGATGAAGTACATTTGGTTTGAGATCTTCAACATTGTGGTGGAGCCCAAAAGAGGATGCGCCTATGCTCCATATATTATGAAGATGATAGAGGAAGTATCTGGTCTTGTGTTTGAGAAGGAGGTGAAGCACAAGGCTTACCGTCCACCAGCTCCGCCGGCAGTGAAGTTTCCCTCCGCTACTTCTTAGCCCGACTCTTCTTCTCAGTCTTCCGAGTCGCCTATCAGGAAGGCACTCAAGGCCATCTTCAACATCTGCACCAAGAATGCCGTGAAGATAAAGAAGATGGAGTGCCGGCAGAAGGAGATATTGAGGGATGCCGGCAAGACAGTCTCAGATGATTCTTCAGATGAGGTCTTTGAGGATCCTTTTGCCGCCTATGAGACTGCTCAGCACATTGCCAGTGGGGTCGGCCCTTCTAGAAGACCTTTTGGAGATTCTGAGTCTGAGGCTGCTTCTGAGGAAGACACAGAAGAGGACTCATATCATGATGATAACAATGGGAAGGATGATGAGGAGCATGGGGATAGCAGTGAGGAAAATCGGGATGAGGATGATGAGTCTATCGCAGCACCTCCACCAGTACAGCCTGGCTTTACATATCTTGCTCCCTCTTTTCAGCCAGTCTACGACATTCCTCCCATCATTGAGAGAGATGATGATGCCGCCAGTGGCGATACAGAGGTTGTTGCTCCGGATGATGAGACCGGCACTGCAGGCAGTACAACGTCCGGCGACACTGAGATTATCCCCTCCGACGATGATTGAGCCCTTTCTTCCCTTGTCTTTCCTCTCTTTTTGGTGCCTTGATGCCAAAGGGGGAGAAAATTCAGAATGAAGGGGCCTCCTCTTACACTTTTGTGGCATGATCTGCAGTTTGGCCGGAACCTCCGACCCTGTGGCCGGAGGTTCCGACCCCCTTCTGTCTTTAGGTTTCCTAGACTTCTTTTCGGCCACTGGACATGTATTGACCAATTGTTTGCGATGTAATGAATGCTTAATTATGGATCTAGATAAAATTTAGCATTTAAATCTATTCTTGTAATGCCATACAATGTGATGTGATGTTTACTTCTCATGTTTTGTATGTTTGCCAAGTCATATGCACTTGATATTCTATTCATCATGTCACACCTTGCACCCCACAGATGAAAATAGATGAAAAAGGCTTGTCATGTTTCATAAAACTCAATATGCATATATACTTCACTCTTACTAATATATGCATATTTCTAGGCGGAGCCAAATTCATCTACATTCATTCAAAATCAAGTTTATATATTCATTCTGTTGTAAGCTTTAACCGTGTTGTCATCAATCACCAAAAATGGGGAGATTGAAAGTGCATCTATCCCCTAAGTGGATTTTGGTGGATTAATGACAAAGCGGTTAAGGGACTAATGAGTTTATCAAGATTTGTGCAGAGAATTAGTCCCAGGTTGCTTAGTGTGGTGCATGGAGACCCCCCACAAAGACATGATGCAAAACGGCGAAGCGACTCGGAGTTTATTTTAAATTCATTTGAATTTTCTTTAGAGTCGTAGGAAAACCGTTTTATCAAGAGAGGTTGCAAGCAGTGTTCCAAGACCACTTAAGTGCTTAAGATCCAAATAGCTGAGAGTTCATCACTTTGGCACAACACATACACTTGGGTGGGCTATTTTCAGTGTCAGGGTCGGAGGTTCCGACCTCCAGGGCCGGAAGCTCCGACCAGGTCCTTCGGCCACACACTAAGTGTTGGCCGGAGGTTCCGATCCACCGGGTCGGAACCTCCGGGCCAAAATCTGTGAGTAACGGCTATGTGACGTAAGCCATGTCCTATAAAACCCAAACTTGGATTCTAGCCGTTGCTGATGCATTCCACTTCGTTCCAACTGTTCCCTAGCCTCTCCTAAGGTGCTTTGAGCTCTCCCAACTAATCCTAGTGCATTCTTTGTGATTCTTGTGAGGATTTAGTGGGAAATTGGGTGAATTTTGTTGAGAGAAGAGTAGGAGGATCTTGTGCACTTGTGGAGGTCGCGGATTGGCTGCTTGGGGCTTATTTCTCTTGGAGGGAAACCTCCTAGACGGTTAGGCGTCTCCCGCGAGCTTCCTCTTGTTGTGGATTGTCCCGGGAAAGTTTGTGAAGGTTAATCTCGCCTCCGCAAGGAAAAGAGATAAATTCTAGTGGAAACCAAGTTTGATCTTTGTGGTCACTTGGTGAGGAAAGAGGTCAATTGAGACCTAGCTCTTTGGAGCTCCTCAACGGAGACGTAGGATCTTTGTGATCCGAACTTCGGGAAAAATCTTTGTGTCTCCGTTGTCTTTTCTCGTTATTGCCTCATTTTGTATATTAACTTGCCAGCATTTATCTCTTACTCTATTACTTGCACGTTACTTGATCTCTGTCAGATTTATCCTTTATAGAAGTATATTGGTAGAGTCTGAACTCCAGGGTCGGAACTTCCGGCGTTCTAGGCCGGAACCTCCGACTAGGCCTCTCGGCCAGACCGAGAGAGCCGGTCGGAACCTCCTACCATTTTGGTTGGAGGTTCCTACCAGTATTTTACCGCTGCTTTTGCAGAATTTTTCAGAAACGCCTATTCATCCCCCCCTCTAGGCGACATCAACGGGCTTTCAGCCGGATCTAGGCAAGCAAGTGTCTAGCTCTATGGGAAACCGTCCAGGGAGGATCCCTTCTGAATTTTGATCAAGGTAACCGTCCCCTTATCTAAAATTCTCCTCCTTTTCAGCAAAATTTTAGAGGTGATTGGGGCAGAAGAGATGATACCCATGTCCCTCAGAAAATGGGTTTTGGGGAAAACCAATTCAATATGAGAGGTGACTTGAACAAAAGAGAAGGGGTTCCTGAGTTAAACAGAGGTGAAGGGACTAGTTCTAATCTCAAATGTTTTAGATGTGGCCAGGGAGGTCACCATCAAACCTCTTGCTCTAATCCCCCTCTGCTATGCATATCATCAGTCATGACATATCTCTACTCAATGGCCAATGGGGGTGGGTAAGAAGGCAGTCCAACTTTGTGGTTTTGGGATTCCTGGGTTAGGTTTCTATAGTCTACAAGTAGATAGTCCGGAGGAGGAGAACACTAAAAAACCTGTGAGAGGTATTTTAATTGTTGATAAGGGAGGTGTTTCTTCCAATAGAGTTGTTGCTGAACTTTGTGGTCTTTTTCCTAATCTGAACTGGGACTAGAAAGCTAAACAACTAAATGAGAAAGTGTTTTTAATTGCCTTTCCCACTGAGGAGGACAGGAGACATCTCATCAGATTCTCTAACTTGGATTTCAAATGTAAAACCAACAAAGCTAGTGTAGTTGCATCTAACATGACGGAGGATGAGCTCTCTTCTGTTTGGGTTAAGTTGTTTGGGGTGTCTGAAATTGCCAAATCTGAATTTTATGTGAAAGCTATAGTTCAACTCATGGGCCTTTTTGAGGAATTTGATGAGAAGAGTTTGAAAGGGGATGGGCCCATCTGAGTTAAACTAGCTTGCACTGATCCCTATGCTCTCCACTTTACCATTCACCTTTACATCAACAAAATTGGATATGATATCAAGTGGGAACCAAAGGGCTATGATCTGAAAGATAAACCTGCTCCTCCACACCCCCCCCCCCACCCAAGGATGATGGGAATAATGATGAGGATTTTGATGATGATGATGGAGATTATAAAGATGATGATAACTTTAATTATTTGGATGATGATCAGGAGTTTAAAAATCTAGTTGATAAATTTATTGGAAACAAAGGCTCTCAATCAGCCTCCCCCCCCCCCCCCCCCAATGTAGGCAAAAATCTAACCCTGATATCTCCCCCATTGATAACCTAAAAGAGTTACATCATGAAGCTGGTGGAAGCACCTTATCTGAGTTGGGTCTTGCTAACAAAAAATGAAAACCCTATTCCAGAAGAAACAAATGCTCTAGTGATCTGGTCTGAAAAACTCCCTAATTCTGAGATAGCACAGATGTCTCAAGAAGAAGAGCTGTCTTTAAGTGCCCCTTTAGGTTTCTTTGAGTTGGATGACACGATGGACTCAGATCTGGGCAAACTGAGTGCGGCTAAAAAATGTGATATCCCCACTAACTCAGATATTGAGAGAATGTTAGAAGAAGAAGAGTTTGAGGAGATTGCTAACTTCAAGGTGGTGTCACACAAAAAGGGGAGAAAAGAGAGGAAAACAGATAGGAGCCCAGTGGTGGCAAGAAGAAAGAGTGATAGACAAACGAATCAAAACATCCCAGTCCCTAAAAGAACTGAACTCCTCACTCAGAAGAAGAACTTGGAGATTCTAGGTATTTCTACCCTTGACTCAAACTTCTTTTCTATCTTTCAGTTATTAGATAATGATATCATAGCCCAGATTGCTTTTGCTTTAAAATTTTCTTTAGGGAATAATAAGGAGGAGATTGATCTAAATATTAGCTCTATTAGGGCAAAGGAATTAGCTCAGGCAAAAATTGTTGAAATCAATTTTAAAAAGAAGTGTGAAAACCAGAAGGAATATGGAAACATCTCTACCCCTAACATAAATAATGTGGAACCCCTTAATCATACTTCACCAGAGCCTAAAAAAAGGGGGCCAACATAAAACCAGGAAAAGATGAAAATTATCTTCTAGAATGTGAGAGGTTTGGGTAGTGAAGCTAGAAGAGGACAAGTGAAAGAGTTATTGAAAGATCATAGAGTTGATGTTGTTTGTTTGCAAGAGACCAAGAAAGAGAGTTTTTCTGATAGAGAGCTGCAACTGTTACAGAATAACTTATCTTTTGAATGGTGTTGGAAATCTTCCCAGGAGGCCTCTGGTGGGCTCCTTATTGGTACTAGAAGTGACTCCTTGAGGAGGAAAGAGATTCATGTGGGGGCTTATTTTTTAAATGTGGTTGTGGAGAATATCAAAGAATGCTTTGTTTGGGAAATTTTTAATGTCTATGGTCATGTGTTAGATAACCTCAAATCTGACTTTTTAGATGAATTGTTTTTCTTTATTTCTAATAGCTCTAACCCTTTGGTAATTGAAGGTGATTTTAATATGTATAGGTTTAAGTATGAAAATTTTAATGATAATATTGATAGGAGAGGCATGGAGAGATTTAATAAATTTATTGCTGACTCTGAGTTAAGAGAAATTTATAGAAATGGGGGAGATTCACCTGGACTAACAAGCAAGAGAATCCTACCCAGGTTGTTTTGGATAGAGTTATACCCAATCAACTTTGGGAGGATTACTTCTTTATTTGTACTTTAAATACTCTGCTTAGAGTGGATTCTGATCATAATCCCCTCCCTCTAGATTTAGGTGATGTAGGATTTTGAGTTGTCCTTTCTTTATATTTGAGTCTACCTGGTTCCTAATAGATGACTTTAAAGAGATAGTTATTAATAAATTCCCTTTTAGAGATGAGAGTTATACCTTGGAATTCTGGAATAAAAAGCTTTCTAACTTGAGAAAAGTTTTGAGAGGTTGGAGTGCCAACAACAGAGCTATTAGAGACATGCAAAATAAGAGTTGGTTATAAGATTAGAAGACCTTGATTCCTAGGCTGATGATTTTGGTTTGAATTCAGAAGCTTGGAGAAAGAGATATGATTTAGAAATCTCTTTAGAAAAAATATATAAGATGGAAGGGCTTTTTTGGATGAAGAGATCTAGAGAACAATGAATTCTGAAGGGTGACAAAAATACTTCTTATTTCCATAATATTGCTAATGGGAGGAAAAGAAAATATACTTTCTTTAACTTGGAGGATAATGGAAGGATTATTGAAGGACAAGGAGAACTGACTAATCATATTGTGGATTATTATAAAAGTCTCTTGAGAGCTGATAGCCCCTCTTCTGTTCATCTTTTCTGTGATTTCTGGGACAATAATTCTAAACTTTCTACTACTGATGGAGATTTTTTAACTAAACCTTTTCTATTAATGAGCTAGACAAGGTTATTAAAGGGGCTCAACTCAATACTACCCCTAGCCCTAATGGTTTCCCAATTCAATTCTACAAAGAATTTTGGTTTCATATCAAAAATGATCTGTTTGAGATGTTATGTTTACAACGTAATGGGGAGTTGGATCTTAAGAGGTTAAATTTTAGTATTATTTCTCTTATCCCAAAAGTTAGCAAGGCTTCTAGCATTAAACAATTTAGTCCTATCTGTGTTTTGAATGAGTATTTTAAATGTATTAGCAATGTTATTACTAACAGGCTTACTGATGTAGCCCCCAATATTATTTCTCCAACTCAAACCGCTTTTATCCTTGGTAGATATAGCCTGGAGGGATGTGTGATTTTACATGAGGTGTTGCGTGAGTTAACCAAAAAAACTTGAAAGAGGTTATTCTAAAGATTGACTTTGAAAGGGCCTATGACAGAGTCAGTTGGGCTTTTCTTTTTGAGATCTTAGAAAAGAAACCACCACCCCCCCCCCCTCGGATCCAATGGATTAAAACATGTATTGAAGGGGGGAAAAATCTGCATAAATATTAATGGAGTGAGGAGTAATTACTTTAGTACTCAAAGAGGGTTTAGAGAGGGTGATCCTCTGTCCCCCCTTCTTTTTAATCTTGTTAGTGATGCTTTAGTTGGTATGTTAGATAATGCAAAAAAATGCAAGGTTGTTATCTGGACTAGTCCCTAATATTTTTAATGGGGGTCTTACTCACTTACAGTATGTCCATGATACAATTCTGTTTATCCCTTATGATGTAAATAAAATTATTGTTACTAAATTTCTTCTATATTGTTTTGAAGCGATGTCTGGGATGAAAATAAATTATCACAAGAGTGAGGTTTTCTCTTGTGGGCTTGAATTTGATGAACAGATTAAAGTTGCTAACATTCTAAATTGTCCCTTGGGGTCTTTTCCTTTGAAATATCTTGGCCTCCCCATTAGTCCTAGTAAACTTATTATGTCTGATCTAGAGTATATTCTTTAGAAAATAGAGAAGAGGTTGGGAACCTGGGAAGCTAAGAACCTTTCCTATGGAGGTAGAGCTTAGAGTTGAATCTTGACTGTCTTCCATTTCTACTTACAGCATGGTTTTCTATTTCTTACCAGAAGGTATTCATCAAAAAATAGACAGCATTAGAGCTCAATACTATTGGGAAGGGGTGGGTAACAAGAAGACATATCATATGGTTAGATGAGAAAATTTGGCCTTTCCAAAGGACTTTGGAGGGTTGGGCTTCACTGAAACTAGAATTATGAATAGAGCTTTGTTATCTAAATGGGTGTTTAAGTTTATTAATAATACTGACAATAACCTCTATATTGAATTGCTAAGGAAAAAATATCTGCAGACAAGGGGTTTTTTTTCCAAAGTTCTGGCATTAGATGGTCTCAATTTTGGAAGGATTTGATGTCTATTAAATCTTGGTGTAGAATGGGGGCTAAATGGAACCTTGGTAATGGGGCTTGGATTTCTTTTTGGGAGGATACCTGGTGTGGAGGCCATGGGCCCCGGGTACCTCATGGAAGGCAATTACGACCACTCGAACAGAGGGTAGGCCGGTCCCTATAATTAGAGATAGAGTAGGACTTGGCTTCATATTACCTTGCATGATAAGGAAAGGGATATAGTTCTAGCCGGATACTCTATGTACTGATAAGGAAAGCCCTTGGTCGTATCTGACTGGGTTTCCTACTCTGTAATCCTCATCCCTCCAGTATATAAGGAGGGGTAGGGAGCTCCCTAGGGCATATAACAATCTCACCAGAGAATACAGCGAAAACAATACACCACAACTGGAAGTAGGGTATTACCTCACCCCGAGAGCCTGAATCAGTATAAATCATCTTGTCTTTCGAAGTCCATCGAGTTTCGGTCCGACAAATAGCCCTGTATTTAATACAACCGATATAAAACATCGACAGTTAGCGCGTTAGGTAGGGGTTTCGTTGAGATCATCGTCATCAAGCCTGATGGATCCAACTATAGGAGTCAACGGCATCAACTTCTCTCCCGGACAAGCGATTAGCTTCAGAAGCCTCGACTTCATCGTCGACAATTTCGGTAACCTCACCCTATCCGACTCGGTTTCGACCCGATCGGCCAGGGACCAAGCCAACTCAGCATCGGTTGGCCTACTCAATGCCGCAGTAGTTTTCAACATCCTCCTTCGGCAACACCCAAGATCTACGAGTTCTAGAATAACTCTCTTTCCTGGAATTCGACTTGGATTCGCCTCCGAGCCGATCGAGATCGGGTCCAAGGGAGACAAGATCGTCAATTTCCCACTTAGACTAGACAATGCCGCATCAATCTTCAATTTCAATCTGATGCGGCAGACTCGATCCTCTGGAATTCGACTCAGATACGGCCCAGAGCCATTTGAGATCGGGTCCAGGGAGGTTGGGGCCATCATCACACCGCTAAACTACTCTGAATCCGACTCCCAGTCGAACAGTAGCTCGGGAAGCTTTTCTCCACCACGCGAGGTCTTCATGGTGTCAAAGGGATCAACTCCAACACAAGATGTGCGTCGACTATGCGACCAACAAGAGGAGGAGGCTCACCGACTAAGAAAGCAACAGGAGGAAGACACGCAACGCTTGCAAGCCGAGCGCGATGCACGCAATGACAATTGGCGCAAAACCGGGCGGACTGCCCAACAAGAAATCCTCCAGACCAGAGTAGGTGACCAGGACGTCTTTGAAACTCCACAGCAGAACATTGTGGCTACTGCCACATTGTTGGACACCTTGCAATTCAGGCCTGACCACCAGGCCACCCCGACCAAAGCAAGGATCAAGGCAATGCTGCAGCATGTCAGTAGCGACAAGAATCTGGAGACACTCATATCGTCAAACAAGACGGCCTTTGATACAGCTATTTCATCTGCTTTGGCACAGAGCCGAGCAGCTGACTCTGGTCAGCATCACTCGGAGTCACGACATACGTCACTCGGCAATCTGAATAATGACCGACGGCGGCATCTTCATGATGACCACCGTGACAACCAGGATGCACGAGGATGACTACGGCGGGATCTCTACCATGACATCAACGCTCGATGCCGAGAACACGAGGAGGATGAGCGCCGCTGACTGAAATATGAGCATGAGCACTTTGGCCTTCACCATGAGCGATTTCATCGCCGTAGTCGGAGCCGGAGCCCTCACCTAGATGAAGGAGTACCGGTGTTCACCCACGAGCTACAACAAGTCGACTGGCCATCTGGTTTCAAGCCGACTGGAATAGAGAAGTACGATAGGAAGACTAACCTGGAGTCCTGGCTCAACGTGTATACTTTGGCAATCCGCGCGGCTGCAGGTGTTCACAAGGCCATGGCTAACTACCTGCCGGTCGCCCTGGCTAACTCGGCAAGAACATGGTTGACGGGGCTTTCCAGATGGTCAATTGGCTCCTGGGGGGAACTCCATGAATGCTTCATTGCGAACTTCCAAGGAACCTACGAAAGGCCATCATCCAAGTAAGATCTGTACTAGTGCCACCAAAGAAAGAATGAGTCCCTTCACGACTACATTAAGCAATTTTCTGAGAAGAGAAATCAATACCTAACATCAAGGAACGAGGTCGTCATTGCTCAGCCTTCCCGCAAAGGAGTAAAAGATATCCCGCTCATCGCTAAGTTCACTCGGAAGCTACCAAGCTCTATCAAGACTTTATTCGACATGGCAAACAAATACGCCAACTCGGCTGACGCTATCGCCAAGATGCTCGATGACAAAAAGGCACCCTGACAAAAGGAGCGGATCGGACGACGACGAGGAGCGGCCACTAAGGCTGGGAACGCAAACACAAGTCGGACGACCTCATTGCGGCAGTCGATCACAACGGCCGAGATCTCCTAGAACCGAGATAATCAGAATAACAGTGACATGCTCGGGGGGTCAAATGCAAGGATGGCATCCCCACTCCCAACTCGTACAATACCGAACAACTAAGTCGCTTTCTGATAAATATTTTCTCCTTTATATAATATTCTTATCTAAATGGGCCAGGAGGCAACTCACTTCCCTGTGGTCTGACTCGGATATGGCTTAGCACCAGTCAGGATCAGATCTAGGGAGATGAGATCATCAATTCCTCACTCGGCCTCGCCAATGCCACAGCTGCTTACACTTAATAGGTATAAATATTGCATATTTTCTGTTTTTGCTCTTAATGATTGCAAAAGTACTCGAATAGCATAAATTCCGATCCATGAAGCTTTCCTCCATGGAAGGCGAACTCAAGTCACCCAAAATGCGTGTCTAGGAAAGAGCCATGAGCCGACTCTCAACGCTCGGGGGCTATGACTAGTCGAGCAGAGTATTTAAACGTAAGGGGTCAACTACTCGGGGAAATTAATATCAATAAGAGGATGAACACATATTTACATCTATTGTAAAATACATAAATGTTCTTCGGGTGATTGTATTCTTCATCAGATGCTACTCATCCGATATGTTTATAATGCAGGGCCAGTTTCGTATACGCGTAATAGGAACGCATGGCTACGAGCCTATCTCCTACGCTCAGGGGTTGGACTAGTCTTGTAACGCCCCGCTTTCAGTGAGACGTTAAACGATTATTTGCTAAAATCTACCTGTGAAAATTTTGCTTCTTGCATGCTGTGTTGTATGTCGTGCCTGGATCTCAATCTGTCTCTCCGCCTTGATCTCGACCTTCCCTCCTCTCCCAAAATCCTCCATTCCAAAATAATCTCTGATTCGAATCGCCGTAATCGAACTTTGCTCCAAAACCCTAGCGACGAGTTCCCCAATCTTTTCTCCCTCAGAATATCCGATTCGATTTCCGTTCCGAAGATCTGATGTCGAAACCATGAACACCCTCTCTTTCGAATCCTTCCGTGAATCCCCTTGCTTTCTCTCTCTCCCTTGAATCCTTGAGAAAATCCCGAGTTGAATATACCGCTTGGGTGTCGAACCACCATCCGAACCCTCTCTATCAACATAGCTATACATATATGCACCATGTGTATATATAAAGATATATATATATCCCTGAGTATACACCTACGTATATAAACTTGTGTATATACGTGTATCAACCCCCTCAAACTCCCTTGAGCTTTCCCTAAAAAGATTCGAATTAAAATATTGCAATTCAGATTTAATCCTCTCTCCTTGAGTTCCTCTCTTTGAATCCCTTGCAAAGTCCTTGGAAAATCCAAAGTACCCAAAATACACCAATTTTCTCTCTATTTTCCCTTCCTTGAATTCTCCACAAAAATCCATGCAAGCACTCACAAATTCAAAATAAAAATCTTGAGTTTGAATCCGAATCCTTCTCTCCTTTGAACTCCTCTCTTTGAATTTTCATTGCAAAATCCTTTGGAAGTCCAAGTACAAACTTCTCCAAAAATACCAAATATTCCCCTTGAAATCCCTGTCCTTGACTCCCAGAGATTTTCTAAATTCATATGTATACATTTAAATTCAAATCCCCTTTTGAAAAACCAAATTTCCACCCAAAAAGCCCCCAAATAAATTACAGAGAAAAAGAAAAGCGGCACTATTCCTCTGGGCCACCGCCCATTTCTTTTTGGCCTAGCTTTGAGCTTGGCGAGCGCGCCCCCCTACAGCTGCTCGGATGCTACCACGTGGCCACGTGCGCAACAAGCAGCCGTCGATCTCCTCTATATGTTGCACCCCGCGCCGACGCCGCCCCCGCTCGATCACCGCCACGCGTGTCTCCCAAGCCGCAGCGCCCGCCATCCGATTCCCTTCGATCTCTGCTCGATCGCCCCGCGCCGATGCGTGCCACACGCCTCGCATCCTCACTCGGCCGCCGTCCGATTCGCATAACTGACGCGCGCACCCCGCCGAGCCGATCACCGCGACACGTGTCCCTCGCCTGCGCTCCGCCGTCGATCTCGCCGACACTGTACGTCTTCCTCCTCCTGTCGCCATCCTATTCCCCTCCTCGCGCGTGGCATCCGTTCGGTCAAATGACCGACCATGCCGACATCACGGCGGCCCCGCGCTGGCCCCACCACGACGCACGCTGCTAGATGCCATGGCACGGACATCTCTCGCTGCCCCGTTTCCTGCCTCTCTCTCCCTCCTTTCACCCCCTCTCGCCCTAACTGTGATCGGTCAAAAAGCCGCAAGCCCCTTGCCTCATCGCCGCCCCCACCACAGTCGCTCGAGCCCGCGCGCGGATTTTTAATTCCACCGCACGATTAGCCGCCTTTCGCCGCTCCACGCATCACCGCCGTCGATCGAAATTTCTCCGTCTGCTCGGGAATTCGTCGCCGCGCCATTTTTCCTACTCTCACTTCAATGATTGGCCGCAGGGAATTCCTGAGCTAGCCCTCGACCGACCTGGCTGAGCTCCACTATAAAACCCCCCTCCGAACACCTTGGCCTCTCCTTCTTGTCTCGATCGTCCTGAGAACCGCCGGCCGAGGGCCATTCTGAAACTCGTCTCCCTCGTCGCTGCTCGGCCACCTCGGGCATGCCTTCCCCCTCCCCAAGCCGGGCCAGTCGCCGTGGACGCCGCTTCCCCTCTGTCACCTCGGTGAGCTTCCTTCCAAGTTTGTGCAACCATCGGTGTGTTACTCCGAACGGCACTTGACCGAACCACCTCCCCGTGCGATCTCGAGCTAGGAACCTCCCCTGTTCCCGTCGGCAAGAACGCCATGGATGCCACCACCACAGTTCCCTTTCTCCTCCCTTCCGCCTTTGGTTCCTTGCCGTCGGCCACCGCCGCTCAGTCCCTCCCAAACCCGAGCCGCTCAACCGTCTCACCTAGCCCTCTCCCTCCGACGGCGCCGCCACTCATCGCCCATCGCTGTCGCTCACCGGAGTCCTCCCTGCCACCTCGGCATCCTGTCGCTAGCCACTGTCGAACCCCTACTCTCCAATCCGAGCCGCTTGTTCGGTTCCCCTTGTCCTCCGCATCACTCCGGTGTACTCGCCGTCGTTCGTCTCCCCGAGAAGCCGCCACGGTGATGCTGTGCCGCCGTGGGCCGTCCGATGTGGATACTATTCTTCGTCTTCCCCTTGTCGTGCCAGCGCTGAGCCGAGAGCCGTCCCTGCGAACTCGTGCACTCAGCTCTGTAGAATCTCTGTGTCTGCACGTGGGCCCGCCCAAACTAGTGCACCGTAAACCGAAGCCCGCACCGAGTCCACCGCTTTTTCCTCGACCCACCATCTGTGGACTCTTTCTTCGTGGACCCAGAGACTGACAAGCGGACCCCGCTCGCCGACTGGGGCCCGCCCGTCAGATCTATCCCGCACCACCCTAGCCAGCTGGACCGCTGTTACTCTAGGCTGGCAAATGACCTCGCTAGCGCACGCGCCTGCCCGGACTGGCAGCTGGGCCCCGCCGGGCAGTGGCCCAGAAAAGGAAAAATCAGAGAAAAATCTTTTAATCCTTTTTCCAGTGCACCAGAAAATGCCAAAACCTTCTAAAATCAATATCTTTTAATCCGTTGATCCGATTGACTCTGTTCTAACTCCAGTAATTTTCTAAAATTGAGATCTATTTAATGGCACTATTATTAGCACTAAATAGGATCTTTTTACTGATCTTTGTGTAGATTTTTGTGTGTTTGTGCATAGTAACGATCACCGGAAATTTCGTTTCGGAGCGGATTTCGTGACGATTTCTCAAAGACTCATGAAGACCTAGAGCAAGGCAAGTCACCTTTGATCATCTCGAGCCCATAATTTCGGAACAAATATTTTATTTGATAAATCGCATACACTAGGTACACTGTTGTAATTTCTCGGCCGTGGTCGCAAGACGACTGACAGGCCGCCAACCCATTTGCTGCATGACTTTCTTGATTGATTGTGATCCCCTTAAACATCCTTTTCACCTTCCTTGACAGATCCCGGTATCTGTGTCAACGGGCATGGTATCGGTGATCGCCTATCAAATTTAAAAATGTCTACGATGGGTAAAATTTGGGTTTACAAAACTTTGAAAAACCCGACACCTGGGTCGGAGCCTTGAAAATAAAATGGTTGTGAAAACCGCGGTACGGGGATCGTGCCATCGGGACGAGTCTCCCACACTACAACTAAGGACCGATTCCTCTGGAATTCATCCGAACATATGACAGTACAACCACATGGGTGATATGGGATAACTCCTGGCTAAGTAATAAGACTCCCAGGGACGCCTTGCGTGCTATTGGACTGTGGATCGTGCAGGAGGGCGTCGAGGGTGCCTCCTGGGTTCCTGGCACAGCATGGTCTTGGACCTACCTTGTTATTAGTCTGAGAACCCCTCCAGTTGGCATGGGGTAACCTAGGAGGGTTTGGAAAATACCTTGTCGCGAAAATCTCTATGTCACCAAATCGTACCCAATGCGTGTGAGCTGGTGACTAGAGTGAGTCACGTCGTGTGGGTAAAGTGTACCCCCTCTGCAGAGGTCTAAACTGTTTGAACAGCCGTACCCACGGTCATGGGCGGATGTGAGGTTATTCCTTAGTGTCATTTTGTTTGATAACTGTTTGTGAAATGATGTTTGCGGATTGGGAATCCAATTTCGGAAAATGTTGTGAAGGTGTCGATGACAATAGGGCTGTGAGCCCGATAAGGTTAGATCAGCTGATGGCGCTGGACTCCCGGAGGCCAACTCTTGAGAGTTGTGCTGATTTAGATATTGATACAACTCACTCCGATCGGGCGAGACTCACTTCGCTCTGATTGTTGAGAAGCACACGCTAGTAGATTTAAAGAGATTTAAACAAAGTAGATTGCAAAATAACCAGCCTCTCTTTGAAGCTTGCAACAACCACCTAAGTTCCCCTGGTTTGCTGAGTACGTAAGTGCTCACCCTTGCTCTCTCTCTCTCTATATATATATATATATATATAGTTCTTCGCCGGGAGCTGGAAGCTGCAGTTGCGTGGAGAGAAGATTTTGGTTTCGTCCTGGTTCTCAGCCGTTGCCTGTGTGTTGGGACTTAGTCCACTGTTCCGCTACTGCCGCTGCCTCTGTGTTGTTCGTTGCTGTCTCCGGCTTGCTCCGAAGCTGTAACGTAAGTTAAGGTATATGTCTACTTATTTATTTATTTATTTAAGGTACTGCAATGATGCATTTCTAATTGCCGTGGATACCAGCACTGTGTCCTGGGACTGGTATCTGTATCGCGGTTCCGCGGGAAGGCAGTTCGCGTTGCAATCTTACGGCACGCCCTATTTGGTACTGTTATACGGCGGTGCCAGATCGGGGTGTGACAAGTTTGGCATGATACACTTGGAGTGCGACGCTTCAAGAATCACTCAAAATGCTCCATGAGGGCTATTATCCGAGTACTCGCTCTAGTCGGGACTCGGATGTCACCTTTATTTTGGTACGCTCCATGTGGGCCAATAACTAACCTTCGGCACCAGTCGGGGCTCAGGTATCACTCTACTAGGTAAGGTACGCCCCATGAGGGTCGCCAGCCTAATTCTATGCTAATGCGAGGTTCAGGTACCTTATTTGGCTGCCATTTTGCCAGGTTGGGTATGCCCCAAGAGGGTCGCCAACCGAATCCTGCGCTAGCGCAGCATTCGGGTACCTATTTGGTCAAAACAGGGAAACAAGCCACTACTGGAGTTTTTAGTCGAAGGTAGTACCAAACTCGGAACCTACGGAGGTGCTCATTATTTTTTAAGACTGAAAGACCCCAATCATTCGATTCCTACTAGAAGACAAACTTCCTAAAGATTGCAACGAAGTTGAGTAAGTCAAGCGACGGAGTAAAAACCTTATCATAGTCAGAGAAGACCTATATTGTCAACACGTATCCGGAGTTCTTATACACTGCGTCACACCTGAGGAGGAAAAGCAGATCCTGCAATCTATCCACTCGGGCATCTATGGCAACCATGCTGCATCCAGAACGTAAGTCGAAAAGGCTTGCAGACAAGGATTCCTTTGGCTGACTGCGGTTACCGACACCAATGACATTATTTAGACATGCAAGGGATGCTAATTTTGTGGGCTGCGATGGGTTTGTCGGTTTGGAACGGCTTATTCGGTAGTAGGCCGAAGATATGAGATCTTAAATAGCATGCCCTATTGGATCGCTCGTTGGTCGCATTAAAATCACGATGCAGGTGCTATTTTACAAGATGCGATTAAATAATCAGATACGTTTCAAGCTAAGCCTAGAACCGGGTGTATATATTCGGGTATCTTGATTATTTTTAGGTATTGAGGATATATCCTTATAAGGATCAATAGCTGGTCTCCATTAAAATTGGGAATGCAGGTATCTCTCAAGTACACCTCATCACGCATTAAATTTACTCCATAGTGATACTCAGCTTACATGCTTAGCCAAATTACGTTGAGCAAAATTTCCAGCTAATATATGGTTGAAGAGTCCAATTTTTGATAAACATATCACTCGGGAAAGACATAAAGGTTAAAGATCTTTGACTTTATGTTTAATTGTTTTTCAATTAAGTACAAAGTCGGTGGCTATACCTAATAGGTGCGCCTATTCAATGCACACTATTTATCTATTTCCATGAAGCCCTTCATAGCCTCGTTATCAGCTGACATGAAGCAGGACTCAGGAGAAGAAGCACTCGGACAATGAGTATTCGGGACCAATGCACTCGGGAATCTCTTCACCGTGGAGGATGAGCGCTCGACATTAGCTATGACTCAACTATGAAGGTCTTAAGGGCTACCGTGGAGGCCATGGGCCCCAGGTACCTCAAGGAAGGTAATTACGGCCACTCGGACAGATAGTAGGTCGGTCCCTACAATTGAAGATAGAGTAGGACTCAGCTTCATATTAACTTGCATGACAAGAAAAAGGATATAATTCTAGCCGGATACTCTATGTACTGATAAGGAAAGCTCTTGGTCGTATCCGATTGGGTTTCCTACCCTGTAATCCTCATCCCTCCAGTATATAAGGAGGGGTAGAGAGCCCCCTGGGGCATATGACAATCTCACCAGAGAATACAGCGAAAGCAATATACCACAACTGGAAGTAGGGTATTACCTCACCCCGAGGGTCTGAACCAGTATAAATCATCTTGTCTTTCGAAGTCCATCTAGTTTTGGCCTGACGAATAGCCATGTATTCAATACAACCGATATAAAACATCGACACTTGGGTTGGAGGATGCCCTCTGGAAATAGTTTTCCTAGCTCTTTTTAACATCTGCAATCAACAGAACATTTTAGTTAAAGAGGTGTTTCAAATGGGGGTGAATTGCCTTTCTTTTAGAAGATGTCTACTTGGAATCATCTTAAGGAGTTGATTAATAATACCTATCTTAAATCAGATCATAATGAGTTGATTTGGGTTTTGGATAATAAGAAAGTTTTCACTTCTAGATTTATGTATAGGGCCTTGTCCTTTAGAGGTGTGATAGATAAAAGAATAAGAGATATTTGGTCTGCACCTATCCCTCTCAAAATCAAGCATTTTCTGTGGCTAGTCTACAGAGATTCGATTCAATCTGCAGTCCAATTGAAGAAGATGAATTGGGAGGGCAATGAACAGTGCCAGTTTTGTGGTAGTGATAAGTATGCCAATCACATCTTATTCAGGTGCCCTTTGGCAGTCTTTGTCTGGTGTATCCGTAGGGATGCTATGCATAGGTCTAAAAGACCCTTGGACTTCAGTGATATTTTTGAGTTAGCTATGATAAAAAGAGGCCCTAAGTCCTATTGGGTTAAAATAATGGTTTTAGGAGCTGTTTGTTGTTAATTGTGGCTTACTAGGAATGATTTAGTGTTTAATAACAGAGTTATCTCCTCCCCTCTACTTCTAATTCACCATATCATTGCTTTTATTATACAGTGGAAGTCTTGGGAAGAACATCTGATGCTGCTAAAGTGGAGACCTGTCTAGCCCTGATCCAAAAAGGCATCAGCAAGTTGAGATCACAGAGGAATGGCGTGGGTTAAGTCTTAGGGTTGTGTTTAGGGCTGCAAACTCTGTTCCCTGTTTAGTCTTAAAGTTTTATCTTCTCTTTTCCTGTATTCAGCTTGGTTTTCTATGGTGTTTCAGCAAAACTATAGGCTTTCTGTGCCCCTGTTGTTAGCTGGTGTCCCCAGCATAAAACCTCTTATGTATCATGTTGGCTTTCTAAAAAGTAGGGTGTCCTGGTCGAAGTCGGACACGTCGCGCCCAGGGTTGTTCCGCAGCCATTTCGCCACAGAACGAAGGGCATAGCTTCGACCGTTTATCACTACGGCCGGGACACGGTTCTCGGGGCCTAGATACCTCATTTTTTCTGGCAACCGAGACACGATGAACTTGAAGTTCAGCGTTGATTGTAGGTAGTCGAAGCGAGGAAGGCATAACTTTCGGTTAAGAGACACCTGATGTACGAAAGATTTTTCCATTCATAAGAAAAGATGGGGCCGAAGGCCTTACAAAAGCAAATTTACAAGAGGCCGGTTTTCGGTAGAAATAGCTCTCCTAAGTTATCAAAAAAAAAGAAAGATAAGCCGAGCGGGGAGGGGGGACCATCACACCTGCGGTGGCGCCTCAGCTTCTGGCACATCTCTGCCGGTTTCTGGCATCATTTCGGCGGCCTCACATTCCCTCCGCTTCTCCAGCTGGTCACGGAGGTGGCTCGGCGCTATCTCCTTGCCTTCGGTACCCACAACCTCTCCGGAAGGATCGGTAATGGGATCGAACCTCATCCCCGCCTTCCCACACGTTGTTGTCTTCAACATCATGAGCGTAGATCGTGGGGAGGTCTTCGAGGTGGTTGCAGCCGCCAGCGTGGAGCGCCGAAAGGATGCCGTAGCCCACTATACAAGCGCAGCAGTCGCCGAAGACGCCCGAAGCGTCGTCCAACACCCCCCGGCCACGACGCACCAGTCGGTGAACGCCTCGGCGGGGGCGTCATCTTCAGGCAGTGGCGAAGGAAAGGCGTCCATCCTTGTGAGAGCCACGCGCAGCGTGCGGCTGGCATCAACGGCTGAAGCCCGAGTGCCGGCCTCAACATCTTTCGCCTCAGCGAGCACGGCGCGAAGGCGTTCCAGATCGACTTCGCGGTCGGCGAGACGGGCTCGGAGCTGATCGGCCTCAGTCCTCAAGGCGGAGTTCAAAGCCTTGGCGTCCTTGAGCGCCTTCTTCAGAATGCTCTGCTCCTGTGCCAGCCGCTCCCGCTTCGACGCCCTCCTCCCACTGGCGGCTGTTGAGGCCATCCAAGCGAGCGTGCATCTTGCGCTTGTAACACCTAGAGAAGGAGAGCGCCTAGAAAAAGAGGGAGGCGCGAAGCTACAAGCTAAGTAAACCAAAGTCGAAGACCCAGAGAACGGGCCAACGAAAGGAACTTGGGGGGAACTAACCTTGGTCAGCAGACCACGAAGAGACAAGCCCGCCTCGTCAAGATCGAACCGGTCGTCGACGACCAACTGGACAGTCGAGGGCGATGCCAGAGAGCTGAGGCCCCGACAAAAGGCGGAGCTCATCGCAGCAGGCGAAGTCCTTGGTGACGAAGCTCGGTGTGGGAAGGACGCTATCGGACGTAGAAAGCGTCACGTGTCGCTCGCCCGCTGGCCTCCATGGCGCCTCGCCTGCTGCTGCTAGCGGGTTCCGACACGCCTTCGGTCGGCATGTCCTCCGCCGCGTCCTCACTGCCGTCGTCTACGATGACATCTTCTTCGACGGGCGGGGGGGGGGGGAGTCCATTCTCGCCCTTTTTGCCGCCGGGCTTTGGTGCACCGGCGAGGTCAACTCGGAGTCGCTAAACACCGAGCGTAGCACCACCGGCCCGAACTGGAAGTGGACCGCCCTTCCAGCGCTTCCGGGAGGGGCGGGGGCTACCGAAGACCCGCGTCCCACCGAAGACCCGCACCCAGGTGAAGGCCCAGTTCCCGCTTGGCCACTAACAGGCATCGCGATGTCAAGGCTAGGGGTTCGGCTGACGGCTTCGAGGACTATGTCCTCTACGTCGCCATCCTCGTCGTCATCAGCCACCAGCGGCGGCGAAGGGCGAATGGCCTGAAGAGGCTGAACCATCCTCAGGACCATTCGGCTAGGCCCTGCTACGTCGCCAACGGCCTTCTTTCGCTTCTTCCCCCGCCGTGTCCCCACCATCATCACCCTGAGGCTGGACAGGGTTCTCGCGCGGGGGGACCTCCTGGCGAAGCCGCAGGCACACGCAGTTCACCCTTCCCCCCTTTAAGGAACTTCATAATCTCCCCGTACTCCTTCGGAGTCATATCCCCGACGAGGCGTTTCACCAGCCTCTCCGCTTCACCCAAGGAGATAACTGCAAACCGTGCAAAGTCGATTGAATCAGAGCAGGTCGGAGCGAAACTCAGTAGGCGAACAGGAGATTGAAGCAGATCAAAAGGAACATACCGAGGTGATCATCGTGGACGGAGATGGCGAGGAGATCACAGATCCAATTATCGTGGTCGATGGTGATGTTCCACGACCACGCCAACGGAGTGACGCCCATCATAAGGTACTCCTCGATCAGTTCCCGAACGCTGAGGCGGCTCAAAATCTCTCAGAGAAGCTGGCGGCGGGCCTCCAGCGCACCTGTCGAGGACACCTTCGGGCGGGCGTCCAAGTAGGGGACGCTCAGCAACGTCCATAGGACCTTGAACTCACGGGAGCCGGCAGCGTAGGAGATCTTGTGGTAAAACCACCGCCTCATCGACGACTTCTCCCACTTCGGCATCAAAGTGGGAACAGGCCACAAATCGGCCTGGTCCGGCAGTATGATGAAGTTCACACAGCCGAACGCGCTCCTCTTCGGCCCAGCTAGCATCGCCACCGTCTTGCTATAGAGGGCGGCCTGGTGAACGATGGTGAAGAGATCCACCGTCGGGACGAACTCCTAGGACCGAGCCATCCACTCGAAGACGGTGACGCAAACGAAGGCACTTGGGCTAAGCTGCGGCAACTCCAGGTTGAAGAGGGCCAACACCTCGGGGAGCAGCTCGCAGCAGGGAAATCGAAACCTGGCGTTGAAATAGGCAGTGAAGACCATCGTCTCGTCGTCGTTAGGCGCGGAAACGACGTCTTCACCGGGCACTCGGGCGAAGCCTTCCAAAAGGGTCCCCCTTCGGCAGAAGTCGTCGATGTTCGATCGACGGATAAGCGACGGGCTGAGGTAGACGGTATTATTGTCATCAATCGACCCCGGATCTATGTCGTCAGCCCTCGCCGAGGTGGGTTTTCAAGGAGCCATAGGCGCCATGATGGACAGAGAAGGACGAGGTCGAAAAGGTGAAAGAAAACTGAAGGTCGAAGTGCGGAGGACGGCAAGCACGAGTGAACAGTGGAGAGTGATCTTCAAGGCAAGGAGACGGAATGGTGTCACAGGTGGGCCGGCCGGGTCTATATATAGACGCGGCCACCCAGCGTCGACCAATCACGACGTGCCACGTGGCACCTCGGGGAGCGAATCACCACGATCACAACAGGCGGCCAATGGCAAGTCGACACGTGGCGCGAGTTGAGAAGGCCATGTGGCACCTCGAAAAGGGAACCATCCCTACGCGGCATCAATGGACACATGGCGCCTCGGGAGCCGAAATGCCCCATCGACGCCTCAACTAACGCATGGCATCGCAAACACCAAGCTGCCAAGGAGATGCACGAACCATCGCAAGGTGACAAGTGTCGCGGTTCACGAGAATCACCCTCATCGCACCACACAATCAAAGGGCTTCACCAGAGCGCGGGACGGAGCAAAAGGTCTTGAGCTATACTCGACCGAAGTAGGGACAGCGAGCGGCCTACAGGGCAAAATGCGTTATCCACAAGCTTGGCCGAGTCCTAGCTCACGCTTGCACGTGAGGGGCTTGTTGGAGACAGGCCGCAATCCCTTCGGACAGTCCCTCACTTCGAGCAGCTCAAGACCGAAGATGCTCAATGAAGCCCCTTTGGCGGCCCTAGACCGAAAGCATGAAGGCGAAGGACCTAGCTCGAAGGCGAAAGGCTGAGTCCACTGGGGAAAGACCAAAGGCTTCGGGGCGGAGCGATGAGGGCACCATCAGAGCACTCGGGGAGGTCAAAGAGGCAACCCGGTTGGTAGGCCCCTGTAGCGGGCGTCCCGACTAAGGGACGAGGTGGCTAAAAAAGCTGAAGGCCCATCAAGGGCCCGACCCACGTAGAGGCCTCATGGCCCACGTGATGACCCAGCAGCCCACTAGGGACATGCAAATAGAAAAAGATAGGAATACCCCTGTAACTGTCTCTATCAAGGGACTATAATGTAATACCACCTGTAAATAAAACCCTAGAGTCTATAATTGTACCCCTGAGCCTATAAATAGGTACTCAGGCTACTGTAATAGTGGGGTTTTTTGAGATCAATACAAAAGATTTACTACTACAGTTCACTCTCAATTTTCAATGTTGTTCTTCGACAACACTTGTAAAAAGTTTACAATTGTATTTTTCAGACCACCGAGAACAAGGAAAAAAATTCCCCTAGCATTCGGTAAAAGCAAAAGAAAATTAAACTAGATTGAATTCATTGCTCGTGGCCAATTGTTTTTTATTTAACATGAGATTGTTTGCAACATATATACTAGAGGATACGCCGCGTGTTACAGCGGAACTTACATGAAAATAAGTACTTGGTGAAATTAGAGGAGATCACAATTTATCCGAGCAATTTCTATGTTAAAATTAAAAAGTACTCTCTTTGTTATTTAATATTTAACGCCGTTAACTTTTATAATTACGAGCGTGTCCATGTTAATTGAAGTCAGGGCGCAATTGCTTTTGTAAAAATGATTATTTGTTTGTAGAGACGTAGTTCAAATGATTATATTTATATATTTTTAGAGACATTGTTCAAACGCGTCTAGCGAACATTTCAAAAGATGCAGGCATGCTTTATAAAGTCTCTCCACATTTTTGAGACGGCCCTCGTAAAGTCGTTTCTACGATATTTTATAAAAAAACGTGTCTATTGTCCACTAGAGATGAAACAAGACGTCTCTATTCTATATAAAAGGATGTCTTTAGTGGTGTTATTTTTGGCTTGTGGCTTATGCCTCATTTTCGTTAGCATGTTTTCCAAAACATAAAACTGTTTTTTTTAAAAACTTTCTATACGAAAGTATCTCTAAAAAAATCAAATAGATCTATTTTTTAAATTTTTAATAGTTAATACTTAATTAATCATACGTTAATAATGTTTCTCATTTCGCGTATGGCTTATAAACCATCCGTAGAAGCGGAAACGAACAGGGTTGTAGGGTTGTTTTGTAGTAGTGGAGCTCTTTTTTCTGTTTTTGCGAAATACCACAAATAATGTCCATCGGCTCTCGTCACCGCCACCAGCTATTAACTGTGATCCTGAAAATAAAACCATACGGTTGTAATGGACATGACCTCCAAAGCTGAATTTTGATTATTGGTACCACTACACCATGCCCAAAGATTCCTAAGAGCATCTCCAGCAATAGATCCTATTTTAGAGCCCCCAAAGGTTAAATAGGGGCTGCCTCCATTTCCTTTGGACCTCAAAAATGCTCCGAACTCCAGCAACAGTCCCTATTTCTCAGCCCTTATTTTCTTTTCTATTGTATTTCAGCATAAACTATATTATACTATTGCATTTATTCATTTGTACTCATATATATAAAGTTAACAGAAGAGATCGGCGGGCGAGCACGGCGGGAGCGCGGCAGGGGGCGGTGGCCAAGCACGGCGTGGGGGCAGCGGCCGGCGGGCGAGCGCGGCGGGCAAGTGTGGCGGGAGGTGACGGCCGGCGGGCGAGCGCGGCTGGGGACGGCGGGCGAGCGCGGCAGGGGGCGGTGCCCAAGCACGGCGGGGGGCGGCGGCCGGTGGGCGAGCGCGGCGGGCGAGCGTGGCGGGAGGCGAGGGCCGGCTGACGCCGCACTTGGCCGAGGGCCGGCGGGCGAGCGGGGCGGGAGCGCGGCGGCGAGCGTGGCGGGAGGCGAGGGCCGGCGGGCGAGCACGGCAGGGGGCAATGGCCAAGCACGGCGGGGGGGCAGCGAGCGGGGGGCGGCGGGCGAGCGTGGCGGGAGCGCGGCGGGCGAGCGTGGTGGGAGGCGAGGGCCCGCCGGCGGCGGCCGAGCAGGGCGGCGGAGGCGGCGGTGGCGAGGTGCGATGATTTTTCTCTTTCGATCTTCCTCTTCCCAGACGGCGCTCTCTTCGGGTGGGTGAGGAATTGTCCCAAGCGCCAAAATAACGTCAATGGGGGCTATGCTATAGACCCCCTAGGACTGGGGGCTTAGAGAAAAGATTTGAAGGTCTCCTCATTTTGGGGGCCGTAGTAAGGTCCCTGCTAGATCTAGTTTTTTTGTCCCACCACCTAAAAACTATTTGAAGCTGTGTTTAGGATTTCTGCTGAAGATACTCTAACGAGATATCTGTCCACAAAGGCCCTATCCAACTCATATGCTAAGTGTCGACGGCACTACAACAACGGAAATGCTTATACACGCGCGTGCGCTGGCATCGATCGGTCCACAGTCTTTCCGTTTTTTGGTTTCCAAGGAGCTGTGCGTTTCCGTTTTTCGGTTACAACGACAGAGAAGCGACGCGTTTTTCCCGATATGAGCGTGAATTTCTAGGCTAATAGTGGCCCTGATGTTCTTGGCCCAAATTATCAATTTTTGTTTTCTAGCAATTTGACTTATTTTTTTAATTTGACTTCAAATTTATAGTGGAAAAACTTTGAATCTTTCAAATCCAATCTGGAACTTTTAATTCAAAATTTAAAACTTTTAACTCAAATTTTGTAGCTTTCAATTCAATATTTAAAACTTTCAACTCAATTCTTGAACTTTCAACTCAAAATTTAAAACTTTTAACTTAAATTTTGAAACTTTGAATTCAAAATATAAAATTTCAACTCAATTTTTAAAACTTTCAACTCAATCGATTATTTATTATTTTTCATTAGAGAGTTATTTATGCGATTAATTTGGAGAAAAACCACGCTTGCAGAAGGAAAATTGTCGGGTTTACGCGCCGTGATTTCTGGAGTCCGAGTCGCACGAGTGCCGGTTGTTCTGCCATGTGTGCTGTTGTCCATACTTGTCAGAAACCGATCAGAAACCGATCGTTTCAAACGCGCGTTCACGTATTAGCAACGCCCCTACAACAAATATGACAAGTTCTATGATAAAAACCCTATAACGAACATCTAAAAGTTATAGATAAATGATGCTTTTCTTTTCTCGAAATGTCATAAAGATTAGCGTCGGTCGATTTTTTGTGACAATTTTTGAAAACACATCATAAAAAGACATCACGGCGCCAAACAAAATCGACACAAACAAAACATCTTTTGTCATAAAAGTTTAACCAATACACAGTGTCTATCCTAGAATTAGCTAGCCATAGTTTTTATGGTCCCACAGTTTGTTATGGACCCACATGTAAGTATGACAAAAACCATATCTGACTTTTTAGGGATTTAAAAATTATTTAATTTTTTTGGAATTTACAATAATGTGCAAATCAATTAAACTAGTCAAATAAATAACGAAATTCTTAATAAATTATAGCACGAGTTATTTTTCTTAAGTTCTCCATTTCCTAAATTACTCTTTGGAATTTTCGTGGAATGTTTAGAGCTATACAATTAATTTAAAAAAAATATAAAGAGCATTCAGTAATTATTTAAATGAAAAGACAAATAAAATTCTCCATCAGTGGCGGCCTGATTTCAGCCCATTTCGAGAAGGAGGGGGAAACAAATGGGCTGAAATTTTGACATAATCTCCTTCCCATTCCTTCCTTCAGGGGAGGGGGAGATGGGCTATCAGCCCAACACTGATTGAGAGATTTATTTGCTTTTCCATTTAAAATAATTGCTAAGATAATCATTGTGTTATTGAAATTATTTTTAAGCTCTAAAAATTACAAAAAAATTCGATAAAATATTTTAAGACATTGAGAATTTATTAAAAATATCTCCAGGTTTAATTTATTAAGGAAATTTTATTCTTTTGTTTAACCTGATAGTTGCACTTGTGAACAAAGGAGATTCACATGTAACTTTAATAATATCCAAATTTTCTTAAGAAATTCTAAAATTTAGCAGGGTCAAACTTTATTCTAATTTGATCCTCAAAAATTTTCATTAAGAAAATCAAAATAATCTAATCATGTGTGTTCATTTGTGAGCACATCTTTATAATCACTCATCAACTCAGTACCAAGGTTTAAGGTGATTATGAGTTAACTTTATTATTTTTAATATAACCTTGATTGATTTCGTAGGTTTGTTTTGTAAAAAAAAGCCAACTATATGTTTTTAGGCAATAATATACCTTTTGGAATTTAAATATATTTCTGCCTTTTTATCCCCAACACCAGTGATTTCGTTCAAACACAGAAAGTTCCTCTGCTACACTTTGTTTGTAGTGTGTGTTTACTATTTACTAGCAAAATGTCCGTATGTTTCATCGAGTGAAGTCGATTTTAATTATAGAATTATAGTAATCTCCTACTATCCTGTATTGTACGAGAAGAGTGATCGAATTATAAAGTTCTGCTTTGTGTGTATTCCTATCCAAAATTGTTTGATTCACTGTTCTCCTCATATAAACAGTGATCGTGCCAGTGGTTTGCCTTCAAAGCAAAATCATCATATTTATTATTTAAAATACCAAAACATTGGTAGGACGTGTTTTGATGTTAATATCAAATAACCCTTTACTATTCAATGGCAAGTTAATTAAAGCCATCAACGTCAGCGATACCTCATTTTGTATGCTGCCGAAAACTCAGCCTACACCCAAATTCAAACGCACCCTAAAGCTGGGATCCTGATCTATTTATGCAATAAGTTTTAATTACGGTACATTTTTAAATAAGTTTTAAAAAAAATCAAAATTTAGAGTAGTTGGGAGATGATAAGAAAGGCCCCACACGACACGATTAGCAGCTGGAGGGACAAATCGTTGCGGATAGCAACGCTACCCTGTCCACCGGTGACGTCACGTTGTTTCCTGCTGCAATGCAAGCCAAAGCCTATACAAATCTCAACTCTCCCTAAGCAGGCACGCACGCCGCACCACAGAAGTGGAGGAACCTTCTAGAAGCGCCAGATTCCAAAGCAGGGAGGGGTCGTCTCCTTCTTCCCACCACCTCCTCCTCATCGCCGCTGCGGGGGTCACCTGAGGTAAACCACCCCCAAGGTCCTAGGGTTTTTGACCGACCGACCGCGCCTAGCTTGCTCACTTCGCTTCTTCCGTCGCCCGTCGCCCGTCGCCGCTCCTTCCTCCGGACTATAGTCCAAGCCTCCAGTTTCACTGGATCGGTGTTGGGGGGGGTTGTTCCCTTCCTTAGTTTAGTTTTTGGGTTTGGCTTCGGGTTGCGTCATCTCGGTGCTGCAAACAGTGTGATGCGGTTGATGTGTTATGCCCCTGAAGCTACTTCCTTTTCCTTTGGAGCGATGCTGTTGAGGAAGCTACTCCGGTGCTAACGTCAGCATGATGTCAGCGATAGGCGAACGGAAACGCTCTTAATTTTTATAATAGTAGAGATTTATCTTATGAGTTCATTTCCAAACACCGGGCAGTTCCTCCAAACAAAAATTTTACAAACACAAGAAGTTCCTATGTTAGGTTCATTTGTCCTATGTGTTTGCTATTAATTTATCATGTGCGTTCATTTTCCAACACTGGTGAGTTCCTGATTCCTCCAATAAAAATATTTCCAAACACAGGAAGTTCCTCTGCTACTCTTCATTTGTCCTATGTGTTTACTATTTATATGTCATTTGAATTCATTTCCAACACCAGTGAGTTCGTCCAAACAAAAAGTTCCTCTGCTACTCTTTAATTGTCCTGTGTATTTACTATTCATTTGTCCTGTGAGTTCATTTCCAACAGCGATGAGTTGAAGCTTAGCCCCCTGACAAAACCTCCACAAAGGAGACAGCCAGCCACAACGGTCTAGAAAAAACTACATGTAGACCTCAATTGTGCAATACAGATTAGTTGACTAGTGGTCTTTCTGATGAAGCAATTTGCAAACCATGGGAAGGACACAGTTCTCAAACCCTCTAGTCTCTTTGGCTCTATCGCTGTCAGTGTGGCAGGACAGCATGATCACATTTGGCTACTTGACAAGCTGACATTCTTGCAGTCACCTTTGCTGATAGGTCTACTCTGCTATTGAGTTGCATGGCTTGTCTTGATCCAAGGAATTATTTTGCCAATTATGATGAAGATAAGCTGATTGAATTTGCTATGCTGCTAACCCTGGTAACCTCGCTGTAAAAATGGTCCACTGATTGGAAGATACGGTATGCTAAAGAACTATTCAATATGGATTTAAGTTTCAGTTCAAGTCTTCATTTTTGCTGTAGTTTTTTTTTTCTTTTGGTGTATGGATTGGTGCATGTACTTTTAGGCTTAAGTTTTAGCCCTAGGCTTGGAAAGATCCTAGCTCTGCCTTTGTATGTTTGCTTATTATACATGTTGGGGCCTTTTGCTTCATCATGCTACTATCTGGAATTAATATTGTTCTAAATTATAACATTGTGCTCAATCTTACAACAGGTAGCATGTCACTGGTTACCAGGCCGCTCCCTGCACTGCATGGAATTTTCGCGGCCTCAGTGAAGAGCAGAGCTTGGTGGCTCTGCAGAGATGGCAATCTCCCATCAACAAGTCGTAATTCTTGCACAGAGCCATCAAATGGGGGTTCTACCATGGAGTTGGAGGTCATAGACTGCAGTGAGCAGACATACTATGAGAATGTTGCTGCTGCTGCTGAGGATGAGGAAGATGATGAGGAAGAGGTTTTAGAGTGGAGCAAAGATGCAACGTACTATGAGAATGCTGCTGCTGCTGAGGATGAGAATGATGATGAGGAAGAGGCTTTAGAGTGGAGCAAAGATGAGCTTGATGCCATCTCGGCACTCTTTGACCGGCCGATGCGCCAGAAGCCGTTGAAGCCACCAAACCCGGTTAGGCAGCGACCTCTCCCGCTGCCACTGCCTCACAAGACACGACTACCCAATGCTCCGGCTCCAAAGCAGCATATCAGGCTAGCAGCAAGGGTTGCACTTTCTTCACGGTCTTCATTCAGTGACCAGGTGTACAAGAACCCGGAGGTCCTTATTGGGATTGCCCGGGAGATCGCCGTGCTGCCACTGGAGTCCGAGGTGTCCATTGTGCTCGATCGGTGGGTTCGGTTCCTCCGGAAAGGCTCCTTGTCGATGACCATCCGGGAGCTCGGGCACATGGGGCTACCGGAGAGGGCATTGCAGACACTGTGCTGGGCTCAGAGGCAGACGGCCTTGCCACTCTTCCCTGATGATCGGATTCTCGCTTCGACCATTGAGGTTTTGGCACGCTTTGACCAGCTGAAGAAGGAGGATGCACTAGAGCAGTGTCTCCCCTCAGCAAGCCGTGCTATTCTTGAAGCCATGGTGAGTGGGTTCATCAGAGCAGGTAAAGTAGGCCTTGCCCGCAAACTCCTTGAGCTTGCCAAGATCAACAAGAGGACGCTGAACCCGAGCGTCCACGTGAAGCTGATGCTGGAGGCCGTCCGTATGCCCGACGGCTATGGCCTTGCCGCAGCACTGCTCGACGAGCTCGGTGAGAGGCCGGAGCTGCACCTGCGGCAGCAGGACTGCACGGCCGTGATGAAGGTGTGCGTGAAGCTTCGACGGTACGTGGCCGTGGAGAGCCTGTTCAGCTGGTTCAGGGAGTCTGGCGGGAGCCCCACCGTGGTGATGTACACGACGGTGATCCACAGCCGCTGCCGCGACGGCCGGCATCGGGAGGCGCTGGCCCTGGCGTGGGAGATGGAGCAGAACGCCAGCTGCCTCCTTGACCTGCCGGCGTACCGGGTGCTGGTGAAGCTATGTATGGCGTTGCATGATCCAGAGAGGGGCCTCCGGTACTTGGCGAGGATGAAGGAGGCTGGGTTTGTTCCGACCAGTGACATGTACAGCGAGCTGATCAGAGGCTACGCGGCAGAGGGGAGGATGGCCAAGTGCCGGCAGCTGATCAGGGAGGCGGAGTTGGCCGGCGTGAAGCTGGAAAGGAGGCTTCTTTCGCGCTTGTCTGATATGGGAGTTGAGCATTGTTAACTCTGAAACTGCTAATGCTGTTGACATCTGACAATCATGGACATTGGAAAGAAATTGAAGTGTAAAATCAGGGGTTGCGTAATTGCCTTTTAACCTGTAATAGAACATCCCATATGAATATATGCCTTTTGTTGTTGGCTTGTTGTCCTATGTGGTTTTGGTTCATGGAGGATTGTTTCACGACCGAAAAGTATTAATTCGTGATTGTACAGAGTAGCTAAATGTCTGAAACATATTCAGAGTTCTGGTTTCGAAACTTCCCATTTTTTATTATTAAAACAGATTATTTGGAAGTTTCTTATTATTAAAACGGATTATTTGCTCCACGCTTTGAAAAATACGTTTTTTTAAAAAAAAACTTTCCTATTGCATTGCTTAGAATACTTGTTTTTTAGTTATTTGTTAAGTTTATATTTTAAAAGATTTAATTTATTCCTATGATTAAATCAATAATCCACGGTAATAATTCGTTCAATAATCTAAATCAAACGGGACGTGGTAGTCTGGAAAGCTAGTTTGTTTTAGACTCATATGAGTGTTCTCTGCAAATTTTGGCAAATTTCATGTGTAGCGAAGTAACAAGTCTGAATCTGAAGAAGAGGAAAAAGAAAAGAAATACTGTTGAAAGCTCAAGGAGTGGATACTGGAAAGGGAAACGCTCTTCGATCTCGCTCCCCATCGCTCTCCCGCCTTGCCGCCGGCGATCGCCGGGGAGAGGGTCTCTCCCCCCAAATGCCGCGCCTCCGCCTCCCTCTACTCCTCCTCCTCCCCATAACCCTCACCCTCTTCCTCCTATTCCCCTCCTCCCCGCGCCTGCCGCATCAGCCTATGCCCTGCGGCGCTGCCCCCTCCGACGCCATCGCCGGCCGCTGGGTCCCCACCCCGGAGCCCGCGCCGTCTCCGCTCTACACCTCCTCCTGCCCCTTCCACCGCAACGCCTGGAACTGCCTCCGCAACAACCGCCCTCCCCTCGCGGCGCTCTCCTGGGCTCCCACCCGCTGCGGCGGCGCCGTCGTCCCGAGGATTGACGCTGCCGCGTTCCTGGCGGCTGCCAGGGGACGGCGGATCGGGCTCGTGGGGGACTCGCTGTCGGAGAACCTGGTCGTGGCGCTGCTCTGCGCTCTCCGGTCGGCGGACGGCGGCGCGCGCAAGTGGAAGCGGCGGGGCGCGTGGCGCGGCGGCTACTTCCCCAGGGATGGCGTCGTCGTCGCGTACCACCGCGCTGTTCTCCTCGCCAAGTATACGTGAGTGCTATCTACTGAGTGCCTGAGTAGCGTTTGCTTTCCGGGTTTCTTTTTGGCTGCTATTACATTTTTGGATTACTGGATGCTCAAAAGAGCAATCATAATATGTTATTACGTTGAATTGTAGTTAGTATTGAGGTGAGGAGGACAGACTGAAAATATGATATTATCCACATTGCATCATAAGTGATGTTTTAGAGACAAGATTATAAGTGAGTAAGCAGGGAGATCCATAGAATGTGATGCAGTCCATCCTAGCTAGGCTATAGAGATTTCTGTTTTGCCTGGTATGCTTATGATGGATGCATGTAAAAGAGATGATTTATCATATCAAAAGGGCAAATTGCAGGAAGGTCTCAAATGGTAGTTCAGAGATTGACACCTCTGCATGAGTGTGCACCTATGCAATACTAGGAAGTGGATGTATTCTCAGAAGAAAATTGGATATGACATTTGTTCCTTTGTTGGAATATGGATCAGTTCCACTTTTTGTTTGGATGTCCTGTGCTTGGTTTTGGCGTCATTGATGTGCATGGGATGGAACACTAGTGTTTTTCCTGTTCTCTCCAAGAAATTAGGGTGAATATTAGCAACAGTTGCCTGATGCATTTATGCTCCATGGCTAGTATCTGCACTCTTCACTCTGCAGCGGTGTGTTTACTGTGATTGTGTATGGTGTTGTTTCCTGAATACTGGATAGTTAATACTTGTGTCATAGGATATCTTTCTTTCGTAGATGCATGGAAAATATACTTGCAAAAGTGTGAATTAACATGCAAAAGAATACAATTTTGTCTGCCGCGAAGCTTGAGAAAGTATGGTTAAACATATTTAAGTATCCAAACATCATGATTTGTTTTCTGTGTAAAGTTTCTTCTGATAATATCTGAACATATGTTATTATGTTGTCCTACTTTCTGCTGTGTGAGTTATATAACTATACGTTAGAAATCTATGGGCAGTTTCTGATCTTTTGGGGGGCAATTTTGGCTGTTCAAGAACTTAAAAGTCTATAACTGTTAAACCTAAAACTATTGCATTTTGACATTTGTACCGCATGAGCTTGTGCTTTTAGACACAGGCAAAACTGCTTTTCTTTGCTTCATATGTTAAAATCATAAAGCTCACATGGTGGTAACTAATGATACGAAGGTGGCAGCCTGTAGAGAATTCCAAAGAGCTTCACAAGGATGGGATAAAGGGAACTTACAGAGTGGATGTTGACAATCCTGCTGATGATTGGGTAAATGTCACCAAGTTCTATGATGTGCTCATTTTCAACACTGGGCATTGATGAGTTAATTGCCTCCTTGGCTTCAAGTTCTTACTACATGCTTTGCTGTTGTATTCCTCCTTTTGTGTACTAGCTAAGTAGAGTGGAAGTTTCATCTCTAACTTCCTTTTTGCGAAGATAGCGACGTTGGAGATTGTTCAAAAGTTTCTTATGATACTCCAACCCTAAGCATTGCATATTTTCTATTCGGGTGATCACCTGGGCATTGGGCCAGTCATACCTAGGAAAACTTCCTTCTTGCACAGCCTTCAAATGTTTTTTTTTAATTGTTAATGTCCTTCAAGAACGCCATCTTCCAGATGTGCTTCTCCACAAAATTCTAAGCATACCAATCATGCTTGTATGCCTTGCTTTTGTACAATTTTTTTGGATTATGAACAGCTATGTTTGTAGGCTGGTCAGGGAGTCATGACTGCTATATTATATAATGCTTGGTGTTTGTCCCTTAATCAGGTGGGGCCTGGATAAATTCCCAAAAGAGACCCCCCTTGTTTTCTACCAAGGAGGGAAACCAATTGAGCCGCCCCTTGGCATCTAGGATGGACTGAAAATAGTTCTCGAAAGTATGGCCTCTTACATTGAAAGGGAGGTCCCAAGTAAAACGCTGAAGCTGTGGCGCACGCAGTCACCCAGGCACTTCCATGGAGGTGAATGGGATCACAATGGCAGCTGCGTGTTTGATCGGCTTTTACAAGAACACGAGGTACTGCTCTGATTTCAAACAGTTTTTTCTTAAGAAATGCATTTTTAAAATTCTGAATCATGACACAACTTTAATAAAATCTTGTGCAGATCGACTTGTGGTTCGATCCCAGGTTTGGAGGAGTGAACAAAGAAGCAAGACTTGTGAATACCAGGAGAAGCAGCAGCAAACTTGCCTTGCAGGTTTCCGATTCCGATCCCAACCAGGCCACCAAGTACCCACTACCCACCCAACCCAGGCAGGAGAGGCGAATAGCCATGGCCGTCGCCGCATGCGCATGCACCTCCTCCTCCCTGCTCCGTGGCCTGGCCGTGTTGAGGCGGCCGCCGCTCTGATCCATCCACGAGGGGCCTGACACCATCGACGAGCTGCTCGACCGTCACCTCGCTAAGAAGGCCCCCAAATCCTCTGTGGCGCTCGACGGAGACAAGGCCGAGGTGCGCCGCCGGCTGACGAGCTTGCGGCAGGAGGCGCTCGGGCTGTACCAGGACATCCTTCGGGTTACGCGGCTGTTCGGGTGGCCCGATGAGTGTGGCGTCCCGTGGCGCGACGGAGGGAGTTCGAGGAGGCCCGCGGCGAGCGCGACCCAGAGGTGGTGGCGCAGGTCCTCATCGGTGGCCGTGACACCGTGCAGCAGGCGCTTGACCGTCTCGCCGAGGCGTCCCGCTGCATGGTCGAGGCCGAGGAGGCCAAACGCCGCAGTGGAGCGTACAAGTGTGCCACATGTTACAATAAAAATATCAACCGTTGGATAAGCAGTTACTTATATGTATTATATGTATTTATTAGTCGTCTCTTTCTCTCCTCTCTACCTTTAATTAGATATACGTAGTTAATAATCCGAAACCATTTGATCATGTTAGTATGAAATTATCAACCGTTGAATCAATGAGTTATTTATTTGCATTCATTAGTCGTCTCTTCTCCTTCTCTCCACATTTAATCTATTTGTGTCTAATAACATATTCTTACGAGAAATATGAACTAAATGGGAGATGAGCACACAATCTAATTGCACCATCAAGGTTTAAATAAGTATGTAATGTTTAGATTCCATAATAGTACATATTCATTTTTATGAAAATTTTCATAAAATAATGCTTTGAAAAAATAAACCGTGAAGCAACATTGGTAATTTTATACTTTTATTTTCACCTGCTAATTGTAAACTTTAATTATTATAATAATATAAATCTAATAAATCTCGCAGCAATGCGTAGGGTATTTTCTAATTTTGATGAGGACGCACCCAAGAAGAAACGCCCTGACATCAAGGAGTGGGCCACCAAGAGAAGATAAGAGAAGAGAAGAGTAATTGCCTTGCCTCAATGGACCCTCAGCTACAAATTTCCTTCTTGCATTATGTTCATATTCAAATATCTGCCAGTTATATGCTCCGTGAAATTAAGGATCTTCTGATCATGAAACACTTGGGGTTAAACTGGCCTATCAATTGTCTTAGTGATTGATGGGAGTGTGTGTGTACAAGCATATTGGTGGAAAAGAACGTAACTGCAAAAGCAATAAGCATAACATCTGCACTTTGCAGTGATCTCAATCCGGCTTTTGTGTACTTGTACATTACTGATAACTTAGACTGTGCTAAGATTAGGTTTTGGAACTGTGGTATGTCATCCCCTCTATTTGTACTTGTGCATTACTTACACACGTTATTCAGAATTCAGATAATCTCATCACTGAAACTTATATTTCTAGTTATGTTATTGTGGTGCTGTCTTGAAAACCGATTACAACTTGTGCTTTGTACTATGATCTGTAGGGTGAAATGTATGTTGCATGAGAAGATCAAAGATTTAGTTAGTTCCCTGGAAGAAAAGCAGTGCACTTCTAAACTGTAGTCAGGCGCGGCTTGATAATGTCACGATACAAGTCCAATATCTTGTCATATTGAGGACAGCTGACTTGCAATATGATCCTGGGCATGTTTTCCGTTGCTCTCTGTTCAGAGGGTTGGTTGGGTCTTCTATGCCATCTAGGAAGAAGAATCATCTGTTTGTCAAATGTGCTTATTTTAAGTTTTTGTTGAAGGAGAATGATTATATAGATTGCACTGCATCTTTCACCGGGACAAATGCATGTGTTAGGTTAGACAATCTTCAACTTACTGCTTTTGGAATTCATGTTAGCAGTGCATTCTGGAAAATTGCACCCAAAGTTATTCCATCATTGATGGTGATATTGGAAACTACAAGCCAAAAGAAAGACCACAAGGTTATGAGTGGTAGAGAGCTTTGGAATATAGCTTTACAAACTCAATAGCACGTCACAGATTTTCTTCAAGCAAGGCCATTAGCGGTGCTTCTTTTCGGCAGCGCTATGTTCATGTTTATGTCTTGTTACTATCAGTCTATCACTAGTTGGTTATCCTTCTGACATATATAGAAACTGCAGCAAGGTACAAAACACTAGGAAATTCAGGGAAACTATTAGGGATCATTTGAAAAATGTCATTGAATTAGAGGAGAAAACAGAGGGTGCACTTCTTGTGCACAGATTTTTCCTTGTGCTTCTGATGATTCAGAAATCGAGCTTCAACTCAGCATCCACCTTGGTGAACTCTCTGTAACATTTCTTCCAGCATGCACCCATTTCCTGGAAAACAGCCCGACGGGTTCTTTTCCTACAATGATGATTCGTCTATGGCCCTTCTACAGAGTGATATGAAGGAACTGTGATCCTTCTGGAAGGTAGTAAGCACTTTCTACAATGACTCAGGTGTGGTGCATCATGAAAAACCTTTAGTTATTTTTGAATTCAAATCATTTCTCATTGATCCTTACAAAAGCACAAGTGGTTTTCAGCATGTAGATTTACAGTTGGGAGGGTATACCTTGATTTGGATTATATGTGTGCTTCATCAACTTATCTGCTCTACAGGCAATTCACACACTACAAAGAGCTGAAATAACTAACTGAAAAATCAGCAGAATTTTCGAACGGTAGTGATAGCTGTGCAACACGTTCAAGTGGAATGTTCATAAGTTGAGATCATTCAATCAGAGACTGAAGGTTGTGATTTCAGATGCTATTGCAGAAAATACCCTTCAGATTTCAGTACTCATTGCAAGTCCAAGTATCCAGGTTAATCTTTGATAAAAATAACCTGTTGCAAAAAAGCAAAAATAAGCAAGTGCCTCTGTTTTCTCAGATGAATAACAAGTCCTGCATAACTCTCAGCCTTGCATACGTTGAATGTGTTATCTGGCCAGCATCTCTATCTTCTTTAACTCCTCCGAAAGCTGATTTGCAAGTCAAATAATCACATAATACATTTGCTGGTGTCAAGGAGCTGCCAGAACAAAGCTGGTGAGCAACATGCACCAAACGGGCTTAGGGAGGACCAAGGAGGAAGAAGATGCTCTTTGTCTGATGTGTGGACCACTAGTCCGAAGTGTAAACTTTGGTAACAAAACATGGTCTAAAGTGAAAAGAGATACTATTACCTAGTACAACATGTAACTTAATAAAAACTGGTCCAAAGTGCAATGCACTCTATATTTAATTTATAGTATGTCATTATATCTCATTTATTATAATTTTATAGTATGTCAATAATAGTCACATTTTCCTTCCACTCTATTATTTGCTCAATGAACTAATGTACAAACTTTATCCATTTCATTAATAAATTACTTGATACAAGAACTCACTTAATTAGAAATATGTGTAAACATATTCATCTATGTTTTCACAGTCGAAGTGCAATGAACCAATGACATAGCTATAAAGATAACTTTCGATGCGTAGATATAGGCTTAGTTCGAGAGCGAGGGAAGAGGAAGAAGAAGAAAATCACGTAAAACGAGGTGAACCATTAACGTATAATTAATTGAATATTAGCTATTGTAAACTTGAAAAATGTATTTATATGATTTTTTTAAAAGCAACTTCCATATAGAAAATTTTTATAAAAAATACACCGTTTAACAGTTTAAAAAATATGCTCACCGAAAATAAGAAGAGTTTTTATCCAAACCAGCAGATCCGAATGGACCCTTATGTTTATCCAAACCAGCAGATCCGAACGGATCCTTATCGGTTGCTGCGGCACCGCAAATAACGGCGGAAGCTGCACCAGCCAGCGGTGGAGCGGCACGGCTGTAGGGCAGGCGGCAATTCAACATGGGCAATGGCAATGGGCAACAGTTAGGGTTAGCATCTTTTTGCTAGGAAGGTCGAAGGATTAGGCTGTTTAATTTTATTAAGCAAATTCTCTTGATCTTTAGACGGCTCCTCCTCATCGTTCACGATCTGCCAACTTCACGAAGGTGACATAGAGGTTCATCATGAAAGAGGGACATCGGAAACAACCAATGAGGATGACCTGCTGCTTGCAGCCGCGCGAGGCTCCCTGACGGCAGAACAGCACGGTGCTCCAGCGATTGGGTCACCGAACTACGAAGACTTGCGCGGAAACTCACCGATGCAGCGGATAGATATATCGATAGCGGTGACTGCTACGGCACCGGGATTGGTGAAAACTACTCGATCTAGCATATTCGTCATCCAATCCTTTAGTTAGGGTGAGTCTAAAGGTGATGAAAAAAAATAAAGATGATCATGTAATACGAGATATCTCATAAGTGAATGATTAATTAAGTATTAATTATTGTAAACTAAAAATAAATTAATATGATCTTTAACTTTTAGATAATTTTTTTAAAAAAACACACCGTTTAGCCATTCAAGAAAGGTGCTCACGAGAAAAAAAAAGAGGAGTTTTCACCCCCATCCATTAGAAGAGGGGTTCTCGTCATCTCTTCGGCTTCGGCTGGAATGCTTGGGAGGAGGGTACACATGGTGGATTGTTGGACTACTTTGGTTGGAGAAGAAACGGGCGGTGCAGCGCATGGAGGTTCAGATTTCTGATATACTCCTTACATCGTTTTACATTTATTAAAAATTGAGAAAATATAAAAACTTAATGATATGTTTGCTTCTCTTCTTCCCTCCTTATTTTCCTACATCAGCAGAAAAACATTACTAAGGTTACGTTCGAATCTCCATCATAGGAAAATTTTTTTTTCTTAATTTCCATGAGCATGCTTTACTAATACACTAAGGCTGTGTTTTTTTAAAAAAATTTCTATATAAAAGTTGCTTTAAAAAATCATATAAATCCACACTAATAGCTTACTTCTTTTTACATGATCTTTTCTTCTTATTCCACCTCACTCAACTGCAAGCTATACCTAAGAAACATCTTCGCTTGTTGGCCAACCTACGATGCACCGATACGTCGTTTCCTCCACGTGTTCCAGTATCGGATACGTATCCGATACGGGGATACGTACGACGCTCCGTCGATACGGTATCGGTAGAGTATCGGAAATTAAACAGCGTGAAAAAAATAAAATTAATTCGTACGATACTTAAGCGATACGTGGGCCAGAAACTCATGGTTCGAAAGCCCATTACAGGCCCAACCTACACTACTGGTAGATAACGTCCAGCCCTAAATCCCCAAATCTCCAGTCCGACAGCCACATCGCCGACCGCCGTGCGCCGCGTACGTCGTCGCCCACTGCATCGAGAGCGAGGAGCGGCTCCCCCTCGTGCGTCGCATGCCTCTCCGGCGCCTGCGCCAGCTGCCTGGTTGTCGTCGTAGGCTCGACGGCTCGTAGCCTCTACATCGACAGCTGCATCGTCCTTGAAATCCAAAGGTCAGCATCTTGTTTTTCACTTGTTTAACTCACTACCTCCCTGTCTATAGCTAGAATAAAGATTTGTCCTAAGGTGATAGTGCCGATTCTTGTAAGTAAAGATAATTGTCAATTAACAAGAAGTAGTTTTCAGACCTTCTTAAAAAATGTAGTTTTAACTACTTCAAAGTTAATTCTGCAAGAAGAGCTACCATAGCAGCCACTAGGGGTGAAAACGGTTCGGATATTATCCGCTAACCGTCTGAAATTTCGGATACGGATAGGATCGGTCGGATAATTTTCGGATAATCTTGGATTCGGAAACGGAAACGGATAATTTTTCTCGTATACGGATACGAATACGGTAAAGGCATTATCCAGCGGATTTCGGAATCGATCGAAAACTATCCGGATAAATTTTCGGATATCCGCACACCCATTAACCCTAACTTTGCCATTCTCTCTCTAGTCTCCGTACAGACACACAGTCTCCAGCTCTAGATCTGGAGCAAGCTCGACGCGACGATGACGCCCGCCAGCCTCCGCCGGACCCTGCTCTCCCGCGCCCGCCGCCGCCGGACCCCGCGCCCCCGCGCCCGCCGGCGCCATCCCTCGCGCCCGTGGCCGCTGCCGCCGGCCCTCGTGCCCCCCGCGGCCGCCGGCGCCGGTGCCATCCCTCGCGCCCGCGGCCACCAGCGCCGGCCCTGCGCTCGCACCCGCTACCGCCGTCGGGCCCCGAGCCCCCATCGGCCTCCGCCGCTGCCCGGCCCCACACCCCCATCGGTCTCTGCCGCCGCCCGGCCTCGCGTCCCCTGCCGGCGCCGGGCCCCGAGCCCCCACGGCCGCCTCCCCCGTCGGGCCCCGAGCCCCCCATCGACCTCCGCCGCCGCCCGGCCTCGTGCCCCCCGTGGCCATCGCGCTGGCCCTGCGCTCGCGCCCACTGCCGCCAGCGCCGGCGCCAAATCCATCCGTCCAATCCTAGGTAAATCCCCTCCTTTGGCAGATTAATTGATTTGGCCTCTTCGCTACTAGCTTGATGAGGTTCTTGGAGCTACTAGTGTTCTTGCATGTCCTGGATACCACTGTAAGGACTTGCATGCTAGCAAGTTGTCGCATTGGTGTCGTGGTATGATAGTGTTGTCTTCGGCAAACTTTGTCTAGCGGTTCTACATGTGCTTTCTCTAGAATTCAGATAACCCCCACTTATCCTCCTAGAATAAGACAACAATGGAAAGGAAAATTTACAATCAAGTGAACGAACAGAAGTACAATCGAGTATGTAATTTCTCTAGTGGGTTAAAAATTTGGAAATATTGATATATTGTTTTACAAAAAATAATAAGTTGTCTCTCTTCGTTGGTCTGTAAAGTTCAGTTTGAGGGGTTTTTTATTTGAATAAATATTCGTTACCGTATTCGTTCCGATTCGTATTTGTTCCGTATCTGTATCCGGTAATATTCGATTCCGTTTTTGTATCCGAGGTTTCCGATTCCGAATCCGATTCCAAAAAAAATATGAAAACAAATATAGTATAGCTAGTTTTCGACCGTTTCCGTTTTCACCCCTAGAGACAGGCCTGGATGAGCAGCAAGGAAGAGTTGATGACGCTGCTGGCGCCAGAGCCGTACACACCAACGAGCAGCTGATCGGAGCACGGGAATGGCGGCCAGAGTCCGGCAGCCTTGAGCTTTGCCACCCAGACGTTAGTGTCAGCATCCACAAACTGCATGCCCTCGCTAGTGCAGTCGACGACGAGCTTGCGGTCCTCAACCTCCTGGAGCCACCCGCCGAACGGATAGTATGGCACCAGCGCCACGCGATTGCCTAGCGGATGATGTCCACTGGGTTGCTGGCGCTGCACTTTTTGTCCACCATGGTTCATGAAGAATAATGATAATAGACCATAATAGACCACGTAGCATGTGTCCTGGTCATCTAGATACGAGAGGCGCTTCGTCTCGTAGGGCTCCGGTGCAGGGGAAAGGAAAGTGCCATGGCCGGAGCTATGCTTCTTGAATGGCTTATAATGTAAGGGTCTGAAAGCACCTAAGTTTTATATTGAACCACCTCTTGCTCAATGTTTTTACTTAAAACTAAGTATTTTACCAATTGTTTGCACTTTGAACCAATGGCCCACAAGTCAGTAGGACTTGTACCACACTCTCTTCTTTCCTCTGCAACTCTGTCTTCTCCACCTCTGGCTCTCCACCACCACCACCATAGGATTGTCCCTTGCCCTAAGTTTGAACTCAAAATCTATCTCTACTCTGCCCACCCACCCAGCTCGAGCCCCTCTGCTCCCCCAAAGCTCAAGCTTTTTTGGAGGAGAAGAACAATGGCGAGCTCAAGATATATGGCACGGACATCCACGAGCTAGCAGCCTCCTTGCTGCTCCTACCTCCCTCTAGATCCGTGCGGTTAGAGTTGGGAACACCTGCAACTGGCCTACTCCTACCCGTGGCCGCTGGAGCTCGAGGTCAATCACCATCTGCATTATCCCGAGGCTCAAGCTTCATCTCTTGATGCCTATCCAAAGGTCAAGCTCCATCTTTGCCTACATTCCCCTGAGGTCCACCTAGGTCTCCACCTATGCCCTCATGGCCCCTGAGCTTGACCTTCTCCCTCTCTGTTTCTTTGGCCTCAAGCTCGATCCAGTGGCAATTCTGGCTCAGGCACTAGGCTGTGGGGAGACTGTTAGAATAGATGTCGAATATACTAGTCCTATTAGGTTACAATTGGACTTGGAGTTGTATTAGATGGTAGGGGGTGGTGTTAGAATCAGACTATGTAACCCGGCAACCCTTTAAATAGAGAGAGGAAACCACAATGTAACCATGGTTATGATAATGTAGCGCAGGGGCGCAGGGAAAGGATGGCGACAAGGCCATGGACTCGTAGCAGCTAGGTATGCTATATTGATTTGGGAGGAGTGCTCATAATCAGAGCCCCGGAGATTAGGTTTTGGCTGAACCTCGTTAACAAGTATTGTGTGTTCCTATGTCATTGTCTGGCATGTCTTGGTTGATTAATGGCTGCAGAGATCAAGAAGATTAGTCATCGTTCCACTATATCGGCTAACTTTTATAAGAAGTGGTATCAAAGCCGATGGTTTTAATATTGGATCAAGTTGACATGCGAAGGAAAAAACACAAGGTAGGATCACGCATTGACAGGAGATCGTCAGCCATGACGATGATATTGATGGCGACAATGAAGATGTTGCGAAGGTGACGACCTCGTCTTGCGATCATACCGGCAATGGCGGGATGTGACCGGAAGATAGGGCCGGGTGTGACTGAAGACGACCGGAGAGATCAGAGGAGTTAGCGCTACGGATAGCGCGCCCGACGCATGTGGTGACCACGGATCCACGACAATAGGGAGGTTGTGGCAATAAGGCAAAGTCGACGAGCATGGTGCGACACGGCAGACGTGTAGGGCCGAGGACAACATGATCGTGGACAATGAACACGAGGGCTGCGACTGCGGAGCGTGCATAGGCACGAGCAGCATGTACGGAATACGTGCTATACACACAAGTAATGCAGAACTGAAGGGAAAAGCTAAGACTAATGTGGTAACTATTTCAAGTGACTTGGATAGAGATGGTAAACTTCTCACAATGTCAAGTGTACAGTCTACAGATGCGGAAGCGTGGATATTGGATTCAGCTAGCTCATTTCATGTAACACCAAAGAAGAAGTGGTTTTCTTCATACTAGTCTAGTGAGTTTGGTTTTGTCTACTTAGGCGATGACACGTGTTATCTGTTATACCCTGAAAATTGGCCTAATTAAAATAATATTGGGTAAATAGAAATACAAGAATTCACTGGAAAATTTGTCTGTGAAAGTGTTTGAATAAAATTTTGAAATTTTCCAATATTAAAAGTCCCAGTTGAAATTTTAAATAAATGCTTGGATGCTTTTATATTCCTGAGGTTTTGTTGGAATATTTTAAGAGTTTAAGTATTTATAATATTAAACTATTCATGTTTCGTGATGGTATTTACTTCTGTTAAATCCCCCATAATTTAATAAACTCTTTGAAATTTTCTCGGATTTTTTGGAGCTCCAGAATTAATTTTAGTGCAATAAAGATCACTTCAATAATTGATTAAAAAGAAAATGAAATCTTTTTTTTCTCCTGTTCGGGTCGTTACTGCTTCAGTCCCTTGATGCCTCTCCGTTCACCTCGATCTCTGATTCCCTTCCTCTTTTAATATCTGGGTGTCGTTCCTGAAACCCTAGAATCCCTTTGATTTCTCAATCCCTTCATCTCGGAATATTCCAATGTTTCAAATATACCCACGATTTCAAATTCCAAAATATTCCCCGTCTCAGATTCCCCGAAGTATTCACATATATTTTGGATATTTATCTATTTCTCGAATATCCCAATTTCTCGGTCAACGCAAAATATCCTCTATTTTATCCCCCAAATTCGTGCTTCCGTAAATATTCCCGATTTTCCTAATTCTGAAATATTTCGGATAATTCCTTCTAATATTCTAGAAATTCTCGAAAGGTTCTTATATGACGCAATTTAAGCATTTTTATGACGCATTTTTATTCTAGAAACCTATTTTTAAGCATTTTTAGGAAATAAACCAATTTATGACGCAATAAATAAATATTTTCGTGAAGGAAAAGGGAAAATACTGCATCAGCCCTCGGGAGAGAGAGGGAACACTATTGACACATGGGACCCACATGTCAGTGAGGGGAAGAGAGAGAAGGCACCACTGGCATGTGGGGCCTGTGAGTTAGTGAGGAAAAAAGAGCCGGTCAACCATGGACCGAGACCGCAGTCACGCCCTGATTTTCACTCAGGGATTTAAAAATCATTGAATAATCAATTTCTAAAATTTATATTAAATTGCAACGCAATTAACGAGCGAAATAATATATGAAAATAAATTTTCCTTTAATAAATCGTGCATGGAGGAATTTTTCTTAATTTCTCCATGTCCTAAAATACTCTCTAGAATTTTTCCTGATTTTTCAGAGCTCAACTCCTAATTTTAATAACGCAAATAGCATTTCAGTATTTATTAGAAAGTGGAAAAATAAAAAAAATATTAAAAACCTAAATCCCCTCTTTTGCAGTGGGCCACCGTCGGCCCACATCCTTCCTCCTTTCTCTCCCTCGGCCTTGGCCTGCCTCTCGGCACGACCCAACTCCCCTCCCGCCGTTGCGGCCCATTCCCACGGCCTAGCCCAGCCGGCCGGCCTGCCTGTCTCCTTGCGCTCGCCCGCTCGCTCGTCGCCTCCTCTCGCCAACAGGTGGGACCGGGGCCCACCTGTCGACTCGCCTTCTACCTCGGGCCGCCTATCCCGTGCCCACGTCGCCCATTTCTCCGCCGAATCCGCCGTCCCGCTCGCGCTCTCGTGGTCAAAGCATGGAGGAGGCCGGTCACCACCCTCTCCTCCACCTCTTCCCCCACTCCTCCCGCAGAGAGCGGCGTGGATTTGAACTCCGGAACCCCCACGATGTCGTCTCCCTCTCTTCTCTCTCTCCTGCCGCCATCGGCACTCCCAGCCTCAAATCGTCACCTCGAGGCCATAAAGAGCTCCCCGGGGCCCCCTCTTCCTTTTCCCCTCAATCTCCCAAGCCTGCCGAGCTCTCTAACCTCCCCTTTCCCGTGAAATCCATCTGCCACCGCGGCGCACCGCCTCCAGCCGCCGCTCGCCGCCACTCGAGGCAGCGCCTAACTGAGCCGCCGCTGCCAATAGCTTCTCTGCGACAAGGAGCCCCTCAGCCGCCCTCTCCCGTGGACCGATCGTCGCCAGACGACCGATTTCACCGTCGCTTCGAGGAGGACTACCGCCAAGCCTCGCCGCCTCCGTCGCGTCGCCGCCGCGTTCTGGGTCGTCGGAGGCCATCGCCGTCGCCTTGGCGTCCTCTGCCGCCGCTGGTGAGCTCGCCGACACCTCCATTTTCCCTTCCCGCCCTCCTCGTCGACGTCGTCGTCTTCACGCCGTCGCCAGTCCTCTGTCTTCCTTCCCCCGATCCATCTGTCGCCGCCTCGGTTTCCCGTCCTCAGCCCGCCATCGCGCCATCGACCGGCGTCGTCTTCTCCTCGCCGCGCCGCCCTGCCGCTGCTGGTCGTCGCCGACGCCTCCCCTCTGCCTCGTCGCGCCGGCACTGGCATCGCGCCATGGCGGGCGCTGCTCACCTCGCCCGAGCGGCTGGCACCCGGGCCCCATCGGCAATCTTTCCCCTATGGATGACAAGCAGCTCCACCGGTGATCCCCTCCTCTGTGACCGATGCATGGATCCCACGAAACTATGGCAACTTTTGGCTGGACAGCAAGTCCTTCTTCTTCGAAAACGTAGAAAATCCAACAGCAAATCAATCTGGTTCCCAACATTGAGCCCTAGCTGACCAAAATGTTTTTGTTCATGAGCTGCATACAGAAGCCACTGCAACTATGCATGATCAGACAATAACTCCATGAACGTGGGGACATATGGAATACATGGATATCTCAGATCCCATGTTGTGTTACGTTTCCCCACGGTCCATGTCATCTGACCGTAGCACATTCTCGCCTGGGAGAACATAGATAATCATATTGCATTTTGGTTGGGTGAATTGCAATCAAGTTAATAGTCCTCCTCATCCACGGCGACATGGGCCGGCCTTTTCTCTGGATGTCAATTTGGGCCCTGATGGGCCTTGTTTTCGGCTTCATCTGGACGATTTGCGCTACGTTTGGGCCTTTAGTCGATCTATCTCCCCGTCGACACCATCCATGTCGCGCCGGCCTCCCATCACCTGCGGCGACGGCGAGCAGCGGTGCCTGCGCCGATTTCCATCCATCCCGCGAGCTTCCGCCTCCGGTGAGCACATCCTCTTTCCTTTCTTTCGAATTTGCCATCTGGAAGCTAGGTTTTTCTCTTTGTCTTAAACCTTAGTACTAATTAATAATAACAGTTTTTCCGCCCAAAAAAAATCAAAATCTGGTGGGTTGCTCCTGACGGCGTCCTGAGCTCCGTGCTGCTGGAGGTGGTCCAATGATGACTCCTCCTGATCCTTCATTGGCAGCTCTCCTCCCCTCCCACTTCTTCCTTTTGTTGAATTTGTGACGAGCATTTTTTTTTTTAAGAAATTTCAATTTTGCATATACTAGCACACTGTCCGTGCTTCGCTACGGGATAAAAAGAATCATTACATGGCATGTAAAAGTCCATTAAAAATACATGGCATATATACTTTTGTTCAAATACCATACAAAATAAAAACTTTGATTGAGCTCAATAATAATTATGCAGATCAAATAATAACTATATATATGTCATGTATACACAATTTAATGAACAGCCGAGTTCCATCAAAGTATAAGTTAACCTTCATGCCCTTTCACCATACATGGTCAAATAATGGGCATGTGAATGCCAAATTGTCTAGGAAAAAGTTTATAATTTGAAAAAATCATTTTACATTTAAACTGACAAACAGATTAAATCAAACATACATACATACATAAAGCAAAAATATTTTCATTTTTCGAACATTACAAACTCCACTGCAATACACTGCTCTTCTGTGTCCCGATGGCAGTGTAAAGAAACAGAGGATTAAGTGGCTACTTGATCCCTTTGAAATCAAGTTGCAAAGTCATATGTCCTACTCCATACCACGAAAGATCTTCCAAGAGCTTCTGTGTTTTGTGCAGACATACATAAAAACAATCATTTTCTTGGAGACGTCATGAGTGACCCATTGACCCAAGAGTAGATAGGTCCATTGCTAAAAAGATTTGTTAATGACGCATCTGCATAGGAGAAAAGTTTAGTAAGATAATTTTCCCATCGTGGTTTGACGTGCTCGCCGGCAGTGACTCCATCTTTGCACACCACGCACTCCTTCCCTTCGCCCTCCTCCCTAGCACTACTATTTCTTTTTATCTTTATCTATTCTAAAAATAAAAATAAATACCCGTATATTACAAATAGGTGAATGCTATCTTAATTATATATATATGTACCCTGTATACATGAGTGTTATTGTTACGGGTAGAAGGAATTGATCAAACACACTACGTGGGAAAAATTGCTAGCATAGTTTTCTAGAAAATCATAAGCTGCAAATTTTGGAAATATAATAGGATGCAATCTGCTGTTTGTCTTGAGTTGCACAGAAAGCATGATCTGATTCGGACGCTGGTGTCTCGTATTGTATGGGAAGCATGATCCGAATAAGATGCAATCTCCTGGTGTCTTGCGTTGCACATAAAGCTTATGTCTTGTGTTACCTGACACATAGGAATCACAACAAACGAAAAATACAATTGATTCCGAGGTTAACGTCATGCTAGTGCTCACTAAGACAGAAACATACCAAACCAACAGAAGCTGGAGCCAAAGCTGAGTATAATTGGAATTCAGGCAGCATTATTAGCAGATGAATATTTTTACAGGAATATTAGCATATGAATTAATCTAGTATTAGCAAAGTGTCAGGATTTTATATTATTTCTGCAGGTAGCGGTCACTTTTGGAGTTAGTTTGTATTATTTGTTATTTTATTATTTTATTTGACTCATTCGTAAAGAGGAGAATTTTTACTGTTACTAATTTAATTTTTTTTTTAATTTACAAAACTAATTTTTGATTTAGATCATTTGCAAAACTACCCTCTTGCCGCCCTGGGCCACGGCGGGATTTAAAAACCGCCGTGGCCCAGGGCGGCGAATGGACCAGGGCACCGCGCCGTCACCAGACCGTGACGGCGGCGGTGAATGGCCCCGGGCCAAGAGCAAAAATGCCCGTGCCCGCACGGAAGACGAGCGCGGGCGCGGGGTGCGGGCGCGAGCACGGGGTGCGGCGACGGCGCGGACGCGGGGCGCGGGGTGCAGCGACGGGCGCGGGCACGGGAGACGAGCGCGGGCGCGGGGACGGGCGCGGACGCGGGGACGGGACGGGCGCGGACGTGGGACGGGCACGGGCAACGCAACCCCCGGCCGGCTGACGCCGTCGGCAGGCCGTGCTGGCGCCGTGGGCCTAGGCCATTCGCCGCCCTGGGCCACGGCGGTTTTTAAATACCGCCGTGACCCAGGGCGGCAAGAGGGTAGTTTTGCAAATGATTCAAATCGAAAATTAGTTTTGTAAATTAAAAAAAAAATTAAATTAGTAACAGTAAAAATTCGTAAAGAGGACGTATTAAAAATATTTATTTAGTTAGCCTAGGTTAGGGCTGGGTTGTATTGAATTCGATTGGCAGAATGATCGATGGGGGAGTACACGACAAATTAGTGTTGTGTGATCGATTAGGGTTCTCGGGAGATAGCCCATCAGGCCGGCCCATGATTTGGTCACGATGAATGATGGATTTGTGTCACGCAGGTCGCGTCAAAACCGATGCCCAATTGATGCTGAGCACGGACGAACAGATACGAGCGAGCGATCGGACACATGGCGGCGGTCAAAAAATTAGATACAATATTAAATAGTAGGATAAATAAGGCACCTCTTAATTTTTATAATAAATAAAGATATTACGGTTTGGGGATTACTATCCATGTAAAACTAAAGTATTGAATAGAAGGATAAATAAGTTAGCTCTGATGCTATTGATGCGCATGACAGTCTAATCACAAAGATTTTTTAACTAAAGAGAGATTTACGTGGAACGATCTAGCAGATGGGCCTGGCCGGCTAGGGGGCAGCGACCTGGCCTTAGCTTGCGAGCGATGCACTCGGAGGATCGTGTCGCGTGGGAGACGGATGAAGCGAGTCCCGATTGGAGTCAGAAGAAGCGAATCCCGATCCGACGTCGCGTGTGCGGGAACCAGGACGCGTGGGAACTAGGTGGGTGGCATGGCGTGCAACGAACCGAACCGATACACAAACGTGATCGAACCGATTCAGGGCCTTTTATTATTTTTTGGGCCTTTTATTTGTGAGATGCAACGTAAAAATCGGACATAAAATCTGATGACGTACGGACGACGTCCCAAATTGGTATCGCACAATGTACCAAAATTTTAGGACGCACTAAATTTAATTGAAAAGAACTTTAATTTTTATAATAATTAAAGATAAAGATACAGTTTATAGACACATGGTGAAGTCAACCAAAAAAACGTATTGGTTTTTAATTTAATTACATCTACATATATGAAAGCTGAGTACTTTCTTTGACACCCACGTCAGCCAGAAATATAGGTGGCATTTGATCGCCGCTACCTCCATCGCATCGTCAGTGTTAAAGCATAATTAACATGTAATTAAATATCCATGCACTGTAACTGTTCAGGAATGGGCATGTCCCTCCCGAACAGGTGCCAATGGCACCCATTCTCTTGGTACATATATGTGTACTAAGAACAGAGTAATCAATTAAGAAGAATAGAGATCATTCACTACTGTCAATTCTTAATACGTTATCACGCACGCTCTCTGAGCAAAACAAGGCCGAAGCCATCGGACAGAAGAAGAAGAGGAAAGGTAGAACAGAGAAAAGGGTGTAAATTCTTCCAAAAACGGTAAGAACATGCATGAATTTCGTTCTTCCTACCGTTTGCCGTCGGCCACCGAGCGACGCCGGAATCGCTTTCACGCCAGCCGTTGGGCACGGCGCCGCCCGGCTTCACGCCCTACGCCACGACGGCGGCATGGCTTGACCGTGGAGGCGGCGAGCAGCCGCCCCGGCTCCCTCTGCTTCACGCCTGCACCGGTGGAGGGACTCCTTCACGGCAAACAGCGACGGCCTGCTGGCGTCGGCGCGTCGGCATAGAAGGTGCAGCGACGGCCAGAACGCTGCGGCGGCGAGCCAAATGGCGGCCTGTGGTGGCGCTCCGGCCCGCAAAGGTGCGCCAAACACGACAGCGCGGCAGAGGAGACTTTGCGATGGCGACTGGGCGGCACAGCAGCGGCGCGACGATAGCCCGGCGGCGGCCGAACACGCAGCGCAGCGGCGGCGGTGACCTGCGACGGCGTCCTGGCCAAACAGCGGCGCGGCGGCAGCGGCCCACGGTGATGGCCTGCGGCGGCTGAACCGGTGCGACGACCGACCGGACATGGTGGCCCGCAAAGGCGCAGGGGGTCGGCTCCTCGCCGGCGGCGGCGTTGGCCGACCGCGCTGGCTAGAGGAGCCGCGCCCCATACATGGTGGCGGCGGCGGCAGTACCAGGGGGAGGCGGCGGCTAGGGTTGGCCCCCCTCCCCTCGACCCCCCTGTAAAGGCCATATGGGCCGGCCGCCAAGGCCCATCCCCTCCTGTGAGCGCGAAAAAAAAGGCCGAAAGGCCGGAGTGGCCCAGGCCCAGGTTGTGAATATTTTGCAGTTTAGGCCCTATAGTTAAATAAAACTGCAAAATACCCTTTTGTTTTAAGTATAAGTCAAATTATAACAGTTTTATTATAATTATAATCTAGACCCTATGAGTACTGGATTTTACGTAAAATGTTCAAAGTGAATGTCCATTTACATTCCAATAACATTTTATATATTTGAGACTATTATTTTATTGCAGTTAATTTATTTCCTCGCAATTTAATTATCAACCATGTTTAAATTTTGCAAAATTATTAATTTTTGTAAATTTAAATTTTGAATTACCATTAATTAAGTCATTTTACTTAATTCCATTGGAATTCATATACATAATATTACTAAAATTCCTCTATTTGTTGAAAATCATGATAATGGCAACTACTATAAAATATTTGTAGATTATACCACCAACATCTACTATAATACTTTATAGATTATGTCAACGGTATCTACTACAACTTGTAAACTATGCCTTTTGGCATCTATTACAACCTTTTATAGATTATGCCTTTTTAGGCATCTACTACAATTTTGTAGATTATGCCTAAATTAACGAGGCAACTCGTTCAAAATTAGTGTTTACCACCAAGACATAATTTTCGATAAACATGAATATAACTCAAAACTATGGAGACTAAAGGCATCTACTACAAGTTTTGTAGACTATGCCATTAGCAACGAGATACCTCGTCTATAGGGTTATATTCCATACTTGAGGTTTACACTATTATGGATGCAAGACGCATCTCGTATTCAGATATTTGCATATTATTATAACCATTACCATACAAAATTAATTTACTCCTTATAAATTAATCAATTCGTGGTATTTCTTACATATGACTAAGATGACCGCCAAAGAGTTTAAGATTCTCGCTCTTGATGACCACAGCTACCCTACATGGGCAATGGATGTCAAGGCCAGTCTAGCCACTCGGAGTATGTTGATAGTGATACTTGATCCTCCTGAAGGAGAAGCTCAGCCTAATATTGCTCATAATATGATGTATACTGTCCTATATATTATAAGAAATCATATACATCCAGATCTAAAGGCAGAGTATCTCTATGAGGAGAATCCACGAAACTTATGGTTAGCCCTCAAAAATAGGTATGAACAGCAGAAAGCTGTGATACTTCCAGAAGCTAACTATGAATGGGCACATCTCCGACTGCAAGATTTTAAGACAGTCGGAGCATACAATCATGCCCTTCATAACATTTGCTCAAAGTTGCGGTTTTGTGAAAAAGAACCCACTGATGCGGAGAAGATAGAGAAGACACTCTCTACCATGCTCCCTACAGACTGGGTCTTATAGCACCAATGGTGTGCTGCAAATTACCAAACTTATTCTAATCTGATGCACGTAATAACTCAGGTTAAAAAGCATGATAAACTCCTTTTAAGGAATAATCAGCAACGTCCTGTTGGGGCGGCACCCTTGCCTGAAGTACATACAAATATACATGATCAGAATAAACCGAAGTTCGATGGTAATAGAAACCATCCAAAGAACTTCAGGGGTAAACGCAAACGCAACAGGAAGCAAAGATCTCGTGGATTCCAAAAGGGGAAAGGCAATTTCAAGAACAAATCTGACATTTGTCAGAAATGTGGCTGTCACAGCCATACAACTAAGAAATGTCGTACCCCTAGGCATCTTATCAACTTATACCTTCAGTTTGTGGCCAAAGGCAAGCCTGCTCAAAATAAGAGGATTGAATTACACTTCAACCTCCAAACCGACAACACCGGTGGAGCAGGCTGTTCTTAGAAGTTTCTAGAGGAACTCAAGAACACTGTGGACCCTCCTCAGCAGGGTGAACCCATGACCACTGACAACATGCTTGTGGAGTTTGCTTCACAAGACATGTTTGGAGACCTTATATAGTCTCCCAATAACATAGATATTATGTTATTTATGTCCTAGTATGTGTTGTAATAATAGTAAGTTGTCATCTATATTGTACGCAAGTATACTACAATAATGTACCAAACATATTCAGTATTGAATAAATGTTTGTACATAGTCTATATATCTGACAAGAATTTCATATCAAATTCTTTTTATATATAAATTTACGGGATTCAATCTAATGGAGAAAGAATTATGCCTTATGAACAGTGGAACCACAAATTCTATCCTTTGTGACACAAAATATTTCTTGACTCTTACAAAGAGACAAAGAAGTGTTTTGACAATCGCTGGACGCGATGCAACGATAGTTGGCTCTGGTCGTGCCTTTATCACGCTCTCGATGGGTACTCAATTGACAATTGAGGATGCATTACTATATCCCGATTCCACTCGTACCCTATTAAGTTATAGAGATATCCGTCAGAATGGTTTCCATATCGAAACCCAAGATGACAACAAAGAGAAATATCTCTTCTTGACCAAAAACAACGAATATGGCAAACAAGTGCTTGAAAAAATTCCATCTTTATCCTCCGGATTATACTACACGTACACCAAGCCCATACAACATATTGCATATAAGGTAATTTTCCAAAATGTTGACACATTCCAAACTTGGCATGATTGCCTTGGCCATCTTGGTATAGGGATGATGCGGAAAATTATCAGCAATTCAATTGGTCATGCTTTTAAGAGCAACAAATTCCCACAATTTGCGGATTTTGTATGCACCTCATGTGCCACTGGGAAATTGATTTTGAGGACCCTCTTACCTTAAAATTAGAGCTGAGCTACTCAAAATTTCTTGAACACATTTAAGATATCGATGTGGCTCCATACATCCATTGTATAAACTGTTCAGGTACTTCATAGTTATAATTGACACATCTACACGATGGTCCAACATGTAGATTTTATTCACACAAAACCATATATTTGCCAAATTAGTTGCTCAAATTATTAAATTTTAAGCATAGTATCCTGAACATCGAATTCAAGCAATTCGAATGGACAACACTGCTAGATTTTTGCCTTCAATGACGATTGTATGGCTAATATGTTCAGCACTCCGATCCATTTGTTTATACACAAAATGGATTAACATGATCTCTCATCAAGAGAATGAAGCTTATGGCAAGACCATTATGAAATTGCAATTAACCGACCTCTAGTTGGTGACATGCGGCCTTACACACTGCATCATTTTAAATTCATTACACTGCAATCATACAGTCTCCTCCATTGCAGTTTGTACGTGGAAATTTGGCCTCAACCAAAGATTTTCCATCTGCGAATCGACAACGTTTTGCATATACCGATATCACCACCATAGCATACATCATTGGGCAGTGGAGACCAACATGAGGTATCATTATCCGTCTATTATAAATACCTCCGGTCTTTCCACAGAGGATTAATAAACAGCCCGTATGCTATTCACATTGAGGACAATTCCAGGCATTAGGGAGAGATACATACCACATAAAGAATGCCAGGAATTAAAAAGAGAATGTCAAATATTAATATTCCATCCTCATATCCACGTACCAAAGAATCTGAACCAAATAGTTCAAAACATCTTATATTTGCAACATATTGCAAATATTCTACCAAAAGCATTTACTTGTTATAAAGATGTCACAAAATCCCGCACCAAAAAGAGTGGAGGTACCAAAACAAAACCACTCAACTCCCAGAATAAAAAATAAGAGATGGAGAAGTATGGTCATAAGGGATACAGCTTTTTGAAACCTTCCGTGGACATAGAGGAATATCATTCCTCCAATCAGTAAATGCAAATCAACATCAAGTTGATTGACACCATATGGATATTTACTATCCAATGCCTTTGGATGTTTATCATCCAAAAGCCCAGCAAAAATTATGCACAAATTTCAGGTGCTGGGTCATAGGAACGCCATAACTTTGTTGTTTTGGAAAATAACATGGAGTTCAAAAGGGTTGATATTTCCATAAGCTATATTGGTTCCATTGAATCAATCATACAAAGACTACAAATTGTCGATATATACTCCTCAAAGTTGCCTTACACCTTTCAACTGGATCCAGACCAAAAGTCCTAGGCAGAGTGTCAAAACACTCAAATTGGGTCAAATCAAATGTGGTAATTAAAAAGAATTGCTCTCACTCAACAATGAAAAGTATTATCATAGTAATACATTCTTCTCATGTCTTTCTTACGAAAGCGAGGTGGTGAGATCGTGAGAACTTGTAGCACATGTTTTCACATAGAGACCAATATAACATACCGTTGGTATGTGTGGAAATTACGTTTCCATATCTATTGGCAGATCAAATGAGTTTGATAGATTCAGACAACCAAGTTCCCAATGGACTTCACATTCTAAATCAGAATACAAAATCACAATATATATTGTGTACAACTCAAGTCACCCTATGACTTGAACAATCAAGTTAATTGTAGTACAACTGACTATGTGAGTTCCTTCTATAAAAGGTAACTCCAATCATAATGATTGCCTATGTGTGTTCAGAAAGAAATCTCTATTTGGATTTCCTGTCATCTCAGCACATATTGATGATCTTAACATCATCAGAACACACGAACCAAACAAACAATCATCTTAGGAACAATTTTCTCGCTAGAGAAATTGGCCTTTAAGACGGATTCTAAAATGAAATATTTGGTTAAGACCAAATTACGCTTGAGTCTATAACTTAAGCATATAAATCAGTCCATCAATATCCTATTGATATTGTCAACCAGTATCTAGATGATATTGGACAATCATATCCATAAACAGTTGTGGTTATTCAATCCCTAAAAATGGATCAATATTTATTTAGACCCAGGGATAATATACTCTAGTGCCATTAAAGCGCTTATGTATCCTGCATATTGTAATAGGCCTGACATTGCATTTGCAGATACCTTGCTAGCTTAAAGTAGCGCAACTCCAATAACACCATTGAGTGGGAGTCAAAAATAATATCCATAGATATTTTTGTGGCACAAAACATCTTGATTCATCATCTGATAAATTAAGCTAAGATCGATAGTGGGATATGTAATACTGGCTAAAACTAATTCTCAGAATGGCAGATCATGTACTGATTTAATAGTGGTATAGTTTCCTCATAAGAGTCATCAAAATAGACTCTGTTGGTTACTTTCACCCATCATTCCGAAGTTTTGCATTCATATGAATGACTTCGTCGAGTAATTAAACACATGCAATAGTTATGTAATATTGATTCTATTGAATCACCTGCTATTTTCTATGAAGATAATGCTGCTTGCGTTGTTCAAATGCAGACAGGTTATATAAAGAGCAATATCACTAAGCATATTGCCCCAAAACTATTTTTCTCACATCAAATACAAGAAAATAGGAAATTAGTATCTTGCAAACTAAATCCTGCAATAACCTCGCAGATTTATTTACTAAGTCCTTATCAACTTCTACTTTTCAGAAATATATTAAGGAATTGGTATGCGACGGGGGAGTAAATCTCCTAGAGTAAACCTGTCCAAAGTAAATATTGCACTCTTTTTTCCCTCTTTAATAGAGGTTTTTAATGAGCCAATATAACAACGTAAATAAAATAAATAAATATATCATATCTCTGTTTTCTCCATAGGGTTTTTGAGGAGATATCAATGATATATAATAACTTCTCATATTTTTCCTATATGGTTTTAGAGAAGTTAGACTAGATTATGACCCTATGTTATAATCATTCTCTATGAGTTTTTTCTTTTACAAGGTTTTCTCAAGGAGATTTCACATATATGTCATATCATTTTCTCCTTATTTTCCCACTCGGTTTTTAAAGGAGTTTTAATGGCATATCTATAGAATGGTTTCTCCTAGTTTTTCTCATAGGGTTTTTTGAGAAGTTTTTACCAAGTGATGACTCAAGGATGATTACTAGATGATAATTGATCAAAGGGAGTGTTAAAGCATAATTAACATGTGATAGATGCCAATTGCATCTATTCTCTTAGTGTGTGTGTGTATATATATGTATATATATATAATATATTATATATATATATATTATAATATATATATATATATATAATATATATATATATATATATAGAACAGAGTAATCCATTCAGAAGAATAGAGATCATTCCTACTATTAATTCTCAATAGCCGGCATAGGGAGAGGGAGGGGCGCGTGGCGGCGATGCGGGGATAATAAGCTATGGGGCCGGTGGATCTGATCGCCGCCTGCATCGACTCCATCCGCCAGCTTTGATCTCTTCGAGAGTTCTCTTTGCCTTGGCTGCCCGGATTCCTCATTGTTTGTTTGATTTTTTTTTCGATTATGTGAAGAGCTAGTTTTATACGGATTTAGCTGATTGAATGCAAGAGGATTTTCCCAGAATTTGCCGTTTCTAATAATGTTAATTTGTGGTTTCGAGAAGAATCTTTGACTAATGTGTTGAATTGGAGCTATGGACTCGTTAAATATCCCATCTTTATAGCCTCTAAACGGAAATTCTTGTTTCTTTCTCCTTCTAAAACGACTACGAATTGTAGGAGCTGCCTTACTTGTTAAAGACTTGGTCTTCTTTTGCTTCTGAACTGACAAGTTGGTTTTATTCGTTCGTGATTAACTTAACCCGTGGAAAAATTTGAGAAAACAAATTCTCGTTTGATGATTTTGCAATGTAGACATAATAGAGAATTCATCTTCTCGAGCATTGACTATAGAAATTTTTTGAGCTTCTTTTCTGTCTGTTTTCTCTTCGCTTTGCAGATTGGAGATAAGATTGCAGATGCATCTAGTGTATTTGATGCGGGCACTCTGGAGGCATTTCAGTTATGAGGAGTTTCCCTTTGCTTCTTGAGCTTGGTGCTTGTGCAATTTGCAGCCTTGGAGAATGCATCTCCGCTTGATGCTGTTGAGATCCTTAAATCCCTTGCCATAAAGATCAATGAATTATAGGTAGTAAAGGATGGATATGGTAATAATACATACCTCCCAGAGTAGTAAGCTATTAGCAATGCCCGCCAAAGTAGCTTGCTAATTGCAATGCGTCCCAAAGTTGCAGTGAAGTCTGCTCAGTAGTAATTTATGTGTCAAACTGAATGCAGCATGTTGATGCACAAAACTCAGCATTTTTACTGTGTATCAAGCACATGAGCGGCATGTTTAGGAGAAACCAGAGTTGATTTCTGACCAAGAGTGGAAGTTCTCTAATGGCACGCTTGTAGCCTCAATTGGGATTAGCTATGGACTGGATAAGACATCACTGGCAGCAGTAATTTGGAGCTCTTCGGTAATGCTCATTCACTTTGATGCAGAACTAAAGCCAAAAACATGGAGTAGTTTTTCATAACTAATCAAATAGACAGTTTGGACAAAATAATTGCAGTTTTCTGAAATTTACTACTCTATATAATGACAACCGAGTATTTGTTAGTTGGTTCTCTTCCAACTCCAGTGTTTAAGGAATGCCCTGTAGGCTGTAGCATGACTGGAAATACTGGTATATTGTTCTGATGATCTGTGCAATCTATACTCTATGTGCCTGCAATCTTGAAATTTCTTATGACCACCAGCAGTTATTATTTGAAAAATACATTTTTTATGCTGGCTATGAAATACCTTTTTTAGTATCCAGTTGTTAGACACATATGCACAATAAGGTTTGGAAGTGGCATTTGTTTCTTGATTTCTGGCAACTTGGTTAAGAACCTTTTTTTTAGGGATAGTTAAGAACCTTTTTGGTCTTATGACATCTTGAATGTTGTGTATTTCATATTTCTTTTTCATTCTGAACTTATACATGAGAAGCTGGCCTAACCACCTTCATGTTAACCTTGGTGTGTGAACTCATATTTTTTTATATGAAACCATGATTTTCTTTGCTTATATATGAAAAGAAAGAAATATGATGGTTCTTTTATGACAATGGGCATCCTGCATGATCAAAATGTTGTACATGTGTTTGGCAGGCTGCTGATTGGCACTCAAGTTTTGCACATCCGGCAAGGAAGATTGTAGTGATTACATCACGCCTGCTTAGTGATGCACATTGGTATATTTTGCGCTGCCTGGGAAACCATGGAACTGTTTCACATTGTACTGTGTTGACAGCTATTTCTTAGGTGCTTCATCCCTGCAGAATTTCTTACTTTGATGCCTGGATTGCTTCTGAGTGCTTGAGCATCAATCATTTTTTTCCCTAAAATTATATCTCTGTTCACTGATAAATTCTTTAGAATTTTTTCTCTCTCGAGCTGAAGTTCCTATTATTTCTTTGAAGAGCTGCATAGTCCATATTGTTTCCATATTGTCATGAAGGTATCATATACTATACTGCATTGTTTGATTTTTTCTGTTCTCCGGTGGAGGGTCTCAACTCTCAAATATGTAATTTGCATTAACTTGCATGCTGTCCATTTGGAAGCTTATCTAATCTGTTATTTATTGTATGAGTAATCTTAATTTATTTTATTTGCAACCTGCAGTAACTTCTGTGTTGCTAAGCCAATGGCCGTCTTGCTTCATCCCATATTATAAGATTTTTTTTTTTTGCGAAACTTAAGAATTTTGTATTGAAAGCAAGACCATCCTAAGTTTTGCAAGCACAGGTTGGTCACTCAGCTATCTGATTCCCACTTGGACAGATGCCTTCCGAGAGTATTGAGACAGTACTTACTCACTCAGGACCATGAGGAACTTCTGAAGAAGTATGAAAAGTCAGACGAGCACAAAGATACCGTTCCTTACACAGAGAAAGATTTTACTCGGATGGTGATAGATACTCCAATTGGGAATCTGGGGTGCATTATGGGTCTAATTCTGAATGTAGCCCAACCAAAAAGGATTTGTTTGGTGATGAGTCAAGCCAGCTAAAAACTAAAGGGAAAAGGTTATCTGTAACTGTGTGTCACTTTCCAATTATTTTCTCTCCTATTTCCTCTTAAGACTTTTGTTTTGCCATCTGTAGGTACAATAGCTGAATCATGTTTGTCGAATCATCATGAGGATTCACTTAGTCTGGATACTCCCATATCTACTGGTAGATCCTTTTTGATGGTGATTGAGATTCCATGGAGTAACATTGACTGCTCAGTTCCTTTACCATTTGGCAGTAAGGTAAAGATTTATCATAAGAACATATTTCTTACTAGTGGTTCTTATTTTTTCAATCATATAACAACTTAGTGATCCATATTACAAAACATGTGTAGATGGACCTAAAGCTAGATACATTTTCACTTGGAGATACATCAAAAGTCATCGGGAGCTGATGATGGATATGCAAGTGAAGTCTATATGATGTTGGCCGTAATAAGAGATCGGCTGGCTTGCTGATCGTAGATCGTACGCTTGATCTCTTACTCCTTGCTTCCAGGTGACTCATTTCTCGATAGGATGCTGTCTTTGCCACGCAAGGAAGAGACTTCATCCTATCTTGTGGCCAAAATCACAAACTCCAAGCAAGCATTCTCAAGCTACTGTTAAACGTATCCCACTAGATATAAAGGTCCCTTTTGAAAAGGTCTTCAGCAAGGAAGAACCTAAGAGTAGGACCAGTATGTTACCGAAAGTATCATGTCATTTATGTCTGGATGGAACTCTCCTGAAATTGACTCCGAGTTACTGGCTACCTGATTACGCGGATAAAGCACATGTGATAAACTCAGCAGTCAACATGGTAATTTAAGTGGTTTCATTCCTATCCAATTATGCTGGAATGCACTACTTAGAATCATTACTAGACAGAGAGCAAAAGATGGGTTAATGCTGATTAAGAAATGGCTTATGAAGCTTTACAACATGAGAAGTTATCCTTTCCATCTAAAGGTCGGCAAGGAGAGCTTCTGTTTCAGAGCTTCATTTATGGTTCAAGATGCTCTCTCGAGACAGTTATCCTTGGTAAGAAATAGAGGGGTTATCCAATTGGCACTGGCTGCTGAAATGGCTCTCCAGGAGCTCAAAGTTCTCGCTGGGATGCTTTTACAGGTGCAGAGAGAATATTAAGTGTAACATCTGCAGAGACAATTCAAAGTCTTGGCAGTGAGCTTCATCATTTTATCAACACTAGCACTTCAGTGGGAATCTCACAAGCAAGCTAATAAAATGGAGTCTTTGCAGGGCCTTCTAAGTTTCCAGGATGTTTTACTTCTAACATTATCGGGTATATCTTGGCTGGTGAAAATTTTTCCTACATGGGTTGCTGGTGGTCCATTCTCTTGGGAAGATGAGCAGTCTTTGAAAGATATTGTGGTGGACTCTATCCTTGACAGGCCATCATCTGTGAAGTTCCAGTTCCTTGTTGGCTTGGAGAATGAGCTTGAAGCTAAAGCTAGACCTAAAGATGGTGACAAAGTAATGACTCCATCGAACCTTCTAAGACTACTGATGATTTTGATTGACCAATGGGATAGCTGGGATGATGATGATAATACTGATGATCAAAAGGAGGAAGCTTATGGGGACATGCACTTAGGTTAGAAGTACAAGACAGAGTTGACCAGCTTTTTAAGTTCTTTCACAATTTGTCCAGTATGAGGTTAAGGAACCAAACTCTTGGAGAAGGGCTAGCAGCACTGAGCAGATTTGAGACTGACATCTACTCAAGAAAAGGTTTGCTCTATAAGTTGCTATTATCTGTCTTGGTGAGGTATGGCATTCCTGGCTCGAATATCACTCATCTGCGTAGGACGTTTATTTAAAAGTGGACTGAGGAGGTTTGGGCTAGGACAGGTGAGTTTGTCATTTTTTTCCTTCCTTTGATATCTCTCTGTAGTTATCCTTTCTCACACTTAATACTATATGCAGTCTAAACCAAGCTTTGGCGATCAAAGCATTCTCATCATTTTTGTTGTGGGAGGCATCAATACCCTTGAGGTATGGTCATATTCTTTGGTTTTAAATATTCAATCATATGATTTATGGCATTATTTAAGCTCTGTGTTTTCTATACTGTTTGGTGTTTAAATATAAATATTTGTTTATAAACTACAGTAAGAATCCACAGGTTTGACCTATATTTCCTATATTTTGCTAGTGTATATGTTAGTGTGCCACTATCAGAATCATCAGTAGGTACACAATTCTATCTTCAAAATATCGGGTTATATTCCATGTAGAAAACATCAGGTCTTAGTTAGTGCAGTTTGAAAAGCTCATGAAATTGCACTCATCAAAACAAGGGATTGCAAACCCAAGAAAAAAAACTAAAAGGAACTTATAGTAAATTCTCCTTGTAAAGAAGAACAACCAGAATTCAGTAGGGGCAAAAATGGTACATATAATATCTGATCCAATCCGCCATCAAATCATATGTTTGTTGTATCGGTATACAGAGTGGGAGATGGTATATCAATATCTGTTGGATGTGGATTATCCAATATTTTGAACTGATTATCTGGTGCTTGCTATTTGGATTATCCGCAACTTTTCCCATCTATGATTGTTCCTTTTTCTGTGCAATTTGTGCTTATGTGCTGCAAAGTATATCCTAGTGTGAAATTAATCCTTAGCAATCAAATGATCTTTTTTTATTCAAGGTCCGGGAATCATGAAGGCAATATCAGAGAGCAACAGACCTGATGTGGAGCTTGTTCTTGGTGGGACAACCCTTCTCACACCAGATGACATGTTTTGAGTTGATGTTGGGCTCATCCAGCTTTAGTTAGACTCAAGCTTAACAGTTGAGAAGCTCAGTCAACTTGACACAACGCATCTGACATCATAAGATTGTGTTCTTGTTCCAAATGTGGCTGTTCAGATGCTGAACTCTAAAGATTGTGTTCTGATGGTACCAAGGGCAAGCTTCAGTAATTCATAAGCTCTGAAGGATTCTAATCACAACAGACTGCAAGTGATACAGTTTTGTCTTTTATAAGACAGCTGAAAACAATGACTTCTGCAAATCATCTTCTGGAAATTCGTTCTTGTGCTTGAAGGCTGGAGTCTATGTAACAGGATGCATACTGCTTTGGGTCAGTCACTGTATTTGGAGGTGAAGTTCAATATGACTACACAGTAAATTGGGTGTAATTCTGTCTTAACTTCTCTTGCCTCCAAGAACTGTTCGTTAACACCATATGTAAATTCAATCGGTGTAAATTGGCTGCTGATTTGAAAATCTTTGGTGTTCACTGGTCAGGAAAACTGTCAAACTAGGGGCAGCGTTTTAACTGAAAAAAAAATGTCATTGCTTAGTTCAATATCACACTCGCCAAAAAATGGCAAATAAGATAGGGAACAGTTTATTATGTTCCAGAAAACGAAATAAACATACGTGAGAAATTGACCTTTCTTTTTAGTAGGCTACATTTTCTGGTAAAACATTAATGGCAGCTTTGACAATCTTCCAAACGAAACGTCCAACTCTGTATCATTTCCATCAGTCTCCAACTAGAATCCTTTTCCCCCTCTAGTTTGGTGTTTGCATTATATTACTCTCCAATCCGCAACTCCACTCTGCTTCAATATGCATCGAAACAAATTATAAACAGAACAAGATTACCATGAACCTGGCAAATTGGCGGAGTAATCACAGCATTAGGAAACAACGATTAAGTTAAATAAATCACAGTGATAGAAAGCCTTGGAGTTACTTTACGGTCCTCTTTACTAGCAGTATTTTACTATCAGTATTTAACCAATAGAAGTAGAAGTATTTTAGAATGTTCTCTATTGGTTGGTAGTAAAATCAATCTATACCGTTCAAAATTTCTAATCTAATGGATCAAATTTATTTCTGCTATCACCTTAACTACTGGTAGTAGAATAATTTTTTCTACTGGTAGTAGAATAAATATCGACGGTTGAGATCACTTCTTAAATACTACCAGTAGAGAGCACTGTAAAGTTTACTCATAGAAATGATCTCAATCGTTAATATACGAATTCTACTATCAGTAGAAAAAATTATTCTACTATTAATGGTTAAGGTAGTAGTAAAAATAGATCTGATCCATTAGATCAGAAAATATAAACGATCTAGATTGATTCTACTATCAGTAGAGAGTATTGTAAAACACCTCAAAGCCTTGGAGAGATATGTTTTGGGCCATAGGTGTCGGGTTTCTATATTTATGATTCTTTTTGCCCCCCATAATATAAATGGACATGCACCCACAGTACTGTAGAGGATCTCAGGTTGCTGATAAATCTTTCCTAATAAGAGATATTATTCCCCATCAGTCGCTATTGTGCCCGGTCTATTCTGAACTTCGAGGAGGAAGCAAGTAGATCCAAACCATGCAAGGCCTCTTACGCTCCACCCTTACACTTCGCCAACACCTTGCCGCTGCCGTCGTCGGCTTCATCGCCGCCTCTTATGTTCCACCACCTCCACTGCTTGCAAATGGTGGCAGCCCTTCAAAGATTTTCTTTTGGGACCTGGAGGATTGTCCAACAGCAGTTGTTAGACAATAGAGATAGAATCCTTTTATGTTTATTTCCACTCCAAGTTATCGACGTGAACAGAGTCCAACTCTAGATGAGTTTGTATATAGGATTGCTGGACTTGTTCCTCTCAGACTTGGATCTTGTAACAAATTTGTACTCCCAGATGTGGGTTGTTTTCTCCATGTTCCTAAAGCCAAAAGGAATCTTATCTCTACTCATCGACTTGCTTTTGATAATCATGTTTTTGTTGAGTTTTCATTGTGATTTTTTTTGTGTTAAGGATCGAGTCACGAGAAGAACTTTACTTCAAGGTAGATCTCAAGGAGGTCTATCCTTTCCCGGCAAAGAGCACACTCAGATCATCAAGCGTTAGCCTCTACGCGTTTTCCAGAATCTAGATGGCATAGTCGGTTGGGTCTTCCTTCATCTGTTATTGTCAATAGAGTCCTTACAGATAGCAATATTCCTTTTAGTGAGTCCAATAGAGATGTGGTGTGTGATGCTTGTCAACAAGGTAAGAGTCATCAATTACCTTTTCCAATAAAGATGCGGCTTCTTTAGAGCTTGTGTTCTTAGATGTTTGGGGTCCTCCAGCTCAGTCAGTAGGAAGATTTAAGTAATACGCAAGCCTTATTGATGATTTCAGTAAATATACTTGGATCTATTTATTAAAGAATAAATAAGATGTGTTTCAAGTTTTTATCAATTTTCAACATCCGGTAGAGCGACAATTCAATATAAAGATTCTTTATTTACAAAATGATTAGGGAGGTGAATATCATAGACTTAATGCTTTGTTCCAGAACATTGGCATTGCACATCATATCTCATGTCCCCATGCTTATCAATAGAATGGCCCTGTTGAATGTAAACATAGATACATTGTTGAGGTATGATTAGCACTTCTTGCTCATGCATCTATGCCTCTTAAATCATAGGATGAAGCTTTTCTTATAGCCTCTTATCTGATAAATCGAACTCCTAGTCTGGCTGCTCATTTTCGTACACCTTTAGAACTTCTTTTTGATACTAAACCCGACTATCACTTCCTTTGTGTTTTTGGTTGTGCTTTTTGGCTTAACCTTAGACCGTACAATAGTCATAAGTTTCAATTCAGATCTAAGCGATGTGCTTTCGTTGGGTATAGTGTTCAACATAAAGGATACAAGTGTCTTGACATAGGTTCATGGCGTGTCACATATCCAGAGATGTTATATTTGACGAGACAGTCTTTCTTTTTGCTGATCTAAGGCCTAATGCCAAGGCTTTGCTTCATTCCGAAATTTGTCTTTTTGTCATTTTAAATCTTGGGGGCATGAATAATAGTATTCCTTTGTCAACTAATTATGCTGATGGTGGAGAGTTAAGTGCTGTGAAGTATGGCGCGACCACCGGCGGCGAGCAAACCGCTGCTCATGGAGTGGAAGTGTGAGCTTCGGCGGCAGAGTTGAGGGGAAAGGGAAGAGATCCCTTTCTAGGTGGATTGGGCTGAGATGAGCCATAGTTGGGCCTTTTCCCTAGGTCTCAGTTTGTGCCCTTGATGGGTCTTTATTTGGGCTTCAATTTGACGACATCTGCTACGTTTTGGGCCCCGCACTGTTGGGTTCATGGCCCTAAGTGGGCTTATATTTTCAGACGTTCGTGGGCTATCATGGGCATGCAACATTGGTTTTGTTGTATACTGTTATTCACCTCATGGATCTTTGCTAATAATGATGTTGCTAATTAAAATACTAGTATTGACAATGGTTACAGTTTCATCATAAAAATTTACAACTTTGTATTAAGATTTTTATGCAAATTATATTGCGTAGGTACAGGTCCCTGAATTTTATCTATTTTTTTGGACTTGATGCTCTTCCTTTTCTTTTCTTGAAAGCGATCTTCATATATAGCATATGCTCTCAATTACTCGATCGGCAGGGTCAAATTCTGAACTTTTACTTGAGAGACATCAGGTTATTCACCTTAATTATTGACTATCAATTCAATCGAGCAATGAGTTTGGAAACGACACCAACTTAATTAGTACGCATTGTGCTAAGATCTGAGATATGCAGATAAAGTGGCCACACTTTAGGGCCAGCTGATCGATCGATGTGAGTGCATCTTCTTCTATCTAGCTACTCGTAGCTTTTTTGTGTGTCATTAGAGGGATTAATAATTGCTGATTCATTCTGGAATGACTTGACTTGTCTCTTTTCTCTCTTGCCGACATCTCATATCCCTCTTATCTTTGTCGGCAGCTATCAAAGCAATCCAGGTCCATATATATGTGTCATGTGTGTGCATGCCTACACACTGTATCACTCTAACTAATCCAGCTTAATTAGCTCATCCTGCTGACAACTGTCATGCCTGTCGTCTCTTAGCTACATGCATTATTACTCTCATTCAGTAAGCTCTCTCTTCAGAGATCAACACATCATTTCATCAGGGGTAATTCAGCTAGCTAGTCCATCAGTTCTTTTTACTTTCTGAAGTTTAATTTCTTGTGAAATTAATTGTTTACTCAGCTGATCACTGTTGATCGATTTGATGACACGGCATGCACCTGCAGGTAGGTTTCGATTTGTGGATTAATTGGGCTTTTGCAGGTGTATATGTAGGGTATAATGACAGCTCTGATATCCATTTGCTTTTAGGGCTTGGCGCCATGCGAGTAATGCCGTGGGCCTTTCTAGCTCTAGGTAGAACATCGATGTGAGAACGAACTGAAGGAGACGGACCAGGGAGGCAATTAACCAGTAATATGTGATTGATAATGGTCACTAATATCATCTCAAATTTGATTGTCTCTGGTGCACTACTACAATGCTATATATGATCCTAATTAATTCTCTGGCCACGCCAACATCTGTATATTTTTCACAAAGAATACCATGACCATTTCTACAACGTATTAATTACTCGCTACATTCTACTTTCTTTTTCACTGAGGGCTTGTTTGGATATACGTAGGAATTAGATAAATCCCTTCTGATGCGAAAGAATTAGTGCTTAACAGCTGATCAATCCTTGCGCGCGCACACACACATATATATATTCCCTTTTGAGTAACTTTACGGTGCTCTATACTAATAGTATTATACTACGGTATTTCACCAATAGAAGTGATCTCAACTGCTGATATATAAATTCTACTGAGTAAAAAAAAAAATTCTACTAACAATAGTTAAGATGGTAGTAGAAATAAATCTGATCCATTAAATTAAAAATATAAACGATCTAGATTGATTCTACTACCAATAGAGAGCATTGTAAAATATCTCTTTCCTTTTAAGTAATTAATTTCTGGTGAAATTTATACAATTCAATGGAGCTAGCTGCATGATATGGGAGGGGATCGAATCAATTATTCGATTCGGTGACCTGACCATGCGTCTCTTGTCCGATGCTAATCCATGGTTTTGGTTGATGATGACGGCGACTAATTGGCCATTAGTATTGTTATGCCACTGTTGAAGATTCTCATGAAGGGATGGGTTTTCAACAAAGCAAATGAGTAGCTGAGCTGGAAAGCAAAGGAGGGTCTCTCAATATAATGCAAGGATGAGTAGTAGTGGTGAGCATGCAGGACCAATGTACACTACGGGCAGGCAGGCACCCTATAGCATCTAATCTTGATATTCAGCAGCATGGATGGATTGGGTGTTGGATTGGATTGGATTGGATTGGACTGGACTGGATGGATGGATGGATGGATGGATGGATCTTGAGGGCATACATGCATGCAGGTAGCTAAAAGCTTAGCTAGCTGTGCATGCATGTTGTTAATGTGTTTGTGTGAGAGACGAGGAGGAGTAGGGACACCATGGAATTCTTCCTTGTCTGGAGGCTACTGGCAAATGCCTTGATCAATTCCATCCATTCTAGGGCACTATGCACCATCAGGACCATCTCATTACATTGCATATATGGCATGCCTTTGATCTTAGCTTTAATTTTTCTTTATGGGCTAGCTAGCTTGCAAAAGAAAGGAAAGATGCATTGTTTTTCTTTTCTTTTTCTTTTGGTTAAGTAGTTGTAGTAGTACTGTACTACTGTTATTAGTCATCAGATTTTGCAAAGGACCATGCATGCATGTCATCCCCATTGGGATTGCAAATGCCTGTCATGTCATGTATAGTAGTAAGTGCAAGCAGATAGGGCAATGCATGCAGTGCACGCAATTAAAGTGCCCAAGTGTAGATGGAGAGATGATTATTCTGCCGGCTGGAAATTAATTCAAGTGTTTTTATACCCCCTGCATGCGTGTGACAGCACACATCCGGTACACGAGAAAGTCAATCAGTTAGTAATTATTTGTAGTACAAAATTCAGTCCTGGAGTTCAATTTGCATAATTTTTTTGTGGTATAATTAAGCCATCACAAACAACACGCATGTTTTGATTAATTTGTTCTGTTTTGCTCGTTCTTCAGTTGGTCAGTATGAACACCTGATGCATTCACATTATTACTACTCCTAGCTAATTAATTAACTAGCTGCTAGTCTCTGTCTCTCACACGGTTCGATCACTGTACATGTATTGCAAAATCAACCATAAATACAGTGATCGTTGCATTATTTTTTGGCTTGATGATCAAGAAGACTTCTTTGTACTTGCACGGGACACTTGAAACTAAACGTGATCGATTTCAATGCCTGATGACTTTTTACAATTTCAACTTGCACTGTATCAATAATACTGCCCTGGTAATTATGAACTCCTCCGCAGTTTGTCACGTACTTCTGAAATTGTCATACCTCAGTAACTAGAATCTATTCATATACTGTAGTCTCAAAACTTTTTCTGTTTCTCTGGAAGAAGGCGACCATTCATGCATGGCATGAACAATAAATAAATATCAAGAGAGCTAGCTATGCTAATTAAGCTAGACGCCAAGGGTTTTGCAGTCCTCTCAGTTGGTCCTGTTAACTAGTACTACTTAACTTTCTTCACCAGGAGGCTTTTGCATTGATGGAACAGAAGAATATATCACCCTCCACTAAGCAAAAAAGCTATAGCTGCATGCTATCTAGGCCATATATATATTATATTTTTTTTCTATGTGCAATGAACAGCACCGGGTGCTGGGTGCCTACACATGCACGTTGGGTAAGGGACAACTCAAACTTATAAAAGGATGCTACCTTAGCTGCATGATGCTTTACACACACAAACATATGAATTCCTCTCCCTTTTTGATATGCATATCATGTCTACCTATGCTTATATGGTCCATACACACATCTGATTGGTATCTAACACACACACACACACTTGCAGCACCAACACACATTCAAAGTGAATTTGTATGTCTTTGTATATATCATCTTTACTTTGTACTATATATTAGCCCCCCTTACATATCATATCAGAGATATAGGCCAGATTTATAAACTACTAGTTGCATGCCTGGATATATAAAAGATGCTTGTGCTTGCATGAATGACCATGCATGCATGACGGGTACGTATGGATGGGATACGTACGTCTAGTATATGCGCCGTATCGTACAGTATACAGCTAGCATCAGCGTCGTCGTCGACGTACGTGCATGTGCAGGTGAGGTCCATGCATGCAGAGGTCAACGTTACGATGTACTACGTGTCCAAAACCTGTACCAACCGAAAACGAAAAGTATATGTAGGAGAAGTAGTTGTTGTGGATCAAGATAATTATTCAGAGATCTGTAGTTAATTAATGTTAATCGAAGTTAATTATCACTATATTTTGCCGAAGATTCGATCGATCGGTGCGTTGCAATTGGGATTAAGTTTTAGCTGTGGTTTGGTTGGACTAATTGTCGTTGTCGATCTGCCGTGTTAGTTATTCATCGATTCTGATTGAGCACGATCCTACCAAACCCAACTACAGTCTAGGTATCGATGTGATTTCATCTCACCGTACCTATTTGTTCTAGAAACACATGTTGATTACAAATCAACACAGTGATGAAATTAGCTAGACACCAAGTGTGTGTTAGCTAGCTAGGTCTCTTACTATTAATATGCTAAGTCATGATCGATATCAGATCTTGAGTTCGACCCAAAATATTCTTTCAGTTCAAGTCGGGAACACACAATTACACAAAATTACTAAGCCGCCCTCATTAACATATTTTCCCTCTTCCAGATTGTCTTCTGAGATCGATGACCATCGAAACACTATTCAACATGTCGGGTAAAGCTTTTCCCGACATATAATTTGGCAGTGTTGCATGGAGTAGTGACAAGTAGGGATAAAAATGGTGATAGAAATTCTCAGATGACCGAGTATCGTTTTCATCAAATTGGTACCGCGTTTCCGACTCTAGGCATATATACTGCAGTTGCCACTAAACAATTAATTGTTAAATATGGGAGAACTGCTGTGGCACGCTACTTATCATAAGTAGCACACCTCCAATCTTTTTGACCGCCCCGCACGCATGACGCCAACCGCGTATAAATATTTTACTCGTCTTGATCGTCACAACCGTCCCACGCACGTAGTGATAACCGTCTGTAAACATTTTACTCGCGACTCAGATCGTGCCAACGCCCCACACGCGTAGAGCCAATCGCGCATAAAAATTTTACTCGTGCTTCAAATCGTCCCAACCATCCCCACGCATCAAAGCCAAATATGAGTAAACATTTTTCATGTGGTAATATTTTTACTGTCTATTGGCACCAAATAGGACGTGCCGCAGGAAAACAGCGCGAACTGTTTTCCCATGGAACCACGATACCGATACCAGTTCCAAGATGCAGCGCTGGTATCCACGAAAATCAGATATGTATTATCGCAAACCTTGAACAAGTAATTATACATATACCTTAACTTACGTTGCAGCTTCGGGCAAGCCGGAGACAGCAACGAACAGCACAGAGACAACGACAGCAGTGGAATAGCGGACTAAGTCCCAACACACAGGCAGCGGCTAGGAACCAGGACAAAATCCTAATCTTCACTTCTCCGCAACTCCAGCTCTAACTCCCGACGGAGAACTATATATATATATATATATATATATATATATATATATATATATATATATATATATAGCAAGAGTGAGTACTTATGTACTCAGTAAGCCAGGGGAACTTAGATGGTTGTTGCAGGCTTCAAAGAGAGGTTAGATATTTTGTAAATCCGTTTTGTTTGAATTCTTTTAGAATCTACTAAGTGTGTGCTTCTCAACAGTCAAGGCAAGGTGGGTCTCGCCCGATCGGAGTGAAAATGTATCAATCTTTGATTCTCTAGTTTTCACTATCTCAAGAGTTAACATCAATCGGCTTCCCGAGCCAAAACATTTTCTTCGGACTTCCTGAGTCCTGTTGTCCTCGATAGCCAAGCCGACATCATCGAACGACCCACGTCCTCGATGACATATCCTTCTCACGGTTTCCAAACCACACACACGTTTTGCAAATAGGGTAAAAGTAAAACTACGCTAAAGAATTACCTCACAATTTCTGTCCCTACCGTGGGCACGGCTGTTCAAACAGTTTTAACCTCTACAGAGGGGGGTAGACTTCACCCACACGATGCAACTTACTTAGCCACCCACCTTGCACTGTACAGGTACGATTAATGACATAGAGGTTTTTGCGACAAGGCATTTCCCAAGCCCTCTCAGGTTACCCTATGTCAACTGAAGGGGTCCACGACCAACCACAGGGTAGGTCCTAGACCATACTGTGTCAAGAACCCAGTAGGCCTTCCCCGACGCCCTCCTAGCAATCTACAGTCCAATGACACGCAAGGCGTCCCTGGGCGATTAGTTACTTAGCCAGGGGCTTCTCATTTACCCATGTGGTTGTATTGTACTATGCTCGGATGAAATTCCAAAGGAAATCGGTCCTTAAGGCGACCACACAGGCACCACACACCGGACCGGCCTTGTGTCGCGAATCTCCTTTTTGAAACTCATTTTCTTTTCACAAGGCACCGACCCAGGTGTCGGGTTTTTCAAACATTTCGTAAAACCAAGTTTTACCTAAGAATGTTCTCAAATTTTAAGTTTGAGGGACGACTGTCAGCACGCACACAAGAGTGCACGTATACCGAGGCACAACAGTGGTGGTTACAAGGGAACAGGATATATCAATCATCAGGATATTTAAATGCAATAAGTTTAGGAAGGTCCGCCGATCTGACTCGCAGATAGGACCACACCGACCAGTGCATGCCTAACGATGCAAATTTCGCAATCAAAATAATTTAATATTCAATTATAGGCTCGATTGATCAAAGGTGACTTGCCTTGCTCTAGGTATTCACGAGTCTTCGAGAAATCTCGGCGAAATCCGCTCCGAAACGAATTTCCGATGATCGATTACTATACTGAAACAATTAAAATCTACACAAAGGCCAATAAAAATACCCTATTTAGGACTACTAATAGTGCCAACAGATAGATCTCAATTTTAAAAAATTACTGGAGTTGGAACGGAGTCAATCGGAGTTATGGAACAAAAGATATGATTTTCCAAAGGTAAAAAGGATTTTTGGATTGAAGGAAAAGATTTAAAGGAATTTCCAGGGGAGAATATTCTCAGGAATATTCCCATGGGGTCAATGACAGTCGGGGCCCACGGGCCAATTGGGCCCACATGTCAGTGAGGGAGTCGAGTGGATGGGCTGTGGGCCGAGGGAAGCTATGCGGTGGCCCACATGTCACTGGTTCAAGGAGGGGTGGTTCACTGATGGCTAGGGTCCGCAAGTCAAGGAGTTAAGGGCGCACGACGTGGACCAAGCATGGGCCAAGGGAAATGGGCCCACTTGTCTGGCAGAGGGTTCATGCGAACCTGGTGTATGGATGTGGAGAGGGGGGTTTCTCGATAGGGCGCGGGGTCCAGACGTCAGTGGTACGGGGAGTGGGGAAGATGGGATGGGTGCATGAGTAGTCTGCGGTGGACCGAGGGAGCAAGGGCCCACAAACCGGTGACTCACGATCGGTGGACCGGGTGCGCGCATCTGGGGACGAGGTGCTGACTCGGCGCGCGCAGGACCGGGCGGTGCCGAGCTGGCCTACACGTGGTCGTCCTCTTCCCCGAGCTCCACAGGTGCGAGAGAGCTAGCGGAGATCGGACGGTGTTGCGGTGGCAGAATCGAAACGGTGAACGATGGCAAGCAGTGGTGCCTGCGGGGAGCAGAGGTCAAGGTGAACCATTTGAGCGGCTCAGATCCTCGGGAAACTATGCAGCAGTGGCCGCCGACAAGAAACCGAAGATGGGAGGGGAGAAGATAGAGTGGTGTCCAATGCGGCGACGAGGGGTGAGCCGTGGATATAAGGGTTGAGTTCCAATTCGGTGGATAGTGCTCTTCTACTCACATGGTTTTCACGGGGCAAGGGAAGGTCTAACCGAGGCTCACCGAAAGGGGAGGTCGGCGTCGGTGGAAGGGAGAGATCAGAGCCGAGGAGAGACAGGGACCACTGCGCGGGGTTCCCGGGTGCGCAGCGCTCCTGGAATCAACGACGCTCCAAGAGCTCGTCGGCAAAGGAGGGACACCAGCGTGGTCGAGTGGTGGCGGTGGCGGCTGAGGACGAGGGAGACGACGTGGCAGGACATCGTCCAAGAACCAGAGCCAGAGGGAGAGAGAGGAAGGGTTCTTGGGGAATCTATAGAGGAGCTCAGCTAGGTTGGTTCGGGGCATAGTAGGAAATTTTCCATGGTTGTGAGTTCCATAGCCCAATCATGGAGGTGTGAGCAGAAGAGGGCACCGCGGCAGGAGCTCTCATGGGCGGGGAAATTTTGCGAACGGCGGCGATCTGGGGGCCGATCAATGGCGGTGTATCGGGCGACCATTTTTGAAGTGGGAGCGCAGGCTCGCGAGGCCGTGGTGGGGTGATAATGATGCGGCGGCGTGGCTCTCTTTTGACCGGCTTGTCGGGGGCAGAGGCAAATGGGAGAGGGAGGAGGGGAAAAGAGATGCGACCGCGGCAGTCCAAGCCATGGCGGCTAGTGGTGGATAAAGGAGGGGCCGAGGCGGGGTCACCATGACGCGGACGGCCACTATGGCATTTGACCGAGCGGGAAACGGGCAAGGCTGAGGGGAGAAACGGGGCAAGAGACGGTGAATGGAGGAAGACAACGACCCTGTTGGGGCAATCGAATGGTTGCAAGAAAGCAAGGGGCACGCGGCGTGGATCTACATGGCTCAGGCGATCTCGCGTGACGAGTGGTGAGCGAGGGCATTGGATAGGCGAGCAAAGCTCCGAGACACGTGGCGGTGATCTGTCAGGCGACGGTCGAGAGCAGCGGTTAAGGAGATCGGAAGGTGGCTGGGAACTCGGGGACACGTGGCGTGCATCAGCGGGGCGCAGCGGGACGCGCGGTACGGTGTGGCGCAGGCGAGCACGCAGGGGATCGAACGGCGCACAGGGGCGCGGGGACGCGCGTCGGCAATCAGTGCCCACGGGCGGGGTGCGCGCGGTGCGGGCGTACAGAGAGGGATCGATGGCGTGGGGCGTGGGCTAGGACACGTGTCTAGAATCCGGCGGGGCGCGGGAGGCTCACTGCAGGTTGGCTGTGCTGGGCTAAGGAGAGAGGTTTGCGGCCCAAGAGGAACAGTTCCTCCTGGCATTTTCCTTGGGATTAATCTGAGGGGAATTTTTGGTGGTTTAAATTGTGGTTTGAATTCAAAATGTCGTTTGAATTCGGGAAAATAAATCAAGGAATCCAGGGGAAACTCAAGGGGCAGATTTAGGTATTTTTGGAGTAAATTTTGGATGTGAACTTTTTCAAATTCAAATTAAATTTTTAATTTGAATTTGTGGATGCTTGTGGGGATTTTTGGGGAGATTATTTTGGAACAGAGGTTTTTAAGAAGAGGGATTATGAGATTAAGAGCAGGAATATAGATTGAGATCCAGGCACAACTTACGACATAGCACACAAAAATCAAAATTTTCACGGATAGATTTTAGTAAAATATAGTTTAATGTCTCGCTGAAAGCGGGGTGTTACAGGAGCTCGTCAGGTAGAGATGGGCAGCGGGGATCCGGATCGAGCACCTCCCTCCGGTGGCCGTAACGATGGTGTGCTTGTGGGGGCGGCTTGGGGAAGCTGACGGCTCCCATTCATTGCCGATCTGCCTCCTCCGGCGTGGATTTGGCGGTCGGCCCCTCCACCATGCCGGCCTAGGGCAGTCGCGGGTGTGGGATCTACGCCAGGCGGCGAGCGGCCAGATCCTGCCTGAGTGGCGACGAGGTGATTGTCGCCCGTTCTAGGGCCCTGCCGTCCTCCGCCAACAGAGAAGCCAAGCAGAGAAGTGGGTGCTAGGATGGAGGAGGTGGTCGCTAGCGGGATCCGGGGTGGAGGCGTCGCCCAGCGGGATCAAAGGAGGACGAGGCTGCGGGCTCTTAGATCTTAAGCTTCTACACCAACCGGCAACACAGAGGAGGGCTGTTCCTATAGAACACGTCCAGCCTCTCCCATGTCTCTTTGTCGGCCGGTCAGCGGCCTGGATGCTGGGCGGCGGCTTCCTTTTCCATGGACAGTGACAGAGGTGATAGAGGAGCCACGCCGGCGACCGGCGAGGCTCAGATCCGACAGCAACACCTAAGGCATAATTGTTTTACTCGTACTGTGCGGTGTGATTTTATTGTATTATGTGTAATTTTTTTACTCTATATACGGATTTTGTACGATGGATTTAGTAAATAAATTATTATCCGTATTATAGCGGTGGAAAAATTTTTACTTCCACTTTGACATCATACATAATACCCTTGGTAAAAATATTACTTTGCAGGAATCCCTATTAGCGAGAATATTTTTGTCACTGGCAATTTTTAGGCACAAAATAAAATCTTTTTACTCGTATGACCATGCCGGATAATTTTTTTTTACTCACGGGACCACAGGAGGAGAAGCAGGATTTTTTCACTTCTAGGACCACCCGAGAGGGGAAGAGGGAGTGGCTCATCGGTGGTAATTATTTTACTGGGTATAGAATCTAGATATTGGGTAACCGAAAAACTAAGAAAGGGGAGTAGAGGGGCGCCGTGAGGCGCGCTACTTATCCTAAGTAACGCGCTACGCACTACTTAACGCGACCGTAAATATGGTTAATTTTTGACTGACCGATAATCGTTTTTAATTTATAGGGATGCTACATGTATCCGACCGTTTTCATCCCTAGTGACAAGCGGTTGATTTTTATTTTTCTCCACCACCTTGTTTTTTCTCAACCACTAAAATGTGGCCAAGGAATGCAAAATCCTCCATCGGCAAGCGTTCGATTGTGTGGTAACGAAGGCCATGGACGACGAAGGACGTCAAGACCTTGACACAGTCAGGGCCAGCCTTGTTCGAATTGTATTTTGCCTTTGCAGCACTGTCATGTTTGTAATGGCACTGAACAACTGTACTCATTTTCTGTGGCATCGTACAGAATAAGTTGTTGGGCTAGTACCCATCAATCCATGCATCCATGGGTCAGTCTAGTGCTAGAGACGGTGGTCGCCGGCCGACAGTCCAAGACCAACGACAGAGACCGGCCGGCCGGCCAAGATCACGTTGGAATCGTCGGATCGACGCCGACGACGCGAATGGAATCATTACATATTATGCATGCAAGCACAGACACCCAACGGCATATGCATGCAGGATGAGAGGAGGAAGAAGAAGGATTAATTATTAGCTATAGAGGAATTAAGTAACCTCATGATCATATCGATGGCTGGTCAATTGCGTCGCCCGGTTTTGCAGGGCTACCTGCTGCTGCCTGCTGCTGCTGCTGCTGCTTCACCAGCACACACGTACAATATATGACACGTAGGATATATAGATGGCGCCGGAGGATCGCCGTCCGTCGCTGTCGGCGGCTGGACCACGGCGGCCGCGTGCATGCATGCATGCTCACATGCATCGCCGTCGCCGGTCGCCGTCGTCGCAGCTGTAGAGACGTCGACGTCCGTACGTCCCCTCCCACTCACTCTATCCATCGATCGATCGGCATCCTTTCAATCGACTGGGTCTTTTTACAATTTATTCCTTTTTGAAATTTTTTTTTTGTATGTAGATCCTTCGTAAAACTTGTTACGAAAGTGGACGTATTGCTCGGCACCAATGTTATCGGCACTGAAGTTGAATATCAATGCCAAATAAATAGGTACCGAAACCCAATCTTGGTGCCACTGCCAGTCGATTTGGCGCTCATCCTCTTATAGATTTACTTTCAGATTTTAGAAAAACTGACAAATCAATTAATCACGATTCATTTGTTCTAATTTGTTTTTATTTATAAAAAACTTAATCTAGGATGAGTGTGTGGGTCCCTCACTCCTCCTCTACCCTAGGCTGTATTAATTTGATGTCAAATTTCTAAGCATAGATACTATTGATTTGCTGTCAAATTTTACGAAAACTAACAAATCAATGTATCATGGTTCATTTCTCCCTAATTTTTTTTCATTTACAGGAAGGATGAGGGTGTAGGCCCCTCCCTCCTCCCCACCCTATATGATGATTTGTACATGGAAAAATTGACAAAGTAACATTTGCTGATTTATTTCCTATAATTTATTTTTATTTTTAGGAGTAAGACTTAGATCTAGGATGAGAGTGTGGGAGATTGATTGAAGGAGGTTGGCACCATGGAAACTGGCACCGAGGTTTGGCACCAACATATTGGTGTTGAGATTTCTAACCTCGACGCCAAGGACTCTGGCGTCGAGTTTTTGGTTTATTGCTATAATAAGGTTTTGAAGGGGTCTATATGTGAAAGAAGTTTTTGGAAAGGGCTAGAATATAAAAAAAATCTAGTTTTAATCTATCCCCGCCATTTTAAAATTTTAACATTGTAGCTTTTACTTATATACATAACTAAAAAAATGATTTCTGCTGCCACTAGGCTTTCATTTCCACACACGGCTCAAATGAGCAGTGCCTATGGTGAAGCCTGAGGCCAGGAATGCATCAACTTTATGAATTTCTACAAATAGATGGTTAAAAATACAAATGTTTGGTTTAGGATAAAATTAGAATAACAAGTAATTTAAAAATACTTTCACATAATATTATGCATATCATATCATTATTATATTAGTATTTAAAAATACTTTCACATAATGTCAATATCATACATGTTAATAATATATTATAAACAAAATTAATGATCAAAATATAATATTAGAACCGTATAAAAAACTTATCCTTCTTATATATATATTTCAGAACGGAGTGATGGTGTACAAGAAAAATACAGTTAGTTAAAGTTTAGTTCCTTTTCCTTTTTGTTCCTGGCTTTTTTTGGCCGGCTTTGTGTCGGCGTACTACATAGAGTCGGTACTATACTAAGCTGGTAGCTAGTGGTACTAGCTATAGTTGCAGTAGCTAGCGAGCTACTAGCTGCTACATATAGTACACGTATTGGCTGATCGAGCGTACGTGAGTCCGGCCCACTCGATTGTACTTGTCCGTTCCAAAATACTCCCTACGTTTTAAAATATAAAAATTTAATTTATAGGTTGTTTAGCAAATATAAAAGTTAGGTTAAAAATTTTTTTAGTCACTTTAGTTGATAATTTTTGAATTTTAAATTGCTTAGATTTCCTATTCAAGCATATGATTGGCTTTAGAATAATTAAAATGATAGGAGTTGTGGGAATCTGAATATTTATATTATGGTATAAAATTTAAAATCTAAAAATATTTATATTTTGAAACAGAGGAAGTACAATACTTTTGAAGGTTTTTTATCGAGATTAAAGAGAAGGTAAAATAAAATAAAAGATGATTGTAATTGATTGTGATTAAAAAATAGATTGAGAAATTAAGTAAGAGATGATTATATATTGTTTGTGATAAAAGAGAATAAGTGAAGAAGTTATATTTTAAAATGAATTTTAAACTCTATAAATTTTTATATTTTATGACAGAGCGAGTATATGTATGCGTGCGTAGTTACACAATACTACAGGCCGGTCAATCATGCACTAATCAATTAATGCACCATCCTTTTAACCCCTGACTTTCGATCTCAATATAAAGTTTTTGCTATTTATCAGTTGATTAAGATTTTTCCACGATCATTGGTTGTTTGACATCTCCTCTGTATATAAACAAATCTAATGACGATTGGTAAGTTTAGGGGATATTTGGCTAGAGACCATATGAGATGTTTGGTTAGAGACCATATTATGTCAGAGTGAGTTTAGCGAGGTACTTTGACTAACTTAGACGGATGTTTCGTTTGTAGCCACATTTTTAGCATACTATATAATGTTAGTATAGATATATTTTTCTTAGCTGACTACTGGCCAGCTATTTCTTAGCCACATGTATGGTTGCTTAAAAAGTTTGGCAACTTGAAGGATGCAACCAAACTGGCCCTTTTTTTTTCCCTATGAATGGAGGAAACGGAGTGAGTGGACGAAACATCACCATCTCTTTGGTAACAGAGTGTAAATGTCTTATCTATGATAATGGCTAGCAACTAGTGAGAATGTTACTGGAGGGGAGTAATTAATGCAATGGACGTTGGGAGAGAGTTGTTTAACGATGGCAAAGAGTGGCATGGGAGAAAAGCGGTAGGGTGGCAGTAAGCGAAGCACTAGCGAGTTCGTTTGTAAAAACCGAATCTATAACAGTGGATTAGAAGCTAGATTTAGGAATAAGCGAATTTTTTTTATATGGTGGTGGAAGTTGTTTGAATATCAAAATTTTATTACGAAAACCCCCATCCGAGAACTGGTAATGATAAGGAGTTCTGGACAAGGTTCGTATTGACAGTAGTTGTATTACTTAATGACAAATCTCTAACTTCCTTGAAATTCTATTTCTATTATATGTAATATTTATAGAGATTAGGATTTTAACTCCGATAGATAGAATTGTATATTCACAACACCATCATACACAATCTGTGCTTCCCCACATACTCAGAGGAGTATATGATTAATTATTGTATGGTTCAAGCAGTTAGGATGAAAGGAAGTTCATTAGCGCACTACCAGATTTGAGAACAAGCCTGTGGACGTGAAACCATCAGAAAAACATATGTTTTATATCAGAAAAAATATTTCTATGAGTGGATCGACAGAAATAGCCAACAGAAAAATTCATTTTTTTCTGTGCGTTTCCTGACAAAAATTAATTTCTGATAGGTATTTCTGTGGGTTGGCACGCAGAAAATATCCACTAGCGTTAGGTTTATGAACTTCAACTTTTGACGTGGACTCGTCGGGAAAAATGTCACTCACCGTCAGAAAAAACTGAGTTTCTAGCTAAAAAAAACAGTGAAATACATGGAATTTGGATTAATGAATGAACATCAATCATCAATTCATACATCAAAATTTAAGCTTCCAAAGCTCACATGAATTGTCCATCCATTTTCAGTACCAATGAAGTCATTCAAACTGAGATTACACGACCACAAAAGTAGTTTTTCCAGGCAGCCAGATTTCGTTTTTGTAGGCAGGTGGCTCGCCCGCCTCTAACCAATGGCCTCACAGGTAGCAGTCTAAAGAGACTTGCTTGTGGAAATATTTTTTGGCGCAAAAAAAATTCTCACAGCCTGCGGAATCTCAAATTCACAAATTCCCCAAATTTGTCACGTAGTCAAGGTCGTCGTCGTTGTGGTCATCATCTCTATCTAGGTTGTCGTCGCAGTCGAGGATGTCGCCGTCGCGGTCATGGATCTGGATCGTCATCGCAGCCCTCGTCGCGCATCGCCGAGCACCACGGCCTCTAGATCCAACCGTGGCTACAGGAGGTCGTCGCCAGCGTAGATATGTGTTTATCTCCTAACCACCGCCGTCATCACACGGCCTCTGGATCCAATGTCCACCACGGCTACAGGAGGCAGGCGGTCTAGCATGGATCTGGTAACGTCGTCGAGCTGCTACCCTCGTCGAGCCACCCGCCGTGGCTGAGCCGCAACCCTTGCCAAGCCACCATCGCGTTGAGCCGTCGCCGAGCAGCAACCCTTGTCGCCATCGCGGAGGCTCGACCCCCACTAGCGTCATTGTCATCGAGCCATCGCTGTTGCCGAGCACCTTGGCCTCCGGATCTGCACCTCCCCTTCAGCCCCGCCACCGTTGAGCCTAGCCACGCCGTCGGATCTGTGGAGACTAGAGAGGGAGGAGTGGTTGGGGGAGGAGAGGTGAGAGATATGAAAAAAGAGTTAGCCGGGGGAGTGAGGTGAAGGAGATGAAAAAAAAAGACTTAGCCTCTTTGATTCGATCGGTCCATCTTTTTTTATACGGTGTCAGTGATTTTTACAGGCGGGAGGACCATTTTTAGAGACGTTCCCTTAGGAGAATCGCTTGCGAAAATAATTTTTTTTATAGGCGGTCATCCTAATAGGACCACCTGCGAAAATCAAATTTTAGAGATGGCTGTTGGCCAGCGGCCCTCGGTGCATTTTCACAGGCGAGTATTTTTTTAGTCCGCCTATAAAAATAAAATTAGGGGGAGGGGGGGTCACCAAAAATAGTTTTTTAGTAGTGTTAGTAAATATACAAAGGATTCATAAGAAAGTTCAATGTGTTCAGTTCCAATTCATCAAGAAGTAGGGACTGATCATTGATCACTGGTAAGTTAGGGGGTGTACATGTACAAGAAAAATTGTCTTCCAGTAGCAATCCAAGTTCTATTGTACTTCAGCCTGGGTAAGAAAACAAAAAAAAAGGTTCAATTGGCATAATTTTCTTCAATTATTACAAACTAAATGACAATGGATGTGAATACCCAGGTTATAGCGAAACAAATACAACAGTTCATATAGCTGTTATATGCTAAAATAAGTTGTAGTTAATGAGGACCTTGCAAGCTGAATAAATATTGCATACTATCAAATAACGGAGTAATCATCTTTCACATCAATTCCAGTCTATTAACTGCAAGTAAACATGATAAAAATAACTGAGTAATCATATGGCAGATCCACACTAGCTAGCTATTATCATGGTTCAAGCTTGCATTTTATTCATGGAATTCATTATTTACCACATCAATCTAGCTAGATGAAGCCAGAGAGTATGTGTTTATCTCTTGTATGCTAGCTAGCCAGAGAATAAATTTCTCAACTCTGTACAAGCATGAAAATGAAATATGAAAATTGAAATGGAAAGTGTTAACGCCAAAATTTGGTATGGCTCAATATCAGATTCGGTTAAGAAGAAAATTACAGTTAACTTACGGGAGTTGATCCAGAAGAGACTGAATCCAGGAGAAGCCGTGGAGACCACAGTATGGCTGTTAATTACTGTGTTTATTAATTAGGCAAGATTAATATTTTATCTTTAGGAAACCTGATCTCGTGTCCGATTGGGTCCTGTTAGTATTTCCTTTTGTAATTAGGAAATCGTGTATCGTGTCCAGTAAGGACTCGTATCAACTCGGGGTATAAATACGTATGCCCGGGTGCTTTGTAAGATATCTACATCAATCAGATCAATACAATTTCAGCGCATCGCCACCCTTTCGACGGGTTTTTGCTTCTCGAGCCGGGCTGCATCGGTTAAGTTCGACCTCCAGCGAGAGGGTAAGTCTCGTCACCCCGTCTATCTCATCGGCTAGGACTTCCTCGGTTTGGTCCGATATTCTAGTCGGTTTACGGTAGACGGCTTACCACGATATATCTGCTCTGTCTACGGCTGCATCGGTTTAGTTCGATCTCTTAGGCCGATCAGGTATATCACATCACGCGTGCGTAGATCTTATAGGCCCATCGGATGCGATTTATCCTCAGTTTGTGCTGCATCGGTTCGGTCCGACCTACTAAACTGTCGGCGATAAATCGCTTCCTGCTAGGTTGATGGTTTTTACGCAAGCGTCTTATCGGGATGTATAGCCGATAAGTTATCTTATTTTACATCACGATCGCATTAGATCTATCGGCTCATTGAGGTCCTGTTATCATTATTGGTCTGTGCTGCAATGGTTGGGTCCGATCTACTAGACTGGTAGTAATAACTTTACTCTTAATAAGCCGATGGATGTTCATGCGATGTTTTATCGGAGTGCTTAGCCGATAAGTTATCTTTTATTAAATACAGCCGATTCATACTGTTTATCTGTTATTTATTTCGCCTGCATTATTATTACAATCGGCTAAAGGCTAGTCAATTAGTTTACTCTGCCCACTCGGGCACGAGCACGGGTAAGGACCCGGGCACGGGCACGGGTGAAGACCCGGGCACGAGCATGGGTAAGGACCCGGGCACGGGCACGAGTGCAGACCCGGGCGCGTGCACGGGCAAGGTCCCGGGCATGAGCACAAGTGCGGGCAATGCTTTGGATACAGTTCTAGCAATTTTTATTGCAATCAGCCGATTTATTTATCCTGTTTATTTGTTTTATCATCGGTCTATGGCCGATGTTCGAACATGCTTTTGCAAGTTGGCTAGTGTCATTTTATTATTATTTATTATTGATTCATGCCATCATCGGTTTCTAATCGGTGTATAAGTGCTACAGTTCATATCGGCCATCGGCCGATGAGACGAGTCCAGATCGGCTTCCAGCCGATTGGCTCATTGATCTAATAGTTTCTCTCCTTGTCAATTGCAGGGTTAAATTGACTGGCACGCCTACGAACCTCAAAGATTTAGGACCTGCACTGGAGTTAAGCAGATCTCCCAGGCCTTCGCGTGTCTATAGACGCCGAACCAGGTCGTCGGCCCCCGGCGATTTTCGGCGTCAACACGTTTTTGGCACGCCCAGTGGAACACAGAGTTTCGACAGAGTCTCAATCTAAAGTTTCAACATGACTGGAAAAGAGATCAAGCAAGACAACATGATTCCAGTCACCATGGAAGATCTAACCGAAGAGCAAAAACAGCAAGTCGAGCAGAATATGGCCAACTTTCAGAAGCTTTGCTTGGAGTCTTTCGGTATGACGCGACAAGGGCCGATTCAGAAGACGCAATTTCCAGAACCAGTGCTGGTAGGAGAATCGAGCCGTACACCGCCTGAGAGTCCACCGATGAAACCTTTACAGGAGATGGTGAATGAAGCGGTTCATCACGCGCTCATCAATCAGTCGGGAATATTGGTGAACACACTGCATAATCTTATTAAGAAGACGGTGGATGGATCAATTGTTCAAGAGCCTACTCGGGGTCCTGTATACCTCCCGCCAAAGACAGAGCCAAATCAGGTTACTTATGGGATAAACAGAGACATACCGAAAAACCTGTTTACGCAGAACCAGACTGGGGGACAACAAGATATTCCTACTGGATACCATCGATCTGCTTATTATGGGGGTATCAACAAAATTATCCATGCGCTGGGGCCGATCCAGGTAGTTCCCAGAGGGAATATCCTAGACAGAATCGGCTACCAACTCCACTTATACAGTATCAACAGGACAACCCGAGGGAAGAAGATTTATCAACAAGGGTTGCAGAGATAGTGAGGGAGCAGTTCGGGATCAAGCCCAAGGAGCAAACATTTATGTATCGGCATCCATATCCCAAGTGGTTTGACAGAGTGCCATTACCACACCGATACAGGGTCCCGGATTTCTCTAAGTTCTCAGAGCAAGACATCACATCTACAGTAGAGCACGTTAGCCGATTCCTGGCACAGTGTGGAGAGGCATCGGTTGAAGAGGCTCTGAGAGTTAGGTTTTTTCCTTTGTCGCTATCTGGATCGGCTTTTACATGGTTCTCTTCATTACCACCGAATTCCGTTCGGGGATGGGCCGATCTAGAAAAACAGTTTCACAAATACTTCTTTGCTGGAATCCATGAGATGAGACTGACAGATCTAACATCGGTTAGGCAGAGACCAGATGAAACAGTCCCGGAGTACGTACAGCGATTCCGAGATGTCAGAAACCGGTGTTATAGCTTAACTCTGAGCGATGGGCACTTCGCCGACTTAGCTTTTCAGGGTCTGTTGGCTCCAATTAAAGAGAGGTTCTCATCGCAGGAATTTGAGAGCTTGGCGCACCTGGTACAGAAGGTATCGGCTCACGAAAGCCGATTTCAAGAGGCGAAAAAGGAAAAGTTCCAGAGACGAGTCGCTCAGGTGCAAGTTTATTCATCGAACTCAGACAATGAGGGATCCGATGCTGAGGTTGGATTGGCGGAATGGGCTAGAAACAAGAAATCAGTATCGTGCCCGTGGGTGAAGGACATCGGCAAAGAGGAGCGGTATGACTTTGATATCAATAAGGCCGATAAAATCTTTGATCTGTTACTGCAGGAGAAGCAGATACAACTTCCGCCAAACCACGTAATTCCGTCAGCCGAAGAACTGAAGAAGAAAAAATATTGCAAGTGGCATAATACGATATCACATCACATCAATGAGTGCAAAGTTTTTCGGCAACAAATTCAATCGGCTGTCGAACAGGGAGGAATCAAGTTTGAAGACAAGAAGCCGATGAAGATCGATGGGCACTCGTTCCCTGTAAACATGGTCTATACGGGATTGTCGTCAAGGACTCAAGACGATGAAGGAATACATCGAGGGTATAAATCAAGGATTACCTCATCGGATATGATAGAAAAGTATTCAAAGTATAAGGAACAGTGGGTTGAGCCAGAAAGATATAATCCGCATTGGAATTGCTCGTTTTTCCGATTCTGTTGGGATCAAGGGATGAGGTTGCCATCGGTTGAAGATTGCCCTGAATGCAGTAATATGGGATATCGGCATGATCAGCAGGAAAGGTTTTCGCAGGATCGGCCGCTTGAAAAAAGAGCATCGGTTTATAGCCGATTATGGCCGATCCGTGAAGAGTTCTTTGAAGAAAATGAAGAGGAAGTGCGTGAAAAACAAGTCCAGAATCCTCAATGGTGTCATAGCGGAATTTTCACAAAGAATCAAAAGAGAAGGGCACAACGGTTACGGCACCGAGAGCAACGGCAAGATCAGGGGGAAGCCGATCATCGTCGCAAGAGGACTAAGCAAGTTTGGCGAGTGAAGAGAAAAGACGATGAAGTTGATACATCGGCTTCAGTAAACATGGTTTTCTTTTTGCCTCGGGAATACAAGGCACTCTCATCAGACGAGGACAGCGATGAAGAAGTTTTCGCTCAGCTAACGTTGCAACCCGATCAAGCTATATTTGATAAACCTGAGGAATCAGAGCATCGGCATTTGAAGCCATTATATATCAAGGGCTATGTGAAATGGGAAGCCAATGATGAAGATGCTGGTTGATGGGGGAGCAGCTGTTAATTTAATGCCTTATGCTACATTTTGAAAGTTGGGGAAAACCGCCGAAGACTTGATCAAGACAAATATGGTGCTAAAAGACTTCGGTGGGAATTCATCGGAGGCAAAAGGCGTATTAAACGTGGAGTTAACGGTAGGGAACAAGACAAAACATGGAGTTAACGGTAGGGAACAAGACAATACCAACTACGTTTTTTGTCATCGATGGGAAGGGGTCATATAGTTTGCTCCTTGGCCGGGACTGGATTCACGCTAACTGTTGTGTACCCTCGATGATGCATCAATGTCTGATACAATGGCAAGGAGATCAAATTGAGGTAGTCCTAGCAGATCGGTCGACCAATATTGCAATGACCGATTTGCCGGTCTAGGAGGCCGACGGAGTTGATTGTTTATCCGGAAAAACATGGGAAGGGGATTATCTCAAGGTTACTAGTCAGGGGATACAGCCGATTCGGCAAGTCGGCTCCGAGCTGTTACTCTAATGGGCTTCATTGAAGACTTCGAGGGGAAATTGGGGCAAGGATTTACGTCGGCCGATGATTTAGAGGAGATCGACATAGGACCAGGAGATAGACCAAGGACGACGTATATAAGCAAAAGGTTATGCCCTGAACTTCGAGAAGAATTGATAACACTGTTGAAGGAGTATCGGGATTGTTTTGCTTGGGAGTATCATGAGATGCCAGGATTAAGCCGATCAATTGTTGAACATCAGCTACCCATTAAACCAGGATATCGGCCGTTCAAACAAGCTCCAAGGAGGTTCAAAGCAGAGTTATATGAGCCGATCAAAGCAGAGATCACAAGGTTGTATGACGCAAAGTTTATAAGGCCGTGCCGATATGCTGAGTGGATTTCTAATATCGTCCCGGTGGAAAAGAAAAATGGGAAATTGAGGATATGCATCGACTTCCGGGATTTGAACAAAGCTACCCCCAAGGATGAGTACCCAATGCCGATAGCAGATTTGTTGGTGGATGCGGCATCAGGCCACAAGATTATTAGCTTTATGGACGGCAATGCAGGATACAATCAAAGTTTTATGGCAAAAGAAGATATACATAAGACTGCGTTTCGATGTCCTGGAGCTATCGGCTTATATGAGTGAGTACTAATGACGTTTGGATTAAAAAGTGCTGGTGCGACTTATCAGAGGGCGATGAATTATATATTTCATGATCTCATCAGCTTTCTAGTGGAAATTTACATTGATGATGTGGTGGTTAAGTCTAAGAACGAGGAAAGTCATAGCCGATTTACGGAGAGTGTTGGAAAGGGCAAAGAAGTACGGACTAAGCATGAATCCCAATAAATGCGCTTTTGGTGTATCGGCTGGGCAGTTCTTGGGTTTTATGGTTCATGAGCGAGGAATTGAAGTTAGTCAACGGAGCATCAGAGCCATCAAGACCACGGAGCCACCAAGCAACAAGACAGAGTTATAGTTATTGATTGGCAAGATTAATTTTGTAAGGAGATTTATATCAAATTTGTCAGGGAGGATTGAATCTTTTACTCCGTTATTGAAGTTGAAAGCCGATCAAGAGTTCGTATGCGGGCCAGATCAACAGAAGGCATTTGATGGAATTAAGAGTTATTTGAGTTTCCCACCTGTTTTAATTCCCCCACAGAAAGGAGTATCGTTCAAGTTATATTTATCGGCCGATGAGAAATCCATCGGGTCTGTTTTGATTCAAGAGTTTGAAGGCAAGGAGCGAGTCGTGTTCTATTTAAGCAGAAGACTTTTGGATGCTGAAACCAGATATCCTGCGGTGAAGAAATTATGCCTTTGTCTGTATTTCTCATGCACGAAGTTGAGGCATTATATCCTATCGGCTGAGTGCACAGTGGTTTGCAAGGCCGATGTGGTTAAATACATGTTGTCAGCTCCGGTTTTAAAAGGGCGAGTTGGTAAGTGGATCTTTGCCTTGATCGAGTTTGACTTGAGATACGAATCGGCTAAAGCGATCAAGGGACAAGTGGTGGCCGATTTCATTGTGCAGCACAGAGGGGATTATCAAAATTATATGGAGCCGATCCCATGGACTTTGTTTTTTGATGGATCGGTTTGCAAACATGGATCTGGTATCGGACTGATCATTGTATCACCTCAGGGGGCAAGTTTCGAGTTTGCTTTTACAATTAAACCTTATCGGACCAATAATCAAGCAGAGTACGAGGCGGTGTTGAAAGGACTTCAACTTTTAAAGGAAATCGGAGCCGATATCATAAAGATTGTTGGTGATTCTTTGTTGGTGATCAAGCAGTTGTCTGGGGAATATGAGTGCAGGGATGATGTTTTGAGATCATATTATGAGGAATGTATAAATTTGTTGAAGGATTTCAAGATGGTACCAGTGGATCATATCCCTAGAGAACAGAATTTAGAAGCCAATGATTTTGCACAAATTGCTTCTGGTTATTGGCTGAATAAACAGGTTAATGTTGAAATAGCCGATAATGATATTCAGGATAAAGCCGATGATTGGAGACAGGAAATAATTGGTTATCTGCAAAATCCGTCGCAATTGGTTTCCAGGAAGCTTCGGTATAACGCTACTAAATATGTGTTACTTGATGGGAACTTATATTATCGGACTTTTGAAGGAGTTCTGCTAAAATGCCTGAATTTGGAAGAAGCCAAAGTGGTAATGTGCGAGGTGCATGAAGGCGTTTGTGGGACTCATCAATCGGCTCATAAGATGAAGTGGTTGCTGAGAAGAGTAGGGTATTTTTGGCCGACGATGCTGGAAGATTGCTTCAGGTATTATAAAGGATGTCAAGATTGCCAAAAATTCAGAAATATACAGCGGGCACCAGCATCGGCTATGAATCCTATTATCAAACCGTGGCCGTTCAAAGGATGGGGAATTGACATGATCGGCCAGGTTTATCCTCCATCGAGTAAGAGACATAAATTCATATTGGCAGCGACGGATTATTTTACTAAGTGGGTAGAAGCGATTCCTCTGAAGAAAGTTACGTCCAAAGAAGCGATCGAGTTTGTAAAGGAGCACATAATTTATCGGTTTGGAATTCCTCAGACGATAACTACTGATCAGGGATCTATTTTCCTATCCGATGAGTTTCAACAGTTTGCTGCCAGTATGGGAATCAACTTATTAAATTCATCGCCTTATTATGCTCAGGCTAATGGACAGGCGGAAGCTTCTAATAAGAGTTTGATCAAGTTGATTAAGCGGAAGATTGATGAACAGCCGCGAAGATGGCATACTACGTTGGCCGATTCGTTATGGGCATATCGGATGGCGTGTCATGGATCTACCCGAGTGCCACCTTACCAATTAGTATACGGACATGAAGCAGTTTTGCCTTGGGAGACTAACATCAGCTCTAGGAGAATTTCTTTGCAGAATCAATTGACAGCCGATGATTATTATAACTTGATGACAGATGAACTTGAAGATTTGGCTCAGAATCGGTTAAGGGCATTGGAGAGGATCATGGAAAACAAGGCTAAGGCAGCTCGGCATTACAACAAAAAGGTAATGAATAAGTCTTTTGCTGAAGGAGATCTTGTCTGGAAGTTGATTTTGCCGATCGGGTCCAGAGATAATAAGTTTGGGAAGTGGTCGCCTAATTGGGAAGGGCCCTATCGGATTAATCGTTGCGTGCCTGGCAATGCCTATATACTGGAAGATCTTGGGGGGACGGAGTTTGCTAAAGCGCTTAATGGGAAATATCTCAAGAAGTACTGTCCGAGCGTTTGGATTAACTCCTGAATCGGCTGGATGCGGCCGATTTCTAAAAACACTTCAGAAAGCCGATGTTTTGCATAGCCTAAAGATAGCCGATATCAATTGGTATCGCCTTTAGATTAAATAGACAAAAAATACTAAGGGACAATTGAAAGAAACAGGCACCAAAGCCGATCAAATTATGTTACAGCAAGAGTTAATCGGCGTGTTCCGGGGCAACATCAATAGTATCAAGGTTTTACAAAAAGTTCTGAATTGTTTTGATCGCGCGAAGGCGGATCTGGTCAATCTCATTGATAGCGCAAATGTCGTCTTCATCGGAGCCCGGGATGGTCTTCAAATTTTTGCGCTGATGAACGACTTGACGCACCGCTGCTGCGACCTTGGCCTCTTGATCTTGTATAGCTTGTGGCAGGCCGATGAGCTGGGATTCTGTTGCTTCAAGATCCTTGCGAACTTTTTCAAGTTTTGCCAGCAGATCGGCCTCCTTTTTCTTCAGTTGGTCCAACCTGGATTGGAGCTCTTGAGGGGCAGCAGCCATGTCATCAAGCTTTTTCTTCTCTGTTTGGGCTGACAGCCGATCAGCTTGGATATCTTGGGTCATCTTCTGTTGGTCAGCACGATCGGCTATGCGCTGCCTGAGCTTGATGAGTCTGAATCTGTGCGACTCCAGATATGCCGCGGGAGTCAGTGCATCAATGAGTTCTTCGGGCAAATGGTGTTCAATATCTGCAAGTCTTGCCCGGATCGGCCCGCAATCTTCCACTAGTGCATCGATTGGATTTTCCAGCCGACTGATGATATTCATTAAGTACTCGCGCACATCGGCTGGGAAGGATGGTTTGGTTGCCGCGCTGGTGGCTGTTGCTTCTTCTGCCTCTAAGTACTTGCCGATGTCAAAGGAGAACAGATCGGCTAAGGGCTGCAAATTGACATCAGTAAAAGAATCAGCGAAGAGTTAAAAAATGAAGTATGGATATAAGGGGTACCTGAGGTAGGGCATCGGCAGCTTGGGTGGCATCGGCTTCAAGTGGATGAGTAGGGTGTTCTTCAGAATGGCCGATGTCAGGCGATGTAGTAGGAGCAGCCTCATTAACGGCTTGAGGACTGGGTGCTAAGATTGGAGCGGCTGGAGAAGTCATCGGCTCGGTGTTTGGAGGGATGTCAGTAGAAGGTTGAGGTTCAGGGGCCGGTGGCTCGAGCTGAAAATGAAACTGATGAGAAAGATGGAAAACAGATAATGATGTCAAGACTTAGCACATACCCGAGGAGATGAGGGGGCCGATGTTGTTTGGGGAGTAGGTGACATCGTGACCGTGACATCGGCATTGTTTTTCTGCTTCTTGAGAGAAGGGCGATGCGCCAGCTTTTTGCGCTTTTGTCCTATCAGCCGGGGCGCCTGGAGGAGAGCCGATGGAGAGGGAGCATCGCGCCCTAAGTTCGGAGTGGCCGATGGGGGTTGATACATGATCGGCCGACCGCTAGTGCTTCTTGTTGGGGGCTCGACGTGGGCAGCCTGCAAAATTAAGAGTGAGGGATGATCGGAGATGGTGATTAAGGCTTATGGGTGTTACCTCGTCATCAAATTCGATGTAGTCGGCGTTGAGGCGAGAGCAGTAGTGGATGGCAGCTAAGTTGAATAGATGTCTCCTCCATTCTGACCACCATCGGGCAAAAAGTTTTGTGTTGGCGGTACACACATTCACCTCGGTAGTGGCGCCCAGGGGAAGAGATTCTGTTAAGGTCCGCATCCGATCGTACTCTAGGGCATTGTTGACGTTGCCCTGGGCTTGAAGTTTATCGATGAAGAATAGGCCGATCGGAAGTTGACTAAGACCAAGCTGACGGGAGCCGACCGATGGATGATAGAATTCATATGATGGTTGCGATCGGCCCAGAGAGAAGCCAGTCGGCAGCAGACATGGGGTAACGACCGATAGAAATATGGCCTTCGACTCATCGTCTTCCAGAGCGTCGAGTGGATTGAAGTTGGAAGGCATTTCGAATGATGATGCGTCATTGTATGCAAACCAAAGTGTGGCCTCCTTGGTGAAGCCGTAATAAAACACCTTGAACCATTGACTGAGTCCGACAGGTGTTATCTTGCCACCAGGAAGAGCCGATGCAGCTTCGCCCATGGAGATACATCGGCGGTAGGCAAGATCCTCGTCTTCTGTATGATCGGCTGGAAAGGATTGGTCAAGGAAAGAGGTCTCGGAAAAGGCCTTAGAGGTGTAGACGTTGAGCCATAGTTGCTCGAACCACCAAGGACCCCCAATATGGCCGATGGGCTGGCCGGCCGATAGCTTGATCACTACTTGATGAAGCAGTTGATAAGTGGCGCCCAGGAGGTACTGCCCCAAGGGGACTTGTTTCCGATCGGCCAAGCACTCTGCCAGACATTGCATGTTGGTCGTTGGGCCGAGGGTTGCACCACCAAAAACAAACCGTTCCAGCCACAAGTTCAAAAAGGCGACATGTTCCTGATCGTCGACTGGTCCAGTTCCTTTGTTGTGGATTGATATATACCTGGACCAGCCACCGATGTTCTTCGTCTGAAGCTGATGAGCAGGCTTGAATCGGAGCTTGAAGGGGTTGATGTAATTCGTCGTGTCGAGGCAGGTGAGCATAATCACATCCATCAAGGTAGGGGTCATCGGCCCGTGACCGAACATGAAGGCGTTGAGGGCGTCTGACCAGAAATATGAAGCCGATGCAAGCAGAGGTTCATTCCTTTCCATATCGGCTAGAGAAATATTGATGCAGTGGCCGATGTTTGATTCTTCCCAGAGGGTTCTCTTCGCGACCGATACTCTGATGTACCAGTCCCTCCACCCAGGAAGCTTGCTCGGCCATGATCTGAAGCTATTGGTCCAATCGCTGACCAACATGGCGGAGTTCTTGAAAGGAATGCGTTGGGTCTCGGCGCTGATGAAATCTGTGGGATCCTCGCTACCCATTGGGCCGTGATAGAAGAAATCCGGGTAATCGGCGGCTGAGATCAGAACTTGGTTCTTAAGGTGCTACAGTAAACAAGAACACGACGAAGAACAGGTGAAGAACATGGCAGATTGGATTCATCTAGGCTACAAAATCAGAAAAAACAGTCGGGCAGAAAGATTACCTCGGGGACTGCGGATGCTGATGCCATTGCGCCGGAGGAAGAAGAGCGGGAATCAGCGGTCGAAGAAGGGAGCTGCGACGGTTCGTCTGAGTTCGCCGGAGTTCGTCGAGGTCTTGGAAGATGAAGCGGTAGTGCTCTGGTGATGTGAAAGCGTAAAAAAGGCTAGGGAGACGAAGCGGTTTATAAAGGTATGATGACCGGGCGGGAATCGAGGCCGTTGGCACTGTTTCAAACAATTAAGGCAAGAGGGCTACCTTGGGCCGCCTTGGTATGGAAGGAATCTGAAGGCCCAAAATGAAAGAATTTCGAAGTCCTATAGAGAACTCCGAAATTGGGGGGCATATGTTAACGCCAAAATTTGGTATGGCTCTATATCAGATTCGGTTAAGAAGAAAATTATAGTTAACTTACGGGAGTTGATCCAAAAGAGACCGAATTCAGAAAGAAGCCGTGGAGACCACTGTATGGCAGTTAATTACTGTGTTTATTAATTAGGCAAGATTAATATTTTATCTTTAGGAAACCTGATCTCGTGTCCAATTGGGTCCTGTTAGTATTTCCTTTTGTAATTAGGAAATCGTGTATCGTGTCCAGTAAGGACTCGTATCAACTCGGGGTATAAATACGTATGCCCCGGTGCTTTGTAAAATATCTACATCAATCAGATCAATACAATTTTGGCGCATCGCCACCCTTTCGACGGGTTCTAGCTTCTCGAGCCGGGCTGCATCTGTTAAGTTTGACCTCCAGCGAGAGGGTAAGTCTCGTCACCCCGTCTATCTCATCGGCTAGGACTTCCTCGGTTTGGTCCGATATTCTAGTCAGTTTACGGTAGACGGCTTACCACGATATATCTGCTCTGTCTACGGCTGCATTGGTTTAGTTCGATCTCTTAGGCCGATCAGGTATATCACATCACGCGTGCGTAGATCTTATCAGCCCATCGGGCGCGATTTATCCTCAGTTTGTGCTACATCTGTTCGGTCCGACCTACTAAACTGTCGGCGATAAATCGCTTCCTGCTAGGTTGATGGTTTTTACCCAAGCGTCTTATCGGGATGTATAGCCGATAAGTTATCTTATTTTACATCACGGTCGCATTAGATCTATCTGCTCATTGAGGTCCTGTTATCATTATTGGTCTGTGCTGCAACGGTTGGGTCCGATCTACTAGACTGGTAGTAATAACTTTACTCTTAATAAGCCGATAGATGTTCATGCGATGTTTTATCGGAGTGCTTAACCGATAAGTTATCTTTTATTAAATATAGCCGATTCATACTGTTTATCTGTTATTTATTTCGCCTGCATTATTATTACAATCGGCTAAAGGCTAGTCAATAGTTTACTCTGCCGACTCGGGCACGAGCACGGGTAAGGACCCGGGCACAGGCACGGGTGAAGACCCAGGCACGAGCATGGGTAAGGACCCGAGCACGGGCATGAGTGCAGACCCGGGCGTGGGCACGGGCAAGGTCCCGGGCATGAGCACAAGTGCGGGCAATGCTTTGGATACAGTTCTAGCAGTTTTTATTGCAATCAGCCGATTTATTTATCCTGTTTATTTGTTTTATCATCGGTCTATGGCCGATGTTCGAACATGCTTTTGCAAGTCGGCTAGTGTCATTTTATTATTATTTATTATTGATTCATGCCATCATCGGTTTCTAATCGATGTATAAGTGCTACAACTCATATCGGCCATTGGCCGATGAGACGAGTCCAGATCGGCTTCCAGCCGATTGGCTCATTGATCTAATAGTTTCTCTCCTTGTCAATTGCAGGGTCAAATTGACTGGCACGCGTACGAACCTCGAAGATTTAGGACTGCACTGGAGTTAAGCAGATCTCCCAGGCCTTCGCGTGTCTATAGACGCCGAACCAGGTCGTCGGCCCTCGACGATTTTCGGCGTCAACAGAAAGTGACCCACTAAATACTTCGAGTAGTGCTCTACCAGTTCACATAAGACAAGGATAAAATCCATACAATTTGGTCATTCGGATAAAAGAGATTAGCTCAAAATCATTTAGAGATATAGAGAAAAGTCTTACCATTAAAAGTTCTTCCGTTTCAGGAAAACATAATCTTATATGTACTTGCTTTTATGATGGCATTGCCAAGTGGAAGGATCGACATGCCTACAGTGAAAAAAGTACTCCCTCCGTTCTAAAATATAACAACTTAGGACTGAATTTGACACAACCTAGTAGGCCAGTTCTATATTGCTATATTTTAGAACGGAGGTAGTATATATGAACTTATAAATTTTAATTTTTAGTACCATAAGAAATCACATACACCTGTGTTGCTTCTTCCCCTCTGCTATAATTCTATATACAAGGAAGTAGCAGAATCTTACGGTGGCAGCAGCAAGATTGTGTGACAATGAAAAGTTTCCTATGAAGAGATGAGCAGTGTTATCATAGGTCGAAAGTGTTAAATTTTTCATTACAAAATCAAGAAATCACTAATTCTATTGAAAGTAATTAAGTAAGTTGTTGCTTTTAAAAAAATTAACTAAGTTGTTCTACACAGGACAAATGCATGCTGCCAAGTGCCAAGGATAGCTTTAGGTGACACCAAAAAACTGCAACTAATTACGTGACAGGTCGAGTGTGTGTACACACCCACTAGCTATATATATAATTCACCGTAATCTGTACCGTCTGTATGGTCAAGAGATCACCGAACAATCAAAGGTAAGTATATGTACACATATACTCCTTTGAAAAAAAATAGAGGCATCCATATGTGTTGTACATGCAACATTCATTTTCAAATAGATAATGTTTTATAATTAATGCGTACACGGTACAACAATAAAACTTCAAATTTTTACTCACCAGCTAATTAATATGTAAAAAGTTAATAAGATTTAATATATAAAAATGATGTTACTAGATTTGCATAAAATGTGTAGTTAAATCTTAATGAGTTTTACATAAAACAACAACCAAACATATGCATTAAAGATTGCACCAACGTCCCAATTAAACGACAAGTACTTATACGCAAATAGCATACAGTTAATTACCGTCACTGTACCGTTAGCTATATATTGAAGTGAGGGATTACTTACTCTCTCTGTTCTAAAATATAAGTATTTTTAGACATAGAAATATCTAGATATATTTTAGAAAATATGTAGAAATACTTATATTTTAAAACGAAGTGAGTTATAAATTAAAAACAAGTATGACCGGTAACCAACTTTACATACTATAAGCGACCTAGCTAGCTAGCCTTAGGTATACTCCCTCTGATTTTTTTAATAAATGACACCGTTGATTTTTAATATGATGTTTGACCATTCATTTTATTTTAATAATATTAAGTAAGTATAATTTATTTCGTTATCATTTAGTTTATTATTAAAGAAACTTTAGACATGACTTATATTTTTTATATTTACACTAATTTATTGAATAAGATAAATGAATAAGCGTTACGATAAAAATTAACAACGTCATTTATTAAATACCTCTAAAATATTAAAAACCGGTAGTATATAAGTTAACTTGCACTTAACTATAACTAACTGTGTATTTATTGAAGTGTCTCACTAATTTGGTTAGTTGCTTAATTAATAAGATTTGGTTACTTAGCTTAGTTAGCTAGCTGTTGCTAGCTATAGACGTCTGCTAATTAAATGGCCTATACTTGATCACAGCCTACAATCATGTCTAAGTGCAGTCACATGTGGATTGGATTATATATATAATACTGTACTATCACCAACAACAATTTGTAGCTCTAGCTGAGCTAGCAAGGCCAGGGGAAATTTTTAGCAAGTGTACATATATAATCTGGGTCAGATTAATTGACAAGCTAGGAGAGCTTATATATAAACCTAACTACTTGGCGGAACTGAAAGAAATAAAGCCTATATAAACAGTGGATCAATTAACGTACTATTAGCTACTACATCATAGTAAAAGGCCAAGGTTGTTGTCTGTCTTGTGTTTTTCCGAAGAAAAAAACAACACAACATATAACTGAAGCTAGAAAGGAAAGGAAGAAAGAGAGAGAGAGAGAGAGAGCCAGGGGACAGTATTGGACATTCGAGATGAAAGCTGCATGGACCATCCATTCATGCAAGTAGCTAGCTACTGCTTGTAATGTACTACTACCAGCTAGATCAGTCTGGCCTTTCATTTCATTTCATTTCATTTATACTACTAGCTTTGTCCATGGAGCTAGGCTACCTAACTGGTCAAAGTACATATATGCACGATAGACTGTTAAAAGTTTGGCCGTCTTTTCCATGGCACTGCCGGCAGATCACCATGTAATCTGCTCCAAAGTACACCAACTAATTAACTAGCCTTACTTGAAGGAAATATCAGATGTGTGCCATGCATGCATGTACTTATGCTGGCCTCACACTCTGCATGCAGGGTCAACTGTGAGGCTGTGACTCAACAGTGTTTTTTTTTTTGGAAACCAGTATCATTGTTACTATCTTCATATTTTGCACTAATATGAACAGTAAACCATTGACCTAACTATGTTCTAGTTATGGCCCACATGGAGGTGACAGTGAGACATAAAATACAATATTGCTGAGTCGATTGATGTGTGTGTGTGTGTGTGTGTGTGTGTGTGTATATATATATATATAATGTAATGTAATGGTTGTGGATCGATCGAACAGGAGTTGGATAATTAAGCAGCAACAGCAGCTAGCTGATGATCAAATGTACTGTGTGTTTGGGCGACGATATCTCGAGCTGATCATATACGAATGCATGCATGCATGATGCATGATTGATCGATCTTCGTCCAACACGCGCGGTTGTTAAGGGATTTGTTCGCCGTCATTCCATCTCCAATGGCCCACTATGATGCCATCCATTTTTTTTTAGAAAATGGGATGCATATGCACCGATCGATCGACCGATCACATACAATTTAAGATAATTGAATTCCTAGCTTATTCGTATCTGAAAGTTTTCAAATTTATGCCTGATCTATTTGTGATAATTTATCTAATTAATTAATCTGTAACCGTCAACCATGCATGCATGATTAATTCAACTCTATTTTGTAATCGATCAAAGAATCAGTTGCGAATTCAAAAAAGTTCACAGGGAAGATAATGTCACAGACGTTATATTATGGGACAACGTTATACTTAAACATGTATTTCCTGACAGCTGCTACTCCCTTCGTTCTAAAATATAACAACTTTTAACATTGTCCAAGAATATAGTAGCTTCTTTATATATTTTCTCATCTTAACCAATCATACAACCAATTCTCATCTAATTTTTCTATTTAATTATACTTATTTTTTTTATAATAATATATACAGAACTTTAAAAGTTATCATATTTTAGAACAGATGGAATATTGTACATGCCAACAAACAGTTAATCGTACCTATATCTATATGTAGCCGCGTATAGATGCCTGCAAAGTTAGAGACGATATGAGAGTTAATTAACACGGCGTATATATATACATATATCCAGACGCCGGCCGGCCGGCAGTGCACATGGGTCACTCGTATGGAGAGATTAGACATCTGTTTGATCGGTTCAGCTAGATCATGAAAGATTAGTGAGAGGTGCTAGCTCTCGGCTTAATGCTAGAGAGCTAGTGGCTTTATTTGGGTATTGATCATGCATTAATATTGTTGACTGGTTGATTAATGGTGGAAATGTCAATCACACGTACACACAGACTGACAGACAGCAGACATGCAACAACCAACGGCTAATGCATGCTAATGCATGCATGCATGCATGGTTCCATGGATCGAATAGTGCAGCCGGCTGGCCATTATTAATTAAGGCTAGCTAGCTGTGATTATTGGTTGATGGACATGTAATAAAGCAATTAATTAGCTACAGCAGTGCACACTTAGCTACAGGAGTTCATCATCCATAGACTAGCTAGCTTGATGTGCAATCTCCGGGTCCCTCTTCAATATTCATCCTCTTTCGATGGAACCAGCTAGTAGAGATGCAAAAGTATTTCAAATATTGATGTGTTGGTACAAACAAAGTGTACGGGCTAATTGTTTTAATTAAAGCTGAATATGATTAAGTGACAAGAAAGTTATTTGAAATTAATGACAAAACCGTGTTTATATATGTGTTTGTAATGCTCTTAATTAATTACTTGGTCCACCATTACTTCACCTCGAAACAACTCCATATACAACTTCACATAATTAAATCTCTCTACAGTCACTATGTACCTCCTTCATTTTATACTGTAAGATATTTTGGTTTAGATTCTAAGTCAAATTTTTTTAAGTTTGGCCATATAATCCATATTTATAGAAAAATTAGCAACATTTACAATATCAGATTAGTTTCGTTAAATTAAACATTGAATATATTTTAATAGTATATTTATTTTGTGTTAGAAATGTTTCTAAGTTTTTTATAAATTTGGTCAAACTTAAAAGGTTTGATTTAAAAAAAAGTCAAAAACATCTTACGATATGAAGTGGAGGGAGTACGTCTTAGGTAGTTCCTGCATTATTTTTTCTTTCTTTCTCTTTTTTTAGCCCATGCTTCTTCCAAACTCATGCTCCCTCCGTTCTAAAATATATAGCTACTTTAGGGCATGTTTGGATTGGAGGAGAAATGGAGGAAAAACAAAAAACAAAGGAACCTAAAAAACTGTAGGAAATTTTACTGTAGCACCGTTTGGAGTGGAGGAATGTAGCAGAGGAAAACTAGAGAAAAAGTTTTCTTTCCCTACATTTCAGAGCAAGAACATGGGAAATTTAACATCCAGGAGAGCTACATTTTTTTTTCTTTTCCCATGCACCTAACCGTGTGAGGGTGATTAGAGAGAGTGTCATGGATATCAGGATTGAGAAGATAATTAAGGGCGTTCAGGTTTTAGATGAGAGAAAAAAAGCAACTTTTAATAATAAAAATTGCCGTTAAAATTTCCTCCGATCCAAACACCCATCTATCCATAAATTCTCATGTTTTCTATTCCCCTGTTTTACACCTACATTTGCATTTTATATTCATGTATTTTTTTCTCCTGCATCCAAACAAGTCCTTAGAGTTTGAGTTTATCCTAATTATAGCTACTTAGGACATGTAAAAAGTAAATTTTAACATAAAACTGTTTATCCTATCTTTAATGGTCCATATAATACCAACCAGAGTAGGCCTCCGCACCCCATCCACTATAATAAAAGTATTTTGATCTTGCATCATAATTCTTAATCCCTCCAAAAAAACTAAATAGCTAAGAGAGAGTACTATGGTACTTAACTATTTGCAGTCGCACATCCTTTCTCTAGCACCAATTGACACCCTTCACTGTGTCTCTTCTTCTCCACTGTCGGCCAGGTGGGATCTCCAATTGGATTTGTCATTGATGACGTAGTCATCTTGTCCTTACCACGTCACACAACTAAACCAGTGAATGACATCAATATTATATTTATTATATAATTAAAAATTTAAGATAGGTCGAAAAAAGTCACCATGTTATTTCAAAATGTTTATAAGCTTCCATATTAATAAAAAAATACATCATTATATTAGATCGTGGTGTGTAGATTATGATGGTGTAGATTCATTGCTAAAATCTATACAGAATACAATTGTATTGCGTATCTATGGTGATGGGAGATAAGATTTATATATCAAATTCAATTCTAATCTAAATTCCATCGTATACAAAATAAAATTGTATCTCTAAACAAAATATAAGAGTTATATACTTCGCGAAGCACGGGGGTTGCCCCGTGCTTCGCGACCGTTGCTACAAATTAGAAGTTTAAATGAGCGATCCAAACCGTTCATTATGATCTCCATATTAAAATAAGGTTGGAGACCAAATTTTATATTTTTTGAAAATTTTTTACTATTTTTTAGATAGGTATGAAATCTTGTTAATCTAAAGACTTCAAAACCGTCCAAAACCTATAAATTTGTACCCCTCTTAAAAATAGTAAAAAATTTCAAAAAATGTAAAATTTGGTCTCCAACCTTGTTTCAATATGGAGATCATGATGAACGGTTTGGATCGCTCATTTAAACTTCTAATTTGTAGCAACGGTCGCGAAGCACGGGACGATCCGTGCTTCGCGAAGCACAGTAGCCCATATATATATATATATATATATATATATATATATATATATATATATATATATATATATATATATATATATATATATATATAGGCGCCTCATAATTAGCATATATAAGTTAGTTTTTGTTTTTGCTATTTCTCAAAGATCGATTGACGTTCATAGAAAAGCACCGAGAAGAATGTGCTCAGAAATTATATATATATATGCTTATCATTTAACTAACTCAACCAATTATAATCAGTATACGTAGTAGTTATGTAGTAATAACGACCATTTGTCGTTAAGGGATGGCAAGCAACAACAACGGCCAACGTCAACAATTTGGGTGTGGGTCGTCCTGCCCCCCTCGTACTGTCAATACCAATGACAACTACTTCTTGTACGTACGCTATATTAGCTATCCTAGCTAGTTAGCTACAGGTAGTTGTACTATATACTCTACTCTCTTTGTCCAAAATATAAACGCTTCTAAAGCTTTTTGTGGGATTAATAAGAGATATGAAATTAAATAGGGAGTGGTTATGTGATTGGTTAAGATGAGAAAACAGGTGTAGAAATTGAATAATAGATAGTTATGATTAGTTAAAGATGAGGGAGTATATATGTGGAGAAGTTGCTATATAGGTTAGGATAACTCTTGAATGCTAGAAGTTACTATATTTATTTTGGGATTAAGGGAGTAATATAAATTAATACCGTGTATACCAGCAGTACCAAGGGTTTGCACTTTCTGTTCTAAATTTCTAAAATTTTGGATTTATTGGTGAATCCTGGTAGGAAGTGACTCTAATAGTAGGAATTTTGGAATTTGTTTGAATGCAGCGAAAATTTGTCTAAATTTAGCGAAGGTATGTTCAAATTTCATTTGCAAATTCTGGTCGTACGTCCCTGGTTTTTTTATGTGTGTGTTGTGAAATGCAAATTGAACCCTTGCTGGTACGTATTGTACATACAAACAAATAAGGAAGGCGTCACCAGGAATTTGGGATGTTTTTAAACATACCTACACTGTGAATTTAGAAACCAGGCTAAAAATATGGCGCCACTTTTTTAGGGAAAAAACCATTCCTGTGCTATTTTCCTATTTACAACTTTTTTGTTTGCTTGACAAGCACCCATGTTTGATCTGACCTAAATGCATCTGTACGTAAAGATAGGGGCAGAAGTATATACAAATTGAAAGAGAGGAAGATGAAGATATGTACTATATATTGATCGAGTCAATCACCGGCACCGAATTGGCGGTGTTGGTCAATATAATTGACGTTATATAAAATCATATCTCATGCTCAATTCGATGAACACGACGGCGCATATAAAAATACATGATGAATAATGATTCGATTTGGTATCGCGTCATTGGAATATATGGAACCATGCATGTATCTTCTTTGCTTATTATTTATCAGGAAAAAGCATTAAGATTCCTTCAACGGACGACAGCGCCGACCAGAGCTACTTCTGTCGGTCCAGTGATAAATTAACAGAGTAGTATAGCAAACTGACATCTTAATCACAAAATAATCAAAAATATGTCTCGGTGCTGTCTAAACGTTACAAGCTTTAATTTTTAAGGGATAGAGATGATAAATTATGTTAATGATAGGTACCAACATAATCCAATTATTTATAAATTAAGATCCTCACCTAGTTTCTGGTATATATAGTAGACCAGTAGTGATTTAAACTTGAAAAAATATTAGGCGCCTCATAATTAGCATATATAATTTAGTTTTTGTTTTTGCTATTTCTCAAAGATCGATTGACGTTCATAGAAAAGCACCGAGAAGAATGTACTCAGAAATGTATGAACTTTTAGAAAATGTAGTGTAAATCTTCTACTCCCTCTATCTCAAAATAAATTCATTTAGCCTCTACCATTTATCCGAAAATAAGTTCACTTCTACCCCCCTTAATTACCTATCCCTGTTCCATAAATCGAGGAGTAGTTCTATTCCTTCAGTACTCCTTAATTATTCACCTATAAATACTACTTTTTTATTAATGAGTGTTACTTTAGATTTTTTTCCCTCCGTGCTAATTTAATTCTCAATTGTTAAAAATGAAGTTATTTTGGGACACAAGTAGTATAATTTACCTTTACTTTAAAAAAATATGTACAACATAACTTCCTATATATTTATAAGATGTACTTGTATTTATAATATAGCATAAGTTTGCAGGAAATTATCTTCAAAATATAATTGCTGAACAATGAGTTGATTACTATTTTTAGATAATGGAAAAGTTTACATTTCCAGCATTAGGTGCGCATAGCCTAATTGTTCAAATAAAGCTAAAGACATAATAGTTTAAAACATAACAGGGACGGGATAAACCCTCCTCTCATGCATTAAGCTAAAGAAAAGAAGCAATTAACATTTTAAAACCAGCTGTTAATCTTCTACTAGTGCCACCCAAAGAAGGAAAGTAGTTTCTTATTAGTGATTGACTCTAAGTGTGTAGCTCCAACTGTAAATGATTCTGGTCCTCATTAATTACTCATTTTCGCTAGTGTTACACTCCAAACACATGGGTACATGCATTCCATGATATATCTCTTCATGCTGGATTACATTCTTATCTTTTCGCTAGCCAACAAAGGGATATGAAAATTGTGCTAACTAATTAAAGTTAATCATGCGATTAACGAAAGGGATCGATGGATCAATGAGGAGCTACGTACAGGGCCGGAGATGTCGATATGGTGCAGCATGGTGTCCGGATTTCAAGAGTTAAATTGAGTGTATACCTAATTTAAATAAATATAAAAAATTTTAAAACTTTTTAGATATGAACATTAACTTGTTTATTAACTAGTTCAAATAAGTTTGAACTGAATTTGAAAATATGTATATCTTTTTGTTTAAATTTTGATTTTAGATATGTGTCATCTAAACATATAATTAACTAGGTATGTAATATAGGAATGTAATATAGGATAGTAAAATAATTTTAAATTTAAGATATTTTGTTACAAGGTATGGATATTAATCAAATTGTTACATCTAGGTATATACCTAGAAATTAAAAAATCTAAAAAAATTTGAACAACACTCATATATTTTAAACCTTGAGATCCCAAACAGATGTAAGTGCACCGACAGGAAGAACCTAAAGCTAGCTCCAAGCAACTGTCGCCAAAAAGAAAAGAATTAAAGAAAGAAAGAAAAAAGATGAAGAAAAAGGCCCCTCCCCATTTACACATATGCCTCCAATCATCCCAAAAAGGCTCTCTAGGCTCAACGATTTGATTCTCTTGATTCATCATCGTTTGCAGAGACCAGATCGATATATTATGATCGCCTTTCCATCGATCACTAGTACTAGCACACAATCAGATTCCTTTTCCTATTTAATCTATGCCTGTAAAGCATGCATGATTTCTTAACAATATTCTTTTTTTTTCTAGAGAGTATGTGTTTCGACGTATATAGTCCACATACAACTACACTTACGCACCGCACATATGTAGATATGTACCCCTCCGTCTCATATTATAGAATATTTTGATTTTTTGAAAGTCAAACTTATTTAAGGTTGATCAAATTTATAAAAAAATATAGCAACATTTTTAACCCAAAACAAATATCCTATCAAAATATATTTAATTTTGGATTTGATGAAACTAGTTTGAGATTGTAAATGTTGCTACGTTTTACTATAAACTTGATCAAACTTAAAAGAATTTAACTTTTAAAAAATTAAAATGTCTTATAATATGTAACGTAGAGAGTACCTATCTTCTACATGTGTTTGAAATATTGTTGAAGGTATCGACCCCTTAAAGGTATGCATGCACATGGCCAACAAGATCCTGCAAAACGAGATAAGCCATTAGCGTATAATTAATTGAGTATTAATTATTTTAAACTTAAAAAATAGATTAATATAATTTTTAAAACAACTTTTATATAGAAAATTTTTGTAAAAACACACCGTTTAACAGTTCGGAAAACATGCTTACGGAAAATAAGAAATTTTTTCTCCTCAAGTAATAGTCCCGAATGGAGCCTAAACACACGTACGCATGTACTCGTAAAATTTGTATCAAATATAGAACTTATTTAAACCTCGATGTACTGTAAGTTTATAATTAACCATGGTCTCTCTAGTACTATTATAATATGAATGAGAAATTATTAAGGGATATATATATATATGGATCGAGAGTGGATAAGAATGGACTGAATGGTCTAGAATCGTAGCTAGATATGTGTGAAAATTTTAAAGAGCCGCCATGTTGGAATGCAAAGTTGATAGGATAATTAACAAGTTAAAGCGCCGATTCCAATATATAGGACGCTTCCTAGCCGGCGGGCCAGATAATATGCTAGCTTTTTTAGCGTCACACTTTGGATTATCTTTTCTAGGTGAATCAGAAAAGAGTTTTTTTAGATGGATGAGAAAGAGTATTGCTAGGAGTGGTATATATATATGTGTGTGAGAAGAACCGGCAATAATTAATACAGTCATCGACGTTTATAAGGGAAGGAATATATGAATATAAGTGTGTGGGGGGCTACTAACAGTTGCAGGTGCCTCTAGGTAGGGAATCTTTTCTCTTATTTGAACCTTTATTAAATAAATTTTAAAAATAAATAAATCCTCAAAATCTTTTTTAAAAAAATTAAAGAAGGTTTTTAGCCACACCAGCCAAGCTAGGACAGTAAGACACTCCACTCCATGAACAGTGGCAGACATGTCAGGTACTGTAGCACCACTATTCATAGCGTTCCAACATTAGCATAGGTTGACATGCCAATATTGTATTGCTAGTGTAAATATTGTCACATTATAATTTTACACTATGTGATAATATTGTTCTACCACACCAATTAAAATGATGTAGACAAAAATATTTAGATCTGGAAATAATTGTCTGGAGGATTTAATTTTAAATTTTACATTTGAAAAGGTGCAAGAAATAAAAAATTTCTCTAGCAACTTGGGACCGGCCGGGAGACAGATAGTGGACATCTGATCCAGGATTCTAGATGGGCGTGGATGTGAAGATGCATCGGTGGCCTTTGCTATACTCATTTCTTACTTCGCTTAATCCACATTGTTGGAAAGAAAACTAGCGGATTTTTTCATACAATTTTGGTAGAAATAGATTTTGAAAGAATTGCATTTGGTACATATATATATATAGAGAGAGAGAGAGATAGGCTATGGTGCTTCGCGAAGCACGGGTTGCCCCGTGCTTCGCGACCGTTGCTACAAATTAGAAGTTTAAATGAGTGATCCAAACCATTCATTATGATCTCCATATTAAAACAAGGTTGGAGACCAAATTTCACATTTTTTGAAAATTTTTTACTATTTTTTAGATAGGTATGAAATCTTGTTAATCTAAAGACTTCAAAACCGTCCAAAACCTATAAATTTGTACCCCTCTTAAAAATAGTAAAAAAAATTCAAAAAATGTAAAATTTGGTCTCCAACCTTGTTTCAATATGGAGATCATGATGAACGGTTTGGATCGCTCATTTAAACTTCTAATTTGTAGCAACGGTCGCGAAGCATGGGGCGATCCGTGCTTCGCGAAGCACAGTAGCCCATATATATATATATATATATATATATATATATATATATATATATATATATATATATATATATATATATATATATATATATATATATATATAAGCTTGTTTGTTTATTATAAAGAAGTTTCTTTATGTTTTTCTATCTGTTTGTTCTGTCAAGTGTTTATGCTAGAAGCTATGGGTTCTCATGATGCCTATGCGACATACAGGCTATGAATAAGAATTACCGAAGAGGTTTTTTTTATAGGGCTTTTAGCATAAACACTTGTATACGGGTTCTCATGATGTCTATGTAAGATGCAGGCTATATACAAGAACTACCGAAGAGGTTTCTTCTATAGGGCTTCTAGCATAAACACTCGTCCAGAATAAATAGACAGAAAAACTTAAAGAAACTTCTTCATAATAAATAAACAAGCTTACGTATGGTTTTCCTTTTCGGGAACCCCGAAGGATAATACAAACAAGCGTAACTTGCTTACCTTACACTAGTTTATATTACACTTCTTGCTTCAATATACTTGTAAGGTATATTGTTAGCAAACTACTACTAAGGCTAGAAAGTGGTTCTGCGCTCTGTCTGGAGGAGTTTCTGCTTCTTCGATGTCTGTCTTTGGCTTGTCCAACTCCTCCTTTTATAGAGACTGAGAGGAGGCTCGTCTGAGCTTCTTTCGTATTTTCATCATCATGATGCTTCATGAGCTGGCACACACAAGAGAATGATTCTTCTATTCTTACTTCACGGACGTCCTCTATTCAGCTAAAGTTGAGATATGTATATCTTACTTTTCGCCAAAAGTTATATTCTTCACAATATTCTTAGCAGAGATATGTCATTCATCAAAAGTACTACTGGATTTATTCAGCCGAGTCTGCATGCATTATCACTCCATGCTCGTAGAGTGCCCTTCTGAACTATTCTTCATTTTATCTTTGTTAGGTCATATAATTGAGATACATTAGGCGTGTGATTGAAAAATATATAGTATATGTTTACCATACCCAAATAATTGATAATACCTTATCAATTTAACTTCTTATCTATATTTTGTATTTTAGCTATTTTTCCTATTGGTCTGGTTGCCTATGACTTCTAATATCCATAGTATCTATCTCGGAAAAAGAGACGTCAAATTTATCATCATATGATTTTTTTTTATTTCTTCAAATTTTTCATTTATTTCTTGTTTTAATTCCCTAAATATTTCTTATTTTACCTCCTTCTTCCATTATGAAGAAAATTTTTTGAATTTTTCTATTATCCTCCAATCAATATATTCGCCATATAAGGGATCCGCTCTCTTGGTTAAGCATTCTTTATATATAGTTTTTTTAGATGACTCTTCTTCTTTTATATTTGCATAATATGTAGTCTCTAGAGTTTTCTTGTTCTTGGCTTTCTTGTATTTTTGAATATATTTATTTGCAGTTGGCTCTAAATAGTAATTTATTCCTAATATTTTTCTTGTTTTGCTTAATGCTTCATAATATCTTTATATTTTTTTTTACGATATACCTCCCACTAACTTTGCATCTATTTTTTGGCTATTATTTATTCAAAAGATATATAGACTCCTGGGAGCTTTTCGTCAAATACCACTATCGGCGAAATGGGACTGGGGGTCCCACGTTCTGCGGGGACGCGTGGCTCTCCGGCCACATCGGCTCCTCCGGGGGACATATCCTGCACGACCGGCGGCCGGCAGAGAGGCCGTGTCTCCCGCCGGTCGTCCGTGCCCGGATGCGTCGCCCGCGGCCCCGGGTGCTCGTCCCCGCGCCCGGACGCGCCGCCTGTCGCCCGGGAGCGCCTCCTCTGGCCCCGGGCGCGCGTCGCCCGGGCGCGGGAGCGCCGCCTCCGGCCTCGCCCGGGAGCGCCGCCTCCGGCCTCGGGCGCGGGTCGCCCCGGGCCCGGGCGAGTGTTGCCCGGGAGCGGGAGCGCCTCCTCCGGCCCCGGGCGAGTGCCGCCCGGGAGCGCCGCCTCCGGCCCCGGGCGCGTGTCGCCCGTGCCTGGAGGCGTCGCCTCCGGGCGTGTGTGGCAACCAGGCGACCAGACCAGCCGCCCGCAGCACCCGACAGGGGCTCCTCCAGGCGTGGCGCAACAGGCGGCTGCGGGCATGCGTGTGCTCCAGCCGCCCATAGCAGCAACAGCTCCGGCATGGGCGTCGTAGGCAGACGTGTGCACAGGAGAGCTCACCGGAAAAACTCTCTCTCCGTATTCTGGCACTGTGGACTCCCCTAATCTATAAAGGAGGATCCAAGCCACCGAACCGAAAAAAAAGCAAGCTTTAGCATTAGGAACCCCGAGCTCGGACCCTGACTTAACCCCGGGCTCTCCGACTCTAGCTCACTCTCAGACCTACTGTTCTTCTTCCTCAGCGCCGGCAAGCTGCCTGAGCTCACCTTGTAAACACCAAGTCACATTCATCCACCTGATAGCCAAAAACACACACACAGGAGTAGGGTATTACGCTCCGGCGGCCCGAACCTGTATAAATCCTCGCGTCTCCCTCGTGTGTGCTGTTCATCGTCTTCCCCGCGGGATCTCCTCGGTTCGGACGGTCCGGACCCGGTTCGGACGGTCCGGACCCTTCAGCCTCCGTCCTCTGCTTCACCGCGGTTGGACGGTTCGGGCCCGCTGTGGACGGTCCGAACCCCGCAGTCTTTTCTACGTCTTCTTCGCCTATCTTTCTGCTACACCTGAAGCCGGCTCTGCCTGAGAACTACTCCCCTGGCCGAATCTCAAAAGGGGGTCTCCCGACTTCCCGCTGTCGAGGGTTAATCCGCCGACAACCACATATATGGGTTTTTCTTGTATTATTTCATGGTCTTCTGTATCTAGCATAAATTTATTTAGCAGATGAAAATATTAAGCAAGGCTATTTAATATTGATAGCATATAGCATTTTTTTTCTCTTTTATTGTTATATTGGTACCAGAAATTGTCTAGGATACATTCCTGCACTTCGTCTATAGTTATATGGTTTTTTGTTTAAATTTATAGGAATTTGGTGGGAATATTTTAAGTTTTTTGTCATCTCTAAAGGTGAAGAATTCAACTCTATTATAGTTCATTGATTTCTTCATTCCTGCAAAATAGGTAAACAAGAGAGCAGATCAGTTAAATGGTTATTCTTTTCTTTAATATATTTAAATATAACTTTATATCCATTTTTAGTAATAATATCTTCAAATAAGATCCACCTTTTAGTAGAACTCTTCTTACTATTAAGCTGATTATAATATCTACATATTGCTTCAGAATCTGTCCTAACTGTAAATTCTTTTGAAACCTAGATAAAGTCTAAAAGCATTTATCACATTAATTATTGCAAGTATTTTTATATCTGTATTATTTATATTTTTTAATTTATAACTTCCATAGGCATATCTACATAATTTTTTTTCTGTTTTGAATGAATATTTAGTGGGCCTTTGTTTTAATATAGCACCCCAACCTGAGATGCATCCGTTTTAATAATGAAGTAATTATCGTCTAATGTTAATTCTAAAGGTTTTAAACCTCTGACCATTTTTTTTATTATTCTAACTAATCTAATGTCTTCAGAATTAAAGTATCTTTTACCATTTTTTCTTAATTTCGCATACAAAGGTCTTACTAATTTTGCTAAATTGTCTATGTAATTTCTAGCATAATTTATTATCCCTAAGAATTATTGTAACTCATTTTTATCATTCATGACATCAGAAAATTGTAAAATTTTCTTAGCAATATGCTCTTGTAAATGTTTTTTTCCCTCTCCTATCTCATGACCAAGGAAATTGATTTTTCCCTTGCAAATTTTTATTTTTTTCTTGGATAGAATTAATCCATTTTGTTTTACTTTCCTAAAAAATATTTTCAGGTGAGCAATATGCTCCTTATATGTTTTTGAGAAAACTAACAAGCCATCTGTATAGACTAACATAAATTCTTAATTTTAGTCACTATGAATGGCTTGTTATGTCATTAGAATTAAAAAATATCCCTGTCTTTTATATATATATATATATATATATATATATATATATGTGTGTGTGTGTGTGTGTGTGTGTGTGTGAGAGAGAGAGAGATCGAACACGGCATGCAGGCCATTATATTGCCGGACGACCGATGTTGCTACCTGCATGTAGGACGACAGGACGATATATAATTGGTCTTATTAGCTAGTTCGATCGATATGTTATATATGCGAGCTCACATGCAAAAGAAAATCAACATCAGTTTAATTATATATGGAGAGAAAGCACAATCTTTTTAAAAAAAATTTGAACGCAGTGGTGGCTACGTTTCTACACGTACGTACGTACGTAGTATACGTGCATGTTTGCCTTTTCAAAGTTTCAGGTTTGTTGAGCTTTCAATTTACACTTGTACATGCATCGGTAGCGTTAGCAATGGCATCGTCGATCCCCTCCAAGATACTAACCGACTATAACAAAAAATTATGGTGGTCCTGCATAACTTCACCCATCAGAGTTTTAAGTTATATAGTGAGGTTAGTAATTAATTAATTTGCTGTGTCGACCTTTTTTTTAGCGTGTGTTAAAGGGAGTATACTTGTGGGAGAGCGTGTGGTGTACATGTGTATATGTTTTTCATGTGCAATGAAAAATTAATTAATCAATTAATTATACTACTGAATGATGTATTTATACAGGTATATTGATATATTGGCAATTAGTAATCATAGTTTTAATTAGTGAGGTTAGCAACAATTTGCTGCTGACATTCATCTTTCTATCGTGCGTTAAGAAGCGTACTTGTGGGAGTGCGCGGTGTGCATGCGTATGTGTATTTTCATGTGCAATCAAAAATTAATTAATTATACTACTGAATGATGTAATATATATATATATATATTGATATTGGCAATTAATCATCGTTTGTGTGTACATGTACTTGCATCTATCTCTACGTACGTACTCGAGCGATTTAGTGGTTAGAACGTACAATATATAGCAGATTAATCATGCTAATTAATCATCACTACACTGTAGAGAAGATGTGCGTTGAGTATATGAACAAGCATGCAGGACAAAGAATGAACTATAGCACAGATCAAGGGTCTGACAGTATACATGGCTGCATGCTGTCCCCCGGGCCGGTATAATCTAACAGCGTCGTACGTATGCTGCTGGATTCAACAAATAATTGAGACACACTATCTATCTATCGACCGAGTTTTCTTAGGCTACTCCTAATAGAGAGTTTTATAAAGTTTTATTCTTATTAATTATTATACCACATAAGATTTTCCGATGATATGATATCAAATTTAAGGAGAGAGATGATAAACCAGTTTCATATAGAACACGGATACCAACTTTTGATGAGTTATGAAATTAAATACTATTTAAAGCCTATGAAACCACACCATACAATTATGCATAGGGGGATAGTTTCAAACACCATTTTATTTTCTTGTTGCTTATATGGCTATCTTGAAAACATCAATATAAAATCCCCCATTAGAATTAGCCTTAAACCATAAGCAGCAAAAGTGGATTGTGCAAATAGTTGTGTCCCCTACCTCCTCGTTAATACATGTGCTATTCACGTTGATTTGTTGCATCCCCAACAGATTATGGCATGCTAACCCAGCTGCTTCGTTCGTGCATGCATCTCCCAGTAGTACTGCTACAAATATGGAGGTGCCACTAGTATAGTATAGAAAGTGCAATCCAACACTGCCTGTTTGAGCTGTAGGGATTGATCATCTCTACCGGTTTATGGCAACCGATGCCATCAATAGGGAGCCAGTTAGGAACCGACGGAGTTAATTATCTTTTCTATATTAGCGTGAATGCGATGCAGAAGTCATGCACCATGGCGATTTTGCTTCAGGATGGGCGTGGATCGCTCTGGACATACTCCCTCCCTCCGTTCTCAAATAAAATAATTGATATTTGCATTATTCAAGTTTAAATTTTGATCATTTGTTTTTTATAAAAAAATAAATACTTAAAATATGTTATATTATGGAAATGGGTTGTATCATTAAATATAACCATACAACTTTCATTCTCGTAATATAATCATTAATTTAAAAGTAATTTATGGTCAAAATGCAATAGTCAACAATGAAAATTGTACAAGCACAGACGGAATATATGTTTTGAAACTCTCTTAGAAGTCCCCACATTGATAGAGAAAATATACAAATGTTCAAGTTAATTCACAAAAATATAAAATTACATGTGTTCATCTATCGAATCTATGGCATAGGTCTTCCACCACATAATACGTGGATTTATCAAATTGAAAATTAATAAATACTGTATTCATCTATCGAATCTATGGTATAGATCTTCCACCACATAATACTTGGATTTATCAAATTGAAAATTAAGAAATACTGTACTTGGTTAATTTGGGCTCTAAATTATAATTTTTATTATTTAATAAAATAATAACTTAAAAATTCGAAATGAATAAATATAGAGTTGTACGAGACCCTGGAGTCACATTACAGATTTTGGTGATTTAATAATTATAAAATTTGGAACTAATAAATAGTTGCAATTAGTCTGGAGTCTCAATGATAGTCTTTTTATGGTTTGATAATTTCAAAATTAATATAATACCAAATTGTACTCAATGGAGTACTAACTATGGGTTTTTTTTATGATTTAATAACACCAAAATCAAGAACTAGTGAAATAATAATAGTACCAAATTGTTTGAAGTCTCAATTTTTTATAATTTAATAATTTCTAACTTCAAAATTAATAAATATCAAGTTTTGTTCAGTTTAGAGTACATGTAGTTACAATATTTTTATGATTTAACAGTTCTATAATTTGAATTAATAAATACTAAGTTGATATGGATTGTTTAAAATATATAGCATGTATAAATGCACTAAAAAGGTGCATTTTAATTGGTTTAGTTAAACTCGAGTAGGTTAACAGGTACCCTGTGTGACGTACGACCCGGCCACACGTGTCCATCCAACAAACACGGAGTTGGTTTCTAGAAGGAAAAAAAAAAGCATATTGCTTTCTAGGCCGCTATTAATTCCATCATCTTTATTTTTTTTTCCCTTTTCGTTATAGCATTCTTTATTTTTCAAGGGTGTTTTCACAATCTAATTAAGCCCCATTGCAAACCACGAACGACACACTCCAAGGTCGTCCAAGGAAGCTAAATTGTTCAAAAAAAAAAAGAACTATTTCATATGAAATTCATACACACCATCCTACATTACCTGAACTGTTTTTAGACTACAAATTGTTACTGATAAATACTTCTTCCTCCATAATATAATCATGCATGCATGAATAATGCAGAATTTATAGTCAGGGTCGATATCCAGAGCTGGCGTCATTTATTTGCAAAGCATCCATATCCGGTAGTCATTTGCATGCTCCTAGCAGCTAATTAAGCCTTAGGACCCCCCAAAACACACACTTGGGCAGAAATTAACAAAAACGACGTCTGAACGGCAGCTAGCGTAGGTGTACGCCCATGCACGTATGCATGCATATACGCACATCCACGTACGTACATATATACGCTAATACATGGACAGTACTTGTGCCTAGAAGAGCTAGCTGTATATAGCGACCTCAGCTCGTCTGTATATATAGGATAGGCTAAACGAAACGAATGGTCCGTGTATCATGCAGGCATGTGACACGGATTTATAGTAGTAGCTATAGATAAGGCACAATCTAGCTGTATATAGACGAATATATATAATATATAGCATAATAATGATTAGGGTATACGTAAACTTTAAGGTATTTATACGGGCCGGTATGTACGTGCGTATACGTACTGCCAATATACGGGTGTCATGAAAGGTGCTCTGCACTATAGGACGTCCAATGTCACGCGTGCTAATACGTCGGCCATTGCCGTCCTTCCTTTCTAAAAGCTAGCTTATTAATTGGCAAGGCCAAAGTTGGTAAAAAAAAAGACTTTAGGATCGAGTTAGGAGTACACATTGTTTAGATTGTGCCCGAGAAAAAAAAAAGGAGGGACTAATTAAGCTCAAATTTTATTTATATTTCTCACCCATTGGATATACGATTATATATATAACACCACCTTTAGTTCTAATTTATTGGCACCAAATTTCTGCATGTATATATGCATATACAAGGATACAATTCTTGCAATATAGATTATAATTTTTTTTCTAGATACTACAATGGACATGTACGTACATATACGGCAACCTTAAATAGCAAGAAAAAGCATCTTGTACTGGTACTTAGCAGCAGTTGCGGCCTTTTTCTTTTAGACTCATTCAAGCATGTAATGCAAGGCCAAGGCCAGGGGGGGACCTAATGGAAGGTGCCATTTCACATCTTGTAGGGACGGGAGATTAATTATTATGATCGAACCCCCTTAATCAATTGATGGCTTGTCAACTAGGGTGACCAGAGCTTGGCTTAATCCCAACCATAATTAAGCACAGATTTTAATTTGATTAGATAAATTATTAAGCAAGGCAATCTGTATCACCACTCCATTTTTGTGTGGACTACATGCACGTGTAGGACAGTAGGAGATAGACTAGTACATTAGTACTCCCTCTTTTCACAAATAGATGTCGTTTTAGAACAGGGATAGTTAAATCTCAAAATCTTAAATCACTAATATATATATATATAAATATTGAAATTTAACACGCAAAAAATATTAGTAGATTTTTGCCATAAAAAACTGTCCATGTACTTATACTTTTTGTTTTTTTACAAACACATGGTTAGAAAAAAGACGATGATAAAACTTGTACATTGAAATACTGTGCTGATGTCCAAAACGACAAGTAAACAAGAACAGAGCAAGCAGTAGTGTAAGCTCTGTCTGGACTGCATCAATTAATTAGTCTTTGTTTACAAAGAGGGCCATGAATAAAAGTGATGTCATCGTGGAAATGGAGCCCGGCCATGTTGTCATGTCCTCGCTAAAAGTAGGGTAATTTACACTCAAACACAAAACATAGCTTATTGGCCATTGATTTCATGCACGGCCCTTTGCGATCGTCCACAAGCAACATGGTGCTGTTGTGCAAACGATCGATCAGAGCATGTCGTTCTTGACACGTCAATTTAATCTGCATACATGTGGACCATGCATGAGACTGTACCAGTTTATATACACGAGGAGAAAGAGAGATGCATGGCCTGTCGGTAGGTATTACAAAATCTCATAATTAACGATTAATTGCCTCAAAAAATTCTCATAAAGATCAATGGTTGTTTTTTTCTTTTCTGGTTTGCCAATTAATTATGAAAAAACACATGCCACGCACAGCTTAATCAATTAGCTTTCATCTGACTCCTCTTTTATCTTTTTCTTAATTCTCTCATATCATCACCGACTTGCGATATAATGCAAGTTGGTTTCGTGTAATTAACATGTGTGTGCATGATATCGCCCAGAATCCAACTCGATCTGCCTATTGGATGTCTGACTTCTGGGAGTGAAAAGAACAGAAAAGGAGAGAGGAGAATAATTGGAAGAAATTTAGTTGGGACGCAGGCACCTTTCATACTACACGAATATACTACACTGAAGAAAGTGATGTCTCATGAAAGCAAGTTTGTTTATTTTTTTAATATATATATGGATGCATGAAGAAAGGAAGTTCATGCAGCAGCAGCAGCAGCAGCCGATTTCTATTGCAAGAAAAGGACGAGGACGAGAGCATGGCACGACTTCATGCTATCGTCCTGGATTACTTCTTTAATTGTGCGACATTTGGTTGGTAAAGGACAGCTACAAATGGTTGGAAAATCTTGATGCGATCTTGATGAGCACACACATGGTGATTATATAAGTGATTCTACTTGGCCACTTGATCGTTCCAAAAAGGATTGCATGCAGACATTCATGCAGAGATTGTAAAGGGAAAAAAGGAGATATGCATGCAGACGTTGTTCACAAAATACTATATGCAAAAAAAATTTGTACTTAATTAAGGCCTCAACAAATAAGCTAGTACTAGCTTGCAAACAAAACCAAAGAAATTATATAATGAAGCCTGCAAACTAACAGGGCGTTTGGGAGGACTTCTTTATGCGGCTTAGGCTATTCGTAATACATTACGTAGTTTTTAAGATTCTAAGAGTGTCATATCATCTAAGAATATTTGAGTTGATAGATAAAATTACTTTTTCCAATACAAAATTTCATTTCGTGGTTTTATATGCTAGCATATTATTTAAATGTTACATCTATATGACTAATAGAAATTAATAAAATATATGGAGATAAAACACAAACCATCTCAATGGGAGTTTCATATGGTTTCCAACATGTTAAAAACGGTGAGCACCAGTTTTATCATCCTATCTCTCTCCTCTTTAATTCTTTACCATATCATTATATATGTTGATATATCACCCTATTTAATATGTATGAAACGTACACTGAGATTAGCCTTGTAAGTCATACATAAAACGAGAAATATCATTAACGCGTGATTAATTAAGTATTAACTATTAAATACTTAAAAAATAAATCTATTTAATTTTTTAAAAATACTTACATATATAAAGTTTTTGTAAAAAATACACTATTTTACGTTTTAGGAAACATGCTAACAGAAAATAAAACATAAACCAAAAGCTACAAGCTCAAAAGACAGCATTCAGCATGGCTTCTAGGCCGAGCTTAATAGCCACACATAAAACGAGACAGGTCATTAACATACGATTAATTAATTATTAACTATTACAAACTTAAAAAATAAATTTATTTAATTTTTTAAAGAAACGTTTATATACAAAGATAATAAAAAACTAACGTTTAGCAGTTTAAAAAATATGCCCGTAATAAGCAAGTAACCACAGCTAAACCAGCAACGTAACACGTACCAACGACTAAGTTTTTTTTTTCAGGTCAAGCCGTCACGATTAATTGCTCGCACATGCGTCATGCATATATCTGCAGGAATTAGCAGCTAGGATATATTAGTTGGGTCAAGAGGCGCAGGAATTAACACGAAACACTCAGAGACCGCGAGCATTAACAATCGAGTACGTTACGTTGACACATGCACAGGGACTGATTTAGTAGATGAGACCTACATACACATCGTACGATGTATAACTCCCCTTAATATACGCACGTACGTACGACGTAGTAGTAGTAGTAGTATGGGGCGTATATATATACATATGGACGTACGTGCACCACGCTCACACGCACAAGTAGTCCACTGATGACAGCTAGCAACGGAAAGTGAGAACAAAAGCTGTGACAGTGACGAAACGCGACTCGCAGCGATACTTATGTCCAGCAAATTCTCCTTTCCTCATCTGACCACGTAAAATCAACAATCATATTTAATTTATATATATGCGCACAAAGATATTAACTAAGTCTTCTTTAAGTAATTTATATATGTCCACAAAGATAATCAAGTCTTCCACTCTCTCTTATTGAAAATATAATGCGTATTAGGTTTTAACACAGTCTCCAATATCATCGACAACTAGAAAATTAACATCGTATGAAAATATTTTTAAATACGAATCTAGTGATACTATATGCGTGACAATGAACGCACATGTTTTTGGTTTAATTATTAGTCAAAATTTTAAAAAGTTGATTTTGCGAAAAATAATGATGTCTTATATTAAGAAAATATGTATACCATACGTGTCTGTATATATAGAGGTGATGAAAAAACAGAGAGAAACAGTAATGTTGGCAGTGACATAAAAATATGCATGCTTGGTTAATTGGTTATTAATCATCATACTGCTGATATACAGTCATGCATATGAAATGAGTGCAGAAAACATAAAATGTATATAATATTACTAAGAGAGAATTAATTTATATATATTGTAGCTATGGAAATTGGCACAAGTGCGCATCGAGTTGGCTGGCACACATGGAGCTGAGCTGCGGCAGGCCGGCCGGGGTGTGCTGTGGAGTGGTCCCTTCTCCTAGCTAACTCGCTGCATCGTTCGTTCAATTCGCACAAAATGAGGAACAGATGGATTGGGTTTGATTGGAATTTGGAAGATTGTTGGGGATTAAATTAAATAATGAGGACCGGATGGATTGGATTTGATTGGAATTTGGAAGATTATTGGGGATTAAATTGAATTGGATCCATCGGACGGGTGCCCTACCGACGCCGGCCGGCCCTCTTGTCCTACACTCCACCCAGGGCACGAGTGCACGCACCATGTACTGTGTACACCTCCCTAGCTTTTTCTCTCTCTAAAATCTCTCTCAATTGACACGTCTCTCTCTCTCTAGACACACCATTCACACACGCAAAGAGAGAGTGAGAGAGAGAGAGAGAGAGAGAGGAAGGTAGTACATACACTGTTATGTTAGCTTCCAGGGGTCCACGACGACGCTGGTATACGTACTATATGGGGGTGCCCGCTGCCGTCCTGTTCTCTCATCTTTTATCCCTCTTGAATCCCGGCTGTACCGATCAGTCCCTTCATCATCATCAACACCCCCCCAGGCCACCACCACCAATTTAAGGACACCACTCTCTCTCTCTCTCTCTCTCTTCCTCTCTCATATAATGCTGATCCTAATAATAATGATGATGATAACAATATTATCATTGGGTAAATCATCATATGTATAGTAGTAGTAGTAGTAGTAGTAGTAGTAGTGGTCGTGGTATGATAAGTGCATCATATGTATGTCTAGTAGCATATTGGTGCAGCACCATATTATGTTGTACTGTAGTGGGTGCTGGACCTATGTTTTTATGGGGACCCCAGAAAAGATGCCTCGTTTGTCAAACTCACCTTTCTTCCCGTGATCTTCTAATGCCAGCCTTGCTGCTGCTAATCGCCGTGCCGCTGCCGCCGCCGCCCCTAGCTAACCTCCTCTCTATTCTCTTACCCACTTTAACTAAACAATGCCTCTAACTAGATAAACTGATAAAAACTACCAATCTTGACACATGCACGGGATAATTCAGCCAAAAATACATGGTAGTTATTGATTGTGCAATATATATATAATTTGCATCCTTACCTGCATAGAGTCTCACCTGGTGGAGTGGAGAAGGAGCAAGCTGAAGTGATCAACTGTCCAGCTGCAAGATGCAATTGTACAATTCTGACCTGTGCCCAAGAATAAGGGGAAGCTAGAGAGGAGATGAGTGAAACGGACCTGTGCCAATTGCCAGAGCAGAAGGTCAGGCTGTCACCAGAAAGTCCTTTTTCCCGGCTAGCTCATGCAGCTGAGCGTCCTGCATGGAGAAGAAACAACAGATGGTGACACTGAATTCCACGAGGGAGTATCACTTTTTTTTTAATTGCTGCATACATACATACAGACAGACACCGGCGATGTGCTAATTGCTCCAAAAATCTCCAGAAAACATATACAAATGCATACCACAACAGACAATGCAAGCCTCCAGAACGGATGGGATCCGTTGCATGGGGAATCAAAGGACAAAAATGATCAGCTGGAAACCAGATTATAAAATCATCAATCAATGCCCTTTGATTCGCCGCGCGCTTATTTAATGGGAGATGAGCATCCGCTGTCACATGGGCACAGGAGGGATGCCATTACAATCCTAATCATGGAATCATGGATTAAACTTTTTCCTTTCATCAGACAAGCAAGGATACCGGCCATAATACTTGCATTGACTAGCTCATTTGGGGGGAATACTATACTCCAAAAAAAAATTTGTCTCGTCCTGCAGGCCTTTTTTTCCGTATTTCTAAATTCCGAGAAACACAGGAGTTCGCAGGCAACAAACCTCCCTCTCTTTTTGATCGGTGTTCCCATTGACGGCAGAGACAGTCAGCAGACAAATCATTATTCCTGTACCTGTGCAATTATCTGTGCAATCACGGGAAGCTCCGTTCTGAAAAACTGATCACAGACACGCTCAACGTGCTTCTTCTTGGATTGGAGAACCAAAGACGGATTTCTGAATGAAATTGCAAGGCTAGTGTAGCTGCCTAGGGTAAACAAAGGGAAGAAGATGCCTTCTGTCCTGGAATACCAACATCTGATGCCACCACTTTTTTCCCCAGGAACCCAACTGTGATGATTGACGAAAGCTTTTCCACAGAGACAAGTGATCCAGTGACTTACCTGAAAAGCAAGAGAAATAAAGGACAATACTTAGGTCTGACACATAAAATCTTGCAGGTGGGAGAAAATGAGGTGCACATGCACGCACGCACAGCACAGCAGCTAACAACACAAAATTGGGTCTTAATTGGCAACAGAAGAAAGGTGGACATGGCCTCCCAGTCCCAGCAGTAGTGTGCTTTCTTTTCCCCTGCATGAAACACTCGTGATGTAGAAGTAGCTGCAGAAAAAGAGAGAGAGAGAGAGAGAGAAGGTTTCTGGTTTCTAGTAGAAGTGGTGTACTGGCTGCTCTGCTCTGGGTCGCAGTCACTCAACATGGGAGCAAGAACATCAGTCCTTGTCCCAATAATGTAAACCCTGATGGACCGGTTTTACTTTCACTGGCTGATTCTGATCAAAGAAGTACACGCTAGAGATGGGAAATGGGATAAAAGGAAAAAGGCAAAGAAGGAAGAAGATGGAACAGTTTTTTGCACAATGCCACGACAATTAAAATATCGGTGGAGATGGCTACCCCACCAGTTTTGGCACCGGACATAGATTCTTAGGAGATGACGAGACAGACCCCCCCACGCACAGCCAGGAAGCAACCAAGGCAAGGGTTAAACCTCCCTTCCCACAACCACCACCACCACCACCACCTTTAAAAGAAGGTGCTAAAGGGGTGTCCTGCAAAGAAAAGGAGAGGAGTGCCTCCTAACCTTTCCCTGCTTTCCACTGAAATCTCCTATCCGCAACCATACAGTTGCTCAATTCTGGTCTCAGCTGCAGCCCCAATCATTCGTCGATATATACCTCACTATACCCTCCCTTGCATTTCCCACCCCTTCAGCCATGAATCCCTGAAGTAAGTTGTCTGTGCTACTGGAGAAGGATTAGCTGCGCCGAATTGCAAGCGGAACCTGCCAGCTGCGTGAATTTCAAGCTCCAAGGTCCTGCATTGCACTGAAATGGGGAGGCATTCTTGCTGCTACAAGCAAAAATTGAGGAAGGGGCTCTGGTCCCCTGAGGAGGATGAGAAGCTCATGAATCACATAACCAAACATGGCCATGGCTGCTGGAGTTCTGTTCCTAAACTTGCAGGTGAGTCTTCTGCATTTCCTCGTTTCAGTACCAACTTGCAGTTCTTCTCCTCTCTCTTCTCCAAGAATTCTACTGCCTGACACGGTCCAAATTCTAAATTCTGCCTGGTGAATTGATGCAGGGCTCCAGAGGTGCGGCAAGAGCTGCAGGCTGAGGTGGATAAACTATCTGAGGCCTGACCTCAAGAGAGGCGCATTCTCTCAGGATGAAGAAGACCTCATCATTGAGCTCCATGCTGTCCTTGGGAACAGGTAAACTTTAATCTCAATTGGCAGTACCATAATTCAGGATTAGTAACTCAAGGCAACCCTTGATATATCAACTAACACATCCCTTCTATTTTTCCATGAGAAGGTGGTCTCAGATTGCAGCTCAACTGCCTGGGAGGACTGACAACGAGATCAAAAATCTCTGGAACTCTTGCATCAAGAAGAAGCTGCGGCAGAAAGGCATTGATCCCAACACCCACAAGCCCCTCGCTGAGGCTGATCGCAGGGGAGCAGCTCCCACAATCAGCACCGAGAGGACCTCGGGGTCCAGTGATGTCAACCCGTCAAGTGCTGGTGCTCTAGGGAACTTGAGCCACCTCCTCAGTGAGACAGCCCAATCATCAATGCTGCTGCCGGTGTATGATAAGAATCACCCTGAAACTCCAAGCTTGGCACGCCCTAAGGTGCCACCAAAGGAGTTGTTTCTGGACCAGCTTGCTGCCGGTCACGAGAGCCCATCAAGCTGCCGTTCATCAGGTCCAACTCTGTATTTTCCTTTCCAGCAGCCATTAGGCTACAGCAACGAATGTGGCAGTGGTGATGGTGCAAATATGAATTCACTCTGGTTCAACCAGAATGATTTTAACTGCAGCACAATTTCCACTGTGATGCCTCCAGTTTCACCGTCAGCCCTCTCAACATCCATGGGGCTGAATCTTCCACCAGAAAATCCTCGCCATGGAGGCACTGGCATAGGCAATGCCCCGTTCTACTGGGATGGTTCTAATCCTAGCAGCAGTGGCAGTACTGGAAGCAGCGGAAGCAACAGCATGGGATTCGAGCCACAGAGCACAACCTCAATTTTGGAGAACAGCGTATTCCCATGGACAGATATCGGACAAGAGAAAGATACCAGAGTTCACTCAGTGGAGGAACTCAAGTGGCCTGATTTGCTCCATGGAACCTTTGCTGAGGCGACCACAGCCATGCAGAACCAGAGCCAATCATTATACGATGATGTGATCAAGGCAGAGAGCCAATTCAACATGGAAGGGATATGTGCTTCTTGGTTCCAGAATCAGCAACCACAGCAACAGCTGCAAGCAGCATCAGACATGTATGATAAGGACTTGCAAAGATTGCCCTTGTCTTTTGAACATATCTAGGTGCAATGCTCCGCCATGCATGGAACAGAGCAGAGATCAGCAGAAGTAGAAACTTGGAAGTCTCACATATTGATTGGCAGGCTACACTGAAGTGCTTGCGTAGATGTTTTGATACAGAATCGACCTCAACACCTCCTCCTCAGTTAAAGATCCTACAGTGTCGTGGAAAAGACAGCTCTGGCCTTACGAGTGGCAGAAGAAGGGATAGAAAAGTACGTTCTAGAGTCTCCCTCTTTTTTCTTGAAATTTGCTGTTTTCTGTACACAAAAACTCAACTTTTGGATACTTGAGTTTTGGTTCACTCTGTTTATCAAATAAATACAGACAGGCATGGGCAAAACATGTGTCGGTAGCTCTCACAAACCATACAAGTAGTCCCAAGCTTTTCAACTGCTGCCATGCACGTACATGCAAATTAATTATTGCATGTTGTATTTTTATTTCTTTTGAGAAGTTGCCCACAAAGTGCAGTTGTATATTTGTAAAGGAAAAAAATTGGAACATTGACCTGAGAGTTATTTTCACCCCCTCTCCCTTTCCAGTTTCTGTCTTAACTTTTTAGGTGAAGAATCCAAAGCTACTTGATCGCATTCTACTTGAATACAAGCAGGGAAAAGGATTGGTCGATTTGATAGGTCCAAAGAGGTAATCATCCCCCAGAGAAAGTAAACACATTTGACAAAAGAAAAGGAAGAAATTATTAATGAATATATCCACCTAACATGTGGATGGGTAATATATGAGACATCAATGTGTGGCGAGCATTCAAGATATGCTTATCTATGTTTAAACATCATTTGTTTATGTGACAAAACTATGGTACATTACTTATATATAAACCATGGAAAATGTATATCTGCCTTACAAAGGCCAGGAGTTTAATGTTCAGTGCCTAAGAGATTGAAGCCACTCTGCATGCTTCTTTGGTTTAACCCATAATGAATATATGGACTTGCAGCACATCTTGAGCTAGGTTTTGAGTTAAGAAGGCTAGTAGATATAAGAGCCTGGTGTCAACATCTTCGTCCCAAGGGACAAGGTGTAAAGGGGGAGAGATACTTGCTGGCTATGTGAGGGAATGCCTCAGCTCTCAGGTGTTTGGAAAAGGGAATTATCGATTGCTCTAGGAATATTTAGAATTTAGTTCAAAAGGATTTTGATTGAAATGCCCCTATCCAAATAGTCCCTCAAGTTAGTTTTTGAATCAAGAAGGATCAATAGACCTACAGTTAGCTAACAACTCCTAAAATTATTAACAAACGAGGAAAAGGAAAGGTTACACCACTATTTTCCTTGGCCTGTCAGGTGGGCTCCTTTTTCTCTTGATTTTTCAAAAAATCAAATCAACATCATATGAGTTTGTTTCTATGCATTGCAGTAGTCCTAATTAAATAAAGCTGTCTAATCAGGTTCCTAGGCCCAGATTAGCTTTAGAAGTTACATACATTATTTTTATGTGACACAATTAATGGGCTTGGCCATGTGCACAAAAATGCTGGCATAAGGTGGCCAGTCCTTGCATTTTCACAAATGAAATGAGACCAATAATGCTGATAAGGACCATTAGCACTAAAAAGCAATTAGAGAGGTCCAATAATTCTGATTCATAGCCATCAAAAAGCTACCTGTCTACATCTTGGTTCTGGTAAATAACTAAACACAAATTACACTTGCTAAGAGCATGGTTACATACCATGATGTTCCAACTTATATGGCACATGTGCTTTAATTTCCTTTGTTTATATCCTGTGTCTGTTTGGATGTATGAGCTGTATAATTGGATGTATCTGCATGTTTTGGAATGAACATGTCAGTTGAAAGAAAGCCAATAAAAAGTACAAAGGGAAGTAGAGGTAGCGGGAAATGAAAACAGTAACTGTTGAAAAGAAGGGGTGCCAACACTCTTCCAGATGAAACAGACGTTTGGTTTAATATTTTGATATTTACTTATTTAGTTTCAACTTTGCTAACAATGCTGCAATAATTGACAACCTAACATCATCATTAGCAAACGGAAGATAACAGACGAGGATTAATATCACAAATTACTCGAATAGCAGTAAGTTAGCTACAATTAGGCTCTAGATATTATAACTTTTGTGCTATTAGGACGTCCAAGTGGAGCAAGGAATATCCAACGAATAGTTCATCTATTCCATTTGACATGACCTTAGATGCAATTCATTATGATCAAACTTGAACTTTAAATACAGGAAGCTCAAGTGGGAAAAATATCCTAGTATCGGGAGAACCATAAACTTTGGGAAAATCAAACAACTAACCATCACTGGTTTCATTTTAACAGGAAACTAGGGTTATCATGATACAACATTACCAGGAAACAACCAAGGGTAAGACAAGAATCTATTCCTGCATGCTAACTGTGTTTCTGAATGTTTCTTTTTCTCTCAATGACATCAGCATGACAATGGAAATAGGAAAGCAAATTGGAGCAGCTTTAAATTTGCATCACGATAACCAAGAAAGATGCCCCAGTCTAGTGTTGAGGTTGCAGATGCCAAGTACATTTCCCTGAACACTCTCAGAAATCAACATATGCCCTTCGTAGACAAGCTACTACTCCGCGCATTCAAAATTGCTGTCCATATCTTGTCTTGCTTACATATAGACCAAGGAGAAATTAAAAAAAACTAAAATACCCTTATTACTATCACTAAGTTCTATGTTCAATGTGTCCAATTAGGTAACACAAAGCAAAGCTGACATTTGTTAAGGGTATAGATGAAACAATTTTGTACTAGAACATAAAGTACACACTATATTTGTGAACAAGACCATTATAAAAATGCCTTACATTTCTTAGTGGAGGGAGTACATGCTTGAGCAATTGTTGACCTGTGAATTCACACATATGGGATATTCAGAGCCATGTCCCATACTCCATAACCCCAATAGCTTAGCTAGGATTATGGTTCATGACTCACACTGAGGATCAGGTAGAGAGAAAACGATAAGATTTGCAGAACTAAATCCCAACAGTATGAGTAGAGAAGTAAAGCAAAAGGAATGAACCAAGACCGTACAGTGGGAGGAAACAGCAATACAAACAGCTAATTAGTTGGGATGAGTGCATGTGGATAGAATCATCAACCAAGAGAACAAATTAGCAACTAAACATAGTTGAACAGTGGCAGGAGAGGATTAAAGGTAGCTTGTGGACCTGGCTGTATGCAATAATACCATTCAGTCTACGCACATCAAAATTTTAATGTCTAGGCTTCAGGTTGTTTTTCTCCTTTTTGAGTTACATTTCCCCTTTGATCCCCCATCTTTCTGGTTGTGGGACAACAGGATTTAAGGAGTGTGGGCTCAAGGTTTTTATCATTTACAAGCTGTATTCAAGCATGAAGCTGAAGCCCAACATTTCAAGGCCATGTTCTTCTTTTTGGACCAGTGATTTAGGATTTTTTCTTGAGGGCTTGCTTATGTGAATTGTGGGATCGTGGCCCAGGGCATGAGAGTCATTTTCCTCTGTGATGAAATCAGTACTCCAGCTAGAGAAAATTTAGAGGATCTCAAACAGTGTATGGTGGCCCATGCAACCCCGGGTGGACCTGTACTTTCATAACGTGACTTATGTCTACACAAAAACAAACTAGTAAATTTCCAGAAGAAAAATGCAAATGATTGACTATCTCCCACGCAGCTATACTCCTAAAAGTGTATCATGTAGACATGAACCAGCTCCTCTTGATATTTATCCTACACACCACTATCACGGTTTGGGCTTAAGAAAATGTTTCGCAAATCTTCCATAAGAACTAACAGTTGCATGTACCTAACTATTTTGAGAACATATTGCTAATCAAGGATCTGAAATAATTTTAAGGACCATAAATGATACTTCGTTACAGGTACAACAAATTTAAACCTTACAACAAGCAGCTTGGCTTCATCAAAGCAAACTGACCATAGTTGAACAACTGATCATATTGACTTTCTCAGGATAAATATATACACACTGACCACATTGCTGTTGTGAATGTTGTTAACGTGACAAGGAGTGTCTATTTCAGGTTTCAGTACACTACATGAACAATGAACAGATATTTCACAGAACCCAGACAACTTCAGTAGTGTCTCACAAAAGCAAACATCTATAAACACCCACTAGGCTCTAGCACATATATCAGTCGCAGCAACCCGTGTGTACCATGATCTGGATTGCACCAGCAGGGGAGAGTGTTTGCAGGGCGGTGGCAAATCGATGAGGTGGGAAGTGGAGAGGCGGCGGAGGATACATGAGAGGTTGGCAAGGGGTCGGAGGAGGGACGCTGAAGGCCAGTGAGGGGACAGCATCCATGGGGGGAAGTGGGAGACCAGCGAGTCGCAGGCAGCACCAAGGACTAGGGACTTCAGGATGATGGCGGCCATGTTCAGGAGTCGAGGCCTAGCTACAAGCCCAATTTCTTTTGCATGGGCCACAAGCCCTTGGTTCTTTTCTTCTTTTCTTAACATAGTGGATATTGTTATATACAAGACTGTCTTCTTGCAATTAATCGTTATCTGAAACAATTCACCAATAGAGACGCATTTCAATTTCATCAAACACCATGTAGGAAACAGAACTGCACATGCACGACTTGGCTGGCATAAATCATGGGTTTATACACATGTAAAAAGCAAAATATGCTATCTTTTCAAAAAAATAATAAAAAAAGGCAAAGCATGTTGGTCACCATTTAGTTTCGTTTAATGTAATCATACTAGCATGATGTACGTTGATACACTATACTTGCAAATGTTTGGCCCAATCAAACCCTTAAAACTGCAAGCAAAAATCAGGATGGATCGAGGGAGATCAAACTGGCTGACCTTGGCAAGGCCACAAAGGCTGACAACATGGACAGATATTGACATGTCGCTGCCACATAATTAAAGTGTAGAGAATTCTTCAGATAAGGCCATGAAGAAGACCTGAAATCAAGACTCTGACCACACGAGGTTAAGGATATATAGCATTGTAACTGTAAATTACATCTAAACAGATTACTTTCCAGAAAACTAAGCTCATGCTTCAGATGCATATACACCTCATATGAAATATCTGTCTAAGAAACATACATATATATCAGCTAAAGCTAATGGGAGCATGGCTGTACAAAATAGGACTCGAGACCTAAACAAGTAAACATACATCATGTTCCTTCACCACTGGTGGTGCTACGATGAAGCCAACACGGCAACACTCCGATTAGATACAAAATGACATCACACCACGGACTGGGTTCATTTGTGGAATCAAAATAGGCCTAGATAGCACATTTTCATTTGTTATGTCCGTTGGCAACATAAATTCGAAATGATGTTTACGGTGACACCCTTGTGCCAATAGCATCCACGTCCGTAGCACTGCATTGCTAATCATTGCATTGCAACAGCAGTAGCGAATCCATCCACCCGCCGCCACAAAAAACCCATCTCCTCCGGCAGCGGGAGCCAAACAGATGTACCGCCGCCGGATTCCCACGCGTAGGCGTGAGAGCGAGAGAGCAATCGGTTTCAAATCAACGCCGCAGATAGGCCAGAGGGAGAGGAGGGGGAAAAACCCGTACCATGCGGCCGGCCTCCGGCGGGGGTCAATCGGCGGGAGGCAGCCGGCGAGCTGCGTGCTGCGCCATTCGGCGGCGGCGGCGGCGGCGGCGCGTGCGTTCGTTGTGTCGCCGCGCTCGCCCGCACGCACGCTTTGTCCCCTCGGAGCGGAGCAGCAGAGCGAGCGGAGGGGGGAGGAGGAGGACCAGATGCGGGTCGGCCCATGAAAAGGTGGGCCTAAAGGCCCATGTTGTCAACGTTGGGCCGGGCCCACGATGAGCGGCCGCGTCGTGTACGCGTTGAAGCTGATCTCATGAATTTTTACTGTTACTAATTTAATTTTTTTTTTAATTTACAAAACTAATTTTCGATTTGGATCATTTGCAAAACTACCTTTGCCGCCTGGGCCAACGGCGGGATTTAAAACCGCCGTGGCCCAGGGCGGCGAATGGCATCCGTCACCCGGGGCTAAGACGCCGGCCGCCGTTAGCCCCGGGGAGGCCACGTGGATTCGCCGCCCTATGGGGGCATTCGCCGCGCGTCCCCCAGGGCGGCGAATGCATAGGACCGTCCGCACAGCGATCGGACGGTCCGAATCGACGACAAATTGTTGTAACGCGCGCTAACTACCTTAAAACAGTCATAACTTTCGCATACGGTCTCGGAATCGGGTAAATAAGTACTCTACGGACATCTACAGAAAATTTTACATCCGCTTCCGCCAACTTTGTTGGGTTTGTCCAAAAAAAATTTACGAAATTCGGCCGGGAAGATTGAGTTTTTGAGGTCCGAAATTTCTGCACGGTTTTTAAAGCACACTCATAATTTTCTACAGGCCACATCTTACATCGGTTTAAGCTGCACCTTCACGAGATTTTGCTATTCTCGTGTTGCTAGTTGAGAAAAAAATATCAAAAAAAAAGAAAAAAAATTTTTGCAGGCGGCCCCCTGGATTCGGACGGTCCGATCCTTGTGCGGACCGTCCGTTCACTATGCTAAAAACCGCCGTGGGGGACGGCGGCGAATGCAATTTTGCATTCGGCCCCCTGGGGGCATTCGCCGCTGTCGGAGGATGAAACCTCGACGGCGGGAAGTCGGGAGACCTCCCTTTTTAGATTCGGCCAGGGGAGTAGTTCTTAGGTGTACGAGGCGTCCGGTGTAGAAGAAAGATACGCGAAGAGGACGTAGAAGAAGTTGCGGGGTTCGGACCGTCCGAACCGTGGTGAAGCAGATGGGTCCGGACCGTCCGAACCGTGTCCGGACCGTCCGACGCGCGGTAACTGCGCGGGGCGTTGGGGAAGGCGATGAACAGAGGCGCACAGAGGAGGCGAGAGGATTTATACAGGTTCGGGCCGCCGGAGCGTAATACCCTACTCCTATGTGTGTTTTTGGCTATCAGGTGGATGAATGTGACTTGGTGTTTACAAGGTGAGCTCAGGCAGCTTGCCGGCGCTGAGGAAGAAGAACGGTAGGTCTGAGAGTGAGCTAGAGTCGGAGAGCCCGGGGTTAAGTCAGAGTCCGAGCCTGGGTCCCCTTCTAAATGTGGCATGGATCCTCCTTTATAGGCGAGGGGAGTCCACAGTGCCAGAATACGGAGAGAGAGCTTTTCCGGTGAGTTCTCCTATGCACATGTCTGCCTGCGGAGTCCTACGCCGGAGCCGCTGCTGCTATGGGCGGCTAGAGCACGCGCATGCCCGCAGCCGCCTGCTGCGCCGCGCCTGGAGGAGCCCTTGGCCGCGTGCTGCGGGCGGCCGGTCCGGTCGTCTGACCCAGGCAACACACGCCCGGAGGCGGCGCGTCAGGGCACGGGCGACACGCGCCCGGGGCCGGAGGCGGCGCGTCCGGGCCCGGGGGGCCGCTCCCGGGCGACACGAGGCGGGCCAGAGGCGGCGCGTCCGGGCACGGGCGACACGCACCCGGGGCCGGAGGCGGCGCTCCCGGGCGCGGGGGGCTGCTCCCGGGTGACACGCGCCCGGGGCCCGGGGCCGGAGGTGGCGCGTCCGGGCACGGGCGACACGCGCTCGGGCGTGGGGGGCCGCTCCCGGGCGACACGCGCCCGGGGCCGGAGGTGGCGCGTCCGGGCACGGGCGACCGGCGGGAGACACGGCCTCTCGGCCGGCCGCCAGTCGTGCAGGACGTGGCCCCGGGGAACTGACGTGGCCGAAGACCCACGCGTCCCCGGCGACTGTGGATACCCCCAGTCCCGTTTCGCCGACAGTGGCCCCTGGCCCTGTTGCTCGACCGGGAACAACTCCGGGCAGGAACAGGGCCATGTCTTGAAGAAACAAGGGGACGTGGGGCCCACCTGGTTTGCCGCTTGTTTGCCGGGGTCTGATGTGGGCCCGGGACCCAGGGCCCCGGGATGAACGTGGCGGGTATGTTCCACTTGTGGGGTTGCCGCTGGGCTCGGAGCCACAGCCAGCGACCAGTGCATGGCGGCTCGGAGCCTCAGTGCGAGGCGCGGGCTCGTGCCCCGCCACCGAGGGTAGCGAGGACACTCTCGGGTTCTTTGGAACCGGACAGGTCGTTGTGGTCCGGACGGTCCGATCGGAGGGTGGACAGTCCGATCGCGGCGTCCAACTGGAGGGCGCCACCAAGGTTGCCGCCGACGAGGCCTGCCGTACTCGGTCCGAGATGGAGGTGTGGGAGAAGGAAACACCCTCCCCAGAAGAAAACGTCTGGGCCCAAGAGGCCGGGCTCGCGTCTCGGGGTTGTGCGTTCGCTGCGCGCGAGGAGGTCGCGGTAGTTCGCGAGGAGGTTGCCGAGGAGGCTGCGGTATTTTGCGAGGAGGTCGCGGCCGAGTCTGCTGCCCCGGAAGCAGGGTTCCTCAACCGCGGCGAGCGCCTTGAAGAGCCGATGCTTGACGAAGGGGTCGAGGAAGAGGCCGGTTTTCTTCTGACGCCGTCCGTGGTCGCCTCCCGGGCCCGGGGGCCCTTCGTGCCCCCGAGTACTCCCCTTCTGTCGTCACCCGGGGTCCGGTCAGAAGTATTCCGGTGACGCCCCCCGTACGATCAGGGCCTCGCTCGTGCTTACGCTTGGCCTTTTGCCTGTCTGGTACAAAGAGAGACATTTGTATATGTATATGATTATGTTTATATTTTCCTACCTTGGTCCATTGTGTTTTTTGGAGGTCGCTTGTACTGGAGATGGAGCTCGGACTCGCTTCCCTTGCGAGCCCGAGTCCGGCATGTGCTCGGGACCCGGGGCCCCGGCTGTCATGCGATATGTGTCCGGGACCCGGGGCCCCGGACTGAGATACGGTTTTGATATAAGCCGGGTTCCGGGGGCCCGGGCTTGAATATGGGATGTGAGACGACCTTCCGGAAGCATTCTCGCCGGGGCGGTGCTATCCGGGCTTCGCGCCCTATTCCGGGTGTCGCATTCCTAGGCCTGCATTCGCCTTGGCGAGGCCGCCCTGGTTCGGCACCCTGGTGTCGGGCCCGGGACACGGATTCGGGAATCCGTGCCTCGGCTCAAATATGTGCCCAGGACCCAGGGGCCCCGGACCGAATAAGGTGCGCGAGGCGACCTTCCGGATGCATTCTCGCCGGGGCGGTGCTGTCCGGCCTATCGCGCCCTATTCCGGGTGTCGCGTTCCTAGACTTGCACTCGCCTTGGCGAGGCCGTCCTGGTTCGGCATCTCGGTGTCGGGCCCGGGGCACGGATTCGGGACTCTGTGCCTCGGCTCAAACATGCACCCGGGACCCAGGGGCCCCGGACTGAAATGCGGTTTGACGTGGTCGACATATGCCCGGGCACGGGGGCCCGGCTAAGGATTATGGACCATGTCGGGACACTTTCTCCGGAACCCGCTTTTGCCAAAGCGACGCGGTCCGGGTACTCGTGCCCTGTGATGGTCATTCCGGATGCCACGTTCCCAGGTGCGCACTCGCCTTGGCGATGCCGCCCGGGGTCGGGCTCCCCAGAGTCGGGCCCGGGAGGCAAGTCCCAGGCCATATGTTTGTCGGGCGAGGGGCGCTCTACGAGGAGCGCCACGCTTGCTGCCTGTGGATTATTATTGGTGCGTGCCCAACCATCAACTCGCGTGTCATGACCTGAGGCCATGGCGCAAGGAGCGGGCACGAGCTCCGCTACCGAGGGCAGCGAGGATGCTCTCTGGTTCTGGCCTGTTAGGGGCCGTGTTCGGGCTCAGCTTCCCTTGCGAGGGCGCGAGCTCTTGACACTGGGAGAAGATCCTCGACCGGGAGCGCCTGCCCGGACTCCTGCTTGACAGGACGGCGTGGTCCGGACTATCACACCGGGACCCGGAGGCCCCGGACTGAGTCGGGACGAACCGCCCGGGCTTGCCGTCACGTCCGATGGAGTCCGGGTAGTTGTACCCTATGCGCGTCCGGGCCCGGAGGCCCCGGACTGAGTCGGGACGAACCGCCCGGACTCGCCATCGCGTCCGATGGAGTCCGGGTAGTTGTACCATATGCGCGTCCGGGCCCGGAGGCCCCGGACTGAGTCGGTTCCTCTAATAAAGGAGGAGAGCAGAGATTTTAAACCAAAAGCCAAACAAAGAACCAGAACCGGTACAGTCGATGCTTCCCGGGAACGTGGGACGAATCGGGACGATCTCTCCGGGCTTGGCTCGCTAAGGCTCCTGCCGGAAGTACTTGACCTGCTTGGCCAAGCTTTGGACGGCGCGGCACTCCGTGAGGTCGTGTGAATCCGTCTCGTGGACGGCGCACCACTTCTGGGCCGCTGCCGGCGAAGGCGGCGCACGCGCGGCCCTTGGCCGCTCGCCGGTGATGTTGTCCCCGCGGGCGTCGTCGGACCGTGGGGCGTCCGCAAGAGCCAAGGTGAATCCGTCGGCGGCCGCCTTCTCCTTCTGTCGCTTCCTCCTGTCCCGACGCGCCGCGGAGCGTGAGGACTCACCGTATTCTTCGGGATCCTCTTCAGGGGCCTCGGGGCGCGGCTCGTTCCACGCCCGGGCCTCCTCCTTGCGGGCGCAGAGATCGGCGAGCTTGAACAGCTCAGCCGTAGTCTGGACGTCGCGGGTGCCCATTTTTTCGAGCATGCGCCTGTCGCGCACACCCGAGCGAAAAGCATGGATGACTGCGTGAGGAGCGATGTGGGAGATGGTATTGCGAACCTGGCTGAAACGCTGTAGGAAGTGCCTCAGCGTCTCGTCCCTGCCCTGACGTAGGGCATGGAGGTCCGCCTCGGTCCCAGGGCGCGGAAAGGTGCCCTGGAAGTTGGCCACGAACTGGTGGCAGAGGTCCTCCCAGGAGTAGACTGATCCCTGGGGGAGGTTCATCACCCAAGAGCGCGCCTGGGCTTTGAGAGCGACGGGGAAGTAGTTCGCCATCACTCGATCATCGCCTCCGGCCGCCAGGATGGCAGTAGTGTATATTTGCAGGAACTCCGTGGGATCCGCGGAGCCATCATACTTTTCCGGCAAGCTGGGCCGGAACCTGGTCGGCCAGCGAACCTGCCGGAGGCCTGGGGAGAGCGCCAGGCATCCCGAGCCATACAGAGCGGGCTCGGGTACCAGATGGCGGTTTCTCGTCAATAGGTTGGAGCTGGAGGTCTGGACCTCGGAACGCGTGGCGGCGTCTGCCCGCCGCTCGCGCCGTCGCTCCATAGTGACCCGGGCGTCCTCATCGAACCGCCCCCGGTTCAGCCGGTCACGGAGGTCGCCGTGGCCGCTGTTTGCCGGAGTCGTGGCGCGTTGCGCCGTGCTTCGGGTTCTGCTTTGACTCGGGGCGGGGGGCCGGCCCGCGCTAGACGTCGCGCGGTCGGCACTCCTGGCCCCTGCACTGCTGTGGGCAGCGACCTGGCGATGGGCCGCGCCTACAAGGTCGGTGACTTCGTTGAGCCAGCGCCTCTCCCGGCCTCCGCCCCCATTAAATGCCGGGGGGTGACGCAGGAGGGCTTCCGCCGCCAGGAGAGCTCCCTGTGGTGACGCTGGCTAGAAGTCGAGGTTGCGGCGCGCCGTAGAGCGGCGCCTCCGCTCACGCCTTAAGGATGAGGCCGTGGCAGACCCGACGGGGCACTTGCCGGTTCCTTCCGAGAGAGAAAGGGCCGGCGCCGCACTGCCAGGCCGCCGAGGAACGAGCTCAACCCGTCTGGTTCGTGCGGCGCGTCTCTTGGAAGACGGGGAGCGCGGTGAGCTCACCACCGGGCTAACGCCACCCGGCGGGGTGAAGTCGCCGGACTCCTCATCAGAGTCCCGCGGACGGTGGCCTCCTGCCATGGAGTGCGTCGATGTTGGAGGCGCCGGCGTAACACCTGAAAAGGAAACTCCCCCTACCTGGCGCGCCAGCTGTCGGAGGATGAAACCTCGACGGCGGGAAGTCGGGAGACCTCCCTTTTTAGATTCGGCCAGGGGAGTAGTTCTCAGGTGTACGAGGCGTCCGGTGTAGAAGAAAGATACGCGAAGAGGACGTAGAAGAAGTTGCGGGGTTCGGACCGTCCGAACCGTGGTGAAGCAGATGGGTCCGGACCGTCCGAACCGTGTCCGGACCGTCCGACGCGCGGTAACTGCGCGGGGCGTTGGGGAAGGCGGTGAACAGAGGCGCACAGAGGAGGCGAGAGGATTTATACAGGTTCGGGCCGCCGGAGCGTAATACCCTACTCCTGTGTGTGTTTTTGGCTATCAGGTGGATGAATGTGACTTGGTGTTTACAAGGTGAGCTCAGGCAGCTTGCCGGCGCTGAGGAAGAAGAACAGTAGGTCTGAGAGTGAGCTAGAGTCGGAGAGCCCGGGGTTAAGTCAGAGTCCGAGCCCGGGTCCCCTTCTAAATGTGGCATGGATCCTCCTTTATAGGCGAAGGGAGTCTACAGTGCCAGAATACGGAGAGAGAGCTTTTCCGGTGAGTTCTCCTGTGCACATGTCTGCCTGCGGAGTCCTACGCCGGAGCCGCTGCTGCTATGGGCGGCTGGAGCACGCGCATGCCCGCAGCCGCCTGCTGCGCCGCGCCTGGAGGAGCCCTTGGCCGCGTGCTGCGGGCGGCCGGTCCGGTCGTCTGACCCGGGCAACACACGCCCGGAGGCGGCGCGTCAGGGCACGGGCGACACGCGCCCGGGGCCGGAGGCGACGCGTCCGGGCCCGGGGGGCCGCTCCCGGGCGACACGCGGCGGGCCGGAGGCGGCGCGTCCGGGCATGGGCGACACGCGCCCGGGGCCGGAGGCAGCGCTCCCGGGCGCGGGGGGCCGCTCCCGGGTGACACGCGCCTCTCGACCGGCCGCCAGTCGTGCAGGACGTGGCCCCGGGGAACTGACGTGGCCGAAGACCCACGCGTCCCCGGCGACTGTGGATACCCCCAGTCCCGTTTCGCCGACAGCCGCCGTCCCCCTGGGCGGCGAATCCACGTGGCCTCCCCGCGGCTAACGGCCGCCGGCGCCGTTAGCCCCAGGTGACGGGATGCCATTCGCCGCCTTGGGCCACGGCGGTTTTTAAATACCGCCGTGGCCCAGGGCGGTAAGAGGTTAGTTTTGCAAATGATCCAAATCGAAAATTAGTTTTATAAATTAAAAAAAAATTAAATTAGTAACAGTAAAAATTCCTGATCTCATCCTCCGCCGTGGCATTCCACGTGTCACGTAACTGCAGTCCAGTTACAACTAAACCCAGCCTCTTTTGTACGTGCCACTTCTCCGTCTTTAGTAGTAGTAGTATTATTATTATTCATATGCATGAACAGTATACGTGTCCTACTGTCGACTGCCAGTTGAGTTGAGTAGTTCTACATATGTTGTTGCAGCACACGACGACGAACAACACAACGCCATGCATGCGTGCATCAGCTCTTGCCCCGACAAGATCAGAGCAGCCACGAGAGAATGTGCGCCATGGTCTGCACCAAATACACGCTTCTCTTTCTTTGGAAGAATTAGCGTGTACAGTTCAGAATGCATGCACACCTGTCAGCTAATTAAAGAGAGATTAAGTTCTTAATTAATATAGAGAGAAAATAAAGGGAAGGGAGAGACGAGGAAGAGAAGAGAGTACTATTAGTTAGAATGGTTAAAACGATATAGTTGTATTAAAAATACCTATATATCTCATTCTAAAAACATTCTTTGTAAGACATCCTTAATATAAACAAACAGTAAGAAAACAGTAAGACAGAGGGAGTATTTTCTATATCTATTTTTTCTTGAGCTAATAAAGCATAACCAATCAGCTCCATTTAAAAATAAAGTGGAGCAAACTAGAACGATCTAAAAAATACAAAGACAGCTGTACTTCGACCTTTAGTTTAGAAATTAGATTTAGAAGCTAAATTCCTATCAAAAGAAATAGGTGCATAAGATACGAAGACAACGCATAGGACTAACACTGTTGTAATATATCCTGGAGGGCGTCGCCGTGTACTGCACGTATCACGCACGAGGCACGCACGCAGGAGCTAAAGTGCGGTGGGCCCCACGCCATAGGCTTAATCTAATCTAACCCCACCGAGGGTTCAGGCGGTGGTCTGATTAATTGCTGTAATTAATCTAACCCGTCGCCGTCTCAGGGGGGTTAATTAAGCCATTAAATCCTACCCTTTTGCCAGGGAAGCTTAACCGCGTGGACACCGACCCCGAGCCCACCTGGCGCGTCTCAGGTGGCGCCACGTCACGCGACTGGCCCCACCAGAGCCCGTTTCTCCCGGCCCGCCTGTACGCGTGTACGCCCGCGAGGTGGGCCCGTCGTCCCCCCGGACATCCGGCACAGTTCAACCTCAATCCGGCGTGGCACTAGTGCTTCTCAGCCTGTGTGTGGTGCTTCTCTCTTTCACTTTTGATACGAGTATATTTTTTCTCTCTACTTATGATGCTAACTTTGTGGGGATAATCAATACGGGTAATTTAATTTTATTCCCTCGATCTTATCCAGATATATCATGTATCGCTTTCAGCGCAATTTCAAATATAATCACTATAATCTGTGAGTGTAACAGTTCCTTGTGTTATCAGTGTTATCGGTTTTGTGGATGATGGGAGAGTATGTACAATGAAGTAGGGTATAGTCTCATGATGCATCATGATTTCTTATAAATGCATAGGAATCCTTGATCATTTTTTATGATTTGATACATTGGAGGGGAGATAGTCTATGGTGCTAAGTAACCGGTTTTGTCGAAAATCTCGATAACTATGTTGGATCAGTTAAGTCATATAAGTATCTAAGTATAAAAGTTTAAGGTCAAAAAACGGTTAACAATGTTTAGTGACATGAAAAAAAATAAACAGACATTCTAAACTACAATACATAGATAAAAAAATTTAAGTCGGTTAATATTTTACTATGCCCATTACTTGATCGAAACACAGGTAAACAAATATTCTTCGCTCCGTCTAAAGTTTCTTAATATGTACATGTTTGATCATTTTAGATTGTATATATAAAGATTGAAATATACATATAAAAGACCAGATGATCTGTCTATATTTTGGGACAATGGTTTTTCTAATACCAAACGTTAAAATAGGTGTACCCGTACATGAACATTATTATGAGTGGTGTACATATTTGGGCACGCATTTTCTCGCAAAAGGAATATATATTACATATATGCTCTACTAAATCCTTGTAGATATCCATCGAGTAGCTAGCTAAGCTGGCTCGTGTGGCCTAGATTGTTTATGCCGACTGTGCCAGATTGAACCGGCTACTACTGTTGATACTTGCCATGCATACCATGCTACATACCGCTCCATGCCGCTCTTGACAGCGTCTTCTCTCCCAACATCACCTCCAAGCTTATTAGCTTAGCTACCACCTGTCGCCATTGCACCCCAGCTTAGCTCACATTCTCACTTTCTCACCGCCCGCGTCGTCGTCGTCGTCGTCTTCTTCCCCGTCCGCCTATATATACACGCGCCCACCCAACACCTCACGCTTCCCACCATCTCCACTGTTAATCTTGGCTACCATTTCGTTCGGTACATATATAGCTATGGCGCCCACGACGACGGAGGCACCACCGATCGGCCGCGTCGAGGAGGCGGAGGAGGAAGGGCTCGCCGGAGACGATGACAGTGACGTGGAGAGCGGTGAGTCGTTTAGGGAGGTGAGGAAGCGGGTGTCCCGCCTCTCCGTCGAGGGAGGCGGCGATGGTGGGTTGATCAACAGGGCCCGTGGCGGCATGGAGCGAGGTGCAGCAGGTGGGTACAAGATCGGCGGCGGCGTGCGGGAACGCCGTGGTGGCGGCGGCGGCGCGGGGGCGGCGGTTGGGGGTGGTGGTGGTGGTGGTGGTGAGCGGGCGCTGCCGCCGCCGCACGCTTGGCTGGCGGTGGAGGACACGAGGAAGAGCTACGGGAGCGACCCGGAGGAGCAGTGGATGAGGGTGCTGCAGGGGGTAGGATACGGCGGCGGGGTGGCGGCGGCGCAGAGGCAGGTGCAGCGGCGGAGCAGCTTCAGCGTGGTGCGGCGGGAGCGGGCGGCGCGGGAGGCGTGGCTGGACCGGGCGTGGGAGATGAAGCGGAGCTGGCACGAGCGCAACGGCGGCGCCCCCGACGCCGACACCCCCGTGGTGGTGGTCGTCGGGAAGGGCCCCCCGTCGTCGCCGTCCTCCAACGCGGCGGGCTCCGTCGGCGGCGGCGGCGTCGCCATGGACATGGAGGAGGTCCGCGCCTGCAGGGATCTCGGCCTCGAGCTCCCCTCCGACTGCACCGTCGAGATACAGTGCTACGGCCTCTCCGCCACCAGCAGCCCCACCCACACCGCCTCCGGCAGCTGCAGCAGCGGCGCCGCCTCCCCCTCCGCCGCCACCTGCTCCGTCTCCAGCCCCGGTACGTCCACACACGTGCATGCATGGCGCCACCTGCTTCTCTTCTTCCACAATTATCTCGAAAAAAAATCTACATGCACTTGCGCTTCGATGGACCACCTGCCTTGCCGGCCATGGCATGGCAGCTCGACGACGACGAGCTAGCTAATCTTCGACTGGTCAAGCAGTGCACTGGATGGATCGATTTCGTCCATAGACTAATTCCAAATCAGGATTAGTTTGTAGGTTACTGTCACAATCAATTAATTACTCGATTAGCTTAACCAACCAACCAGAGGCAGTGCCTTCCCGGCGTCGGGGCAGACAAGGACAGCTCGTCGCAGGCCGGCGCCGTCGCCGTCCAGCTAATAATCTCCGTGAGCAATGCCTCTTCTTCTCCGGCGAGTCTGCCTCCGCCACGTTCCTACCTCCCCTGCCTCCGATGCATCCATCGCCATCAACCACCCGTATCACTGCTCATCATGACAGAGATCTCGATCGATATCATCACGAGCATATACTATATAGTAAACGATCTGAAAACAACGTTGAAACTAATTGATTAATTAACTAACCTGATCAAGCACTTCAAATTTAGCTATTAGTAATTATATTTAGCTACTAATTGATCTTTGCGTTGTGATTAGCAGCAGCGGATGATCCGATGGATGTGAAGGCGAGGCTCAAGGTGTGGGCGCAGGCGGTGGCGCTGGCATCAACCACGCACCTCGGATCTTGATGCATGCTTCAACGGTTGAGATCGATGCAATGAGTGAACAAACAAAGCTCTGGCTATATATGCACCTCAAGTCCTCGACACATGGATCAATAATATATATATATATATATATGTGCGCGCGCGCGCGCGCGCTTGTGTCCTAAGCTAATTCCATCCATTTTTTAGCTCTATATAGAGAGAGGGGGTTTAATTTTCTCACTTAAAATCATGATGTTGTTATATTCCACATGTATCACCTCTCTGGTTTTTTTTTCCGGAATACGATGTGAGTGCTTGTTGTCAACTTCTTCCAGGAGTCTTCTTCCATTGTAAAATGTAATATACAAGGTACTTGAGAGTGTGTTTGTCCAACTTATGATGTAAGGAATCTGTCTTTTCAAGTTATGAGATGATAAAAATCTCACATGTGTCCTCCAAATGCTTGGTTATATATATAATTGGCTGGGGAATTTTATGTATACCCTGTCAATGCAAATATGTAGAGGACACCTCTATGCTAGAATGTGTTTTAAATATCGTTGATTTATTGTCGCCCCCATATTCTCAATCTTATACATTAGCTACTGGGATGTAGTGTGATATCTTTATAGTTGTTGGTAGGCACCTAAATTGATCATTGGGTTATCATTCAATTTGACAACATATGTATATGAGAAAAAAAAATAGGAGACATGTTTACATGATCAGGGAGTTCATTGACCCTTGGAGTAGAGGGAAATCATGCATGCATCTTTTCTTCGAAAGTATGAGCTACTAAGCAGAAAATTTTTATAGTATAAAGTATTAAGAAAGAAACAACATATTCCGCTTCAAAAGGCTGTGGGGCTATAGTAGGAGACACGGACCAATTGTATGGAGAAGGGACTGGCTATCAGAAGTAGGACAGATTAATTTTGTATTTGTGATTCAATCCAAATCAATATATCCTAAGAGCATCTCCAACAGAGGATGCATCTGAAACACTACTCTAAATTTAGCGTGTAAACAGTGAAAAAGTGGTCCAACAAAGAAGCCATACGAGACGCCAAAATTGGATAGCCTCCATCCCGTCGCTCCCGCACACTAGGTTTAGCGTCACCTCCTCGCCCACTATCCTCCAACGACCAGCCATCCTCGTGAGTTCGCGCCACCGTCCAAAGGGAGCTGCTACCCGCCGGCTCGCTCACCGCCGCCCGACGACACCTCCCACTTGGCCACGCCACCAAACCATGCCACCCAGGGTTTTTTTCCTTCTCATCTCTTCCATCTGCACTCGAGGAGGGTTGGAGGTGGGGATGGAGTTGGGCAGAGGCGGGTGGCTCGGGAAGGCTAGAGAAGGGAGGAGCGGTGGATCTGGCACCTTGGAGGCAGATCCGGCAGCTAGTCTCCGGATCCAGCGGCGGAGTGGTTGGGGAGGCCGAGGTGGCGACCATCATGTCGTCGGAGGGGAGTTCGACGCGGAGGCTGGTCCTAGAGGCAATGGTCGGGGGGCGGAGATCTGCTACCGGAGGCCCTCCTGGCTGGAGAGCGCTGGGGAAGACTGGTGGTGGCACTGGGGAAGGAGCCGGGATCGATGCATGTAACGCCTAGAAATTCACCACCGAAATTCTGAACATTCATGTGTATAAAATCCCTGTCCAGAAAAGCCAGGGTACATAATACGAAATTGCCATATAGAGTCCGTCTTACAAACAAAGTAAAATTATATTACATAAATGCGGCGGTAAAGATAAACGAAGCTTATATACAGCTTGCCATGCGGGGGCTTCCAATCCATAGGCATCTTGACGGCGGAGCCAGTCTAGTCCTTCAGTTGATCATCATCAGATGCGTACTCCACCACTGAGAGGGGAAAAAGGAGCAAGGCTGAGTATCACCCACAATACTCAGCAAATCACACCCACAAATATGCATAATGCACAGAAGGCAAGGATAGGCTAGGGGTTCGTTTGCATAAAAGCAGTTGTAAACAGTAGTAGTTCGCAAACAGTAAAAAGTTGATTAATTGAATAATGTTAATCCTCCACTGATTAACGTTACACCACGTTAACCAGGCCCAACCATCCATAAGAACTATACCAGTTCTATTAAGTCATTTTAATTAAGTAAAGGTGAGACTAATCACGGTGAGTCTTGACCAATCACTCATGACCGCGGGCGCGGCTATTCGAATAGATTTAACTCTGATCAGAGGTGTACAACTGTACCCATAAGACACAGCCCCACACATGTTCCCGTGTGCCGGTGCATCACTACGATACCCCGTGAGAGGCTGTGACAGGACCGTTCATGCAACCTCTCCCAAACCATCCACATCACGCTAAGGTTGCACCTGCCAACAGGACACCCCATAACGGTCAGGCTACCCCCCTTACGCCACAATAGATCCGAAAGCCGATCAACCCTACCCCTAGCCGATCCAACTCCATCACCCCCATCCTCACCATCAGTGCCTAGGAGAGGGAGAAGAGACGCTACAAGCGCAGCCGTTGCCCACGTTGGCTTGTGCAAAGTACGAGAATCTGCTCAAGGGGTTCCCGCGAAGCGGTCCTTAGTTACCATGGGCGCGACATGCAAAACCATGCACCCACAGCCCACCATTTGTACCACATTTTAGTAATTCAATAGTAACTTACTCAAAGTTCTATTTTCCGACATTGAGTTGAACCAAAAAGTAAACGATAATATTTAATTCCCAGATGAACTAAGTTGCTAAGTATGGCTAAGCATCCTAAGAATAGTATTCTAATCATGTGGTTACCCAGATGACAAGGAACAAGGTTTAAATACTAAGGCCGAGTCCTATCAATGTATAGGTTGTAATCCCTCCACATGAAATAATGAAATTATGCAGTTTATTTAAATAAGCAAAGCATTTTAGCGAAAAATGGGTACAAAATGATCAAGATTACAGTGTGACTTGCCTTGCTCCGATTCGACGTATTCGGCTACGACCTCGTAGTATACGGAAGAGTCGCCGGTGTCGGATTCTATAACAGACAATGCACAAACAATTAAAAACAGTACATGTGGGCAGTTAAACATGAGCTGAAAGTATTTTAAATGAATTCTTGGCATTTTTTTGGATTTAATGAATTTGAATGGACTTAATCGGAGTTCGTATGAATTAGTTATGAATTTTTAAAGTTTTACTATGTTTTCCTATACAAATTTAATTATTAAACGATTTATTGCGCAATTAAATGGATTATTGTGTCACTGACCCCAGGAGCCGGCGCCGACAAGCGGGCCCCACTGGTCAGCGGCGCAGGGGAGGACGACGCACGGTGGACCGAGTCTACTACGGCCCAGCGGGAGGTGGCCACGTGGCTACCACGCGGCAGCCACGGCGGGCCGACGAGCCAACAAGGCGCCCAAGTGGCGCTGACGTGGCGGGGACGCCACGCAACCTGTCCGGATCTGCCTCGGGGCAGATCGGACGACCCCGGACCAAAGGGGCTCGCCCCCGCTGGCGCGGCCGCGCCGCGGCGGGGCGAGCGGCCCGGCCCCCTGAGGACGGCGGCGAGCCACGGGATGAAGCGAGGAAGACGAGGGAGGGCTCACCGAGGGGTCACGATGACCGGAAGGCGGTGAACGGCGGCAAACAGAGGCGATAGGCAGTGGCAGAGGTACGGACGACGGCGAAATTGGCGTTCCGGTGAAGATCTTTGGTGACGGAGTAGCGGCAGAGGTTGAGGAGGTCATGGCGAAGGTGTGGGAACAAATTAAGGCCGAAACGGCCGAGTGAATTGACGGGGAGGCATGACCAAAAACCGGTGGTACGGCTTACCGAGGAGGACGACGGCAAGATTGGGCCTTCGGCAGCGCAGGGGCTCACAGATGTGGTGGCCGAGCTCCACACGAGTGCGGCGGAGCTAGTGGTGGCGAGCACGTGGTCTAGCGATGGCTACAGCGGCGGCGGCAGACGACCGGAGACAGCAGAGCGCGGCGGTAGCTCTGGATTACGCGACGCAGGGTGCTAGGGAGCTCGGGAGGTGTCGGGGTTTGAGGGGAAAGGAAGAGGAGAGGATGGCGAAGGTCTTTAAGCGCTCAAGCGGGCGAGATCGTGGCCGTAACGGCCCAATTGCTCACTGGATTGAGGGTGGCGGCGGCGGTGTCGTGCGTGCGCTTCTCGCGCGAGAGGGAGTGACGATGGCGGAGATCGTGGGGGAGTAGGCGTGGACCAAGTCCGCCATCGTTTGAACTAAGGACGGGCGCGCGGGGAGCCGAGGCGTGGCGCCGATTGGACGGCGAAGGGGAAATTTTCCCCTCCGCCCGATCCGAATGGAGGAGGACGAAGAAGCTGACAGGCGGGCTCGGCCTGTCAGCGGGGAGGCGTGCGGGTGAGCAAGCGAGGCGGGTTCTGATGGGCGGGCCCCACAGCACAACGAGAGAGAGAGTCAGGCGGGCGGCCGACAGGTGGGCCCGCGGGAAGGCACGCGCGTGGGCCGTGCGTGGAGGCTGGCGGCACAGTGCTGGGCCGTGGCCCAGCGAGAGGGAAAATAGGAGAAAAAGGGAAAAAGAGTAGGAAAAGAAATGAAAGGGATTTTCCAGTGCAAATTTAATTTCGATAATCGTTTTTGATTTATTAAAAATACTTCTTGTGCTCTAAAAATTCCAATAAAAGTCCTGTTAATATATTTTGGCAAGAGGAATAAAAGAAAAATATTCCTAGCCACAGTAATTTATTATTTTGCATTTTCCATATTTAATTAATTCATCTGGCCATTTTAATTTATTTTTCTTGGATCAATTTCACAGGTATTATTTTTGTGTAGCTAATTTTACGGTGTGACAGTACAGACCTATGGAGGCGCTAGGGAAGGAGAAGGAGGGGATTGGTAAAGTCCATTGTTTTTTGATTGGATATAGTTGTTGACAAGTATATACAATTGATGAACTAGTTGCTAGTGTGACTTGTTGCATGCATATTTTCCTTTGATGTATTTATAGTAGAATTAATATTTTGGAGTTGTTAAGCGTAGGTGTTTCAATGGAAAGATATACTGATTTGTTGAAATCTGGAGTTGATATTGACACTTGGGCAAACTCTCAAGATTTTAATCCCTTTGTGGAGCAACCTGAGGAGGCAGTGGAAGAGATCCCTATACCTGTGAGACCAAACAACAAAAGATGAAAGAATTTCTCTATGAAGGAAGACAATTTGTTAGTGTCGGCATGGCTGAATACAACTTTGGATCCTGTTGTAGGGATTGAACAAACTCATGATACCTATTGGGCAAGAATTTTTCGGTACTTTCATGAGAACAAGGATTTTCCATCCAATCATAACCAAAATTCCCTATCCAACCATTGGGGTACTATTCAAAAGCAGGTTAACAGGTTTTGTGTTTGCTATGCCCAGATTCAGAATAGGAACCAAAGTGGGATGATGCTGGAAGATTATGCATGTACTAATCTCTTGAATTTTGTTGGACCTTGAATTGTTCTTTGCGTGATTAGTAAAAGTAGTTTATTTGTGCAAATTATCAAGACCCTTTCTCTCTACCAAGCACAAGATAAGGGGGGGGGGGGGAACCCTTTGGACTGATACATTGTTGGAATGTCTTGCATCTCCATCCAAAGTGGACTAAAAAAATGTCACGAAAAAATAGAAGACTCATCCCAATGCAAGTCCGACTACATCAAGTCCAACTCCAACTCCAAGTACCAACTCTAATCAATCTCAGTATGTTCCAGAGGCTGAGTCACAAGAAGACGATGAGTTGAGATGTCCACCTGGTAAGAAGGCAGAGAAAGAACGATTACGCCGAGGTAAAATTACTTCCTCCACAAGTGAGAGTAGCCCTGTAATTGTTGCATTGAGTAGCTTGTGGTCAGAGAAGAGAGAGTTTAGTGCGCAACATAGGATGAAGAAAAATGAGCGATTAGATCAGGTTATTTTGCTAGAAAAGAAGAGGTTGGAATTAGAAGAAAAAAAGTTAGTGGAGAAGAGACAAGATAGAGAAGTTGAAGTACAAAAGTTAGAAATGCAGAGATTTGAGAGAGAAGAAAGAATAATGACCATGGATCTTAGTGGTATGGTTAGGGCGCAAAAAGATTATTACTTGCATTTGCAAAGTGAGATCTTAGCTCAACGAAGTATCATCCTCTCCTTCATCCCTCTCATCTTCTATAATCATGTTGTGCATGATGATACAAGCTATCATGATTTGTGAGTATCACATGCTGCCAAAGTCTTGCTGGTCCACGCACAATTGTAAAATGAGACTGAAGAACTCCAAATGCCCGTTCAATGTCTTTTCTTGTTGCTTCTTGGGCTCGAGCAAAATTTTTTTCTCTTGTTTCCTACTGGCTCTGGTATTGTCTTCACAATTGTTGCCCATTGCAGATAAATCATATCTGCAAGGTAATACCCCACTGTATAGTTGTGCCAATTGATTGTATAATTCTCTTCTAGAGCTTCTCCTTTGGCTAGCTTTGCAAAGAGATGGGAGTGATGAAGAACATTTATATTATTGTGAGACCCTGGTAAACCAAAAAAGGCATGCCAAATCTAAAGATCATGTGAAGCTACAGCTTCCAAAATGATACTAGGCTCACGAACATGGTCGGTATACATGCCTTGCCTTGCTGAGGGACAATTTTTCCACTTCTAATACATGCAATCTATGCATCCTAGCATTCTGGAAAAATGTCGTCGCTCTCCAATTACAAGTAATCTAGCAGTATCATAACTGTTTGTAGATCGAAGGTACTCATCTCCAAAAACTTCAACAACAACTTTCACGAACCTTTTGAGACTCTCAATAGTGGTACTTTCTCCAATCTGAATATATTCATCAGTAAGATCTGTGGGCATTCCATAAGCTATCAATCAAAATGCAATTGTGATCTTCTGCAAAGCAGATAGGCCCAGAACACTAGCATCATTTCTTCTCTGCACAAAATAACTATCATGCGCTTCTACAGCATGCACTATGCGCAAGAACAATGGACAACTCATTCTAAACCAGCGCGTAACAAAAAGAATATAAGATAGGGCGATCAAGTAAAATAAGAAAACAAAACTATATCGACTAATTGCAAACCTTCGCCGAAATGTATTTGGCCCATACTTAGGATCGTCCGAGAATTAGTCATGTACTAGTCTAGCATGCCCAACTAGTCGATCGTGCCCAACAACTTGATGTCCTAGCACAGGACCACCATGGTGTGGAGCTTTTGCCACTTCATAATCATCTTATGCAATGATTGCTGCAGAAAAAAGAGATCGTTATCGACGTCGGATGACGACGTTGAATCATCGAACATCAAATGCCTTAATAGGTTGCGGCTCATTATGGTATAGCAGAGGAGACAAAATAATTTCAATGGATGAGAATAGAATGGTGGATGGACTATGTATATATAGGGCTCTTGAAATATAACCGTTGAAAAACTAGCAAATGGAACTTGGAACTATATTTGTTCAAATTATAACATTCGAAATATAGCTGTTGAAATATCGACGATCAAATTATAGTTGTTTGAAATATATAGGATCAAATTAGCCAAAGAAAATTCTGACTGTTCGAGATACCGACGTTTAAATTATAGACGTTTCAAATATATGGTTTCAAAATATGTTGGTAGCATGAAGATATGAATAAAATATATGAGTGTGATATGGAGGGTGGAATATGGATGGTATGTTGAAGTGTGAAGAAATACAAAGGAGGAATCTTTTTGGATGGCCATCCATATGGACATATAGAAGTTCAAATTTAGATGTGCTATTAAAGATACTCTAAAGTTTTTCTCTCTTCCTGATATACCGTGTCATGAAAATTGGAAAAGTCTCAAAATGACCTCTAGAGCACACTAGAACAACGCTTGCTGTTTTCAGCACTTCATCTTTTTGACCAGAAGAATAATTATTGCGGAAAGAGGGACGAAGTAGGAGATAATGCCTCCTGCAGACTCATCTATAGAGGTTGTTCCTACGTGTGATATGGGCATTCTGGTATGATATAAGACGCAGCCACTTTTAAAATTAAACTTAATTTAGAATTACGTAGAGTTTTTTTTATTTTCTATTTTTAATTTGGCTTTGGCCTTCTAAGAATACCAAAAGAATAAAAATAAAAAAAATCTTACTCTAAAGATATTTTCCATTCTTCGATGATGTCTAAACCTATTTTTTATGATCTCATGACATATAAAAATGTCTTTTAAGCATATCTATAATATCTTGAATTTGAATATATATAAAAAGATACTGAAATATATATATTAATAGTCACATACACGTGTGTTACAACAGGTTAGGTATATATAACACGATCAAGATTACACGAGGCGAAATACTAATTCGAAGCATAGAAAAACAAAATCAAAAGGTAAAAACAGACTGGAATTTGGATCTGTTTAGTATAAAGGACATGTGAAGGCTGTTTTTGAGAAATCCGACCTTCGCATCGTGCAAACCTCAAATCCCCCTGTTTCCTCCCGACGCAAACCCCAACCCTAACCCTCGCGGCGGCGATGGCAGCGGCGACCAACGCCGACGTGGAGGCGGTCGACTTCGACCCCGACGACGACGACCTCATGGACGAGGACGCCAGCGAGCCCACTCCGGCGCCCGCCCCTCGCCTCCGCTCCACCATCGCGGGGGGCGGCGGCGACGACGGTGGGCCCCGTAAGACCAAGGGCCGCGGATTCCGCGACGACCCCAACTCCGCCGCGCCCCGCGACTCCCGTTTAGCAGGCGCAGGACGCGCCGACTTCGACTCCCTCGGCTCCGACGGCGGCCCTGGCCCCGTCCGATGTACGTCTCTCTGCCCGTCTCTCTTTCTTTCTTTCTGTTTGGTGATGAGAAAGGATTTGCGATGGTAGATTGGTTAGGCAGGGTGGTGTAATCTGGTGTGGGATCCTAACTCGGCTTGTTTCCTGTCTCGATCCATCACCTTTTGCTGTTAGATGAACGGATTTGGGTGTCAATATGTGTTAAAGATGCTGTCTTGATCCGCTAATTCGAATGCCAAATTGCAACTTGTTACTCAAAATAGCTGGTTGGCCTCCTTGATGCGAAAGATTGCCTCTTTGTGACAAACAAGGGTCTGAATTGATTCTTTTCCGCGATTTGGTTGCTGTTATGGGCTCTTTTGAGTTACCATATTGCTGCTTGATCCTATTTCTTTTTCATGTCCTTTCTGATTTAAGTAGATCCCTATCATGCGCTTCATCTCATTAAAAGGGGTGAGAGTTCTTACCATTGTTGAGTTTAAATGTGAAGCTTTTAGATGCGTTGTCCTGGTCAAGTGGTTCGGATATCAGGTAGCTGTAGGCAGTAGGATTCGTCTTCCACTTGTAACTTAGTGTAAATATGTCAGCTTGAACCTGCAATAGTAGTTTTTGCCATTTTGGCATTTGTTTGGAGCACTGGAGGTTTGAAAGGTATAGGTTCTTGTTCTGCCATTTCATTTTGGCTGTCACTTAGTAGCTTTTGGCATCTCTGCATCTGTGTGGAGCACTGGAGGTTTGAAAGGTTATTTGTTTTTCTCTTCCGGCATCTTGGGGTTAAGGAACTAGTTCAAGAGATCTAGACTTTTTATAGCCAAGAGAGATAAGAATGTCGACTTTTCTTGTTTACAGTCTTTGATATTAGAATGGCATCTGGGCCATCTTTTTGGTTACTTCTGTTGCTTCCTTTCAGTGAAGTTCTCAAATAATCACTATTGTGTTAACGATAACTATTTCTCCATTTAGATACCAGTGCCTGAATCTCCCTAATCTTGCAAAATTTTTGAACTTGTTATTCTCAACTTCAGTGGAGGTCCAATTTCTGGTTGAATCATGGTTGCTTCATGCCTGCATATGTCATAGTCATGTTCTATTGTTGGAAATAAAACAAACTAGGCCAGCTCATGTTTAAAACTTTGTTTCTATAAAACATCAACTAATGAAGGCCATGTGTGCAAAAATGTAACAGTGGAAGTGCAAGCTGATCTCTTATATTATTTGTTTGCTCGGGGAAGATTTCATTATTTGAAGACGAGTGGTGTCATTGTCTTAAGTCCATGCATATTTTGTCTTCTATTACAGCCATTGAAGGGTGGATTGTGCTAGTCACTGGAGTTCATGAAGAAGCTCAGGAAGACGACCTCCACAATATTTTCCGGGACTTTGGGCAGGTCAAGAACTTGCATTTGAATTTGGATCGCCGAACTGGATTCGTTAAGGTTTGTCTTTCTACTAGATAATACTGTAATGTGTCTAGCTCTGTTGTAGCCTTGTAACATTGTTTTTACTTTTGGTTTTTAGGAAATTCTCTTAATTGAGATTCCAGAAAGTGTTCCATAATAATGAATAATGCAATCCACAGAAACTAGCTCAGTAATTGAAAGGCTCCTTTTTTTATCTAATATTGCAAATTGCTACCTTCAAGATGCACCATCCTTAGTTTAAAAGAACATATATCTTTGCGTAGCCACCTTTTGATCTCTTTGATTCTATCTGCACAATTTTCCTTTCCAGGGATATGCTCTGATTGAGTATGAAACTTTTGAGGAAGCTCAGGCTGCAATAAAAGCATTGGATGGAACTGAGCTTCTAACACAAACAATAAATGTTGATTGGGCATTTAGTAATGGCCCTGTCAAGCGCAGAAATGCTCGGAAGAGGTATGTTTTATGTGAGCTTAGACGTCCCTTTTATTTGGTTATGGCAGAACAATCAGGCTATCAAAGGGTTAGGTACAATCTTTTGTTGAGACTATGGCACATGTAAAATATTTTTTTACACCGTCTGATCATCCTACAAATTTGTGTGGGGTGGAAAATAGTGTGGGAGGAAAATTGTTTGGCCTTTTCTTTGTAACTAAAAGTTGTACGTGCCATAATCATCCCTTGCTTTATTTGTTCATTCTTTTAACTAACTATGTGCTCGGAGATATTTGATCTTACTGGCCTGTTCAATGATCATATATGGGTAGTACATGACTACTGATTGGTACTTCAGAATATCAAAGTGGTTCTTTTATCATTACATATGGTCATTTGGGTGAAGAATTAGTAGTCTTAGAAAAAAATATAATTGTTGTGTCTATTAGTTGTTCCGAGCTAGTGGCAATGTGATAATGTGAAATCCTAAATATTGATGTCTTTTTCTTCCAATTTTTCTAGTTACACATGTAAAGACTTTCATTGCCTCTATTTCCCTATCAAATATTTCTTTTGTTGATAGTCAAAACCACTGACGAAATGCATTCACAGTGCAACATGTTGTAAGAACTGAATTTCCTCGAATGAATGGAAAAATAATTTTATTTGGTTCTTTGTTCTTGTCAGATCACCAAGAGCTCATCGCTCTAGAAGCCCACCAAGGAGAAGATACTGAGTGCTTCCCACCATGTGATGATGGTGCTTAGCATGCAAGAATAGCTTGTAGGATTCCGGTTGTTTGCTTGGCCTCCTACCCTAGTTCGATTATCAATATTAGCTCATCTGCTGTTTTCAATCCTTGACTAGTAGTTCTGTGGCATTTTAATTATGTTTACTGTTTAAGTTTGGCATGCCAGTTGCAGCCAATTGTAACCGCTGATGTTTGATCTTTGACATGAGATGGTTGTTGCTTGGGGTGTTTACATCGTGTTGTGCCACCGTTATGCTTGCGTTCCTTATTCCTTCCTCATGAAACATGGCCATTGAGCAATTTAATGAACTTGAGAGTGCAGCATGGTGCTCAAATCTGGGTAGGAACTTGTGATGTTACATCTGCGCTTGCATTTCTTTTCCTTGCCGCTGTTGGGATTAGCCAGTGAAAAGATCCTGCTTCAAGACATCACACTGTAAAATTGATGTTTTACGTGCCATTATGGATCAACACATTGTGACTAATGGTACTGGCTGGCCGTTGAATGCCCTCCCTCCATTCCATATATTCCATATTATTTAAGTCAAACTTTTTAAAGTTAACTAAGTTTATAGAAAAATATAGTAGTATTTATAATATAAAACAAATATACTATAAAGATATACTCTCTCTGTTTGTAAATATAAGGTATTTCCTCTGTTTGTAAATACAAGCCATATTGGCATATTAGGTTTAGTTAGGATAAAGGTTTTGACCAAAAATTGCTCTATTAGGATCTTATTTTTTTTCTGATAAAAAGCATAATCATAAGAAGTATTTTTTGAATACGAATCCAATTCATGTTATAAAAATTATACCCTAATAAAGTAATCGTTAGTCAAGCCTTGTTCTAATGAAATCTAATAGGTCTTAAATTTTAAAAAGAGAGAGCATTGTAGATTTAATAAAACTAATTTGATGTTATAAATATTATTTGGTTTTTTCATAAACTTAGTTAAACTTAATGAAGTTTGGCTTAGGCAAACTTGAAGGAACGGAGATAGTACTTTCTAATTAAATGCAAAGTAGGAATTTTCCTCGTCTCATCGTTCATGTCAGCAGTTCGTGGTGCAACATGTCCCAAGTTTCAGAGCTGTATCAATCAACAGATCATTAACCAGTCAATGAATTTCCCTAAAAACACTGCAACGCTGCGAACAAACATTGCAGCCTGCCAATATAGCTAGCACTTCACAGTCATGAAAACATCGTGTAAAAGCAACGGCATGCACACATCACTCTTGAGAACTAGAAGAGGTTTGATGGGGTAAAGCACTGGCTGAATGCTGATGATTATATTTCTCGTGTTTCATGATGGATCCTTCTCCACAAACATCCGGCCAGAAGTTGCCTTGGTTGAGGGGGCCAATTCAGATTGTTGAAGAGACCTGGCAGCTCTAGCACTGCTTGAGATTCTGTCAAGCTCCGAAACAAACGATCGGACATGTCTGTCGCCTGCAAGGATGTAAGTGGTCTGGTCCGTAGGCCATTTTAAGTGCTTAAATGGCTTATTAGTGGATTTGTGGGTTGGCGTACTTGTATCCATAATTGCCTGCTGGAACTGTGGGTACCTGGTTGACTGTAAAGGTCACAGCTGCTTGTGCACCATGACTATGGCCACTATGGCCCAATGATTTGGATACTGGGCTGGGTCTGGTAATCCCCGTGGTTGTGGCAATGGTAGCTGTCTGACTGTTTAGACTAGAAGTGGCGGTTGTATCTGATGTAATTTCCAGGTTTGAGGAACCTGGAGTTTCTTGCGATGTATTTGATGCTCTTTTCAAGGATGTCCATGCTTCCTCTTCATTGTCATCAGATGTCGCCTCTTCATCTGAACTGCTCTTCTGTGTGTCTGCAATCCAAAATTTGAAGGAGCAAACAAAGACTGAGACATCGTAGCAGTGAGCATATCTTCTAGAATCACATGTCACGACTTCTATTTATTTTGAAATCTATGCAAAGCTTGAGGAAGAAAAATATTTAAGTGAATCAAATTAACTGAACGTCCCAGCTTTGTTCAGACAAAGAAACAACTAGAACTAAGAGTTCCATTATTGACATTTTTTTGGCAAATAACATAGTTATTGCTTATTTTGACAATTGAAATACCAGGAGGCACCTCTTAAAGAGGAAAAAGAGTCATACAAGATTTGCCTCAAACTTAGGTTTCAACACCAAGTTCAAATGTCTAAAAGGAACAACGTATCTTTTTATAGAATATGAAAGCAGTTTGTTTGAAAAGTTGTCATGATGTTTCCTTCAAATTCCAAGGATAAACAAGCTAATCATCATACAGTCCTTGTTGTCATACGGAACTTAATATTTTTTTCACTTTCTTTTTTGTTCTTGGCTTACAAGAAATGGAAGAGGATTGTAAACCACAAAGGCAATATTTAAGATCTCAAAATATCACAATTTTTTAATTGACACACAGCCATAGCATATCCACAAAAGATCAGCTGTACCAGATCTATGATGAATCAGACGAGCAGCATACCAGCAGCGTCCATTTGCCTGATGCCATAGAATGAATATATCGTTAGATGTATATATGCCAATATAATTTTGCTGAAACTGTTTTAAGCTATAAGAACTTCTTCAGCTCAGATATAGACTCACCAAAAGGCCAAAACTGGACAAGAATCACTTTAGATCAGTATATATACTTTGGTCCTAAACTACAAAAAATTACGTAGAAATCACCAAAAGGTATTAAGAGTCCTGCCATTAGGACATTAGGTATACCTGTGAAAGAGGTACAGTCCAACCTTTTTCCAGGAACCAATCAAGAGCAGGCCTGATGTCCTTACAGTAAGCAGGATAACACCCACCTTCACCTATGGGAGGTTTCAACAGCTGTACCTGCAAGTAAATAGCCAAGCAGAGAGATCAATACATTGTCTCAGGTATGTTCCAACAGCTGTACCTGCATTTTTTTTTCCGTTCTTACAGGAAAGAAAAAAAAATCTCAACATTGTGTGTCCCCACTCATTATATGTTTCAAAGCTGTTCAGCCTTTCTCATACAAAAACATGACAGTGTATCATTATGTCACGCCTTCCTATTTTTTGAAATTCTTGGTGGGGGAGTACAAGAAATACTAATATAACTCCACAGTCTGGATCGAAAGGGCCGGACAGTCCAAAAGTATGTATAAGGAATTGTAAAACTTCTCTTTGACATTCAAGATGCAAACTGGCAATCAACTGCAAACTTCAGAGTTAAAAAATAAAAACTGACAGTGAATTATTTGGATTTTATTACTTTCATTATCTAGTATTAGACACTAACTAGTTGGAATAGCACAAGGTAAATTATATTTATCACGTGTGAACAACAACTGAATTCATATCTTATAAGGGCAGCAGCAAATTTATTGGCTTGGCAAATTATTAGATGTTTACCTTAACCATATCTTCACTGAGTAACTTAGTAATTTTCGCAGTCCAGTAAGAACCTTCAGACAACCATTCAATCAGATCACCTACTTTTGGGGTATCACAAACAGATACTATCACATTACTCTTTGGAAGTTGCTCGGGAACTTGATCCCCCCGATACAACTCAGGAAAGGAAGGACGAAGCATGCATTCTCTACTGGCATTTGAGTTCCTTTTGCCATATGCTGGGTTCTTTTCAAAGACTTTAGTCCATGTTTTCTCTGCAAAAGAAGGGCATGGGGAGTAATGACATGAGGCGTATGCAAAACTAATTTTCCTAGTCACGATGAGTTTCGTTCTCCCAATAGTTGCTTGTGCCTTGTCAGCATGCAAGGATAAAATGGATCAGACAAAAATTGTAGAGGCCTCAAGAATGTGCCTATATCTTCACAAGGTTACAAATGCCTACTGGTAATGCCCCTTCTACGAAACAAGATAAGCATCTGTGCAAGACACCTTCATACAAGCCCTTGCAACTCTCATTACACAGCCACTATGTAAGGAAGGGAAGAAAATGCAAGTATATTAAGCCATGTTAATACTGATTTAACCCTCAACCAATGATAATACTGATTTATGTAATATAGAGAGGAATGATCAGTTTGTCACCACCAAATGTAAAACAAAAGAAGTGTTACAAGATAGTGGAGATCGTAGACAAACCAAACTGTAAACCACTATCAGTAGATATAACAAAATACGTGTTCCCCAATAGAAAAGATGTTGAGAAGTGTCAGATAAATTCAAATGCAAAATATCCTTCATTTGCACATGTAGATTAGCTCTGTTCAATTTTCCTATTTATTAGAACATAATGATTTGCAAGTTTCCTGTTCAATAGCCTTATAAATTATGATCTGTATAACATATTCTTTCAAGGCAAGGCACAGATAGGAAAGATCACATGGTTTTAGAGCTATGCATGACACATCCAATTAAAAGTATAACATGCACTACATCTCATCCATGGCCTATTGATTGTTGGGGGCAGAATGCATGATTTGTAAAAACACTCACGTTTCTTATTTGCATTTCATGATTTGTTGCTCTCTTGGAGGCACTATGTAGAAGAAATGCTAACCATCAGGAGCATATTTTGGGATGGACCACAAACTAGTAACTACAGAGAACTACACCATACCTACAAATTTCTATTAAGTTTTGGTTATCCCTAACTATATATGCAAATATGGATAATTACCAGAGCCCTTTCAATAATCGGGAGCATAACATAAAATTTACCAGCTGGCTCCAGGGCCACAGTGTTATATACTTAGTAGTTGGTAGCAGCGGAAATTGGAAAGAAGAGGGATAGTGGGATACTAACAGTTTGAAGTACAAATGATGCCAACAATATGGCAAGAGCATGGGTGCTCATGGTGCAATACCATCAAATGTAAGAGAGTCCGAGAATGACTTATCATTTATCAAAATGCTTTAGTACAAGTGGTTTACTTAGAAAAATTTTTTCAAATCTTTTGGATGAGATCAATCAAACAAAAACAAGGTATCCATATAAAGGAAGTGCCTTCGTCTGAAGAAGCATAAATGTAATGGTTTGTAACAATCGCAGGCATGAATATAGAGGATTGCCAATTGTGTAAAAGCATTTTTTTCGAAAATGAAAAAAAAATCCATAAAAAAAAATCCATAATAAAGGATAGCTCAGATAACGATTTGCTTACCTTCATCTGGATAGTCAACATACTCGAGGAAATACTCAAGGTCCCCCGTTTCTGTGACACGCATATCGTTAATCTGAAAAGAAATAAGGTGACGTGTTTTAGCCCAGCACTCTGCTCCATTATGGAACACGGAATGCAAACAAATAAGTGTTTGATTTTTGGATTCTGTCAAACTTGCCTAGTACATAAATTTGTGCAAAGTGAGCAGCCATATAACCAGTTTGGTCCCTGTATTACTAAACTCAAACCACAATTGCTGCACTAAAAGATGAGTAAATTGCACATTGCAGCACTTAAGTCTTACATTGGCATCAGTTGCAGAAAACACCATATGTAGCCAATATTTACTCATAACACCATGCCTCCACATCACACCGACCTGACAAGCTGACATCTTGTCCCCAACCACAAGCACCACGCAAGCACCATGTTGACCAGTAGCCAGCTATGCTGGTAAGAAGATGAAACGATTTTGTTTTGATTAAAAGGCCACTCACAAGGGCTCAGTCAACTCCTCCAGTGGCAAGTGGCCTGATGGTTATCAGTCATCTGTGATTTCTAGGAGTAGAGCCAACATGACTAGATAAAGACACAAACTCCATCAATTTTTACATCAGTGTTCCGTTTGGGACTAAATTTCTAGGTGGCTCCATGCTAACCATAAGCCATCAAACACTGCATTATGTGAAAGCATTGGCAACACAAAGATGTTTCGTGCAACTAATGCTAATATGTGTGTTAAATGCCGCAATGTGCACTGAATTCCTGAGATAAATGTTTTCGAGAAAATTTTTTTCCTGAGATAAATAATACTCCCTCCAGTCATATATGATGTTTTTAACACTAACTTTAGTGTTAAAACATCATATATTAATGACCAGAGGGACTGAGGGAGTAAGACCAATTTAACCACCTCACCTTACAGCGAAACCATGCTCCTTTGTAACCGTTGATGAAGGACTTTGACTCTGCAAAGTCGCCCTTTCTAAATGGAAGAATCAGATCCATGTCCAATCACCAATCTACAAGCAAGAATGGCGGTTAGCACAACGTGAAATGATTAAACATAACAGCAGAGTAACAGATCATTGGCAGAACAGAGAAAATGTCACTTCTTTCGGATTATACAGCTCTTGTTTCTTGGTTCAGTTCTAGCAACCATAAAACTACTCGATTGTTGGTAAAAGAAAAGGTTAGTGGGTGAATTTACAAATTCTTTCGGCTGGACTCGATTGCCCCCACAAATTTACAAATCCAACAATACTCGACATTCCTCAAGCATGAATTCCAGATGACATCATCGACGAACCAACCGCTAATAGAGCACGATAAGCACATCGTCTTGATGCAGGAAACAAAATTTTTGGGCATAAGATTTCCGATTTCATGAAAGCACAAACAACTTTAATCACCAGAAGAATAGCCTTCCTTTCAGTAACCAAGGATTCAAAAAAGAAAAAGAAAAGGTTTTGCTTTTACAAGCCGCACGATTGGAGAGGTAGGAGGCGCCGGGCCGTACGGCCGTACCTGGAGAGCGTCAGGAGGCGCCCAAACTCGCCATGGGAACCGGACCGCTCGTTGCCGCGTACTCCGGCGACGGGCGCCGGCGTCGTTCGTCGCCACGTCTGTGGGAGTGGGAGGAGAGGAGTAGAATGTCCTTCCTTTCTCTACTACTAGTAATTTTTTTAAATAAGGTCCCTTTTTTTTTGGCTCTTTTTGTTTGCTTGCTTGCTACGAACAGAGTGATATTCGTAGTTTCAACCAGTAATAATAATATATTGTGTTTGTCAGAGGATGATGGTGATGGTAGGTTATCTCTCATCCTTAGTATATAAGAGCAACATCGATAGAAGAGTAGCTAGCATCTTCTATCCAGGTAAAGTGAGAAAAAAAGAAAGATAAAAAAGATTACATAAAATAATATGAGTAATTAGTATATGATTAATTAAGTATTAGTTATTATAAATTTAAAAAATAGATTAATATGATTTTTTAAAATAACTTCTATATAAAAAAATTTTGTAAAAAAGAAAAAAAAAATTTAGGTGGTTCCATGCTAACCATAAACCATCAAACACTGCATTATGTGAAAGTATTGGCAACACAAAAATGTTTCACGCAACTAATGCTTGGGAAGCGTGCTCTTTTCACTATAGAACCCATTGGATGTAAAATAAATTCATAAAGAGATAAAGCATAATATGATCCTGACACTAAAAAGATCGAATATGATTATGGAAATTACAATACGGACGAAGCACGAGAAGAGATTGTAAGGTAGGAAGTGGCTTAGCATATCTGTTGTTATTTTAGTTTTATGCTAAGTCAAACATTCAATTTCTAGAAACTTGTATAGTTTAAAAAACATGTTATGAAAGTATTTCTTACGGTAAATCTAAGAATATAAATCTTATAAAACTATTTTAGACGAACAATTTAGGATTTGCCATCCTCTAGAAGTTATTGGATTATTTTTGGCACTCTTTTTTTTTAGCCCTACATATTACAACTTTGGATCAGTTTGGATTATCTTTTTTTTCCCATTTTAAGGTCTTTTGCAGGCAAGCCCAATTGACATACCCGTTTTGCCCCTTCAAGAGTTGCTCGAGCTACTTTGTGTTGCTAGATGGATCACTCACAGCAGAGCTCATTCGGCAATGTGTCACTTGGGGCTTGCTTACAAAATTAATTAAAATGGCGAAAGATAATGCAAACAAATCTAAAGTAGCAATTTGTAGAGTTAAATGAACTAAAAGTGGCTAAAAATCAATTACCTTTCCAGTGATAGCAAATCCTAGATTTCATTTAATGCCATCCGATCCCTTAAAGTAAAGCATTTAGATGCCATGGACCCATGGTATTATGATCTCTTAATCCATAGAAATACACATGCATTCAACTAGTAGATTAAAGTTAATTTGTATTTGACTTTCACATAGATAACTAAGGGAAAACTTATTGGCATTGAGGCCTTTGTCAGATGGACGTGTTAGGCACCATTTGAATGTAAGCGCTTATTAGTGTACGAAAAATATGATGAACCATTAATACATGATTAATTAAGTATTAACTATTACAAACATAAATTTTTTTAAAGACGCATCGTTTAACAATTTAAGAATTATACTCACGAAAATCAATAAAGTAGTACAAGTTAGAAACTAATAAGAACAGTGCCTTAATCTTCTTTATTTTCCTTCAAACGAAACCTTGGATCTTTTAATGGTAATATAATACTTAAACATTACAGTAGTGAAAAATAATATTGTCTAAATTTGAGCACTGTTCTTTGTGTAAGAAAATATTGGAGATATTACCTAAGATAATCTTGGTGTATCACTTTCCAGTGTAATTGTTGGCAAACGTCTTGCATGTGAGTTTATAAAGAAAAACCTAGTAAGAGTGAAAGCAAAAATGTTAAAGGACTTAAATGTAACAAAGTAGAACCATTAGAAACAAAAAGTTCGAGACAAAACAAGAAGCATCAAGATGGAGTCATTGCTAGTAATGTAAAAAAAAACAAAAACTATATGATTTATTGAAGAGCACACAACATGCAGAGGAGGTCCTTGGCCTCTAAGAAGCTCTTTGGTTACTCGTATTCTTCTAGCTTGGTCCATCTCTCTTATCAGACTGAGTTTGGTTTCTCTGGAATGTGTAGTGAAGTGTGTATTAGAGTGTGTAGCCTAGTGCACCAATCGTGGGCCACCCCTTTTAGCAAAACTCCCCAGCACGCCGCCTGTTTCCTCCACCTAGCCTCCCTGCCGTAGACGCTCCACCCTGCACCGCTGTTCCCATCTTTGTTGACTGCCTGGAGCAGCTCGACCCGAGCTGCCCCTCCACCAGTAGGCCTAAGGATTAGGGTCCCCACGGAGAGGCCGTACTCCGGCTGCAGCCGCCCGGCCCAGGACACCGTGTCTCCTTTTAAGTTGTGCTCCCCATTATCAATTATCAATGTGGGACTAAAGCAGTGTGTATATGTATGTATATGCGTGTATATGTGATGATGCCAATGGAGTGTGCATGACGTGTGTGGCCTTAGTGTACTCTCAAAATATCTACTCCATCCGTCCCAAAATATAGCTATTGCTAGCGTTTAAATTTTGTTTAAAATAAAGCTACTTCTAGAATAAGAAAGAATATGTGTAGAGTAGAAAACCCCTGCGATGAAATATCCCAAATACCCCTAATCTCCATAACCCCCACCCATGTCCTATCAACCGGACATGAAGGACAATCTAGCTTGTTTACCTCTACACTTAATCTCCACGAAAAACTATAAAAATAACTATATTTTGGAATGAAGGGTGTTGTAAGATTATAAAAACCCTAACTTGCAAAAGAAGAATAACAATTATTATCCACAAAACTTATGATTATATATCCAAAGATAAATATAAAAAATTCCATAACAATAGAAAGAGAAAAAAAAATTCAACCTTAGAAACTCTTGTGGGAGAAAAAAAAATGAGATGATCAATAGAAAAAATAGAAAAATTGAACAAAAAAATATAACTAATGCTAACATATTCAAATAACTTATAAATCAAATGTAGAAAATATAAATTAATCGAGCTAGAGTGGAAATCAGTTAAAAGAAATAGAAGAATTCACAAAAAATCTAAAAGTCAATTTCTATAAAGATCGAAGATCAATGAAAATAAGAGAAAAAAATGTAATGAGTCAAGAATTCAATAGATAGCATAATGATCAAGGGCAAAACAAATAGAAAATTTTGAAAAATAATTAGAGAGAAAAAACATACCAAACAAAGCGTTAATCACTAAAATATATATTGATATTGGACCAATCAAAGATATAGAGTCTAAAATGACTAAACCTTCTCTATCACAAAATCATGTATCTTCCACCACCAATAAAAACAAATTAGTATGCAACAAAAAGTCTCATTGATGTAAAAAAACACCACCACCAAAAGTGCCTCTTTGATATATACAGTAGCCGATATATCCATTATGTAAAATCAAAAGCACCAAAAAAGATTGGATCCAAGCCAACCAGAAACAAGATCAGCAAATCATCGAAAGAAGAAGGAAACAAAAAAAATTAACAACACATCAAAGAAATCAACCCAAAACACGAGCCCTCACCTATTCGAACTGCATCGAGAATAACAAATGAAGAATAGAACGGCGAGAGATCTAACAGCCAAGCTCTGATATTTAATTTAAAGCCGGCGGCTAGGGTTTGGGTCTCTGTAAACTGAAACGCCGACAGACGCGGCTGATCTTCCGTTTGATTTGCGTTTATATCCTTACATATAAGCGGCTTGATTAACTCTTGCTTTTTTAGTTATTAAAATATGATAAGCACTTGCTTAATTCCATGGCCCAGAAGCAACTGCAAGACCGGCCTAAAATGGCAAGATCAAGGCTGAGTCGGCCCAATATTATACGGCCTTAATTTGCCTGGGCCAATAAAGAAATTCAACTCGAATAAAAACACATTTTTTAGACACGAATTTGGTAACAATTTGATGAATTCATATTAATAGAAGGAATTTCCCAAACGAGTACAGTTGTTATTTGGTAGGAGCAATCCATTTTCTTGAGGTGGTGAATTTAATTACTTCCTCCGTAACCTCTGTCCTAAAATAGTATAAACGAATTAATTTCTTATATTTTAAACGGAGGCAGTACCTTTCTTCCTAACTTGCATACTTGACGTAAATCTGCTGAAATTTTCTTGACGGTGAATTTAATTTCCTTTTTTTGTGAGAATTTTGAAGTATTTGTAGTAAAATTATTGCAAATTAGGGAGAAATATAATGCAAGATCGTAGATAGGGATGAGATGGATGCCATTATTCATCCTCTTCTTCCTTGCAGATCGAGTTGCAGGTTACTACAGACATGTGCAACCCTACTCATGACACGATCACTTAGCCACTAGGTACAAGCTAGTACTACTACTGACACGTGGTGGAACACGTAGGCACCGGCATACAGCAAAAGCTAGACACGGTGGCCGGCCGGCCGGCTCCACGGCGATGGGAGGTTAACAGTGAACTAGCCATTGACGACGGCGCCGCCATTGACGTGCAGCATCTGGCCGGACATGTAGGAGGAGTCCTGCTCGCTGGCGAGGAAGACGTAGCTGGGCGCCACCTCCGACGGCTGGCCGGCGCGCTTCATGGGCACCTCGGAGCCGAACTGCTTCACTTTCTCCTCCGGGAAGGACGCCGGGATGAGCGGCGTCCAGATGGGCCCCGGCGCGACGCCGTTGACGCGGATCCCCTTCTCCACCAGCTGCAGCCCCAGCGCCCTCGTGAACGCCACGATGGCGCCCTTGGTCGCCGTGTAGTCCAGCAGCGTCTTGTTCCCCTTGTACGCGTTGATGGACGACGTGTTGATGATGCACCCGCCACCGCGGCCGCCGGGCATCCGCTTCACGGCGTGCTTGGCCATGAAGAAGTAGGAGAAGATGTTGGTGCGGAACAAGCGCTCCAGGTCTTCGTCCGTGATGTCGGTGATGCTGGGCCGCTCGTACTGCTCGGCGGCGTTGTTGACCAGGATGTCGACGCGTCCGCCGTACGCGCCGGCGACCTCCACCACCACCTTCCGGCAGTTCTCGTCGTAGCCGAGGTCGGCGGGGATGGCCATGGGGTCCTTGGCGCCGGTGCGCGCCCTGATGTCACGCAGCGCGCGCAGCGTCTCCTCGGCGTCCTTGTCCTCCTGCCCCTTCACGTACGTGAACGCCACCGTCGCGCCCTCCAGCGCGAAGCACAGGCACACCGCCCGCCCGATGCCGGAGTCGCCGCCGGTCACGATCGCCACCTTGTCCTGCACGCACGACAGCGATCAGCTCATCGTGTGCTCCACCGACATGGACGGGAAATGAGAGCACGTAGGTACAAACCTGCAGCTTCTTGGCGGGCTTGTAGTTCTGGATGATGGCCTCGGGGCGGGGGTCCATGGCGTGCTCCTTCCCCGGCTGCAACTCCTGCTGCTGCGGCGGGAACTGCTGCGACGCCATGCCTCTGATGCTGCCCCGGCGATCCGCCGCCCTGTCGCTAACAAATGGGAACAGTAAAGAAGAAGAAGAAGAAGAAGCTGCAGGGGGCAGCGCGTGCACGCGGCGACGAGGTAGCAGCACCGGCGCCGGAGACGACGCTGTCGCGAGGCGTCGGAGAGGAGTAAGAAGACTCGACGGCCTTGCTGCTCCGAGGGAGAGCGCGCGCATGCGTGCGTACGTGGCACGGTGAGCTGTAGTGATCGAGGTGGCGAGAGACGAGGCGATTATAAAAGAGGAGGAGAGCTCGCCGGGAGCGGCGCGTGGCGGGGGACGTGGCGGTGGTCTCGGAGCGGTCGCCGCCACGCGTCGTCGGGGTTGGCACACGCCGCTTAAAGACCGGTAGGCCTCGCTGCCTGAAAGCTTCCATGGACCTCACGAGAAGAAGAATCGGTAGAGACGTACGTACAAAACGATCCGATCAGTACGTACGTAAGTACGGATTATTAGTGCTCTCTTCATTTAAAAATATAAAAAAAATTATTTTTTTAAATCGATATTTAATAATTAAACAAAAATATATTTAATATTATTTATGTAGTATCATTAGATTTATATTTGATAATATTTTTGTATGATTAATTTTGTGATTATTGATGATATATTATAAAACAAATTAATGGTTAAAGTATAATATTAACGATCATGTAAAATCCAATATACCTTATATTTTTGAAAGTAGTGTAGTTAATTACTTAATTATACTCTATCACTAATGATAGTTTCATTTAACGATACCGATTAATTAAGCTGACTACAGAAAAAGCACTCGTGAATACATGCCAGCAGAAGAGAGCCCCAATGGATGCCTGAGCTCCCTCTCGCCGCTTCCGTGCCTCGCCACCGCCGCCGGCGGCAATAGCAGCGTCTTTTCCCTCCCACACCCTTTATCCCTAGTCCCTTCCCTCTCCATTTCCATCATCTTTCTTCTTCTTCCTCCTCCTTCTTCCCTTCTCTTTTTTCTTTTTTCTCTCCGGTCTAGATCTAGATCCAGTTTCTTCTCCTTCCTCCTTCCTCACTTCGTGCGGGGACCAGCTGGCAACTAGTGGGGCGGTGCCCCGTGGCCAGGCTAGTCGGCAGCTTGAGGGGTGATGCCCGCTTTCTTGCGAGCTGGTGCGGTGGTGGAGACGGCGGGAGGCGGCGAGGACGGTGGGCTGGTAAGCTTGCAAGCCTCGGTGGTTATGCGGTAGAAGTGTCAACGGTGGCGGCGCACTAGCGGTGGCATAGTGTTGACACCACGGTCTAGGTGGCGATGGTGATGGTGGTGGTGATGGCTCAGCGGTGGTGGATATTGGCCGGTCGGCTGGATAGCGCGCTAGGAGCGACGCTGAGCACAACAATGGTGCCAAGGGAAGGTGGTGGAGGTCAGCGGCGAAGAAGGCATGGAGGCAGCGGCTCCCTGGCGAAATAAGCTGAGACGACAGCTCGGCGGAGATAGTGTTCTGCAGTGACGATGACGTGGTGGTGGCGGCGGCTCTCCGATGAGATAAACTATGGCAGCTCGACGGATGTCGTGGTCTGCGACGACGATGGCGTGGTGGCGGCAGTCCCTCCGATGAGACAAGCTTTGGCGGCTCGACGAAGGTGAGGTTCTGCGGCAACAACGGTGATGCGGTGGCGGCTTGTAAGCATTACGGGTGCGATGGTTGTCATGTGAAGTAGACGGCATGGTGGCAATGAACTCGTTTAGCTGCAGGAGAGTAGGTTGTCCAAACGGCATGAGACCGGTGCTTGGCAACTACAAGACGGTTGGCGGGCTAGTTCCGTCTCCTTCCTTCGCTCATGGCGGAACGAAGGAGCTTTTGTGGTCAACAATAGCAAGAGGACATGGCGGCAGATGGGCAAGCTAGCTCTGTATCTCCTTGAAGTTTGAAGTTTAAAACAAGGAAGAAAAGCTTAAAGCTAGTCTTCTACTCTTTTCTTTTTGGTTGTTTGTTTTTTTGGGTTTCTCAGTTATGAGATTTGGAGTGTATACACTCGTATAACCTTTAGCTGTATATATCCACTTGTGGATATAGAGGCCAGATTTCTATCTATTATCTAAAAAGAAAAAAACACTCGCCAGTTAAAAAACATAGCTTAAGAATCGACCAATAAATGACAAATCCTCACGTATAGGATAGGGTCTTCAAAGTAAGCATGGGTTAATATCCTCATGTAGAGGTGATCGGCTTTCCTCACCTTCCTCAGTCTTGATCTTGGGTGTTTTGTCACGCCCTGGTTTTCGCTCAGGGATTTAAAAATTATTTAATAAATTATTCCTAGAAATTATATTAAATTATAATGCAAATTAACAAGTGAAATAGTTCAAGAAATAAAATTTTCTTTTAATATATCATGCATAGAGGAATTTTTCCTAATTTCTCCATGTCCTAAATTACTCTCTGAATTTTTCTGGGAATTTTCAGAGCTCAACCATTAATTCTATTAATTTAAAAAAAATACAAACTTCATTTCAGTGACTATCTAAATAAGAAAAACAAAAATTAAAAACCTAATCTAATCCCCTTCTTGGTTGGGACGAGTCCGGCCCGTTCCTCCGCTCTCCCTCCTCGAATTTTTACGGTTACTAATTTAATTTTTTTTTTAATTTACAAAAGTAATTTTCGATTTGGGCTATTTGCAGAACTAACCTCTTGCCGCCGTGGGCCACGGTGTTATTTAAAAACCGCCGTGGCCCAGGGCGGCGAATGGCATCCCCGTCAGGCGCGGCTAACGGCGTCGGCCGCCGTTAGCCCGGGGAGGCCACGTGGCCTTGCCGCCCTGGGGGACGGCGGGGGGCATTCGCCGCCGTCCCCCAGGGCGGGTTATAGCCATTCGCCGCCCTGGGGGAGGGCGGTTTTTAGCCCTACCCTATAAAATCCCTTCCCGCAGTCGCCGCGCGTCATTTCTCCCTTCCACCTCCAGCGTTCGTCTAATAGAGTTGAAGGAAAGAAGGAGCAGTACGGTGGCGAAGCCCTCACAGATTTTTTAGCCGAATCCAGGTATTTTTTTGCTCTCCCTCTGTTATGTAGTCAATTTTTTAGACAAATGTTAATTAGTACTAGACGCGTAGTGTAATACCCGATATAGTATGAAAATATTAGCGGTTTGGCATAACCATTGTTAGTGTTAAATTTATTTGGCCGTACTAGAAGAACATAGCGGAGAGGTAGTAAATTGTAGATATTTTAAAAATAAATATGCTTCGCCATGGCCATCGTTGGTATACGTCATTTTGACACGTTAGATAAACCTAGCGTATAACTTTATTAGCGCCACTGGGTCTGTCGGCGAAATGGGACTGGGGGTCCCACAGCCTGCGGGGACGCGTGGATCTCCGGCCACATCGGCTCCTCCGGGGGACATATCTTGCACGACCGGCGGCCGGCAGGGAGGCCGTGTCTCCCGCCGGTCGTCCGTGCCCGGATGCGTCGCCCGCGGCCCCGGGTGCTCGTCCCCGCACCCGGACGCGCCGCCTGTCGCCCGGGAGCGCCGCCTCCGGCCCCGAGTGAGTGCCGCCCGGAAGCGCCGCCTCCGGCCCCGGGCGCGTGTCGCCCGTGCCCGGAGGCGCCGCCTCCGGGCGTGGCGCAACAGGCGGCTGCTGGCATGCGTGTGCTCCAGCCGCCCAGCAGCAACAGCTCCGGCATGAGCGTCGTAGGCAGACGTGTGCACAGGAGAGCTCACCGGAAAAGCTCTCTCTCTGTATTCTGGCACTGTGGACTCCCCTAATCTATAAAGGAGGATCCATGCCTCTCTCTCTCGGCAGACTGGGTTCCAGCCTCAGGCCACCTAGGCCAGCTCTTGCTCTCGGCTCTCTCTCTCTCTCTCTCAGAATCTCAGTCCCCGGGCTAGCTTCCGAGCTCCCCGCAGGGTCCATTTGTAACCGCAATCCCACATTCATCTACCACAGATAGCAAACCACACACACAGGAGTAGGGTATTACGCTCCGGCGGCCCGAACCTGTATAAATCCTCGTGTCCCCCTTGCGCACGCTGTTCATCGTCTTCCCCACGTGATCTCCACAGTTCGGACGGTCCGGACCGTGTTCGGACGGTCCGGACCCCTATCTTCCAGCTCGGGCCCCTCCGTTTCTGCCCCGAGCGCTGATCTCTCTTCTTCCGCTTGACGCCGGCTTCACCTGAGAACCACTCCCCTGGCCGAATCTCAAAGGGGGGTCTCCTGACTTCCCGCCGTCGAGGTTTCATCCTTCGACAAGGTCAGTTTGTAAAATATAGAAACGGTAATGGTTTGACTCATACGTATAGCCTTTTTATGGAACGAATATTGATTAGTACAGATTAATAAAATCTTTTTTGTGAACAGAAATGGCAAATAGAGTTGTATTCGCAATATATCACGGTGAAGGAAATGTCAGACAAGGACAATATGGGGTAGATTTATCGGAGTTTAACGTAGCACAAAAGGGAATTATAGCTCCAGCTGAGAGAAGTTTTCCTGGAGTTTACAATTGGTTAATGAGGGGATTCGGAGTAGATCCTCAAGTAAATGCAATTACGGTGTACTCACTGGTTAGCTGGGCTGTGGAAGGTTTTTGGTGGGAATTGATGCCAATAGATTCGACGGCCAGCTGGGCATTTTTTGTGGAGAGTGCACTGCAGCGAGGATGGGCACCGAGCATCCTAGTGGTAGTGCATGACGTGGTCAGCATTGATCAGGCTGGTCCGAGTACAGCGGAAGGGCCCGATGAAACAGGGGAGCAAAATGAGGCAGAAGACGAGGGTGCCGGAGAGGAAGGAGGCCAAGAAAACATGGGACCGGGGGGGTTTGCAGATGAAGGGGAGAGACACCCAGGTCTAGTATAGGAGATGAAAATTGAAGACTCAGAACCTAAGCATATGGAGGATGATGATTCTTCAGAGGACGATGTATACCCGGCAGAATGGGACAACGAGGACTTCTCCGGACTCGTTGTCTCAGAGGGGCACACCGTGGCATGGGAGTATCGGCAGAATGAAGTGGTGCAAGGCGCTAGATACGCCGAAAAAGCACAGTTGACAGAGGCTGTGAAGATGTGGGCGGTGTCACTTGGGAGGGAGTTCTGGGTATCAAAGTCCACCAGATCGGTGTATGAAGTGAAATGTGCAAGTTCAAGCGATGGATGTCCATGGAGGATGTATGCATCCAGGAAGAAATATGATGACTGTTTATCCGTGTCAATCGTGACGGAGCACAACTGCCATCTTTCGGTTGTTCAGAAGTACTATAGGAACATATCATCTGCATTCATCGCTTCAGAGCTGTATTATGCTGTTGTGGAGAACCTCCGGTTCGAACCCAAGTCAATTATCAGGCGCATCGAGGAGAAGTACAAGTACACCGTTACATATGCCAAGGCATGGAGGGCCAAACAGAAGATAATTGAAATGAGATTCGGCAGTTTTGAAGCTTCGTACAATAATTTGTCTCGTCTACTGCAAACTATCTGTGCGAGGAATCCTGGCAGCTACTCTGAAATCAAAAGTTTCCCATCGTTAGCAAGTCCTGGGCAGAGCGTTCTTCAGCGGGCCTTCCTCTCTCTGCAGGCGTGCATGTTTGCATTTCTTCATTGCAGGCCCATTCTCTGCATCGACGGCACGTTCCTAACTGGAAAATACAGAGGGCAAATGTTGATGGCAATCGGAGTAGAAAGGAACAACCAAGTGTTGCCCGTGGCCTTTGTCTTCGTCGAGAGCGAGAACACAGAGAGTTGGTACTGGTTTCTAAAGCTGGTTAAGGAAAAGGTGGTGGGGATAAGGCCAGATGTATGTCTCATACATGACCGTCATCCAGGGATGCTGCGTGCAATTGAGGAGCTACGAAACGGCTGTGCAGACAAGGGATACCCTCCGGTGTGGGAAGATGTGAAGAGCAGATGGTGCGTGCGTCACATGGGCGCAAACTTTTATAAGCAGTTCAGAAACAAGGAGCTGATGGCCATGTTCAAACGTTTGTGCGCCCAAAATCAACAGAAGAAGTTCAATGAGCTGTGGAGGAGACTTGATGAGCTGACAGCCAAACATAGACGCGAGAGTTCTGCAAGACCCCCAGCTAGAGGTGTTGACGGCCCTGAAGCTCTAGGTACACTTCCCACCGATGATGGTACATTCAGAAGGAGGCCCGGTTCCTCGGTTAGCAGATTTTCGCAGTAGATCAAGCACGAGCCGAAGGAGAAATGGGCATTGCTGTACGATAAAGGTGGAGCAAGGTACGGCATAATGACCACGAACCTTGTAGAGGTCTACAACTGGGTCATGCGTGGTGTGCGGCAACTCCCCCTTATTGCCATCGTGGAGTTCATCCTACATAAAACACAGACGTACTTCCACGACAGGTGCGGACAAAATGGCCCATCTATGGCCGATGGAAACCTTTGGTCCAGGCGTGGCATATTCGCAAGGAAACCTATACAAGAGTGTGTCCTAAAGGAAGATGGGACATGCACGTGCTCCTGCCGGAAACCAAGCTTGTACCACAAGCCCTGCTCTCATGTCATTGCCGTTTGCGGGGAGTGCGGCATTGATGAACGCCAATATGTGTCTCCGTACTTTAAAAAGGAAGCAATCATGCATACATGGAGTACCGAGATCTTTGGTTTCGGCATCGTCGGCACTTTCACTGAAGACACAAGTCCAGTTTATTACATCCCTGACCCGACGAAGGCAAGGAACAAGGCAGGCCGACGTCGGACACGGAGGATACGCAATGATATGGACGAATCCGAGGCCGGCGTTAGCGCTCAACGTTGCGGTAGGTGTGGAGAGGAGGGACATACCTACAAGAAGTGCACGAAAGACGCCGAGGCCCCAAGTGCAGCGGAAGTTCCTATGGAAGGATCAGGCACCGACGGAAGGCGGCCAACTGGGGAAGGCACCACTGATAGGCAGCGTCATCGCAGGCGTCCTCGTACACCTTCGGGTTATGTTGTCTAGTATAGCCGCTGGTTGATGATGTAATCTCCCTGTAATGTGTACCAATATGCATGTACTGCTATCTGATTTTTGTTTTAGTGTGGGTCTTTTAAAGGTACTTTGCTGTCTGTTAATTTTCTGACTGTAATGCACTATGTTTAATTGAGCTAATCCGTTCCGCTTCTTTTTCCTTGCAGGTATGGACTACCAGACGCCTGAGCTGCTGGATCACGCCACCGATCAGTCCCATCGGTCGTTTCTCTCGGCGGTGCAGAACCTCGAGCTCGGTACCTTACGTCCTCGACCTTCTAGGCGACTCCTTCCCGTGGACGACAGGTTCACGACTACGTACGTACGAACGTTGTACTGTGAATCTGTATATGTCAACTTACTAACTTGCTTTGTTTTGATTGTCAGGTTGCGGGAGGCAGGCCTTCTGCCGCTGTGTAGGCTGGTAGCAGCCGCAGTGGAGCCAAATGACCCGACGAAGAAGTAGGGTATCGACCGGTCGCTAATCACAGCTCTTGTGGACCGGTGGAGACCGGAGACGCACACATTCCACCTCCCATGCGGTGAGATGGCCCCCACGCTGCAGGACGTCAGCTTCCTCCTTGGGCTGCCTCTAGCCGGCGATGCGGTGGGCCCAGTTGACGGGCTGCAGGCGTGGCAAGAGGACATCCTGCAGCGGTTCGCCCCGGTTCACCATGCTTCGAGGCTTCCCCTCGTCAGCGACATCTCCCCGTACACGCATGCGGGCCCTCCTCAGGCTTGGGTATTGAGCTACACGGTAAGAATGTTTTCTTATTGTTTTATGTTCGTCCTTCAGTCCGTACTAGAATTACAGTGTCAACTTCCTTATATGTTACCGCAGTCTGATCAGCTAGACCCGGAGGCCGACGCGTACTCACTACAGAGGAGCCTGGAGGCGTACCTGTTGTGGGTGTTCGGGTGGGTGATGTTCACCAACTCGCACGGCCACGCAGTCGACAAGGGCTTGATCCCTTACGCGAGGGAGATAGCCGACGCCGAGGACGGTGCTGTTCCCCAATACAGTTGAGGATCGGCAGTCCTTGCCGCCATGTACAGGGGTCTGTGCGACGGCTGCAGGAAGACCAAGCCAGAAGCGGTCTTCATGGGTTTTCCACTCCTCCTACACCTCTGGGCGGCAGAGCGGTTCGCGATCGGCCGCCCTGTTGTGGACCACAGTCCGTACGAGGCGAGCCTGTACGTGGGTGTCCCACCGGAGGACTATCCGACGATGGGGACGGTGTGGTGTCGTCGTGAGGTATGTTCGGTGTTTGAACCGTCTCGGTTTTTTATGTTACTTGGACTAACGAGAACTCTTTTCCTGTTTATAGCGTCGGTACGCTCACGTGCAGGTGCAGAAGTCGTACCCAGACTTCGTCATGGAGTTCGACAGGATCACGGACGACGACGTTGTCTGGGAGCCGTACAGCGCCGAGGCGAGGCATGCGCGTGCGTTGCGTGGGCTGTCGTCCCTCTGCACCAGGGACCAGGCGTACTGGCTGACGATGACGCCGATGCTGTTCGACATTTCTGTCGAGCCACACTGCCCGCAGAGTGTGATGCGGCAGTTCGGTATGCGACAGACCTTCGGCCATCAACAACGCAGGGGCGTACCGCAACACGTTCACAGGTGTATGTGGAAATGAATATTCCGTATTGTTATGCATTGTGTCACCGGTTGTGCTCTGCAGGTTAAATCGGCGTGGCCAGGCCGCCGGTAGGCTGTGGAGACCCACCGTCGTCGACTACATCAACGACTGGCTCATAGCCACGGAGGACATCATCACGGAGCTGCACCCCTACACAGCCGCCAGGTACGAGCAGTACCTTTCCTGGTACCAGGCCCGTACCAGACTACGGGTGACGTACACTCCCGAGGCTCCACAGGCGCACGTCGCGGGGGTGCGAGACGCATACCCGACACACCGCGACCAGGACTACTTCCGCGCAGTGAGTCAATGGTTTTCATACTATTTTCAACGGTAGTTACCACGCGCAACTAACCACGCATGTCCTGCTGAACAGGCGGACGATGCTAGGCAGGTCCACACAGAGCTGGACCTACTGTGGCAGCGCCTACAGGCTGGCATCCCTCTCACGCAGCAGGAGCAGACGATCACGTTCGACCGGATGTGCAACACGATGCGCTCGGTCGTCCGTGGTCTGACTTGTCGCCGTTCCGATGCAGTCCCACCGATACAGATACATATGCGAGGTCCCTATGGTGAAGGGACATCGGCAGGAGCGGCGGGTTCTGCAGGGGCCAGTACGTCGTGGGGAGCAGGTCCTTCTGGTACCGCCGGAGGATCGAGGTCGGCAGCCTCCACGATCGGGCGAGGATTGTCAGGTACATCAGGATTGAACCTATTCTCCATAACTAACTGCACTTTTTATGCGGCTGACGCGAGCTTTTCTTTACCAGACCCACGCGGCGGATCTCACCACCACCTGGGGGACACTGGGCGAGGATCTGCCCCGAGCACCTCTGCTTGGATCTCTACCGAGGACGACCTCCTTCCGGAGCAGGACGTGATCGGGTCGTCACAGCTCGGAGGTGCACCGCACACACAGCCGCACGACGCCGGTGCTTCCCCTGCTGCTCAGGCGGTCCGAGCCACCCGTGGGGTACCGGCGGACCGCCTGACGTACTCGCGCGGGCACGTGCGAGCGCAGCCTAGGAGGACGAGGAGGCGTATGACCTAGGGGCTATTGTTGTATTTATTTATTTATAGGACTCGCATTACTTGTTTAAATTTGTCATGTCCATATTCACCCCCTGTAGACTCGATCCCATCCTTCAGATACATTGTACTGCTAACAATGTAGTCTCCCTTGTTGTATTTCGTACTATGGGTGTCGCATTCATCATGCCGCAATGCGAACGGCTCGCATCTAGCTAATATCACTATGCTATTGTACGTGCACTGCGTTAAGTATCGACCGAGTGGATGACGAATAATAGAATATATCGTCTTCCAATGTCGAATTAAAAATCATTCAGTACGTACATTGCGCAAAAATTTGGGAAAAAAATTCATAGATCCTAACATTCTGTTCGCCTGGGGTCCTAAGCCCCTCACGTAAAACAAACCGGCCTATTACCATGTCATTAATTAAGTTTTACCGAAAATAAACTTGAAAAAATAATCAGCACGATTTTACAAACCAACGCCCACGATCGTCGGATTATAAAAAAAAACTTTAAAAAACATACCCTAAACCACGATTAAAACTAAATTTTGTGAAGCGTGTAGGCGAAAGACGGGGAGGAGTGGATTGCGAGTGCCGATCCAGACATACGAGGAGTGGAATGCGAGTAGCGATCTGGAAATACCCTTAGTTTGACAAGTTCTTTTCACGACGTGAACGATCTATGATATTTGGTTTTTTTTTAAACATCGATCCAATAAATGCAATGGCACAATAAATAGAATTTAAGAATTTAATTTTGACAAATAAATTTTCAAAAATTTTGGGGTTAAAAATGAGCAACAAAATTTTCAAATTTGGTAATTTGCAAATGGCTCCAGGGGGCCGAGGCCTGGGCTGGGCAATGGTCCGATCGGGAGGGGGCAACGGTCCGATCCCTAGACGGACGGTCCGATCTGAGGCAACGGTCAGTCCGATCAACGGTCCAATCCGAGGGCAACGGTCCGATCATGTGCATTCCGATGGCCCGATTCCTGGGCGGATGGTCTGATCTTGGGCAATGGTCAGTTCGATCAACGGTTCGATTCGAGGGGCAACGGTCCGATATCTAATCGGACGGTCCAATCCGGGGATTCGGACGGTCCGATCCCTGTGCGGACGGTCCAATCCGAAGATTCGGACCGTCGGATCGCTGTGCGGACGGTCCTATGCATTTGCCGCCCTGGGGGACAGCGGCGAATGCCCCCAGCCGGCGAATGCCCTTAGGGGGCCGATTGCATTCGCCGCCGTCCCCTAGGGCGGCAAGGCCACGTGGCCTCCCCGGGCTAACGGCGGCCGGCGCCGTTAGCCGCGCCTGACGGGGATGCCATTCGCCGCCCTGGGCCACGGCAGTTTTTAAATACTGCTGTGGCCCACGGCGGCAAGAGGGTAGTTCTGCAAATAGCCCAAATCGAAAATTACTTTTGTAAATTAAAAAAAATTAAATTAGTAATAGTAAAAATTCCTCCCTCCTCTCTCTCCTAGGCTAGTCTCCTCCCGGCCCATCTCTCTCCACCCGTGCTCGCCCACCAGCCAAGCCCAGCTCGCCCTGACCTGCCCTCTCCTCCTTGCAGCCCAGCCGTGCCGGCCCAATAGCTCGACCGCTCTCCGCGCCAGCTAGCTTGGCTACACCCTCCTTTCACCGACAGGTGGGCCAGGGCCCACCTGTCGGAACCATCGTCAACCTCTAGCCACCGACCCCGCGCCCCGCACGCCCACGTCGCCGCCAAATTCATGCCCCATCGCGCCTTTTTCTCCTCGTTCAAGCCACGCGGACCGAGTCGCCGAGGCCTCCCCCATCTTCCTCCCCTTTTTCCCCAAATTTCTGGGTGCGGTCAAGCTCCACACCACCTTCCTCTCCCCCACGACGCCATCCCACTCCGCCGCCTTGTGCCGCCTCGCCCCAGCCTTAATCCGCCACCCCGAGGCCCCCTCCCCTTTTCCCTCTTTCCCCCGAGCACTCCCGTGCCCCTAGCTCGCACCTCACTGCGAAACCCCACTGCCGCCATTCTTGCCTACCTTCGGCCGCCACTAGCCGCCGCTCCAGCCATCGACGAGCCGCGAGCACGCCAACCCCAGCGTCGCCGCACCGTGTGTCCCCTTGGCACCACCTCACGCCCGCGGATCACCGCCGGACAGTCGAATCCACCATCGCCTCGAGGGAGCACCACCGCCAAACCTCGCCGCCGATCTCCTCTCCGACGCCTCCCGTTCTAGCTGTCGCTCCTCAGTCGTCCGGTGAGCGCCCCATCGCCTCCGCCCGCCCTCCCCTCTGCTGCTCCCCGGGCCGCCACCGTGCTGGGCGCTCGCCACCGGTGACCATCAAGTCACGTGCCCGTCGCTGTCCAGCCCGCTGGACCGGCGAGCTCCTCCCCGCGTGCGCGCGCCGTCCGATCTACCCTCGAGTGGATTGGGGCCGTCCGCTCGTATCCTCGGTGGCCGCCCGAGTGGCCACGTCACCTGCTCGCCCCGGCCGTCCAATCCCCACCCCAGAGAAATCCTGGCCGCCCGTGTGGCATGATCCGAGCCATCCTTGTTGGTCCGATCCCTGCCGTCTAATCTGGATCAGCAAATCTCGGCCACCCGTCCCCGTGGACCACCCCGTGGTTGTCATGCCCAGAAATTTAGCCAATTTTCAAACTATTTTGTGTATTAAAATCCCTGTCCAGGAATCAAGACAGGGTACACAAAATGACAAATCAATAAATAGATCCAATTGTAAATAAAGCGTAGATACTTATAGAGAAGGCACTTAGTCCTCACATAGAAGAAAACAGCAGCGGAAATGTGATTCTAGCGTGACTTCAGCTCAATTCCACAGTCAAGCTCAACTGGGGTTTAAGCCAAGGTCTTCTCTTCTGAAAGGGAGACATATAGCAAGATTGAGTACCACCCACCGTACTCAGTAAGCCACACCAATGATACGTTCATACATGGGATTTCAAAGAGAGGTTGGTAGCTCATTTGCGTAAAGGTAGTTGTAAACGGTGATAGTGATAAAACAGGTAAAACAATTGTTATATTAATCAGAATTGATCCATCATAGAACAACGTTACACCATGTTGATCAAGCCCAAATCATCCATCTGAACTATACTAGTTCTATTAAGTCAATTTAATTAATTAAGGATGAGACTAATCACGGTGAGTCTTGACCAATCGCCCATATCCGCGGGTACGGCTATTCGAATAGATTTACTCTGGCCAGAGATGTACATCTTTACCCACAAGACATAGCCTCGCACATGTCTCCATGTGCTCGTAACCCATGGTAAAGGGGCCGTGATAGGACCATTCACGCAACTCCTCCCTAACCATCCACACCACGCTGAGATTGCACCTACCGATAGGGCACACCGTATCGGTCAGGCTAACCCTTTGTGCCACAATGGATCCGGAAGCCGATCAACCCGACCCCGAGCCGACCCAACTCTATCACGCCCATCCTCACCAAACAGTGCCTAGGAGAGGGAAGAGTCACGTTACAAGCCCAGCCGTTGCCCACGCTGACTTGTGGTTGTACGAAAATTAGCTCAAGGGGTTCCCGTGAATCGGTCCTTAATTGCCATAGGTGTGACCAGCAAAACCATGTACCCACATCCCACCATTAGGTCAAATTTTAGTTGATTAGTTACGACCAATTATCATAGTCAAACATCTCGAGCACGCAGCTCAACAAGTTACCAAATATAGAAATAATGCGATTATCCCATCAGTGATCTAGTGGTACTAAGCATGGCTAAGCTGGTCCTATCTCTAGCTAAGTCATCGAATGAGACATAAGCTAGTCAGATTATCACCCGAGGTTATCAAAGAATGGATAACAATTAAATAGGGTCTCAAGCAAGTGGATAGATTGTCCCCTATTCCACGTAATTAGCAAATCATGCAATTTATTTATAAATCATAAAATATTTCACAAAGTAGGTTCAACATGCTCAAGGATGAATGTGTGACTTGCCTATCTTCTTCAAATAGTCTTCTGGGCGAAATCCGCGAAGTCGCGATCCTTCGAAAGGTCGGATTCCTAAGCACTGGCAGGCAAAATGAGAAAAAATTCTAAAAAACCAAGTAAACAATATATGAAAAGTGGACAAACATGCAGAGCTCAATTTTAGATGAATTTTGAGAGTTGAACGGTCCAATTTGGAGTTTGTATGAATTAGTTATGAATTTTAGAAGTTTTAACCTATTTTTAATTATTTTTAGAAATTAAACCGATTTATGACGCAATAAATAAATATTTTCATGAAGGAAAAGAGGAAATACTGCGTCAGCCCTCAGGAGAGAAAGGGAACGCCACTGACACGCAGGACCCGCATGTCGGTGAAGGGAAGAGAGAGGAGGCGCCACTGGCAAGTGGGGCCCGCAAGTCAGTGAGGGAAAAAGGGGCCAGTCCACCGTGGACCGAGGCCATGGACTTGGTCCACGGGAAAAGGACGGCCTAGATCGGTCCAATGAGATCCAACGGCCAAGATGGTGTTAGGGTTTTATGAGACTTGGAGGTCCCGGATTGGCTCTTGAGGATCGGGCGGCTGTGGGCCGACCTAGGGTTTTATGAAGATCGAGCGGCCCAGATTGGATCTTGAGGATTCAACGGTGGAGATTTCTCGGGCTCTGTGGACAACTGAATTTGTACCTTTTACTCACATAGCAGAGTAAGGTGGCGTTAATACCGTTAGCGTGTGATTAATTAAGTATTAACTATTAAAACTTAAAAAAAAGATTTATTTGATTTTTAGAGATACTTTCATATAGAATTTTTTTTACAAAAAACACACTATTTAGCAATTCAGGAAGCATGCTTATAGAAAACGAGGAAATAAGCAAAAACTTAGAAGCAGAACCGAACACTGCCTAAATGACGAATCTTAAGTTGCGACCATGTTAAATTCACCGAAATTTTAACAAATTAACCCTTTTAGAAAACTTATTTGAAAAAAAAATCGTTCCAAAAACTAATTGTAGAAATAGACCGTTTTCTCAACGCTAACCTCGATGGTGCTGAGTTATAACATCTCAACACCAGTAACATTGACGCTGAGGTCTTATTTGAGGTGACATACTTTCTTCTATAGCCTTCATAGGCTTTTAGTTAGTAGAGAGGTCAGCGCCAAAGCCTTTGGCGCTGATCTCCAATGACATGACAAAAGCATGTCACCTCGGATAAGAGCTCAGCGCTAATGTTATTAGCGCTGAGATGTTATAGCTTAGCACCATCGAGATTGGCGCTAAGAAAACGGTTTATTTCTGCAATTAGTTTTTGGCATGGTTCATTCTTTAAATTAGTTTTTTAAAAGGGTCGATTTATTAAATTTCAGTTAAATTTATGGTTCAGCAATAGGTAATTCTGTTTGATTTTAGAGTACTTCTTTTGTTGTGCTTTTCATGCAATCCTTGTTTTAGTTTGTAAAGATTGTTACTATGTTAGTCAGTCATGGGTATCCTGTAACTTGACATTACAGTGTTCGGTTATCCTTTCTAACTCATTTTTCTCAAAAGTACCTCTATTTACTTTTGACTGTATTTATTAGCTGATAACTTTTATCATCACCTTTAACAGTAATGCTTACTGCTACCTTACAAAACGCGGCTGGTAGACAACTTTGCATGTCTACTTATTGCCAGCATACATACGAGAACTGATGGAGCTGAACCTGATGAATGATGATTTCTGAAAAGAGAACTAGCGATGGTACTTGGTGTAAGTATATATACTGAGTGCACTATTACATGTACAGACAGGCATGTCAGTTGTCAGCTTGGTGAGCTAATCAAGCTGATTAGTTAGTGAAAGTATGTAGGTATACATATGGACCTGGAGGCTCTGTTTCTTATGGACGATTGGACAGATTGGAGACAGTTGTTTATAGAGATTAATTAAATATTAGACTGAATTGTACTTTGGGTCATCTTATATTACCAAAGTTTTATTTTGAACCACCCTTCAACTAATCATTTTACTTTGGATTGGGTAAATTTGCCATTGATATAGTTTGAACCATACTAAATAACTTCTTCAGTACACATCAACAACCTCAAACACATCAGTTTCGATACACCGGCAAACTAATCTACAATCTACCTATATGCATGCCATATATTTGTCGAAGGGGTGAAGTTGGATGGTCTAAACTGAAAAAATGATAAAATTACCCTTTCCAAAATGAAAAGATTAATTTAAGGGTGGTCCAAACTGAAACTTGGACAATAAAAGGTGGCACAAAGTGTAATTTATTCTAAGTATTATATATTATTAATATAAAAAATAACTTAAAACAAATTATCTAAGTAATTCTAATATAGTAAGTATTTGGAGAAATCGTAATTTAAGAACCATGGTAGGTATAGTCCATAAGTCATAAGTCCATAAGCTGAAAAGAATGTAGCCTCAGCTAATTCTGAAGTGTTGTCGCATTGCAGTTTGCAGTTCTCACTAACTCAAATTTTAGCACAGTTCTAAGTTGGTGTCCTTTCCATGAAAAAAATCTTTATTACCTCCCTTGACTATGGCTTGAGTTGGATTTTTCTCCCCTGAACAGCAAAACCTCACGTGGCACCATCCTTATCTTTCAAAACCAGGTTAAGCTATCTTCTTACTTGGTTAGCACGGTGGTATTGGTCTACCTAGCGCCTACGTGGCATCCGGTCAACATGAAAAACAAAACATGCTTGTGGGGCCCACTTGTCATGCACGCCGTCTAGCTAGACGCTCGCTGGAGCTCGCCCAACCCGCCGTGCCCTCGCTCTCTATGCCAAGCTCACTTGTCCCATCTTGAGCCCGACTGCCACTCACCTTCAATCTTGCCCGGCGCGTCGATGTGTCGTTGACTAGAAAAAAAATCGAAGAAGATGGAGGAGGGAGAGGAAGGGAACGAGAGTGGTGCACAACGCTAGGGAGCTAGAGGAGGTGTGGACCAGTGACGGAGCTTAACATGTCGAGGTCGACATGGGTTCAGAGGGCGCCATCCCTAAGCCAGAGCTCAAGTTGCCGCCGCGGTGAGATCGAGGGAGAGATTGGCATCCTACAGCTAGAGAAGCCTGTCGTTGCCGCCGAGGAGCCGAGCTCGCCCCTACCATTGTGGGGACGAGCTCGTATGCACCGCTACCGAGGAGCCAAGCTCGTCTGCACCACCTAGAGCTAGAGGTCAGCGTGTCGATACCCGCTTTTACTCTCCCTCAAGCTCAGGACCTCGCTGCATCGTCTTTGAGCACGGCAGCGTTGCGTATCTAACTCCTCTTGCCATTGTCTACTCTACCAACTACCATGCATCCTCCTCCCGCTGCCGCGTGCTCCCACCTCCGCACGTGTGACAACATTGACCCTGCACCTGCCAGACCCGGGCCACCGGGAGGCACCACCACCTCCGTCAATCCGCCACACCGGGTCTCCAACTTTGCCTCGTGTTTGCACCGCCTCATTGGACAGCATATACAGCTCTACCAGATTGGAGCGATTCTGCCCCACAGTCGCTCCACCCTACCAAATCGGGCTTTTGTTTGGAGGAGGGTCCAGGAGGAAGAAGAAAGTTATGGGGCTGTTTGGTTCATTGCCAAACTTTGCCACATTTAAAGTTAGGCAAGTCTGACTTTTTATGGTGAGTGTTTGGACAAACCACACTTGAGACATACTAAACTTTGTTTTATCCGTGTCGCACGTCATAGATACATTATTGAGCTTAAGTTTTGCCACAAGTGTGGCTAGCTTTTTCTTTGCCACAAAAACTGCAGCATGCCACACTTCAAGCACCAAAGTTTGGCAAAGCAAAGGAGTCATCCAAATAGGCCCTATGTCACTAACATCAGTGTTTTTTAATTTTTTTTTTCTGACTGTAATGCTACGTAGACACTAGATCAGATAAAACTACCATCAAAACTGATCGAGGAGTCAAAATTAACCGATATTGATAATTGAGGTATGTTGTATGTATGGTTTTGAGGTTCAGGGAATAATCTTAGACTTACACTCATCGGCCCACCTAGGCATTAGCACAGTACCAAGTTGGTGTCGTTTATAAAAGTAAAGCCCCTTGAGCTGGACAACGTCCAATGCAGACCGAAGTCGATCCATACAACAAAATCATATCTCTAGCATGTTCATGAAAGAAACGTCCGAAAGATAACGAATTTTTACTGTTACTAATTTAATTTTTTTTTAATTTACAAAACTAATTTTCGGTTTGAATCATTTGCAAAACTAGTCTCTTGCCGCCGTGGCCCAGGGCGGCGAATGGCATCCCCGTCACCCGGGGCTAACGGCGGCCGGCCGTTAGCCCCGGGGACGCCACGTGGATTCGCCGCCCTGGCGAATGCAGGGCATTCGCCGCCGTCCCCCAGAGCGGCAAATCCACTGGACCGTCCGCCCAGCAATCGGACGGTCCGTTCGCACAGGGATCGGACCGTCCGATTAGATATCGGACCGTCCGATCGAACCGTTCCCTCCCGATCGGACCATTGCTCAGCCCAGGCCTCGGCCCCCTGGAGCCATTTGTAAATTACCAAATTTGAAAATTTTGTTGCTAATTTTTCACCCCAAAATTTTTGAAAATTTATTTGTCAAAATTAAATTCTTAAATTCTACCTATTATCATGTCATTAAAACGGACCGGCCTATTACCATGTCATTAATTAAGTTTTACCAAAAATAAACTTGAAAAAATGATCAGCACGATTTTACAAACCAACGCCCACCATCGTCGGATTATAAAAAAAAACTGTCAAAAACATACCCTAAACCACGATTAAAACTAAATTTTGTTAAGCGTGTAGGCGAAAGACGGGGAGGAGTGGATTGCGAGTGCCAATCTAGACATACGAGGAGTGGAATGCGAGTGGCGATCCGAGAATACTCTCAGTTTGACAAGTTCTTTTCACGACGTGAACAATATATGATATTTGGTTTTTTTAAACATAGACTCAATAAATGCAATGGCACAATAAATAGAATTTAATTATTTAATTTTGACAAATAAATTTTCAAAAATTTTGGGGTGAAAAATTAGCAACAAAATTTTCAAATTTGGTAATTTACAAATGGCTCCAGGGGGCCGAGGCCTGGGCTGGGCAATGGTCCGATCGGGAGGGAACGGTTCGATCGGACGGTCCGATATCTAATCGGACGGTCCGATCCCTGTGCGAACGGACCGTCCGATTGCTGGGCGGACGGTCCAGTGGATTTGCCGCCCTGGAGGACGGCGGCAAATGCAAAATTACATTCGCCGCCGTCCCCTAGGGCGGCGAATGTAATTTTGCATTCGGCCCCCTGGGGGCATTCGCCGCCGTCCCCTAGGGCGGCGAATCCACGTGGCGTCCCCGCGGCCGGCCGGGTGACGGGGATGCCATTCGCCGCCCTGGGCCACGGCAGTTTTTAAATCCCGTCGTGGCCCAGGGCGGCAAGAGACTAGTTTTGTAAATGATTCAAACCGAAAATTAGTTTTGTAAATTAAAAAAAAATTAAATTAGTAACAGTAAAAATTCGAAAGATAACATCATGTAGGGCTACAAGCCGAACAATCCAAGGCCCAAATGTATCACACATCATCCATATGAAAGGCCCAAATTCTGGCCCAGAACGGCCCAAAGTTGATCTATTCCAACGAGATTGGGAATTTCCTCCTCTCTCTCTTAAAAAAAAAGAGTAGAAATTTCATTTTCCCCACGGCCACGATCCCCTCAACGCCGCCGCCGCCGCTCGCTGCTCCGGTGAGCTGGTGCGCTTGTAACTACTTGTCTCTTCCACCTTCCTTCTCCCCTCCAGATCTCTCTCTGATCTTTCCTCTCCTCTACATTCTGCCATTCTAGACTGGAGCGGGTTGACCGACCGATGGCAATGGAGCGCGCCACCAAGAAGAGGTGCGGCATCGACGACGACAACCCCGCCGCCGACCTCACCAACGACCTCGTCGTCGAGATCCTGTCGCGGCTGCCGGTCAAGTCCATCTGCCGCTTCAAGTGCGTCTCCTGGCACTGGCGCCGCCTCATCTCCCACCAGGCGCACCGCAAGAAGCTCCCCCACACGCTACTACGTACCACTCAACGACGAGCTCATCTCGATTCCCCATTTCGACAGCATCGATGGTGAAGAAAAAGAGGAAGAGGAAGAGGAGCACCGCCTTGTCCCTGACCCTTCGCTATCCTTCTTGCCTGGCTACAAAGACATCATTCCGAAGGACGGCTGCAATGGCCTTCTCCTCTGCCTCTGCTGGAAGGAATCTCCGAGAGATGAATCCGATTACGTGGTCTGCAACCCTGCCACTCAGAAATGGCTAATCTTGCCAGAGATTGACCTCGAGAAGCAGGTCGCCACCATCCGTTTGGGTTTCGACCCGGCATTGTCACCCTACTTCCTTGTGTTTGCAATCCTGGAGCATGTGGATGGATGCATATTCGGCGTGGAGATTTTCTCGTCGGAGACAGGACGGTGGAGCCACAGGGAGACTGGTTGGGTCGATGAAGATGATCATATGGTACATTCTGATGCAAAAGCTGCGTTTGTCGATGGCATGATGAATTTCATCTCCTTCCGTTCGGCGATCATAGCAGTTGGCACGGAGGGGAAGCAGTGAAAGGTTATTCCTTTTCTGGAAGAAATGACTTGTCAATGCTTCTGCAAGGGGAACATTGCTTTCATAGGTCAATCCCAAGGACAGTTGTATTATATAAATTTCAGGGATAGGGATTCCTCTATACTGTCAGTCTGAATTCTTGATGATTACTGCAGCTGTGAATGGTCCTTCAAGTACAACATTGGCACTTCCCAGCTTTTCGGATGGACAAATCTCAGGCTTGAGCGGGACTATAGCCTGATTGCAATTCACCCAGAATGCAATATGATTTTCTATGTTCTCTTGGACGAGGAAGAACGTATGCTACTATCATATGACATGGATCGTGGGGAAGTTAACTTGAGCAGAGTAAGTGGTGAATCTTAAGTTGTGACCGTGTTAAATTCATGGTTCAGCTCTAGGGTAAGTCTATTTGATTTTGTAGTACTTTTTTTTGTTGTTCTTTTCATGCAATCCTTCTCTTAGTTTGTAACCAATGTTACTAAGTTAGTCATGTGGAACCTGTAACTTGGCATTACAGAGATTGGTTATCCTTTTAACTCTTCATGTTCCTTTTTCTGAAAAGAACCTCCATTTACTTTTGACTATATTAATTTGCTGATACTTTTTAGCATCACTTTTTAAGAGTAATGCTTATTGCTAGCCTACAAAAAGCTACTGGTAAACAATTTTGCATGCATGCTTATTGCTACTAGCATACATTCAAGAACTGATGGAGCTGAACCTGATGCATGATGATGATTTGTGAAGAGAGAGCTAGAGACCGTACTTTGTGTACAGTGGTGAGTAGGCATACCAGTTGTCAGCTTGGTGAGCTAATTAAGCTGATTAGTTAGTGGCACAGTTTGCAGCATACATATGGACCTCAGGACCTGGCTTGCTAGCTAGGAAGATGCACTCAGCTGGCCACTTTGCACGCTCAGATCTTAGCACAGTACAGTACTAAGTTGGTGTTCTTTCCAAAATTCAAAGTCATTGCCCGACCCAGGCCTAAATGCAGCCCAAATTGTACTAACCTTTATGGACGCATTACGGTGCATTCAAATCCCAAATTTTGGCCTGTTTGGTAGCCCTCTAAAGATGAATTGGAACAGAATTAGTTGGCAGTCGCATCAAATAAATCACTCTTCAAATTAGTTTGCTGATACCGAACTGACGACTGAACAAACAGAATCATGCAATCCTTCTCTTAGTTTGTAACGAGCATCTCCAAGAGGGCCTCTGTCCCGCCCGCCATCGCAAATTTGGCGTGTGAAACCAAACCAACAGACACGCCATATGGGATGCCTAAATAGCCAGCCCTCCATCCCATCGCTCCTGCACACCAAGAATAGCGGGGCTCCCTTGCATGCTATCCTCCAACTATCAGGCGGCCTCATGAGCTCCTGCCACTGTCCGAAGCCTGTGGACATTTTAGTCACTTCCAAGGCCATTTTTTATTCAGCTTTTTGCTTATGGCTTCTATCTCGGTTTCCGTTAGCATGTTTCCTAAAATATAAATCGGTGCATTTTTTACAAAAACTTTATATATAAAAGTATCTCAAAAAAATCAAATAGATCTATTTTTCAAATTTATAATAGTTAATACTTAATTAATCACGCATTAATAATATTTCCCGTTTTGCGTAGGGCTTATAAGCTACCGCGAGAAGCTGAATCAAACACCCCCTAAATGTGAATTGGAATGCTAGGAGTGGGTTTTTTTGACAGAGGAAGTGAATTGTTTTGCCTGCTGATTGAATGAACTAGACAATGATAAAAGTGTAGAATTGATACATTACAATTATGGGTAGTTGGAAGATATTATTAAAATAGAGAGGAGTATAATATGGAAGGTGTAATATAGATGGTCTATTGGAGCGGGAAAAAATATAGAGGAGGAACCTTTTTGGATGGCCATCCATATGGAGATATGAAGGCTCAAATTTATAGTAGCCGCTGGAGATGCTCTTACTATGTTAATCATAGGGATCCTCTAACTTTGACATTACAGAGATCTGTTATCATTTTAACTCTTCATGTACTTTTTCTTTCTCAAAAGAACCTCCATTTACTTTTGACTATATTTATTTGCTGATACCTTTTGGCATCGCTTTTAAGAGTATAATGCTTAATTGCTTATTGCTAGCTTACAAAAAGTAGCTGGGAAACAATTTTGCATCTATGCTTACTGCTAGCGTACATGCAAGAACTGATGGACCTGAATCTGATGAATGATGATGGTTTCTGAAGAGAGCTATAGTAAGTATATTGAGTGCATGTACAGACAGGCATTCTAGTTGTCAGCTTGGTTAGCTAATCAAGCTCTATTAGTTTGTGATAGTATGTTGACATACACATATGGACCTGACTTGCTAGCTTGGAAGATGCATTCAGTTGGCTTTAAAGTGACGCCACTTTGCAAATTTCAGATGTTAGCACAGTACCAAGTTGGTGTTCTATCCAAACTCATTGCCATGCCTAGGCCTAAATAAGGTCCAAATTCTTCTAACCTTTATAGAACCGTTATGGCCCGCTTAAATCCCAAATCTGGGCCAGTTTGGGAACCCACTTAAGATGAATTGGAACAAAATTGGTTGGCAGTCGCATCAAATATATCACTCTTCAAATTAGCTGATACCGAATTGACGACTGAACAAACAGAATCAGTTCCCAGAATTGTTCAGGTTTCAGAACCAGCCATTTGCTTAGTACGTTCGCTGTTCCAAAGCATTTTTAGGTTGTTTAACAAAGATTAAAGTTAAGGAGAAAATACTTTGATGTCCGATAATAAATAGAGGGTAGGTGATAAAAAAAATTTAAATAGAAAGTGATTGATAGAATAAGTAATACTACGAATAGTACTTAAAAATACTTATATTGTAAAAAAAATTTTAATCCTAAAAATCTTTATATTTTAAAATAGAGTGGGTACTGTACCTAAATGACCAGATGAACCAATCCTGTTCCAACCGTTGCAGATTCTGCACCCCCAGTGCTGCAACATCTAGCACAAGGATCTTTCTTTCCAGAAAACATCTTTGTTCTGAAAACTTTTCATTTCCAAAAAGAAAATAGTACTAACATCTTTAAGTACAATCAATATTTTTCCCTCTGAAAAGATCTTGCAGAAGATGGATCAGCGAATGCAGTGCTGCATCTTGCTACTGATGCTAGTAGTATACCAGTGACACAATAGTTAAAAAATACCTGAATTATTGGAGGAGACAGGTGGCCAAGCGTGCAACATAATGCTGCTCTGCTGATGAACAGATGCAATGCATGAAGCCATGAAATGAACACTGATAGTGACTATCAGTCAGTGTAGCACAAAATTCAGATCGACAGCAGCACTACAAATTAAAAAATTAGTACTGTAATATGTCCTAGTACTACAACTACGAATTTAGACAGTACTCAGTCCTTTTCAGATTATGAATAACAGCCCTTTTTAGATTACGAATTTAGACAGTTCTATAAATCTAGCTAGCTCTATTCAGATTACGAATTTGGATAGTATTTATAGTACTAACATATATCATATCTATCATATGTAGTACTAGGTTTATTTTATTTTAAGAGGAAAGTAACACTTTCTCAGGAGAAGCAAGCAGAGCCAGATGCAATCCTGTTCCTCTGCAGCAGCAGCCACTGTGCAACGGGCTTATCCTCTGACGCAGTTCACTGTGCAGAATTACTTGTGTGTTCTTTGTTTTACACAGGGAGGAACATTTGTGCGAAATTTGCGATTAGACAGATCAAATTCCGAACAAAAAAGAACAGCTACTCCTCTCGTCCTCGTCATGCATCTACAATTCTTCTCAATTCTACAGCTAGAAAGTCGAAACATTTCTCAGTTCTACAGCAGGCTAGGCCTGCAACTGCACACGCACGATTCGTTCTACGCTGTCAGATCGAGCAAACTAGGCGAGGACACAGCTGCAATGGCGATTGCCTCTGATGGCCGTCACGTCTGCTTCGGCTGCTGCCTCTCGTTGCCCTGCGGCGGCAATGGCGTCTTGGTCAGTGATGAGAGTGGCATGGAGCATGGAGACGAAACGCAACGGTGTATGTATGCGTGTGTACGTACGTACCTGTGGGACGATGGGAACGTCGCCGGCGTCTGCTCCTGCCGGTGGCGTCTGCTCGCCGGCTGTGGTGGCCGTCTGAGGGAACGGCGCCGGCGGCGGCGAGGGCATGACATGCGCGGGCGGCGGGCCGAACATGGCCATGGGCGGCGCGGCCGGGAACATCGGGCAAGGGAACTGCGCAGCGGCGGCGAGGCGCGGCATCGGGACCATGTCAAACGCGGCGCCGGCCATGCCGAAGCCGGCGAGCCCCATGGCGGCGGCGCCGAGGTGGGGGAAATGCGCCGCCGCCATTGGGCCGGCCATCTGCTGCATCTGCAGGTGGTGCTGCATTGCCGCCGCCGCCGCAGCCGCCGCCGGCAGCATCATCGGCGGCACGCATAGCCCGTTCCCCATGGACATCATCTGCACCTGCAGCTGCAAAGTCTTGAGGTACTCGATGGCTTCCTCCAGCATCGACGCCTTGTCAATCTTGTTGCAATGGGGGATGAGCTCTTGCAGGGCGCGCATCTTCTCGTTGATCCTGTCTCTTCTCCTCTGCGACCTCGCAACAATTCAATGGCTAGATCAGCTCAATTGGTGGTAGGATGAACACAACACAATGTAGTGGATGCACGGTGGTGTGGTGCCTACCCGCTCTGACAGGTTGTGGACTTCAGCGGTGCGGCTGCGCTTCGAGTTTCTCGCCGCCGACCTTCTATGGGCGCCGGCCTCGTCGTCGAGTTCCAGCTGCAGAGGGAGGCGTACAGGTCAGCAATCGCGCGGAACAATGGCCGCGACGGCGGCGGCGTGGTTGTTTGCTTACCTCATCTTGACTGGCCGACCACTCGGTGGACTGGTTGTCCCTCCGCTTCAGCTGGCTCCGGTCGCCGTTGCCGGAGCAGACGGACGAGGTCGTCGCTGTCGCGGCTTGCGGAGGCGCGTCAGGAGCTCTTGCTTCGGATGGCGGCAACCGCTGTGTCACAGTTGCGTCTATGTCTCGCTGCCGGGTGGTAGGCACCAGAGGCGGCGGCTGCGGCGGCTGCTGAGGAGGAGCAGCTGCCGCGGCGGCGGCGCGTGACGACGGCTTGGGCGGCTGCAACCATGCCATCCTCTGCTCGGAGAACAGCGGGGTGCTTCTTAGCCGGTTCGTCGCCGGCTGCACCACCGTCGACTCGACGGGGACGCTCGAGGTACCCGCGGCGGACGCGGACGCGGACGAGCTCTCGCCGCCGGGCTGCCGCTGCAGAGGCCTCGAGAAGAAGGTGAAGTTCATGACGCCGCACTCGCCGCTCGTGCGAGGCTGCTTGGGGACAGTCTCCGGTGCCGGCGGCGGCGCGGCAGCAGGTGTGGTCGGCACGACCGCGCCGTGCGACGAAGAGCAGGGCTCTCTGCCCCCCACCGCCGCGGGAGCGAGGTCGGAAAAGCCGGAGAGCAAGGCGGAGCAGTAGTCTGTAGGCAGCGGCGCCGTGTCGGCGTCGGCGTCGGGGTAATGCAACCACGGCACGGCGTCGTCATCGTCGTCGCCATGGTGGTCCTCCCTCATCGGTAGATCATGCGCGGCGAGGTCGTCGTCGTCGCCCCGCATGAGCAGCAGCGGCGCCGGCGCAGGATTCTTGAGCAGCTTCTGCGCCGTGCTGGTGCCGGCGGCACTGCAGGTGAAGGGCGGGAACGCCGGCGGCGGCCTCCTGAGCGCCGGGCCGTTGTCCCAGAGCAGCCCCGCCAGCTCGTTGCCCGTCTCGCTCCTACGCACGCGCACACACGTCGGTCGTTCGATCGCCGGAGCTGAGGCAGCAAGGAGCAAGGGGAAGGAAGAAGAGGACGGACGAGGTCACTCACATTCGGGCATGCAGGAGAGGGCGGCGCAGCAGAGTGGGGAGCTTCGCGGAGAGAGATGGAGATGGAGATGGAGGCGGAGGACTCTGGGCAAAGCAGTTAAGAGCGACGCGGCACCTACCGAGGTGAGGGTGAGGGCGTTGTCTTCTCCATTGATGGATGGATGGGTGGAGACGGAGGATGGGCGGGGCGGGGCGCCCCCACTGAGCAGACGAGCCAATATATACACGACGACGACGACGACGAGAGGTGCCTGGCTTGGTGGCAACTGGTAACCATGGTCAGCCGCCGCCATTGCGTTTCTGCCACCTTGAGATGTGGCTAGGTGATTCGGACTGAATCAGGATTGCTAGTGAATTTTGAGCTCTATGGAGACGTCGATTTTCCGTTAATTACGAATGAATTTCAACAAATCTCGAAATTAGATAAATTTCAAGCAAACTGTTCGAGATGCACATTTTGAGCTAGCTAGATAGGTTCGAAATTCATCGGGATTGTGAACTCTGTATTCGGTATAACCCATATCAGATCCGTAATAGTTCATATTCTTTTTATCCATGGAAGATAGTTTGAGTTACCACATGATGGAGAAAAGATCTCCGTATTTATAGGGTTTCATTATCGTCTACGAATAATGTCATCAGGGAAGAAAGACAATAGAGAATGATAGGAGCACATAATTGAATGGTCACAATAGACTGTTAATTACACCGTAGAGCCAATGCTAGAGTTAACACCACCATCATGTCTAGGAAGTTCTTACCGGTTGATAGTAATTTTTAAGATGTTTTACACCTTAGAGTAACTCCAAAAAGTGACTATTTGGTTTGTCAAGCTAGAATTTGACATGTTTATAAAAAAACTGGACTCCAAAAAACTTGCCATCCTACTTACCTACCCATTTGACTGGTCAAAAGAGTTCCTAGCTGGCCAAATGTGATCAGTCAAATCCACTGGCCATCTGTGGGACCCATATAAAAAAACCTATCCCACGTGAAAAATCGATGTTCTCTCTGTAGTTGACGCTGCCACCCACCGCCGTCGGGCCCCCGACCCCCCACGCCCATCGCCGGCCCTCGTGCCTGCTGCTACTGCCGACCGCCGCCGGTATGCCCGTTGGGATTTGGAGAGAGAGAAGTGGAGAGGCTATTGGAGTGTACAAAAAATTTGACTTACTATCTGTTTGGCTAGCTAGCCAAATGAGCAAATGACAAATAAGAAATAGCCACTCTTTTAGAGTTATTCTTATATAAGCCGCAGGTAAAACGAGAAACACCATTAGTGCTTGATTAATTAAGTATTAACTATTAGAAATTTGAAAAATTAATTTATTTGATTTTTAGAGATACTTTCACATAGACAGTTTTTAAAAAAACACACTGTTTTATATTTTAGAAAGCATGCTAACGAAAACCGAGAAAGAAGTTAAAAGCTAACAGCTAACGGCTCTTAAAGTGACTCTTATTAATTGAAAAATAGTATTGGTGGGTAAATAATGAGTAGGTAATAGATATTGAAGAAATAAAACTTATCGATTTATAGATCGAGGGTAGGTAAGAAGATAGAAGTAATATTATTTTAAAACAAATGATAGAGACTAAAAATAAACTTATTTTGGAACGAAAAAAAGTACCATGTAGGATTTTCTATCATACCTAAACTGCTTCATGGACCATTCTACGTGGTAATCTATGGGCACCAACTTCTGCTAGCACATATGGCTATACTCCTTTTGAAATTTACTGGCAATTTTACATACACGGTGTATTATCTAGTTTGAAGGAAAAGTGTATACTACTACTATATTGTCCTAGGAGTACTTCTGGTAGAAAATAAAAGTCAAACGAAAAATCCTCTAAAATTATTGTTCTATTTAATGTACCGTTTTCAACAGTATCCTGGAGAGGGAGGTGGTCGCCCATGTGCCATTCATCACGTCTGAACTGACCCTCTGCAGGATAAGAATTGATCTTCGGATGGATGCAGACTTGCTGGGCCCAAACTTGATCTCATTGTCTTTGTTTTCGGAAAATAAAGAAAAGTTGTTCGGTGATTGGAGGCAGACTAATGAATGACATGCACACAGGGCGCAGCAACCCCTTTTCCACTTTTTTTTTTATTCTGAACAATACTTTTGCACTTGCCGTGCCCATCTCCCACCCCAACCCCTCGGTAAAAAAAAAAATCAATTTCTAAGAACTCTATCTTAAAATATAATTATTTCTTGATTGTTTAAGCTAATACTAAGGTTACGTTAAAAAATTCTTTATTAGTTATTTTAGTTATTAATTTTTGAATTTTAAATTGCTTATATTTCATTTCCAAGTTTTTGATTGGTTATGGATTCATTGAAATGATAATAATTATGAGAATCAGTATAGAAATTCTTATACTGTGGTATAAAATTTAAATCTTTAAAGTTCTTATATTTTAGTAGAACAGAGGGAGTATATATGAATCTAAATAAGTATTTAATGATAGTAGCAACCAATTGATTTAACGTTAGACGATGGAAGCGAACGTAAAAATGGACGAATTTTTTTATTTTTATATTTATTTTAAAAAAATATTTACAAAGTATATCTACTTCAAAAATTATAAAAATATACTTCCAACGCTTTTTTAGAGGGCGTTTTTGGTGACGTGGCAGACATCCATCAATCGGGCGGCTGATGTCCATCTGCAATTTTGCAAGCGGCCCAAAGGGGCTGCCTGTAAAATGCCCAACCCGCCGGGTCGCCGATTTTGCGGGCAGCCCCCTTGTCGTCCTCCTAAAGGGTGGTTTTTCTCAGCTAGAGGACCGCCTACAAAATGGGCTATTTTGCAGGCGGCCCTCTTGCCGCCCTCCTAGAGGACGGTTTTTGGCTAGCCAAGGGGTTGCCTGCAAAATGGCCATTTTTCTATAAAAAAAATTTCTTTACGAGTATAAAATCGCCCTTTGGGAGGGCGATTTTTTGCTAGCTCAGTATAAAACCCCTCCCAGCCTCCGAATAGTTCATAAAATTCACAAAAATAATAGAAAAAAAGAAGAGAGAGCTGAGACCGAAGGCGAACGAAAGCGGCGAAGCCCTATCGATTTGCGGATTCGTCTGCAGGTAATATTTTATGTCTCTGTGTAATTTTCATTTCTATTCATTAAGTGATGTAGTATGTATAGTATTGTACTAGTTATTTCACGGGTAAGAGAATGTTAGGTATGGTCCACAGGGTGTAGATATATTGTAGTTGAGCATAACGGCTAAGAGCATTGATAGACCGGATGAGAGAAGTTAGGTTTTTTTAACTAGATGAGTAACCCTAGTTCGAGAAACACTAGGAAGATGGAAATGAGAACGATGACATTTTATTTTTTGTAGTCATGTGTAGTATACCCTAGTTATATAGTTGTATAGGGTATTTTTGGCTTAGCGAGTTATAACTTGAGTTTATTTGGTTATAATGTAGGTTGCTATGGATTCGTTCAGTATGTCCAGCCATCAACGATCTCCGATTGGCGTTCCTCCATCGATGTGTTGGTGCGGAGATGATTACAAAGTTATAATAAGTGAGTAGGATCACACATACCGGTAAAGGTATTGGATGTGTGCTAATTACGCGTACTCCCCGGAGAAGCCGAAGCCGCAAGGGAAGAAAGGAAAGTCGAAGAAACCAGTGGAGGTAATACTAATTATCTTGTAGTATGAAATATTTGAACCTTTGAACTAACAAATTTGCATATGTGAAGGCACCGAAGCCTCCTCTGCCTCTGTGCGACTTTGTGCAGTGGATAGATACGGAGACCGTTCAGGGGACATAGAGTTTCTTCGCAGGTCCCAGGAATGGCATAGGGAGGGCCTCGAACTTCTTTGGGCGGCTGAAGCAGAGTGGGAAGCTGAGCAGAAGGAGGAGAATGAGCGGCAGGAGCAGGAAGCCCGTACTTGTTTGCCACATTAAACAAAGTCTTGACAGAGTTGGAAGGTTTCCGAGTGAATTTAGCAATGAACGGGGTATCTTTCACTCCCTTGCGGAAAGCAACAATGGCAACCTCGTTCTTGATCTTGAGTAGTGAGTTCCACTTCTCGGAGAACCGCTTGATGAAGTCGCGGAGTGACTCGTTCTTTCTTTGGTGGCACTGATACAGATCATACTCAGACGACGGCCTTTCGTAAGTTTCTTAGAAATTTACAACAAAACGTTCACGGAGTTTCCCCCAGGAACCAATTAACCGCCTAGGAAGCCCCGTCAGCCATGTCCTCGCCGAGTCAGCCAAGGCGACTGGCAGGTAGTTAGCCATAACCTTATGGTCACCTCCAGCCACGCGGATTGCCAAGGTATACACGGTCAACTAGGACTCCGAGTTAGTCTTGCCGTCATACTTCTCTATACCAGTCGGCTTGAAGCCGGATGGCCAGTCGACTTGTTGTAGTTCATGAGTGAACACCGAAACTCCTTCATCTGGGTGAGGACTCCGACTCTGATTGTGGCAATGAAACTGCTCGTGGTAAAGGCTGAAGCGCTCATGCTCTTTCTTAAGTCGGCGGCGTTTATCCTCCTCACGTTCGCGACGCCGGGCGTTAATATCATGACGGAGGTCGTGCCGTAGTCGTCCTCCGGCATCCTGGTTGTCACGACACTCGTCGTGATGATCTCGCTGTCGGTCGTTGTTGTGGTTACCGAGTGACGTGTAACGGGACTCCGAGTGATGCTGACCAGAGCCAGCTGCTCGGCACCGTGCTGAAGCAGATAAGACCGCCGTATGTAAGGCCGTCTTGTTTGACGGTACCAGAGTGTCTCCAAACTGCTGTCGCTGCTGGCATGCTGCGGCGGTGATCATTGCTTTAATCCTTCCAATAGTCGGGATAGCTTGGTGGTCGGGCCCAAATTGCAAGGTATCTAGCAATGTGGCAGTGGCCATGACATTTTGCTACGGGGTCACGAACGCGTCGTGGTCGCCAACACAGGTTTGGAGGATCTCTTGTTGAGCAGTCCGCCCAGCCTTGTGCAAGTTGTCGTTATGAGCGTCGCGCTCAGCTTGCAAGCGCCGTGCGTTCTCCTCCTGTTGCTCGCGCAGTCGGCGAGCTTCCTCCTCTTGCTGGTCATGTAGTCGGCGTGCGTCTTATCTAGGGGTTGATCCATTTGATGCCATGAATACATCACATGGTGGAGACAAGCTTCCCGAGCTGCTGTTCGACTGTGAGTCAGAGTCGGAGTAGTTCAGGAGGGTGATTACAACTCCAATCTCTCTAGATCCGATCTCGAGCGGCTCTGAGACGTATCCGAGTCAAATTCCAGGAGATTGGTTCTATCGTCATGGAGTTAGATTGAAGATATCCGCGGCATTGCTGAGTCCGAACGGGAGATTGACGATCTCCTCCTCCCCTAGCCCGATCTCGGCCGGCTCAAGGCCGAGTCCAAGTCGAACACCAGGAAAAAGAGTTATCCCTGAGCTTGTAGGTCTTAGAAATCGCCGCAACAAGTTACCGAAGACAGCTACAGCATTGAGTAAGCTAACTAGCGCGAAGTTAGCCTGGTTCCTGGCTGATGGGGCAGAATTCGAGTCGGTCAGGGCGAGTTGCCAAAGTTGTCGACGATGAAGTCGAGCCTCCCAAAGCTGATCGCTTGTTCGGGGTTGAAGCCGTCGACTCTAGTAGTTGGAACCATTAGACTTGATAACGATGATCTCGACAAAGCTCCTACCTGGCGAGCCAACTGTCGATGCTTTATATCGGCAATAATTATATGGGGCTACTCGTGAGACCCAAATGGATTGCAAAGGAACACGAAACGAGTTTATCCTGATTCAGTCCCTCAAGGTGAGGTAATACAATACTTCCACCTGCTGTGTATTGTCTTTAAGATTTCTCTGATGAGATTCTGTATGTCGATCTCCTGCCCCAGGAGGCTCCTTGTCTCCTCTTATATACTGAGGAGATAAAGTTACAAGATAGGATAGAAATCCCAGTCGAATTCAACCAAGGGATTTTCTTTTAGGAGTACAACGTGACTGGTTAGGTCTATATCCTTTTCCTTATCGTGTAAAATTAAATATGCCGAGTCTTATTATATCTCTAATTATAGGATTAGACTCATCTTTTATTTAAGTAAGATACCCGAGTCACGTGATCTCGCTCAACAATGTCAGCCACCCAGGTGTGGCGCGGGATCCCGTCGAGGTGGAGGTGGACGCGGATTATAAGCGCGACGCCGAGGGTGCCCTCTACGCTGTGCCGCTTGATGTAGTGGGCTTCGATGCCTCACTAATTGACGAGGCCCTGCTTCAGCGCACCAGCATAGTGGCGTCGATACAAGAACTTGATCAGGAAGGCTTTCGGGTGATCCTAGGAAACCGTGGCCCCGCCATGCTTGACACGGAATTCCTCCGTGAACACCGCCTTCAACTCCTGCGGTGTTGTCGACTCAGGCGCCCTCATCGCCTAGGTGACAGCCGCCGTGGATTCCCAGTCATGCAGCTCAGCCTCCGTGGCGAACGGCATCGGGATGAAGCACTCTTCCTCTTTCGAGCGGGTGGCCAGGTCGCCCAGCAACGCCATGTGCGTGGACGCAGTCGGGGCGCCCGGCGGTGGCAGGCAGTTTGAAGTGCGCGCCAATGGCTGAGGTCTATCTGGTCGGTTTAACACACGCCTTGAGGGATGTGTTGGCTGCGACGAGGATTGAGTGTAGCTTGGCAGAGCGCGGCGAGGGGTCACCTTGCAGGTAGTGGCGAGCGTGGACGGGGGATTGCACGATGCTGTCGGGGTGCCTCGCGGTCACGCCGGCACGACCTCGCTCTGTGGCCGGGGCGGCGATAGAGGAAGCAGCGGATTCGGCCCCTGCGCGAAGCCGCCCAGTGGTCACAAGCAAGACAGACAAAGCACTTGCCGAAGGTTTCCTTCGTGCCTTGGAATCTTGCTCGCGGGTGGAGAAGGAGGCGTTGTGCCTTGAATCCGCGTCACGTCGTCTTGAATCCGGCCGGTGTGGGCCTCTTGAATACTTTGACCTGTTGCCAGCAGGGCTTGAGCAAATTGAAGGTGTCGAGTGTGGCCGTACTAGCGACACGACGCGGCGCCATGTCCTCCTTGGTCGTAGCTGTTAGAAATCACTAAAAAAAATGTTATGAATCACTCCCGCGGTGTTTATTACAAATACAGCTAGTCTCTTTCTTCTCTGGTGGATACACACGCAAGAGCTGAATAAGACAAAGGCTTTTTTTTTTTTCGATGCGGCCACAGGCCTAACCGTTTTCTCATTAACACATATATAGACTCATACATGTAAAGGATAACCGGTCAGCTCCATTCAGCCGTGACTCACGCCATGATTCTAAACTGATGCATCATGCAAAGACCATGCAAGCCAGGACCTATTCTCCAGCCTCTAATTCACATCGTGGCCTCTCCCCTTGGACCTAGCCTAGCAGTACATCACATACAAAATACATGTATCTGCATGCATGCATACAATAACTACTTTAACTACAATACACATGAAGCTAACGAGTTATTTATTGATTGAGCTAATGCACCGGCACGTCGCAGATATTGGTGTCTCTGATCCAGCCGTTTTACATGACTCGAACTAGATGCTATAGCTGCATGCTCGTACGCTTCACAAATACAGCCGTCGCGCTTCTCTCGACACCACACACTGCTGTAATGCAAAGGCCTACACTGCTATATTTATACAAATAAAAAGACAAAAGCACTAATGACAATATTATTGCTAATAGTAGCATAGGCAGGGCGGTAGGGAGTTCGGCGTCGAGGTGACGCGCTAGGGGGCCAGCGTGGCAAGCTCCAGAGTCTGTGGCCTGTAGAGGAGCGTGGGCGGCGCCGCTGGAATGCCGACGCCGGCGGGTCTGGAGCGGGGGCGACTCCGGAGGCATCTCTCCTAGTATGTGAGCAGTTTCCGGTTGAAGCGACTTGTTCCCGCTCCGATTGAGATCCAATTCGAGTTCGAGTGCAGGAGCAAGTATGAGAAGCAACTTCCAGTGATGACTCCTTCCCCTCTTCTTCTATCATTCACTTTTATATAAAAGTGAATGATATTTGATTCCAAAGTTAAATCTTGTACATTTTGATCGATAGATCGTGAATAGTTCTTCGTACAACTTAACTAATAAAGTTCCTTTTGTGAAAAGACAAAAATGACATATGCATCTCAATTGGTGCTTAATTGCTTACTATTACATATATATACCTTGTGATATATATATATATATATATCCAGACCATTAATTACGATGATGTGATGCAAGCATATATAGCGAGATCAGATGGAGAGAGATCGACCGACATGGAGCCAATCGGCAGCAGCTGGCGGTGCATATATGTTCATCGAACTTTCTTCAGTGGCTGGCTTCCACAAGTACATGCAACAGCTAGCTAGCTACCATTGGTGGCGAAATGGTTTTATTGGTCTACATGCAAAAGCAACGGCGCCCGCTAAGCTTGGCTGCCATTGGAGCAGCGCGGAAGAGGTGCAGGTGCAGCTACGTCTCCACCTTCCCCAACGCAAACACCCACCAGATACCAGCCTTGCATATCTCATCTCCAAACCCTAAGGCTACCTGCAGCTACAGCCATGTTTAAAAGAGTTTTTAATTAGCAATTATAGCTTCTTCTAGAATCTTAAACTTCCTCCAATTAACAATCTTGCATCTCACATGAGGTGTTTTTACACTACTGATAATAGAATCAATCTATATCATTTATATTTTCTAATCTAATAGATCAGATCTATTTAGCTTAACTATTGGTAGTAGAATATTTTTTCTACTCATAGTAGAATTTATATATCAACGGCTGAGATCATTTCTACTGATGAAATACTAAAAGTAGAATACTATCAGTATCGGTAGAGAGCAACATAAAATTACTCTTCTCACATAGATGGTAAAAATTTATGATAGTAGAATCTAGAAAATAAACTAGAACTGAAAGCTAAAAAATCTAGCTTTTTCTACTGCTGGTTAGAATTTCGGACTCTCCAAACAAGACATATATCTTGCCAATATGTTGTCGTCAGAATATCAGATGATGCATGGCTCCGCACGCGCGGCGCGTGCGACTTCACGTGCCATCTGGCTAGGAGAGAGAGAGAGAGAGAGATACGTCGAGAGGTCAGAGAAGACGACTAGCTAGCTGGTAGGTCGCCATCCATGGAGCTCGGCAAGGAGAAGCTAGCTAGCTATAGGTAGCTGTAAATGTGAGGAAGCGATGTGATGGAGCAAGCGTACGTGTGGAAGTGGCCGGGGCAAGTACACGTGAGAGCGAGCGTGCGCTGGAGATCGAGCTTGATTCAGCTTTGGTGGCGATCGATGGCGACTAACGAATAATCCATGGATCCGAGTGGATGAGCTCAGCCGCAACAGAGGCTGAACTCGAGGTGGGAGACGACGGTACGTGGCCGGCGCCACCGCGAGATATAGAGCTTTCGTGCCCGTACGATCGACGGCGACGGCCCCCACCATAGTACACCTCGGCAATTCTTCTTCACTTCCCTGCACGCCACGGAAACAACCCATCTCGATCTCCATAGTCCGCCATAAGATTCAGATTAAGAGAGTTTAAATTAATCGATCGATATATCGAATTAAATTTCTTTCATCTTTCGCTTTCCAAAAGCTACCTTAATTCCATGGCTCCATGCATGCTAGTACTAGTTTAATTCGATATTGCTGTTAGCTAGGCAGCCACACGTGTGGTACAGTAGTTGTTAACATGCATGTTAATTCGCTTGCATGTATGAATTTCTGCCTAATCTTTTACACCAAGGGAACCTATATATACTTGTATGGTTAGAACCCACTTAAGACAGAAGACACATCAGCACTAATCTTTTGCATCCTCGGACGGTATTTTAACGCTTCCGATGATCACCTTCTCTTCCTATAGCCTGTACAAATTAAGAGTAAATTTTACAAAACTACAATTATTTGGTCAAAACTATCACTTTGCTATAATTTTAGCTTGGTTTTTCACAAAACTATAATAATAGCAAATGATTTTATAAAAAACTATAACTTTATCCTACTTTATATATGACATGTGGGCCAGACTTGAAGTAATGTGAGTGTTGCATATGTGGCAGGTGGATCCGAACTTGTTAGATAAACAAAACTGTAGCTTTCTGATAAAATAATATTTTTGAAAATAAACTATATGAAAACTTATTTTTAAATCTAAACCTTTTGGACATGCCAGTCTAATTGGTATGCTAAGACAACACTGTCACGTAATAAGCATGTGGTGTGACAATATTATATGCCACGCCAATTGACGTGGCAGGATAACATTGGCACGTCCACCAATCCCATCGTGGCAGGACACCAGGTAGGATGGCATAGCCAAGAGGTACATATTTGAAAATAAGTTTTTTTATTTATTTTAAAATTAATTAAATAAAATGTTTTAAAAAACAAAGAAAAACTGTTGTTGCTGGATCAGATATTTCTCAAGGAGATAATTTACCACCTTTTTTATTCATATTGCATATTTGCAACCATGTACTAGTACAAATCAATTAGCTCTCGCAGGTCGCAGCAACGCATGGATTATTGTACTAAAGTTTTCTGGTTATAATTATCTCAACAATCAAGGTGGGCCCTTTTCTGTTTGGCAAAGCGGCACCTACATGAAGCACTGGCACATGCGAAAGCTACGTATATATGATCTTGACTTACCATTAATTAAAGCGTGTGTGGTGTAGGGAATTAAGCGAAGTGTAAAATTAGGGTGAGTTGGACGATGACCATGTGACGAGAATCAACCTGTAGCTAGGGGTGTCTTCTTCAATTACGATCGTCGTTTTCATTGGCAACAAGAGATAAATGGACGCATCGAATAGTTGACGATGAAATGTTGTCTACACATAGCATGGGCAAAGAAAGACAATTTATAGGGAAAAAAACTCCTTCCCAAATTAAGTTCCTAATAAGAGCTAGCAAAGTAATCATCATCCCTTTGCAAATATGTGAACCCCATTTAAATGTAGAGGATAACGTTTTGGATATCAACATATTCTCCAATGTATATGTTATATCACTGTTTTATCAAACTGTATATTTACAAATAATGTTAAAAATATAACTATATAAAAGAGGCTTTCAAAAAAAAAATCTATTAATATAATTTCACATTTTAGACTGTGTCATTTTTTATCTATTAATGATTAAGACGGTAGTGTTAAATCACGCCCGTAGCATGCTCTAATATTGCGTCGAGTAAAAATTTTACTCGTGGCTATACCAGCCTAGTACACAAATACAAATACACAAAGGTGAATAAAAAGTTTATCCCCGTGTTATATCGAGGCATTCTGTAAGGCATACACCTTACCGAGAGAGTATAATAGTTTTATGAATTAATATTTTGATGTTTGACTGGACGTTCTTTCATAAGATTTTTTCTTCCAAGACATCCTCGAAGAGGTGTATTATATATAACTCTTCATGCGACAAGCCTTTTACATATATTCTTCCAAGGGAGGTATAAGCTTGCTGAAAAATTCTACACAACTCAGTTACACATCTAAGAAAATAAAATGCAGGATACGCGCTGTTTTATGTGACTCAGTTTTTCTACTTTAATTTCTACCAGGCATGACACAGTTCGGTCAGATAAAAGATTCACATGCATGCGTGGTTCCTGCATCTGTGGAGGAGCAGTAGTACATGCAGACAAGCAAGCACGCAGCAGATGGATGGCCCATGGTGGAGGGAGGAAGCTAGATTTAGATTCGTCGGGAAGAGAGACCCAATCGGCAGGCGGCAGCTCATCGATCGATCGCACAGCCAGACGCATGCAATCACGAGTTAGTTTCTGATACGCATCTATCTCCAGCCTCGCAGCGATCGATCGATCCAACGAGCTGAGCTAGATGGAAGGAAGTGTATGTGCTGCATCTCTCATGCATGGTGGATCGGAGCTAGGCGGCGTGGCGCGACGACGGCCGGACGTTGGCGGCGAGCCCACGTGGGTCGCCGGACCACCGACCGGTCGTCGATCGAGCCGACGACGAATGCACGCAACAGCCAACAGCAGCAGCTGCTACTATTGCTTGCTACTACTGGTGCTGGCCATCCTCATCAGCCCCCACGACTGCTTGTCCCTGAGCTACCTAAACGTACAGAGAGCTGCTAGTGCGTGCTAATAATAATCTGGATCTTGCCCTCTGATTGGAACGACGACATCCATCTGGTCCCTACCTTAACCTGTCCGTCCATCCATCGATCGATCTGCTGCTCCATCCATCATGCCTTCTAGTTGATGTTTCGTGTGTATATTACATACTCCCTCCGTCTTAGAAAAAAAAACCCTAATACTGAATGTGACACGTTGAATCTGGACAGACATCTATCTAGTACTAATTTTTTTATTTTAAGAAAGAAAGAGTATATATATATATACACACACTCTCCTGCTAGCTAATTAAGTAGTAACTGTATGGGATAATTATATATGTTGCTGTATGCTGCCAAGATTATATATTGTCATTTATCAGGATGTTAATTAATCTCATGTGGAAGAAAAATCATAAAACCTCCCTGTACAAAAGGGGCTGAAGAAAATGGAGAGCTTGGCTCAATTCTTGGAGTTGTGTTTTGTTGTCTAGGGTTTTGGGCCGACAAGGTCTGTATTTTGGGCCATGCAGAAATACTAGGCTTGGCCTTCCAATGAGAACGAACTCTACTGTTCCATGAGTGAAACAGAATTTAAAGCAGAGTTAAGGCCCAGAATGAACTCTGCCAAAACAAGCCTACTTAGACAATTTTGCTGGCCTTTAGGCCTAGGATTTACAGTAGTACTAGTAGGTCTCTTTTTTTTTTTATCAAATTAAACTCTTTTGTTTCCCTCCAACAAGTACATTTAATTTCCTGATGCAAATCAACTAAGTTAAGCTATTCACAAGGAAATGCCAATCATGTCATCGATTGATGAATATGCAAGAAATTAAGCATGCATGCAGGTCAGCAGGTGGCCAATCATCTCCCTTTGCCTGCCTAGCTAGCTACTCCCTCTTGTTCTATATTCCCTATCCTTCAAGCATTTTGTGGATTGGAGGAGAATTTCTTTCGTTGGAGCGATTAATGAACGTTGTCGGAGGATGAAACCTCGACGGCGGGAAGTCAGGAGAACCCCCTTTGAGATTCGGCCAGGGGAGTAGTTCTCAGGCGGACGCGGCGTCTGGAGACGATGGATGCTCGGGACTGGGGGCCCGAGCTGGGAGAAAAAGAGGTTCGGACCGTCCGTTTCGGGAACGGACCGTTCGGACCGTGTTAATCACGCGGGAGAGACAGGAGGCGTTTTAGACAGGTTCGGGCCGCTCGGAAGCGTAATACCCTACTCCTATGTGTGTTTGGCTATGAGGTGGATGAATGTGGTATGCGGTTACAACTAGAGCTGGAGGATCTCGAGGAAGAAGAGAACCTCAGTTGTTTAAGGCTGGAGCTAACTAGAGCTTGGTGGACTAAGGCCGGAGATGAACCTCCGCTGAACCTCTAGAGCTTGCTTGAGCTCCTCTTTTGCCTGTGGCTTGGATCCTCCTTTTATAGAGCAAGGGGATTCCACAGTGCCTGGCATACGTGGCGAGAGAGATTTTCCGGTGACTTCTCCTGTGCTCCCGTCCGCCTGCGACGCCCACGCCGGAGTAGGTGCTGCTGCTGCACGTCGTCGTGAGAGGATGGAGCAGAGAGATGTGACGGCGCACGCCTCTGCCGCCTGGTCGTGGAAAAAGGGGGCCTGCATAGTCAAAAGCTTCTGACTACACAGCGAACGAAGCCTCCATAATCAAAAGTCTTCTGACTGTACGGTCGGATGTCCACGGGGGGCCATTGGGAGACGCCCACACGTGGCAGAGTAGTAGGCAAGTTGGTCCGCGGAGTCCTTCCAGTGAATCGGCATCGGCAGTCGGTAGTCGGCATCGGCAGTCAGCAGTCGGTCCCGGGCCCGGGCATCGGCACCCGGGACCGGAAGGATTGGCACCCGGGCACCCGGGCAATCGGCAGTCGGCCGTCGGGCCCGGGCATCGGCGCCCGGGGCCGATGGAGATGGCGCCCCGGGCGCCCAGCGGGACGTTGACCGTAGCCGGCTGTCTCTTCTGCAGAAAGTGGGCCCGGAGGAGCTGACGTGGCCGGAGATCCACGCGTCCCCGCAGAACGTGGGACCCCCAGTCCCATTTCGCCGACAAACGTTTTAGACGAGTTTACCCCTGTTAATAAATGCTGTTGTGGTTTCCAACATGAGAGAAGCACTTAGTTCAAAGGTAAATAATATAGGCAAAACAGAAAATACACATCCTCATTAATCGCTTCTTGATAAATGAGATTATGTTCAAAACACAAGAAATATGAAACTGGAGGGAGTAGCTAGCTAGTCTTCTTCCTCACTCTAGATCTGATTATTGCATGTTTTGTCCCCACCGGACAAATGAAGGCCATGGATGGAAGGATACATGGTCGTTGTCTAGCCAATTAACTGTAGTGCGTTATTAATAATTAACGACATCATCATTAGGATCATAGCTTGAGCAGATTCATCGTCTGACCAGTCCATGGTGTCACATGCCATGCATCGATCGATCTCCATCTCTTCATCTCGATCATATTTCTCACTCGCATTATCAAGTACTGTGGTCTCCAGATCAGTAAAACCATGAACGGGGATGGATCGATGGATCAGAAATGTACACCAATGTCGTCAATATATGTAACATATTATGTGTTGAGTGAATTTTGTTAATTACATTGTGTTCGATCGTTCATGACGACATGAAAAGAGAAGGATGCATGCAGAGAGACATAGGTACATGCATTGGCTTTAGGAGTGCACGCTTGCATTGCACATAAAGTGCTAGGACGCCATCGATGGCAATCACTTTCTTCTCCTCTCACCTTGCATACTGATGCCCATTGCCTCTGCAAAAAAATTGTCCTCCAGATGCTCTGCATTTCTTCAGGAGCAAGACAAGCAAGCATCCAGTATTGTTGCTTTCTAGCAATATTGTAATATTGTTGCAACTGGCAGGTAATAACTAAATCAAATTTGCAAGAATTTGATTTGGTATGTGTCTTCACAGATTTTAGGATGTAGTAGACTCAAAACAGATGGACATTCTGAATTCTGTGGTAACAGTGCCATGTATGGCTTGAAGTGAGGACAAAGTAAAGCTTTCTCTGCAGTTCTCACCAACTGCTTTCTCTTTTCGTTTTCATCTTGATGTGTTTGTTAGATATTCTTTTCGTTCTTCTACTGTCCTGGACAGGATCAAAAGACTCCCATCACTGACACAGCTTTTGTGCTTTGCTTGTCTTCTTTATTGGAGCATCAAGTATAATATAATCCTGAAACACATGTACACACAGGTCTGTGTTTCTTCTGCTGCCTCTTGTGTAGTAGATCAATAAAGCTAGGTTTGACAGTAGCTAGATAACCGTAAAGCCAATTGAATATATAATGTGCTCCCTTTTCTATATCCAGAATTAAAGCTCAGGAATTCGCATCTCTCCTTTCTCACCGGCTCACCTCAAGCTCAGGAATGAACTTGTCCTTCACAAAAGCAGCGAGCTAGCTCGATCGGTCTTTCGATCACTTTCTCTGCATGTAGCTAGTCCTAGGCTCCTAGCAAATTACTTATGTGTATGGAATATCGTGTAGTTATATGCCTCAACGCTTTTTTTACAACAGAAATCAAACCCAGCCTCTACAATTATGCGTTATGTGTCAATCTATCATCTATATATATACTAATTGGACATTTCGAGAGAACTCTCACATTAACAAAAAGGTTTGATTATTAATTTGATGGATCGTATGTAGATCGTGTTGAAAGTCCTGTTAAATAAATCATGCAATTGGATATAGCATGGACTCTAATTTAATAATTCTAAAATTCGAAATTCATAAATATGATAGCGTACACATTCTGGACTCTCAATTTAGTGTTTAATTAATTTAATTCTCAAATTTAAACTTAATAATTAGTAAGTTGCAAGTTGTAGCCGACATATTTAACATTATTTGAAGATTTATAGTATCACACTAACAAAAAACACTCTATTGGTGCTAGTTGGGAATCCTACATATGTGTTGGATTCCCACAAAAGCAACAGTGATGAAACTGGCGTCACTAATGACAGTTTGAGAACTGGCACTTTTGAGGTTTCCACAAGCAAAAAAATGGGAATCAGCTCGAATCACTAGAACCTTAAAAGTGATCAAGTATTAAGAACATCCACCATATCAAGAACAGTAGCACCTGATCGGACACAAAACACCGCCATCCCAGTGGAGCCATCAATGCCGTCGTTGATCTCCCTCACCATCATTTTCTCCGTCGAGCCACTGGAACTGGAGCCCACGGCGCCACCCATTGTCGAACCCGAGGCCAATGTCGAACGGGCTCATCCCCGCCGCCTCCTCCCGCTTGGCCCCTCCCTCTTCTCTCCAATACGGTGGAGGAAGCGGCAAGGGGACCAGATCCGATGGGTCAGAGCTCGGGGGCCATTGGATCTAGCCCTCGTGTTGCCTCCTCCACAGCACCAGTGGCCGCCACGCTAGGGAGAGAGAGAGGCAGTTGTGGACCCCATCGGGGATGATGAGAGCGATGGCTATGGTGACCTGCCAGCCAAATCCACCGGCGGGAAGGCTGGGGTCCTAGATCCGGCGTCCCCGTCCTCCTCGTTGGCCGATGTGGCGGCGACAGCAGCGGTGTGGCACTCATGAGGAGGAGGAGGAGATAGGGTCGGTACAACTAGGGAGGAGGCACCGCGGCAGGGAGGAGGAAGCAATGGTGGCGGCAGAGACGGAGCGGAGGAGGAGTTGCTAAGGCGGCGACAGTGAGGGTGAGGAAGCAAGAGAGAAGTGTGGTGCTGAGGTGGCGAAGGACTTAAAAAATTAGGACATGCTTGCTTGGTTTGTTAGCTTGGCTCCACCCTCAGCAGTGTCGGTTTTTTTTAAAAAATCTACACTAATATCCCACATACCAGTGTCGGTTTATTAAAAAACCGACACATATATTATTGGCGTCATTTTTTCTAACAAACCGACACTTAAAAAGGGTTATAAGTGCCGGTTTTAAATCTTAGACCTATGTGAAGGGTCAGGAAGGCGGGAAACAACTCATATGTGGCTGTTTTTTGGAACCGGTACATATAATCAAAATTGCGCGTTGGAGGCAGTATGTAGTGGTCTGTACTATAGTAGCTGTTTGACATGAGTTTGAAGCTGGCTTAAGAGTAATGGCTTGCAGTTGAGGCGTCGGCGTCGTCACGGCGATGTAATTATGATGCCCTTGAATAATTCTTCCACTATTCTTGCCACGCAAACGGCCAGCTTGGTTAATTTATAGAGTGATGGTGAGAACATTTTCAGGATGGATGAATGGTGATAAAGTGATCGGTGTACATTAATTATTGCCCATGCTTTCATGTGTTTACTTGAAGCTCACTATAAATTCAGAGCTAAGAGGTACTACCATGTGTATATTACCATGCTACCGTCCATCTGATTTTTCTCCTCGGCCAGACGGCCGAGGAGAAACATTCTCTTATTTTGTTTTAAGAAACTTTCAAAAAGGAAAGCGAGTTGCTGTGAAGGAGAGAGTTGACCTAGTTTAGGATAAAAACGAGAGAATGGATCGATCGGTCCATGACTCGATTGCATGTTTACATGGGGCTCCACTTGATTAATTGTGTGTGCTTTGTGATTGACACGGAGAATTATATATATTGATTGCAGGAAGGGATTGGGAGGCTAGCCTGTACTACATTTGAAGAAGTTGGGTGAAAAGGCAATTGGGATGAAGGAATGTATGTTGGTTGGTTGGCAGGTGTGTGTGTGCGCACTGGATCGGAGCAAACATCACACGAGATGGATGCTGGTTTTGATGGCGATGCCAAGCTAATAATGCAGCGCTATCTTACAGTGCACACACGAGATATCATCGTTGGCCACATTGCCTGCACTCGACTGCACAAACCTTACCAACATATATATTCTCGATCTGTCATGGGAGCTATGCCCTCTGCCTGATCCTGTTACTCCCTCTATAAGTTATGGATTATGTAATTGTTGGTATTATATTGAAACATATTTTCTTCGTTACAGAAAAGACGCACACGCTTACGTATCACCATGCTAGGGTAGTGTTTGAGGTCACGGAAGAGATAATCAGTAGTTTCATACTGGAAACTCGATCTGTTTAGTCACTCGAGCGGATGTCTACTTATCTATTGAATATCATCCAAATAGCTATGTTTTTTTTCAAAAAAATTTGATAGGATAGAATAATATGTTATATATCACTCTACAAACATGTAGATTTAGATTTGATTTCTATAAATTGCATTTTAAAACAAGAGAAAATTTTATAATCCTTAAGAGTTACTAAAATTTCTAGTGTAAAATTTAGTACCTTCTTGTACCTGAGGTACCGAAAGGTACCAAATTTACACTTGAAAAATATGGTATCTATTTAAGAACGGTAAAATTGCTAAAAAAACAAATATGACTGTAAATATGCGCATCCTAGTTAGAGTTTAATTCGTTCTTCTTGTTACAGCATGCATATAGAGATTAAATTTAAATTTACATATTTATGAAGTAATATATATTGCATATTAATTTATCTTATCACTTTTAAAAAATATTTTCTTTAACTATTATTATGACAAGTAATAAAGGAGTGGACATCCACATTAGTTATTAGAATCCATTTTCGTTCAGTACTAGCTAGCTTACCCCTGCAGTTTTAAAGGGAGGGAGGAAAGAACATGCATGAGGCAACGTACCAGACGGCGGTGCAACAGCTGAAACCTCATCTCTCTCTCTCTCTCTCTCTTTCTCCCTCTAAATTTGACAGGTTGATAGTATATGTAGCAATATTTAAGCAGGAGCAGAACAAAGAGGGGTCACCAGCCATGCATTGGGTGCTCCTCATTTCTCTTCCTTTTCTTTTCTGTATTTTGAGTCCGATCGACCCTAGCCTTTCTTGTTTTCATGGAGTGCTGCAAGAAGGCGAGTGATCATGAAGAGTCTCCTACTTCTTCCATGGAGAGTTGCAGCGGCGAACCGACGGCGCCGGCGCAATCCACGGCATCTTCCGGCTGTCGGCCGCCGGCGACGACGAGGCGGCGGGGCCTCACCACGGATCTTCACCTCGGGCTCACCCTCTCCTCCGTCCACACCGACTACTACTCCACCCCTTCTACCCCGAGGTAATTTCACACAATTGCACCATGAAAGATCTCTCCATCGATCTTCTGCTAGCTGTTAGATCATCTTCTTGTTCAATTTGTTCATCAAAATTACTGGTCGCCGGCAAATTCACTTCTTAGGAGTGCCCTCACGACGGCGACGACAGCTGATCGAGGAGGTGGCGGCCATGGTCGCCGGCGTTCGCTGTTCGTGAAGGTGTACATGGAGGGCGTCCCCATCGGCAGGAAGCTGGATCTGCTGCTGCTGGACGGCTACGACTGCCTCGTCGCTCAGCTCGCCGCCATGTTCAGAGCATCCATCACATGTACGTGTGTGTGTGTGTGTGTGTGTGTGTGTGTGTGTATATATATATATATATATATATGCATGTTTGGTTTAGAAAAACAAATTACTTTGTGCTGAAATGCTTGCTTAATTTGCTGTTCATCATTTGATCAATCAAGATCCTGATCATGCTATAGTGGGTTGTCATGAACAACTCGCCGTCGTCGGGAAGACGAAGAAGGCTCATCATGTTCTGACATATGAAGACCGGGAGGGGGACTGGATGATGGCCGGAGACGTGCCATGGGAGTATGGCAATCTAGCTCGCCTCTGACCACCTAATTAACCTGATACATACATAGTTTCATCTTTCTCTTCATAATTTATTATCAAATTACATCCTTGAACTAATTCTGGATTCTCTTCAATTTCTTTTCTTGATGAATCAGGCTGTTCCGGGTAAGCGTGAAGAGATTGAGGATTGCAAGGGCGGATAACAAGTACTGCTATCTTCAATGATTATCCAGGATTGTCAATTAATTCTTTGTGGTGTCCATGATGTAGTTCTTTTTCAGTTTGCTCATTTTGGTGGAGCAAAGTTGAGATGATTGTGTTCCGGGAGGTGAAAAAATGTCTAGTATTCGTTAGAGCGTAGCGAAATTGAGCAGAGGAGAGTATACCAAATATATATACGTACACATCAGTAGAGAAATATATACTTACATATAAATACCATTGTACTTCTTTGAAGTGTAGAATATGTAATTTATTATATTATTAAGATAGGATTGAAAGGAGGCACCATGTTTTCTCTGAAGGCTAGAAATTTCCACATTAGTCGGAGAAAAGAAAATAAGAGTTTAAGTAGAAATACAATTTAGAAATAACTAACATTCGAAATAAAAAATAAAAAATATTAAAAGAACAGTCTATCTAGAACATAACAATGAGATTAATTAAAATTCAGAATAATAAAATAAAATAAAATCTAAAATTGAATTTTCAGTAAGAATTCCAAATAAACTTCAAAAAGATCATTAAAATTCAAAAGAAAAAATATAATAAAAACTTGCTCTGGATGCTAGAAATTTCCACATTAATCGGAGGAAAAAAAGCGTTCAAGTACAAATACAACTTAGAATTAACTAAAAATTCAGAATAAAAAAATAAGAAATATTAAAAGAAGAGTCCATCTACAACACAACACGAGATTAATTAAAATTTGAAATAAATAATAAAATAAATTCTAAAATTATATTTTAAATACAAATTCCAAATAAACTTCAAAAAGATCATTAAAATTTGAAACAAAAATGTAATAAAAATTAAATTAGTAAAGAATACATAGCAAGAAGAGTCCATAGTAAAATACAGTCTATAAATATCCAAAAGTAAGATCAATTAAAATTCGGAATAAAAAATAAAATAAATTTCAAAATTAGATTTCAATACTAATTTCAAATAAACTTTAAAAATCATGAAAATTCGGAATAAAATATATAAAAAAATAAATAAGTAAAGACGGCATACCAAAAAAATCCATAGAAAATATAATTCTAATGTAAAAAAAAAGAAAAAGAGCATATCAAGATATATTACGGACTCAAATTTCACTTTGAGTAAGATGTGTTGATTAGGAAACGGAGTACTAAAGTAAATCTTACCACGTTGATTGAAAAAAGATAAAAAAAATTGACCGCTTAATCATGGTGGGTCCAAATAACAACTGTGTATATCGATTGATATAGTTGTATACAAAACATAATTATAGATAGCGGCAAGAGTTGTATATAAAAAAGATATCAAAAACAATTTTGGCTGATGCAAAAGTATTTCTTTCAACCTAATAAGTTTTAGGTAGGCATAATTGATTCCACATCTTTGAAAAGATCATGGTTTTAGTTATATAGCACCGAAAGTTTTTAATTCACTTTAGCGGTATCGCCGTTCTCATCTTTAGCACTCTATTAGAAACCATCATTATCTTTTCAAAGCTTAGCTCTTTTGCTATCCTTCTTCATCCTCAGCACCTTCTCAAGTGCACATCGGCAGGTAGGCTCTAGAAGAAGACAGTGACAATTACTCTCAAGAAAGATCCATTGCACGGTGTGGATGTGGACGAGTTTGAGAGTCGTTAACTGGAGATCGAGGAAAGCGGCACAAAAAAAAAAACTTGAAGGCCCAATAACTGCGAGTGAGCTTCAACGTCAAGCTCAAGGGCGTCGCGACCATGATAAGCTCAAGGGCAGTAGCAACCATAGTGGCATCAGACAAGATCAAGGAAGACGGCGGCAAGTGAGCTCAAGGGCAGCAGCATGAACGGTAGCGTCAGGCAAGATCGAGGGAGGCAACAACCACAAGCGAGCTCGAGGGCTATAGCAGATGTGGTATCAGGTGAGATTGAGTGATGTAGCGACCACAAGCGAGCTCAAGGGTGCAGCAGCCACGCATGAGCTCGAGGGCATGACGACAACATGTGAGATCGAGTATAGTGATATCTGGAATGGTGAGCAAGCTCAAGGGAACACAGCGCTGGCAGGATAGCTTAAATGCAGTAACGGGCAAGTGCGAGGGCAACATCATCGGCGATGTCAAGTGAGTCCGAGGGGCAGCAGTTGCCCGCGGGACAGCAATGGCTGTAGGCTTGGGGGTCCTGATGTGTAGAAGAAAAAAAGGGGATGAGAGGCTAGAGGAGGAGGAAAATGAAAACATGTTTAAAGTATTTCGCATCATGATTTTTAGAAGGGAAATAAAAAATAGAAAACTAAAAAAAATAGATGAAGTGCTATCGATGGGAACGGAGGTAACTTTTGGTACTATTAAAATGGACTGAAAACTATATCTCAAATCATAATTAATAGATGCTATAGAACCAATTTAGCCAATAAATAAATATTCAATAGAATTATATTAAAATAACAACAATTAAGAGCATTAAATATTCACATATTTTTGGACTTTGAAGAACAAAACAAATAGAAGCGAAACAAAAAGGTAAATTAAATCTAGCCGCACAATTACGCGGGCCATTGGACCATCCTGCTAGTTTATTTTACACCAGCAATTTTACTATATGGAACACAATGATTTAACTAGCCTAGCAAAAGAGTTTCAACATAGCATGTTTCCTTTATCAGAAGAAAAACAGACAAAAAAACTGAATAATTAATCGAAACCGCTTCTTTGCAATATTATGACTTTATGAGAGTTAACACATTAGATGCAGTAGTAGAAAGAGTAATGCTCTATGAGAAATCAGGCTCCTTGACAGGAACAAATTATCAGAATAAGAACGCATGATTTCTGCAGGAAACAATATATATAATTTAACAAAGAAACAATTTAATTGCAGAAACATGCACACAGGCATATTTATATATGTGTATGATGATAATCACAAAACTGGAACTTTGAAAAAAGATAATCAGAAAACTGTGCGAAAGCAAGAGAAATGGTAGGAATGAAAAATGGGCCTTCCTCGGCCTGTGACGTTGTATTTTGGTCCTTAATGGGCTTTCCAACTTTTGGGCTTTGATGGGCTTTTGGCCTTTTGGGCCGTCGGTGGATGGAGTATTAATTAGAGGTGGCTCGTGATGGGCCTGAGGCTTTCACGATTTCGCAGCCACGTCGCCGGCGAGGGAGATGAAGACGGTGAGCCTCGGCGCCTCCAGGCCCTCGGCGGTCAAGTTCCGGATGTACGTCGTCGTCTCCCCCTCTCCCCTTCCCTCTCTCTCTCTCGGTAGGGATGTTTCTGCATCTCCATCCTCTGACCCTCGCCGCCTGCGCCGCCCGCCGTGCTGCAGGCCGACGAGGGACAACCTGGTGCCGATACGCGTCGACGTCGAGGTGGACGGCCAGCGCTACAGGGACGCCTTCACCTGGAACCCCCGCGGTAACTATCGCCTCCCCCTCCTCCTTGGTTCGTTCCACCTCTGGGTTGCTTGCTCTCTCGTCTGCTCCGATCCAATCTTCCTCTTTCTCTGTTGCGCCGGCGCAGACCCCGACTCCGAGATCATCAGCTTCGCCAAGAGGACGGCCAAGGACCTCAAGCTGCCGGCCAACTTCGTCCCCCAGATGCTCCACTCCATCCAGGTACCACCCCCCTTTGGATCCCTTCCTTCTTAGGGCATCAGAGTTTTTTCATACAGGGTATCCTGTAATCTTGCATTTCGAAGCTTTATTAGTACTCTTATGTGTTCTTTGTATGGTTCTAACAGGGGCAATTGGCCGAGTTCCGTTCCTACGAGGGAGAGGAGATGCAGATCAGGGAGAAGATTGTGCCCCTCAAGGTTTGCTTGCCTTCTGTTGCTAACTGCAGATCGTGTTTGTACCTTTTGTTTCAACCATATGAATGGACTGGTGGTGAATGTGCAGATTGACCTCCGGATAAACAGTACTGTAATCAGAGATCAGTTCTTGTGGGTAAGTGAGCGCATCTGTGCATCTCAGTATTCTCATGTTGATTCGGAATGTTTCCTTTGTCGAGTTGTTTGAATGTGTTGTTTACTTAACTTTCTGTCTTGACATCAATTTTCAAATTGCAGGATATAGGCAACCTAGACAGTGATCCTGAGGAATTCGCAAGGACGCTATGTGATGATTTGGACATTACGGATCCTGAAGTTGGGGTATGCCTTGAAATCTTGAAACCCTGATGAGCTTAATACATTTCCATTTTCCTTCTAGAGCAGTTTATTCATTTAAAGCATCATGTCTAGGAAGATTGGTTCCTTGTCACCTGATCCCTGTTTACATGCTAAACAATACTTAATTTGTAACTGAGTTTAGATGAGAAGATCATCACTCTTTTATTCGGCATGAGTTTGATAGACAAAACCCCAGCTCCCCTGTTGGCCTGTCTGCTTACATTTTGAATCACTGGAGTTATGTTGCACATTTTTCTTTTTATTGGTATTTTGTCCCAATGTACTTGCAAGTAATGACAAAAAGAAGCTTCTTCATCAACCATCATTATATTTGATTTTGATGTTTTGTTGAATTCACTGTTATTTATATATTTATTGCACACTGAAGGAGTTTTAAATACTTGTACGATTTTTTTGCATAGTTTCTTACTGGTGCTGTTTTCCTGTAAACACATAATTTGTATTATTTTCTGCAACTTTGTTTTGCATTGACAAAGCATCGATGATTGATGTGCAGCCTGCAATAGCTGTCTCCATCCGCGAGCAGCTTTATGAGGTTAGCTATACCTGCCCTTGCTATTTGAATTTGCAAAAAGTTGGCTTTAGTTGCTTCACACATATGGTTACCCTTTTATTCAGTAAAATCGTTGTTGTCACAAACCAAAAAAAAAAATTACTTGTGTTTGCAGATTGCTAGTCAAAGCGTTTCTGCTATGAGGGAAGCTAGAGTCTCATCAAAGAAGGGAAGGCGAGCACCAGAATTTGCTTCAAATAGGTTTGTGCAGTGTCTAGTGGTGTTGTTTAAGTTTTAGTGGAACTGTGCGACAAATGAATATTCAAGCTACATCCTATCCTTTTTGGTATATTTTCAAATTGCTGTGACCTTGTTTTTGCAGTAAAGCCATGAACAATTCACTGGACCTATTCAAGTATTTCGGTAGCAAAGGAAGTGTCGTTCGGTAAGCTCTTCTGTTACAAAAGTTTGATATGTTAATTAATCATGACTTCTATTTTTGCCTGTGTATGAGAATTTTCGTATCTTATCCATTGTTTAATTTTGTATCATGATTACTACTATTTGGTCTTGAACATAAGTTGCTCCTTTATTTCCTCTAGGAAAAGGAAGGAATGGTACCTGTACGAGCCAGTTGTAGATGTGGTACCTAATGAGGAAGTTGGAGTAACTGATGCACCGGAGGAGATTAACTCCAGGTGAGAAATGATCATATATGATCAGTGAACTCCATTTATTGTTATAAATGTGACCATGAGCCATCTCTCTTGACTTGAAGCTGCAACTGAAAAATAACTGTGCCTAGGAATGCATGACTTGAAGCTGTAAACACTACTACATCTGATGATCCTGACATGTTGAAGAAGAGGCTAGGAGAGAAAGATGAGAGCCTCCAACCCTTGTAAACTCCAATGCTGTCTGCAAAGGCTCTCTTGTTGTGACTGCAGACCCCAGGAAAGAAGCCACTAATGTGTATGCAGGGAACGGGAGCATTAGGTAGTTTTCTAGGTTAGCTCTGTAGATGTTGTAATGTGTTGAGGTCATCAAAAACTGCATGGATTGTGACCTACCTGTATGGAGCTTGCTCTTCACTTTGCTGACAGTGTTGACCATGATTTGGGCTTGTGATGTGTTTATGCTTGGAAAGAGTGGTTTTTTTAGGCCGTCAGTGTTTGGATTTTTTTTTAAGGTACCCTCGGATGAATACGGGCTGTCTATTTATTTGGATCCAATATATCACGATCAACTATACTATCTTGTAGTATGGGCAGTAGAGGGGAAGATTTGGAAAAAAACCATATGGCAAAGATGTGATTTATTGTATTTTGATGAGGTAATTCGACTCTTGAGGCCGCTAGCTCCCGATCTTCCGGATTGCAGGTGGGCCTCTCCTTATTGATCGATAGTTCCATGCATGTGGAAGATGGCACTGTTCCTGATTTCTTGGTAACCTCTTCGATTACATGCTGCTTATTAAGAGAGTAATTAGGATAATCCAAATTAGTGCTAGAAGTATCCATGGCCGGCTGGAACAGTTTCTGCTTTCTTGCTTCTTGGTCGAAGAGGATTTGCGTGCAGCCGTGCACGCGTACGATCTGAATCAAATGGAAAAACCATGTTGCTTGTATGTTCTTTTTTCAGGCTTGCATGCAAATTCCAGGCACCATACTAAGGGGTGAGTTTGGAGGTGATGCAAGAAGATAACGATGGTAATGTAAAACGAGATATTTTATTAGCGAATAATTAATTAAGTATTAGCTATTGTAAACTTAAAAAATATGGTTAATATAATTTTTTAAAGCGACTTTTACATAGAAATTTTTTAAAAAATATATTATCTAAATAGTTTGGAAAACATACTTATAAAAAATAAAGAAAGTTTTCACTCCAACCCTCCCAATTGAACGAACCCTAAGCAACCTCAAACTGCCGGAGCAAGAGGAAGCGGCGAGCTGGCCGGCTGCTCGAGTCACGACGAGATTGATAGTTGGTGGCAGGCTAAGATAACGAGCTGTGCCGGTGTTATCCGTATGAATCGATTTAGAAAATGGTCACAATAGTCCCCGTCAGTGATTCAACAAAAGATCTAAAATACCTATATAAAATAAACAGTGTGATCTAATTATCCTACGCTACTGTCACTGGAAATGGAATGCAGTGTAAAAGCTCCCCCGTGTTTAGGCCTACTTATAGCCAGTTGGGCCTTTCGCTGCTCTCATGGATTAATTATGGGATTCACATCCAAATGTGGTGGCTATCGAATTTGTCAATGTGAAATTGTCAAATCAATTGGAGCAGTATATGTCTGTGTGATTCAGATCATCGAATTGGTTGAGAATATAGGATCGAATACAAGAACCAAATCTATTAGTAGAGGGTAAATAGTAGGAATATCAAAAACTAAAATTTTTTTAAATAAAAGAAACTCTCGAACTTGGATGGAGTGCACCGGTTAGATTGTCTCTGTTGCGCCGGTCTAACCGTAATATGTTCGCCGGTAGAACCGCCACCTCGCCGTTGCGCCCTTGTCGGATGAACCATCGGAATTTAGAAGGATACACACCGAAGATGCCTTTTAAAGTAGATCAACTTTATTACATCAAGATGTATTTATAAAGCTGTTGACGCCAAAAATCACCGGTAGCGCCGGGAACGAGCCGATGATATGGTTCGGCCCCTAGAGACACGCGAAGGCCTGAGATATTTGCTTAACTCCAGTGCAGGTCCTAAATCTTGAGGTTCGTAGGCGTGCCAGTCAATTTGACCCTGCAATTGACAAGGAGATAGAAAATATTAGATTGTTAAGCCAATCGGCTGGAAGCCGAATTGGACTCGCTCCATCGGCTGATGGCCGATATAGACAAAGCACTTATACATCGACTAGGAACCGATGATGGCATAGACGGATAAGATAAATATACCATGTGGCTAAGGAACCAATAATAATATAAATAAATAAACTAGCCGATTACTGATATGAAGTGTATCGGCCGGAAAGCCGATAACGGTGTAGAGTGCCAAAAACGTGTAGCGATGCAATCGGCCTTAATTAACAAAAGATAACATATCGGCTAGGCACTCCGATAGAACATTGCATAAGTATCCGTCGGCTCAGTAAGGATAGAATTATTATCACCAGTCTAATAGATCAGACCTAACCGTTGCAACATAGACCGATGATGATAATAGGACCTCGATGGGTCGATAAATCTAATGCAATCGTGATGTAAAAAATGATAACTTATCGGCTATACATCCCGATAAAACGCTTGCATAAAACCGATCAGCCTAGCAGGAATAATCTATCACGCAGTTTAGTAGGTCGGACCTAACCGATGCAGCACAAACTGATGATAAATTACACCCAGTAAGCCGATAAGTCTATGCACACGTGATGTGATATATCTACTCGGCCTATGAGATTAAACCTAACTAATGCAGCCGTAGACAGAACAGATATATCGTGGTAAGCCGACTACCGTAGGCCGACTAGAATATCGGACCTAACCGAGGAAGTCCTAGCCGATACGGTAGTCGGGGTAACGAGACTTACCCTCTCGCAGGAGGTCGAACTTAACCGATGTAGCCCGGCTCGAGAAGCAAGAACCCGTTGAATAGGGTGGCGATGCGCCGAAGTTTGTATTGATCTGATTGATAGTTTACAAGGTACCCGGGCATACGTATTTATACCCCGAGTTGATACAGTCCTAATCTGATACGAAACAGGAGTTTCCTAATTACAAAAAAGGAAAATAACAAGTCCTGACCGGGCACGAGATCAGGTTTCCTAAAAAATTATTATCTCTACTTAATTTATAGATAAGATACTAACTGCCTCTCCATGGTCTTCACGATTCCTTCTTGAATTCGGTTTCTTTTGGATTTAATTCCCGCCAGTTAACCATGATTTTTCCTTAACCGAATCCAATAAAGATCCGTACCAAATTTTGGCGTTAACACATGCCCCCCAATTTCGGAGTTTGTTATCGAACTTCAAAATTCTTCTGTTTGGGCTTCAGATTCCTTTCACACCGAGGCGGCCCAAGGTAGCCCACTTTCCTTAAATGTTTGAAACAGTGCCAACGGCCTCGATTCCCGTCCGGTCATCATACCTCTATAAGCCGCTTTGCCTTCCTAGCCCCCTTTCTTTACGCTTTCACATCACCAGAGTCCTTTCCACTTCCTCCAAGACCCCGACGAACTCCGGCGATCCAAGAGAACCGCTGCGGTCTTCTTCTTCAACCTCCGATCTTCGCTCATCTTCTTCTTTCGCAATGGCTTCCGCGAACGCCGTCCCAGAGGTAATCTCCTTGTCTAATTGTCTTCTCCATCTCGCAACCTAGATTGAATCTGCTCCTGTTCCTCGTGTTCTTGTTTACTGTAGCACTTAGAGACCAGATTTTGATTCCGTCGTAATCTCTTTCCGTTTCTCGTGTTCTTGTATATTGTAGCACCTTAGAGACCAGATTTTGATTCCGGCCGCCGATTACGCGAACTTCTTCTACCATGGTCCCATGGGCAGTGAAGATCCTACAGATTTCATCAACGCCGAAACTCAACGCATCCCCTTCAAGAACTCCGCCATGTTAGTCAGCGATTAGAGCAACAGTTTCAGATCATGGCCGAGCAAACTTCCCGGGTGGAGGAACTGGTATAACAGAGTATCGGCTGCCAAGAGAACTCTTTGGGACGAAGCAGACATCGGCCACTGCATCAATCTCTCGCTGGCTGAGATAGAGAGGAATGAATCTCTGCTTACATCGGCCTCATACTTCTGGTCAGACGCCCTCAACGCCTACCTATTTGGACATGGGCCGATGACCCCAACTTTGATAGATGTAACCATGCTCACCTACCTCAACATAACGAATTACATCAATCCCTTCAATCTCCAATTCAAGCCCACCCATCGGCTTCAAGCAAAGAACATCGGCGGTTGGTCCAAGTATATATCAATCCATAACAAAGGGACTGGACAAGTCGATGATCGTGAACACGTCGCTTTCTTGAATCTGTGGTTAGAACGGTTTGTCTTCGGCGGTGCAACCCTTGGTCCAACAACCAATATGCAATGTCTGGCAGAACGTTTGGCCGATCGGAAACAAGTTCCCCTGGGGCAATATCTCCTTGGCGCCACTTATCAACTGCTGCATCAAGTGGCAGTCAAACTATCGGTCGGCTAGCCAGTTGGCCATATCGGAGGTCCTTGGTGGTTTGTGCAGTTATGGCTCAACGTTTACACATCCAAGGCAATTCCCGATACCTCCTTCCTCAATCAATCTTTTCCAGCCGATCACACAGAGGAACAAGCACCCACCTATCGCCGATGCATCTCAATGGGCGAAGCTGCATCAGCTCTTCCTGGCGGTAAAATGACCCCCGTCGGACTCGGCCAATGGTTCAAAGGCCTTTATTATGGCTTTATCAAGGATGCCACACTGTGGTTCGCATATGATGACGCATCATCATTTGAGATGCCGTCCAACTTCAATCCACTTGACGTCCTGGCCGATGATGAATCGAAGACCATATTCCTATCGGCCATTACCCCCCGTCTCCTACCGACTGGCTTCTCTCAAGGTCGATCACAACCATCGTATGAATTCTATCACCCAACAGTCAGCTCCCGCCAGCTCGGCCTCGGTCAACTCCCCATCGGCTTGTTCTTCATCGATAAACTCCAGGCCCGGGGAAATGTAAATAGCGCTCTGGAGTACGATCGGCTGCGGACACTAACAGATTCCCTATCTCTGGGCACCGCCGCCGATGTGGAGGTATGCACTGTCAACACCAAGCTCTTTTCCCGATGGTGGTCGGAATGGAGGAAATACCTTTTCAACTCATCGGCCATTCACTATTGCTCTCGCCTCAACTCCAACTATGTCGAATCCGATGACGAGGTAACATTCCATCACCCTTTAATTTTTCTCCAATCATCTCTTACAATTCTATCTTGCAGGCTGTTGACGTGGAGCCACCGACAACAAGCACCAGTGGCCGGCGGATTATATACCAACCACCATCGGCCAACCCACACCTAGGGCATGATGCTCCCCCTCCATCGGCTCTTCTCCGGGCGCCACGGCCGACAGGACCAATCTGCAAGAAGCTGGCATCTCGCCCTCACAAAAGACAGAAAATCAGTGCCGATGCCGTGATCATGGCGCCGCCTGCTACTCAAACAACATCGGCTCCTTTATCCCCGCAGGTATGTGCCAAGCCTTGACATTAGCATCTGTTTTCCATCTTCACACTCGATCTTATTGCCAGCTTGAATTATCGGCTCCTGAACCTCAATCTTCTTTTGGATTCCTTGTTGAATTCGGCTTCTTTTGGATTTAATTCCCGCCAGTTAACCATGATTTTTCCTTAACCGAATCTAATAAAGATCTGTACCAAATTTTGGCGTTAACAAAAGCGCATACAAAGCACTCTCTATCTCAAAACTAAACCCTAATTTTTCTCTCTTTCAAAAGTTATTATTCTAGGGCCTTAACCCCTCATCTATTTATATCTAAAATCTCCTACATAAAGTAGGAGTAGAACTTCTAGTTCCACTAGGACTCAAATATTCAATTACCAAATCTAATTATAATTTACTAAATTAAATTCTCCTTTCCACAGCCAACTCGAACTCCCTCACATGCAGCCAGTACTGTAGCAGAGCTGTCCGAGCACTGTAACAATTCAGTTTGAGTACTGTAGTAGTGCTGTAGCTAAATATTTCTTCTAATTTTCTTCTCCAATTTTACTCCAAATTTATTTGTGATTTTTTTGCCGCTTGCACACCCAATTTGTGAAGCCCGTTGCGAAGACCTCTCACATGATATCCATCCACCATGTGCCACCTTGTGTCCAATCTTATCACCTAGCATCCTTGATCGTTCTGGACCTCGACTCCGCCTTGAGTGTAGTCACGATCCTACCGTTGATCAAGATTGACCACAAGTCACTTGCACACCTGTAGACAAAACAAACCGTTTCTACGCATAGATATCGCAATCTGACCCACATTAGTCACACATACTCACGCCAACATCGACAGATATTTGCAAACCAATTTCTATTAAAGAAATCATTTATAAAGCCAATTGTTTATCAGAAATTATAAAATAAATTAAGACAGTGATTTCACAATTTCCCCCTTGATGAACACATTGGCAAACCTTTCAAAATGTGATTTAGTGTTTGAAAATAAAACCAAAAGAATTGGCAAAAATGATAAAAATCACTCAAGGCTCAAAAGATTTGAAAAAGAAGAAAACTTCTCCCCTTTTTAAAAGAAAGAAATTTCCTTTTTATAAAAAATTTGCATCATTTTATATCATTATCCCCTTTTGACAATGATTTCATCAAGAAATTCATATTCTTTTTTTCTTGTTCGAGAGCTTTGAAGTATACCTAGGGCAATTCAAGAACATGTGTTGCAACGATAAGGGAGATAAAGTGATCAACTAGCTAATAAACATGAATTAGAATATAAACATGAACCATGGACATTACAGATAGGTTTAAATCAACATTAAAGATTTATGTATTCGACCAATTTATAATGCAGCATAATCACTAGCACATAGGTTGAAAGAAAAAACCCCACACATAGACAAGCTGAACTAAACACTCTTTCTCAAAATAACTTGCTCTTTACAAGAGAATTTTCATCAAGTTTAATTTATGAGCTTTTGCTCACAATAACCTTTTAATAGCACAAAAGCAATTCTCTCAAAAATGTCCGGGTATGTCCTTGTCGTGAATACTGTTTTCAAGAATTCGGCACCCATTATTTTCCTCACTTTAGATACGTCCTTGTTGTGAATACTGTTTCCAAAGATTCGGTATTCATTTTTTTCTCTCATATAAGCATATATTTTTTACTTGAGAAATCTCTACAGCATTTGAGGAGTGAAAATTTCAGCAAGCATACATATGAGCATAATTCCTCCAAACCAGCACTAGTGTCAATATTGCATATTTACTTAATTCAAATAAAAGAATTTAAGTGTTATGCATCATCTCCCTTAAAAGCAACATCAAATACTCACATAAAGATTAAAATGCACACAAGCTAAACTAGCGACCAAAAGACCTCACTCATATTGCTAGCAACTACAAGAATATACTAGAGGTAAAGTCAAAGCTCTTCTTTTCTCATCTTTTTAACTTTCTTTGTTTTCTTTTATTTTATGAAAATTTAAAGCAATAAAAAGCACAAAAACTCCCCCTTAAAACATGCCAAAAGGATGAATAATACCTAATTCTCCCCTAAGAAACGCAAAGCGAGAAGAATTCAAAGGCTTAGCAAAAAAGTCTGCCAATTGCAATTTTGTATCAAAAAATTTCAATTCAATATCTTCTTTCTCAACATGATCCCTCAAAAAGTGGAAACGAATATCAATCTTTGTGCGTGAATGTTGTACCGGATTCTTAGCAATATTAATAGCACTTGTATTATCATAAAACAGAGGAACTTTCTCAAAAGTAAGACCATAATTTTTCAAAGTTGAAATAAGCTAAAAAATCTGAGAACAACAACTAGCAGCAGTAACATATTCAGATTCAGCAGTTGATTGAACAACATTTGATTGTTTCCTAAAAGATCATACAATCAAAGAAGTTCCCAGAAAATGACATGTTCCACTAATACTTTTTCTATCAATTCTACAACCATCAAAATCCGCATCTGAATAACCACTTAAGCATATAGATGACGATGTAGAATACCAAATGCAAAATTCAAGAGTGTATTGTAAATACATCAAAATCCGCTTGATGGCTTGATGATGCAAAACATGTGGAGAAGCTTGAAATCGAGCGCACAAACACACAGCAAACTGTATGTCCGGCCTTGAAGCAATAAGATAAAGTAAAGAGTCAATCATACTTCGGTATTCTTTTTGATTAATAGCTTCACCATCTTCATCCAGATCCAAAACAACAGTAGATCCCATAGGTATAGAGATAGGCTTGCAATTCTCCATCTCGAATCGTCATAAAAGATCATTGGTGTATTTTGTTTGATGTATAAACATACCTTGTGGTGTCTGTTTGATTTGCAGCCCCAAAAAGTACGTTGACTCACCCATTATACTCATCTCAAATTTCCTGTGCATTGTCTCAGAAAACTCCATAACCAAAGTATGAGATGAACAACCAAAGATAATATCATCCATATAGATTTGAACAAAAAGTTGATTATTAGTATGCTTACGAACAAAGATAGTTTTATCCACTTTTCCCATTTGAAAACCTTTTGCAAGCAAAAAGTTTTATGTCTATCATACCATGCCCTAGGAGCTTGTTTTAAACCATACAAAGTTTTTGACAATCCAAAAACATGGTTGGGAAAATTAGGATTTGCAAAACCTAGTGGTTATTTTACATAAACTTTCTCTTGTATAAAACCATTAAGAAAAATATTTTTAACATCCATTTGATATAATTTAAAACCTTTTGAAGCAGCAAAAGCCAAAAAAGTTTAATTGCTTCAATTCTAACAACAGGAGCAAAAGTTTCATCAAAATCCAACCCTTCCACTTGAGTAAAACCTTGAGCCACAAGCCTAGCTTTGTTCCTCACAATTACACCATCCTCATTTTGTTTATTTTTGAAAATCCATTTAGTACCAATAATATTATGATCAGAAGGTGGTTCTACTAAAGTCCAAACTTTGTTTCTTTCAAAATTCTCAAGTTTTTCATGCATGGTATTAATCCACGATTCATCAGTTAATGTATGAGTAACATCTTTGGGTTCAAAAGAAACAACAAAAGCTGAATTCACATAATCATGAGTTACCTTAGACCTTGTAGTACGCTCATCAATATTATCTATTATTTGTTCCGGAGAATGCCGTCATTGAATGTGCAAAGGAGCAGAGACTTCAGAAGTTGTTTCACATTCTGAACTTTGAACAGTAGAAGTTGTAGGTTCTGAAGGACCACCAGAATCAGCATGAGCTGAACCGGAGCTAGATCCCTCTACCCGGTCTGACTGCAGCTCCTTCGGCGGTATGACCAGTGTTGTTCCAACGGTTTGACCGGCCACCTCAGCTTCGTCCTCGTCGTCGCTCTCCTCCACAAAAATGCTATTCTCCCCCTAAATCTGTGATAATGTACCTAAAATTTCTGGTCTAATACCTGGACTAGCCTCATCAAAAGTGACTTCGCAAGTCTCAACAATTTTGTTAGTTTCTAAAACAAGTACATGATATCCTCGAGAATAAGCGGGGTAACCAAGAAGCAATCCATCAGTAGAACGTGCTTCAAATTTATCCAAATTTCTAGATTTAAGAACAAAGCACTTGCACCCAAAAAACACGCAAATAAGAAACTTTGGGTTGATGTCCAAACCGAAGCTTATAAGAAGTTTTTCCAAGTTTAGATCTCAAGAAAACATGATTGGAAATATAACAAGCAGTGTTAATAGCTTTTGCTCAAAATTTCCTAGGTGTATTATACTCATTAAGCATAGTCCTAGCCATCTCAATCAAAGAACGATTCTTTGTTTTAACAACACCATTTTGGTGAGGAACCCGAAGAGACGAAAACTGATGTTTAAGACATTTTTCATTGTAAAATGTTCAAAAGAAGCATTTTTAAAGTCACCATCATTATCACTTAGAATGGTTGTCAAAGATTCAGCAAGTTCAATAGCCAAACAAAGATACAAACTCCGAAAGTGTTCAAAAGCCTCATCTTTAGTTGTCATAAAGAAAACCAAAGAATATCTTAAAAAATTATCCACAATAACCAACACATACCACTTTCCTCCAACGGATTGCACTATAGCTGGATCAACAGTATCCATATGTAAAAGCTCTCTCGGTGCATCCGTCATCACAGAAACAATTGAATTATATGAAGAAGCAACCATCTTAGCATGATAACATGGCGAACAAACCAAATCAAGATCCTTTTTAAGTTTAGGCAAACCACGAACAAGATCCGAACCACTAATTTTAGTAAGATGATAAAAACCAACATGCCCAAATCTACGATGTCAAAACATTAAGTCCTTTGAAAATTTAGCAATTAAACATATGATCTCGGATGAAACACCACTTTTAAAATCAGCTTTAAAAACTCTTCCATAACGAGAAATTCCCAAAATAAAATCTCCAGAAGAATCAAGAATTTTACTCCCAGTTTTCTTAAATCTAATCTCAAAATTTTCATCAATAATTTGAGAAACTGAAAGCAAATTGTACTTCAAACTTTCTACCAAAACCACCTCATTTAAAATGAACTTGTCACTTATCTTGATAAATCCAGTAGCAAGAACGGCACTAGTAGAACCATCTTCAAAGATAATTGATTAGTCTTAGATGCTGATTGAAGGGAGGATAACCAACTTTTATCACCGGTCATGTGCCGCGAACAACCGGAATCCATTATCCACACATTTTCCTTCCTTGCCACCAAAGCCTACATACAAGGAGATGTCGATGTCTCAGTACTGGGGTTGGATAACAAAAATTTAGATATCCAGTACTGAGACACATGACCAGAGGTACCACATAACCACGAGCAAAAGCAACTTTATCCTATTTAGAAAATTTTACTCGAAACCAGTTTGACCATTGGATGTACTGCGGTCTAACCGCCAGGCTTGGTCCAAAACCTGATTTTTGCCATTTAGATTTTGCAAAAACAATTTCCCTTTCCTTTTTCTGTTTTCGACCAAGTCTAAAACAAAAACCAACTAGATGTCCATCTTTTCCACTAAAAGAGTAAGTATACTTTTCACGAGAAGATGAGTTTGCAACCAAAGGTTTTGAATTCAAAGACTTGGTTTCTTTACATGTTGTCGAAAGAGAAGACAAAATCCCAGCCGATTTAAAAATGGTTTGTTTAGATTCGGGTTTTGTCAAAATCTCACCCTTTTTAGTGATACCCAAAACAGCTGATTGGTGAGAAGTAAAATAGACGTGTGCATCAAAACCTATACCTCTGTTGTGTATGCTCACTTTTGATTGATCCAAAATCATATTTAGTTTTTTATTTCCATAGAAAAATCTTTGCAAGGAACTTTTTAAATAAGAAACCTATTTTGTCAAATTAGCATAATTTTCGTAATTAACTAAAACACATTTTTGTTTGCGACACTTTGAGCAAAAAAGCATCTCATGATTTTTCACAATATCCTCCATGTACTCAACATGATCTAAAGCACTTTTTATTTTCATCTCATTTAAAAAACATGTTGAGCAAGTTTTAGATACAGAAACATCTTTTTGTTGTTTTAGTTTTCTAGCACTGAAAATATTAAACATGAAACTTGCATTAAAAGCAATTTTATATTTACTCAATAGCTTTTTAGTTAAAAGTAATTCATCCAAGATTCTTGTATGCAACATAGTTCCAAGAGCAAAATAAGATTCTAATTCTTTATTTTTAGTGAGAGCATTTTCAAGTCTTAAGCATGTAGCAGAATTTACATCTTTTAAAGCAGAAATTTCAGAGAATAAAACTTCACAAGACTTGCAATCATCATCATCAGGAATCAAAGATCTTAGTCTAGAAATTTTAGATTTTGGAGATTCAATAATAAAATTATTTTTCTTAATTTTTTTCTTGTAACTCTAAATTTTAAGACTAAGAGCAACTACTATCTCTTGACAAGTTTCAATGAAAGAAGTAAAGGTAGATACCTCATTATTGTCACACTCAAAATTGTAGTCGTCTGAACTTGATCCTTCTTGAGCCATGAGGCAAACCCCTGAAATATTATTGCCTTTACGATCACCTCCATCTTCACTTTCATAATCGACATCGTTTGTCCCAGCTTGTTTAAAAGCAGCATTGATTTGATTAAAGAATTTCTTGAAATCTTCCTTGCTTTGCTTTTCTTTGAACGCTTGGTTCTTCTTTACGTCTTTGAGCTTCTTTCCTTTATCTTCCTTTGTAGATCTCCCAAGTTTCGAACATTTAGATCAAACGTGGTTCAACTCGCCACACCCAAAACACTGAATTGGTCCACCTCTTTTTTTGTTTTGACATTATTCAAAACTCGAGAAAACCTGTTAGTTAATAGTGCCAAGTTCTCCTCGGAGAATTGCTGGAGGTTGTCATCGGAGATGTCATTTAAAGCATTGAAAGAATTCAATAAAGACCCATCAAAAGAAGAATCAGATGAAGAAACTAAGGTAGTAATTTTTGAATCTGACTTGCGAGAAAGAATATTTAACTCATGCGTTTTTAGCTTTGTATAAAGAGATTCCAAAGTTAGAGTTGTCATATTAACATATTCTTGAATCGATGTAACTTTCATCTTCAAAACTTTCATATCTAATCCAATCAAAAGATATCTTGCAATTTTAAATTGAGAATAGTTAACATCAAAAGAATCATCAATGGATCTAAGATTTCTTAAAACTTTGTTATAGCAACCAAAATAATCATCAAGAGCTTCTCCAGGTTTTATCTCAAATTTCATATAGTCCTTTTTAAAAATATCCCTGCGAATTTCCTTAATGTTGGAAGATGCTTCGTGAAAATCACGTAGAGCCTTTCACATCTCATGTGCTATTTCAAGATGAGAAATTCGATTAAAATCCGAGCGAGAAACTCCACAGAAAATCATGTTGCGCGCTTTACAATTATTTTCAAACTTAATTTTATTTTCTACAGAAATAATATCAGGGATTCATAAGGATGAGAAACTTTTTACCAAATATCGTATTCTTGAGACATAATATAAGATTGCATCTTTTTACACTAAAATTAAAAATTAACTCCATCAAAACATGCGGCTTGGTTGAAAATCGGTCAGCCATGGCTAAATTTCAAGATCGGTGAAAATCGAAAAGAGAACAAGACTCTGATACCACTTGTAGGATCGAACACAAGAACCAAGCCTATCAGTGGGAGGGTGAATGGTAGTAATACCAAAAACCAAAATCTTTTACGGAATAAAAGAAACCCTCGAACCTGGATGGAGTGCACAGGTCAGACTATCTCTGTTGCGCCGGTCTGACCACCGTATGTCCGCCAGTAGAACCGCCGCCTCGCCACCGCGTCTTTGTTAGATGAACCGTTGGAATTCAGAAGGATACACACTGAAGATACTCTTCAAAGTAGATTAACTTTATTACATCAAGATGTGTTTACAAAGCGCATACAAAGCACTACTCTCTCTCAAAACTAAATCCTAGTTTTTCTCTCTTTTAAAAGTTATTACTTTAGAGTCTCAACCCCTTATCTATTTATATCTAAAACCTCCTACACAAAGTAGGAGTAAAACTCCTAGTCCCACTAGGACTCAAACTTTCAATTAACAAATCTAATTACAATTTACCAAATTAAATTCTTCTTTCCACAGCCAACTCGGACTTCATATGTAGCCAGTACTGTAGCAGTGCTGTCTAAGTACTGTAGCAATTCAGCCTGAGTACTGTAGCAGTGTTGTAACTAAATATTTCTTCTAATTTCCTTCTCCAATTTTACTCTAAATTTATTCATGATTTTTTCGTTGCTTGCACACCCAATTTGCGAAGCCTGTTGCGAAGACCTCCCACACGATATCCATCCACCGTGTGCCACCTTGTGTCTAATCTCGTCACTCGATATTTTTTATCGTTCTAGATCTCGACTCCTCCCTGAGCGTAGTCACGATTCTACCGTTGACCAAGATTGACCACAAGTCACCTGCACACCCATAGACAAAATAAACCGTTTCAGATATCGTAACCTGACTTACATTAGTCACACACACTCACGTCAATATCGATAGATATTTACAAACCAATTTCTATTTAATAAATTATTTATAAAATCAATTATTTATCAGAAATTATAAAATAAATCAAGATAATAATCTCATAGGGAAGACTGTGCCGGTGATGAGAGGGCAGAAGAGAAGCTTCCTTGCTACTAATATCGTGGCAGAAGCAGAGGTCGACGACAAAGTTGGTGGCGGCGACGTGTTTGACGATGACACGACCCTGCATATCCAATTATCCAGATGCCTCGTTTAGTCGTTCTGACCTGGATGAACAAACATTAATCCACTGACGTGCTAAGTTTTTTTTAAGTAACCTTATTAGCTACGTACCTGTGGAAGTACTTGCTCTTGCAGGAATGGAATTCAAAAGGAAGGAATTGACAAGGAGGCCCGTGCTACTCTGTGCTTTTTTCGGTTAGTCGTAGCCAAATTTAATTTTAAAATTTAATTTTAGAGTTGATTTAAAATTTAATTTTAGAGCTGATTTAAAATTTTTTTTAAAATTTATTTTTCAGCATCAGCTTTTACATCACTTAGAACATAAACATAAAAGTTTTACCTATCAATTATTTTTGTTGTTTTGTTCAATCTTTTTAGGTTTATTAGCTAGCAGACTGGCTTAAAAATTTAGAATAGTTTGTCTATGCTTTAAATGAAAAGGAAAAAACATATTTCTCTATAAAAATATTCCTTTAAGATCGAGGAAGGAACAGCACATTGCTTTATTGGGCCCCTAGCAAAGCTGTGATGATGCTAATATGTGCGAGCAAGTGCTTTGAAGAAGACACAGAGATACTGCCAATTATTTTGCCTTCCTTTGCTTTTTAATTATATAGAATAATATAACGACGATGTTTCTGATGATACAGCTGAGGCCAGCTACCTAGTACAGCTTGCTAGGAAGCGTATAAACCTTTGACTGTTGCGAGGAAAAAACTGAAGGAAACAAAGAAAAAAAACGTACTACTCCCTCTGTTGAACTAGGTAAGCATTTGAAATATTTAAATTTTATTAAAAATATAAATATTTTTACACTATATTTATTCTATCAGTCACCTTTTATTTAAATTTCTTTTATTTGACCTCAAATCACCCTCTACCCTTAACCATCTGAGCTTAATCCTAATTTATATTAAACAAACTAAAAATATTTATGAACGGAAGAAATAATTACTTGTTGAGGAGGGAGAGCGGCTCGCAGGACATGCATGGATTTCCATCTAAAGTCAGATTTTATACGGGCAATGCAGGAAATAAATTGCATGCGCAGGTTGTGTATACGTTATTAACTTGTTATGCGGTTATGCCAACAAAAGGTACGTGCTTAGCAGCTAAGTAATTACTTCCTTCTTTTAAAAATATAACTTGTACATATTAGATAACTAATCTTTTCTATAATATATCATTAACAACTATAAAACTAACATCATACGAAAATATCATCAGATAAGAATATAGTAATACTATAAATATAACATATATTTTTAATTTAATTATTAACTAAGATTTTTAAATATTAATTTTATGAAAAAAAAGATCGTATTATATTTTTTAAAAGAAATTTGACAGAGCAGGCGGCAACGCGTCACGACCGTGTGATTCCGATGCGAAGCAGCCATTTGGGCGGTGAGCGCGTCGCAGTGATCGATGAATTTGCCGCGTGGCACTGTGATCCTCATCATCTCCTACCTTAATTACTAGTATAAATAAATCGAAGCCAATCTTTCCAGACAGACTTTATCTAAGTTGCAGTTCCAAGTTGCTGACTGATATTTCGCAGCTACCTACCTTGCTTCTTCTTGCTCGAGAGAGAGAGAGAGAGAGAGATCTGATTGCATAATCATCCATCAGTTTGAGAAATTGAGATTGATCGAGGAGGAAGATGGCCGGAACAGCGAACTGCATCGACATCCTTATCGCCATCATCCTCCCTCCTCTTGGAGTCTTCCTCAAGTTCGGATGCGGGGTAATTCATTAGCTTAATTTGCTTAATTTCTTCCGTTCCGTTTGCTTTGATCCATTTTGCTTGCTAATTAACTTGCATAATAAATATACATACATCTATGTATGCAGCATGAGTTCTGGATCTGCCTGTTGCTCACCTTCCTCGGCTACATCCCCGGCATCATCTACGCCATCTACGCCATCACCAAGTAGCTCTACTACTCCCAAAATCATCATGCAGCTTAATTAGCTGCTTCCTAAAGGTGAAACAAAAAATCTCAGTTCCTACTGTACACTAAAATTAATTTACTGCCTCCTAATTCATCAATTTCACTTTTCAGTTCAGACCGCTTAATCAATATTGACAAGGTCCTTTGTTTTCTACATATTTGCAGGGACTCCAAATTAAACCGGTTTGATCTTGCCCCTTGCTGTGCTTGGAATTTGGAAATGATATATGCGTGTAAATTCTAGTCTTGAGTGTGTGTTTCAGTTCTTGTTCATCTCGTCGTGTTTTAGTCTCCCTTCTTCTCATGTCCTCCTCAAATGTTGCTGATAGAAAAAAAAAACTCTTCTTGTTAATCTGTTGCTTTCGTGTGAATAAGCTACCATGTATGTATGTATCCATATGACTTGTTACTAGTAAAGTTGGATTATTCAGAGCTTCAGACTTGCTTCCCTGTATATCATCTTGTTCTGTTTGTTCGTTCATCACCGAAATCAAGTGCGCTTGCCTGATGACTCATGTGCTATGTATGTAGTCATGTTTGCAGTTAATTATTATTGTCATCTCAAATCCCTTTAATAAAGGAGCATCAACTTGGAACATAAAGTTGCACTCATCGGATTCTTTTTCCTCCTTAATCCAAAAAAAACATTTTTTTCTTTTGGGGATTTGGTTCCGGTCAATCGAGTAGCCAAAAATCAAGTGTGTGGTTTCTTCATTGGGAAAAAGTCCAATTCGATTTTCTCAACTGTAGATCAAATCTGATTTGTTTCTCTTCACCATAAAATCGGGTATAACTACTTTAACTATTAAAACTGATATAAAACGACTTCCTCTATGGTATTAAACGTCTGTATGGCATATTAACATAATCTTCGTTTTACGTGACGTTATATGATGTTTACGTAAAATCACAGTTAGAAAGAAAAATAAAAAATCTAAATGAGACCCATATGTCATTAGAAGTTTTAAAAAATGTGGAGCCCATATTTCAGTCACAATATGGGGCCTACTTATCATCCTCTTCCTCCCTCTCTCCTACTTATCTCTCTATATTCTCCTGCTTTCCCCTTCCTCTCCTAGCCAGCTGGTCCTTCCCCCCTCTTCTCCATAGTGGCGAGGAGCTTGAGCTCTCGATAGCCATGGTGACGGCTACTCACAGTTCTCCTCCGATGAGTGTTGGCCACGGTGACAGCGAGGACGACCTGGAGCATGACGAGGGTTGCAAGGCGGCGACCAGCCCTGCCTCTGCCTCCCAACGGCGACAGCGAGCTCCCGACTGCGACGGTGAACCGCCTCTCCATCGAAGCTTAGGCGGCGGATTTAGAACCCGCCTTGCTTGAGCTCGAGCACCATGCCCGCCCTGGCACCACCCCATTGAATTTGAGCTTCGCGGGAAGGGAGGTAGCGGTGGTGACGGCCGGCGAGCTCCACCTCCTTCCTCCTGCCCGCTCCATCTTCCTCCTCCTACCTGCTCAACGAGGAGACGAAGAGGTGTCCCGCTGGCCGCTGTCCCTCTACCACCGCCTCTCTGCCAGCGGTGGCAGGGAGCGAGGAGGAGAAAGAAGGGACAATGATAATGGTGGCCAATAGAGAACTGGAGCCCCACCTTGACGGCTGATGCGTGCGCTGCCCTGCTACCACCCTGCTGCTGCTCTACTGTCTCTTCTCAACCTCCCGCCGCCCTATTGCCGCCGAGAAGAAATATGGGGCGAGAGAGAGGGAGATAGGAAGGAAGGAGAGAGAGGGGGGGATGATATGTTGGCCCCACTCTATTTTTAAATTTCTGTGATGACTGAGCTGTCACTTGGACGCCACGTCAGTGAAAACCACCGTTAATACTATCAAGAGAGTCGTTTTGTTCTGATTTTAATAGTTGAAGGAGTAGTTACACATGGTTTTATGGTTAAGAGATATGAATCAGATTCAACCTATAATTGAGGGAGTCCAGTTGGACTTTTTCCTTCTTTAGAGTGATTGAGGCAGAATCAACTGGGCCTTCTCGCTTAGATGGGCTTTCCATGGGCTGGCATAATTTCTTCCTGTGGACCCGCCTATTTTTAATGGGCTGAAGTCTCCTCACTAGCTTGAGAGTTGAGACGGACGGCCCAGATTAGCTCAGGTTTATTAAAGGGCCTATGCTTCACAGAGAGGTGCAGTAGCTTCAGACCTTCAGTGCAGTTAGTTAACCCATCCCAGAAAAAGAAAGTGCAGTAAGTTAGTAATCTCTTAGTTTCTTAATAATTAGTACCAGGCATTATTCGTTTTAAACTTTAACCACTCATCTTTTTTTAATATTTACAAACATTAGAAATGACATCATGTTATTAAAATACGGTATGCCCTAAATATAAACATCAAACTTTCGTTCACTTTAGTCTAACAATTTAACAGTAATTAATGGTTAAAATTTAAATAGAAAAGTTAAAATTATCTGTTATTAAGAAACAGAGGGAGTACTTACAAGATGTCTCGTCTGTCTGATTCTAGCTGAGATTTCTTCGGTTTATTTGGTCGGGCCGACCCTTGTACATTCTTGCTAAGTTGCGGTTGGTTTGAATTTGTGTTTTTGCAAAATGTGGTTGTCCAAATCGCGCTGATATGGAGGAGTGAATTTTTTTGCATTCAACTGCATGTTGTATGTAAGGGGTGCGGCGCCACGGGCCCTCCATTTTCGACCTTTTTGTTTTCACAAAGTTTACTCAAATTTGAGTAAATTTCAGATTAAGCTTAGTGTTTCTTTCTCTGCCACGGACTAATTCATGGAATGCTTGCTTTTTGACTAACCACTCGTGTTTCCACAATACACGCATCAAATTATTTCGATTCACTATAAGATGCAAACTAGGCATTCCTCAGTTGGTGAAGTCTATATATTCATCTAGGTTTGGCTATAGTCCCACCAAAGAGAGGGGCATACTAATCTTTCTTCGTAAATAAGCCACATTAAACATATCCATCTAGGTTTGGCTATAGTTCCAACGGTATAATCAGATTCAAATCAAATAAATAGTTTAGAAGAAAAAGTCATTTGAAATTTAATAAAATATTGTATGCTTGTATGTATACATGTAAGTGAGAGTGCTATTCCTATGTACGCTGGCGCGGGTGTCCGATGCCATCGGACGTCCGATACGAAGCATTCTCACGTATGCGTAGGTAGTACATACACATATGTAATGCACACGTTGAAATGTGATTATTTGTTTGTTTGATTAGTAAACTAATTAAGCAACAGTAGTTTCATTATTGGAAGAGAGATAATTATGTAAATAAAATATGTAAAAGCAGTAGTAACTAGGAGTAGGGCAGCTGATGGGCGCAGTCCAAGTTGTCACCGACATCGACGCCGAGGATGGCGCAGTATCGCTGGAAGAAGCCGATCCGGTCGTTCACCCGCGGGTCGTCGGTGTGGTTGCACTCGAGGCCGCCGTTGATGATGTTGGTCGTCAGCCCGAACCCGGCCTTCCGGTTCGCCGCCGCGTCCGCCCTCGACGGCCGGTACCTCCCCGTCATCACGTCGTGGCACGATGGCTTCGCCCGCCGCGGCGTCATCCAGAACCACAGCGCCGTCTTGAACGCCACCTCCGCGTCTCCGGCCACCACCTCCGGCTCCCGCAGCCCGTCGAACCCCACCGCCTCCCCCGCCGGCCCGTAGTTGTAGTTCCACGAGAGCTGGATGGGGCCGCGGCCATGGTAGGACTTGCCGGGGACGCAGGGCCACCGGGTGGCGGTGGCGTCGCAGTAGTTGCTCGCCGGCTTGATCTCCTCCTTGAAGCAGAGGCCCCATGAGTACGGCCCGTCCGGCGCGGTGGCCCACCCGCCGGTGGTCTCATGCGAGATCTGCGCCAGGAAGGCTGCGACCTCGCGCCTGCGGGTGTCGCGGCCGCCGGCGCCGCCGAACCCGGGGAACCGCTCGGCGGCGCGGACGAAGGAGGAGTAGGCGTAGAAGTTGTTGGCCGGGCAGGCGGCGTCGTCCTTGTGCAGGAACAGCGACTTGTTGTACACCTCCTCCGAAACGATCGACGCGACATGGCTGCGGCCGCGGCCATGGTGGCCGCCGGCGTCGGAGACGAACGACGACGGCGCGGTGAGCCACACGGCGATGAAACAGATGGTTGTCGTTGCGAATGGGCGTCGTGCCGCCATGATCGATCGAGCAATATTGCAAGAACGGGCGAGGAAGAGTTGGGGGTTTGTACTAGATATACGGAGTAGGGAGAACGTGGCCGCATGTGCATGGCGGCGACCTGAGTACGTATAGAGATTTCAGTATCTTCAACATTTTGACTTTCTTTTTTATTTTCGAAACAGTTTGACTTTGATCTACCAATACCTTCTTGTTAATTTCTTCGGTACATTCGCTCTAATCACAAATACATGTTGTTTTACATATACAAATGTACGGGCGCTCCATCCTTTTTTTTTCTAAATATATGTTTAGAAATACTACCTCCATCCAACGTCCAGGTGTACAGTCCGAAATAAAGTCTTTTAGAGGTGGTATTTTGCCATGATCCTCGCAAAAATATATTTTGACATGATGTGTGTAACATTGTTGGGATTAATTTATGATGGTCTCGAAATGTATTTTTTCCCGAAATTTACAAAAAAATATGAGGTTTTATTCATATCACTGGTCTCGAAAATTATGTTCATGAGATCGTGTCACTATGTATAACGGAGTAGTTTTTGTTGCAGCAATTTACTCATAAATATTTCTTTTTTTGAACTGCTCATATAAATATTTCCTATATATCCTCGAGAATCAGGTAGTCAATGGCCTCATATGCATGCATGAGACTTGGATAGAGCATCTACTCTCTCCGTCCCAAATGTAAGCGATTCTAACTTGTTTTTAAGAAATTAAGGATAAGAAAAAAAGACTATAATATCCTTGTTAGATGGGAGGTATGCAGGGAGCGGGAGGGTAGCTGGAATAAGATGGGAAGAAATTTTAATAAGAGATGATTAGAGGAAAAAAACAGTAGTGTAGAATATATAACATTTGGGAACAAATTTTGAATATTTTTCTCCCTTACATTTGGAAACGAAGGGAGTATGTACCAAGCACGGATATGCGAAATATGCTGGAGCTCCGATGCCTATCAATGAAGAGAATTTTCTATGTGCCCCTAAGAATTTGCTCAATCCCTTCTGTGCTTCTGAATTTTACATCATCCTCTATATGCCCCTGAGTTTTTATCTTAATTTCCTCTGTGCCCATTTCATTAGTTAACCATCAATTGACCGTTAGAACATTCTAAAATGACTATATTATCTCTCTTTCATACTTATGTGCTACCTAGTACTTCACAAAACTCAATGTGAAACAAAATTTAATTTTTTGAAAAAATTTTAAAAATTATGATTAAATCCATACATTAGTTTCAACAAGAAATTGAGAAGAAAAATTGTTTGTTATTTGATTGTAAATTTTGGTGAAAATGTTGTACGAATTTCATCAAATTTGATTTAAAATTTATTTAAAGATTTCAAATATCTTTTTGTCAAATTTGTGATCAAATAATTCCATCCCCTCTATTTTTTTAGAAATGAATATTTTTTCACTGCATATTCATTCAGAAAGTACTTTTCAAATTTGATGCAAATTTTGAATTTTTTTTGAAATTTCAATGAAATTACCTTTCAAAAATTTTGAAATTTTAAACCGCATATTCATTAATTTATCTCTTACCCTTTTTTCATAACCTAAATAATCCCTATGTGGAATATTTCTAACTTTTAGTAATATGCTAAGGGCAATAAGGTTATTTCTAAAAAAAACTAATGGTCAACTAACGAGATGGGTATGCAAGAGATCCAAAAAAAACTAAATAAAAACTTAGAGGTATATAAGGGATCAAGCAAATTTCAGAGATATAGAAGGGATCACGTAAAATTTCACGGGCACTTAGAAAATTGACTCATGAATGAATGGTGCATGCATGTAAAGGGCAGTATATTTGGAGTTATTTTATCAGTTTTTAAAGTCCAGGACTTTGGTCTTTGCAATATTATATGATTTTTTATGTACAATTTTGAAAATTTTACATATAGCATACGAAATTTAGAAGAGTTTTAGGCAGGCTCATATAGCAAAGGCAAAATTGTTTATTATCAACAATTTTCAGGATTTAGTTTGTAACCACTTTTGTGCATAAACATATTTGTTGTGGCAGTATTGATTTATTCACAAAGCAGGATACATATTTGCTATTACTTTCAATCTGGGCCTTACTTGTCATAAGGTGCATGTGACACGTCCTAGCACACTTAAGATTAAGCTCAATTGTAGCCTATATATATGTGCAAATGCATTCTTGCCAAGGTTGGGCTGTCAACATACAAGGCCAAATCAATTAAACACAGGTTAATCATATTTTATTCCTAGAAGCACGTGTAGGGTCTGCGGTCACGAGAACACATGAGCAGTGGCAATATGAGAAATCTCAAACCAGATAGATTAGGAGAGAGCATTTGCAACAAATCGTCTTATAGGAAAGAATCTCAAATTCAGAGTGAAATTTTGGAGGGTTTGTGCAATTTTCCCTAGTTGTTTACTTGAGATTGGAAAGAACTAACCCAAGTAGCACAGAACTTGATAAGGTCGGAAGTTACTTTCGTTATTAAAAAAAATAAAAATGAAAAATGTAAAGAACAGAAGAAGAGGGTAAAGAAAGCACAGTCGGTGCTGGGCGTTGCTGAGCCTGAGCTCGACCGACCGAATTTTAAAACAAGTGTTATATCCTCTCAAAAGAAAACAAGTATATATAATCCATGGATGGGATGATGCAGGAATTAATACATCTATTGGTCTATCTCTGACACCGAAAGAGGAGATGTGGAAAAAAGATGAATTGAGAACACGGATGCCTCGAAAAGCAATAATCAAGAATCTGATAGATGCATGAATGGATGCTATTGCTATGGTAGTAATAGTGTGGTTGGAAGCAGTGGGAACTGAAGTTGCAGTTAAATTAAATCTCTCCATTAAAATCCAGCTTAAGCACGGCACATTCTCATTGAGAGGTGCTTTGCCAGTAATAATGGGGATTCAGACTCGACCATGAACCGACCGGTCACACTGTTGTGTTAATTGTCTCGATCGATCACACAAATACAATCAAGCGGGAGATCAAATGGACTAGCTAGTACCAATGCTGCTGCATTCTTGTCAGCAAATTGCAGTAATAATGCATGGGTGTATGTACTCGATCCCATCTCGATCTCCATGCAAAGGATCATGCATGCATGGATGGATGCATCGATGGCGCGCGCACGGCGGACGGCCGGCGTCAGGAGGCGGCAGTGGCGGCGGCGGTGCAGAGCCTGGCCTTGTTGTCGAGCATGGACCACATGATCTGGACGTCCTCGTAGGCGCAGGCCATGACGTCGCCGTACAGCTGCGACGGCCTGACCTCCACGTCGCCGTTGCCTCCTCCGCCTCGCGTAGACATCGACGACGGCGTGCCGGAGGATAAAGAGGAGGAGTGGCGGCGCGGCTTCTTGGCGCGGTGGCGATGCTCGTCGTTGCTGATCTGCCCGCTGCTGCTGCCACCCTGCTGGTTGAGGATTGGTGCGTGCCTTCTCTGAATGGCGACGTATGTGGTAGCGCACCCAAGAACCCATCGATGATCTCACAACACTCCGATGCAATTGATCATAAACTGGTAAGTATTTACGTATGAATTAGAACTAATAACTGGTAGCTAATGGGAAGGATGAAGTAATGTGCGTATCTATGGAGGATGTGTACGTATGGATGCAGGTGTGTTGTGAAGTAAATTAACAAGCAGCCCGTTGGTGCTGGAGGCCAATATATAGATGGATGATGATGAGAGCCATGGGCAACGGAGAGAGACAGAGATGAGGAAGACGGGAGGCAAGATCCGGAAGACAAGATTGGTGGGGATGCACGTTAATTTGTTGATGCCGCGCGCGCGCGGATCGATCTAAATCAATCAGCCGCTAATTAAAGAAACAATTGTCTATAATAATCTCCATTACATTAGTTAAGCTAGTAGATAAAATGTATACGTTAATCATGGCTGCATATATGCATCGTGCTGCGTAGTTCGAGTAGTACTAGTGTGAAAGGTGGGAGGGAGCGCACGTGCTCGGCGGTCGTGGTGGCTTCGACTCGACGCTTGTTTGGTTTGGTTTGGTTTTAATTGGACGAGACACAGAATCATGATAAGCGCCAACGGAGAAGCTGGGCGCGCGCCTGTCGCACATGGCCACCGATCAGTTTGTGTACGTGGGCCTCCTTTCAACCGCAGGATTGTCAAAACGCATGAATAAAAAATTATTTATTAGTTAAACATGTAAAAAAAATCAATCGATTTTTTTCTATATCCAAAGACCAAGTTACAAACCGTTAGATACAACTACATATGTTTATGATTGAGTTGCACAAATTTATAACTAAAGTTAGTGCATGATCGATAATAGTAACTACAACAAATTGAAAGTGCAACGTACAGTAATTTAAAAATACAACTTAGAACTCGCTTCCCTCATCCCGAATGGTTAAAGTTGCATTCAATGGCGAGTGTTGTTGTTTAACAGAATCCAAAAAAATCAAATATTTGATCAATAGCAGATCTGAAAAAAATATAAATAAAATGTCATACCCCGATCCGGCACCGCCGTACAACGGCACCAAATAGGACATGCTGCAGGAAAACAGCGCGAACTGCCTTCCCATGGAACCGCCCTACCGATACGAGTCCCAGAATGCAACGTTGGTATCCACGGAAGTCAGATATGCATTATTGTAGAATCTTAAATAATTAAATAGACATATATCTTACTTACGTTGCAGCTTCGGAGCAAGCGGAGATAGCAACAAATAGCACAGAACAGCGGCAACAGCGGACTAAGTCCCAACACACAGGCAAACGGCTGGAATCAGATGAAACCCTAGTCTTCACTTCACTGCAATTCTAGCTTCAGCTCATGACGGATATATATATATATATATATATATATATATATATATATATATATAGAGAGAGAGAGAGAGAGAGAGAGAGAGCGCAAGGGTGAGTACTTACTACTCAACAAGCTAGGAGAACTTAGGTAGTTGTTGCAGGCTTTAAAGAGAGGCTGGATATTTTATAAATCCATTTTATTTAAATTCTTTTGAAATATGCTAAGTGTGTGCTTCTCAATAATCAGGGCGAGGTGGGTCTCGTCTGATTAAAGTGAAAATGTATTCATCTTTGTTTTCTCCAGTTTTCTCAATCTTAGTTCACATCAAACTGGCTCTTAGAGCCAAAACATTTCTTTGGACTTCCCGAGTCCTGCTATCCACGATAGCCAAGCTATTTTATCGGACCTCCAGTGTCATTTATGGCACTTCCTTCCTACGGTTCCCAAACCACACACATATTTGCAATTAGGGTAAAATAAAACTACGCTAAGGAATTACCTCATATCCATCCATGACCGTGGGCACGGCTATTCAAATAGTTTTGACCTCTGCAGAGGGGGTACACTTTACCTACACGACACGACTCACTTTAGTCACCAGCTCACACGGATTGGGTATGATTTGGTGACGTAGAGGTTTTCGTGACAAGGCATTTTTCAAGCCATCGGTTTTCGCGACAAGGCATTTTCCAAGCCATTCCAGGTTACCCCATGCTAACTGGAGGGATCCTTGAGACCAACAACAGGGTAGGTCCGAGACCATGCTATGTCAGGAACCCAGGAGACATCCCCGACACCCTCCCGCACGATCCACAATCCAATGGCATGCAAGGCGTCTCTAGGCGACTAGTTACTCAACCAGGGACTTTCCATTCACACCCATGTGGTTGTACTGTCATATGCTCGGATGAAATTCTGAAGAAATCGGTCCTTAAAGCGACCACACAGGCATCACACACATCGGACCGGCCTTGTGTCACGAATCTCCATTTTTGAAACTCATTTTTCTTTCACAAGGCACCGATCCAGGTGTCGGGTTTTCCAAATATTTCGTAAAACTAAATTTTACCCAAGAAATTTCTTAAATCTTAAGTTTAAAAGGGCGACCATCAGTACTCGCACAATAGTGCATAATTACCGAGGTGCGACCGCGGTGGTTACAAGGAAACAGGGTATTGTAATCCTCAAGGAAGGATTTAGATGCAGCAAGTTTAGGAAGGTCCGCCAATCTGACTCGCAGTTGGGACCGCGCAGATCAGTGCACGCCTATCGATGCGGGGTTCGCAAAGAAAATAATTTAATATCAATTATGGGCTAGATTGATCAAAGGTGACTTAACTTGCTCTAAGTCTTCACGAGTCTTCGAGAAATCGTCGCGAAATCAGCTCCGAAACGATATTTTCGACAACCGTTACTATGCGCAAACACACAAAAATTTACACAAGGACCAATAAAAAGATCCTATTTAGTACTACTCCATCAGATAGATCTCAATTTTAGAAAATTACTGGAGTTGGAACGGAGTCAATCGGAGTCACGGATAAAAAGATATGATTTTTCGAGATTAATTAGAATTTCTAGAAAGGAGAAAATGATTTAATTGAACTTCCAAAGGGGATATTTAATCTGTGGAATCTCTCTTGAGTCAATGACAGCTAGGGCCACCGGTAACCTTGGCCCACATGGCAGGTGGGCCTTGGTGGCCCACCTGATAGGGGCTCAAGGAAGGAGGAATGGCTTACCAGCCACTGGGCTCGGGCAGCAGAGAGCATCACCTCCAGGGAGTGGCTCACGGTGAACAGGAAGAGGGGAGCCCTACACGGCAGCGGCTGGTGATGCATGGACCAGGTGTGGGGAGTGAGAGAAAGTGGGACGGGTGCACGAGCGGTCTGCGGCGCGCCACGGAGAGTAGGCCCACACGTCGGAGTTAGTGGGGCAGTGGCCCGGGCGCACAGATGGGAGCGCGAGGCACCAAGTCAGCATGCGTGGAACCGGGGGGAGGGGGGGTTGAGCTGGCGCCCACACGACCGTCGTCTTCGACAGTCTCCAGAGCGAGGAAAGGAAACCCGATCGAATGGCGGTCGGCGTGTGATAACGAAGCGGCGAACGACGGTGCATGACGGCGAGCCGCGGTGCCAATGGGGAGTGGAGGCCAAGCGGAAACTCTTGACCGGCTTGGATCATCGAGGGGTTGAGCGATAGCGGCCGTCGGCGGGATGTCGAGGCGGCGGGGGGAGAGAGAGGGAGAGAGGGGGAAGGCGGCGACCATAGTGGCGCCGAGGGGATGAACGGGGAGCAGCATACTTCGACTAGCGCACGACCATCTGAAATGCAAGGGGTGTACTCGGTGCATGGAGGAGGAGCTCACCACGGAAGAGAGGTTCGGTTTGGTGTCGGCTATCTCGCGGCGAGGAGAAAATGAGCATGGGATTGAGGGGGTTCGACGTCCTCGGTGCAGGGGAACCGGGAGAGGAAAACAAGACCGGAGGATAGAGGCATTCACGGCGCATCGCCCGGCTCGGCGATGGGGGCTCGTGATGGCCAAGCGGCGGCGGGGACAACAGGGCTTTGGGGTGTCGCCCGGCCGACGGTGTCCGGGAAGTAGAACCATGTAACACCCAGAAATTTATAACCGGAATTCTGAACATTTATGTGTATTAAATCCTTGTCCAGGAAAGCTAGGGTACACAATACCAAGTTGCCCTACAGAGTGCGTCTTAGAAACAAAATAAAATTGTCTTACATAAATGCAGTTGTAAAGATAAATAAAGCCTATATACAGCTAGCCAAGCGGAGGCTTCCATTCCACATGCGTCTTGACGGCGGATCTAGCCTAGTCCTCCTGATGATTCTCGTTGGACAGGTACTCCACCACTGAGAGAGGAAAAGGGGAGCAAGACTGAGTACCACCCATAGTACTCAACAAGTCACACCCGCGAATATGCACAATGCACAGGAGTCAAAGGAAGGCTCGGGGTTTATTTGCGTAAAAGTGATTGCAAACAGTAGCAGTTCGCAAATAGTAAATAAAATGTTGATTAATTAAACAATATTAATCTTTCACTGATCAATGTTACACCACGTTGACCAGGTCCAACCATCCATCCTATCACAATAGAAAATTTTAAGTCAATTTATTACAGTGAGACTAATCACGGTGAGTCTTGACCAAGATGTCCATGACTGCGGATGCGGCTATTTGAATAGATTTTAACTCTGGCCAGAGGTATACAACTGTGCCCACAAGACACAGCCCCACACACGTTCCCGTGTGCCGGCGTGTCACCACGACACCCCGCGAGAGGTTGTGATAGGACCGTTTACACAACCTCTCCCTAACCATCCACACCACGCTGTGGTTGCACCTGCTGACAGGACACCCCATATCAGCCAGGCTACCCCCTTGCGCCACAATGGATCCGGAAGCCGATCAACCTGACCCTGAGCCTACCCAACTCCATCACGTCCATTCTCACCAACGGTGCCTAGGAGAGGGAGAAGATACGCTACAAGCCCAGCCGTTGTCCACACTGGCTTATGGTATGTGCGATTAATTGCCCAAGGGGTTTCCATGAATCGGTCCTTAGTTGCCATGGGTGCGACTAACAAAACCATGCACCCACAGCCCACCATTTAGGTCAAATTTTAGTAATTTAATATCAACATATCCAAAGTTCCATTTCTCGACATAGCATCGAACAAAGAATATAAATAAGAGTATTTAAATTCTCATGTGAGCTAATAGTTTCTAAGCAGAGCTAAGCATCCTAACAATAACCTCTAGTCATATTATTACCCAGCTACAAAGGTGTACAGGTGGAATTAAGTCAGAGCAATTAAAATGGCATTTATATAGGTCAACCTTCCCACATAAATAATGAAATACTGCATGTTTATTAATTTAAAACAAACATTTGGAAACAAATGGGCACAATATGATCGAGGAAACAAAGCGACTTGTCTTGCTCCGGCTCGGTGAACTCTGCAACGACTTCGTAATAAACGGGAGAGTCGACTGTGTCGGATTCTAAAGCAAATAAAGCACAAACAATTAAAAACAGTACATGTGGGCACAGAAATAGGAGCAAAAATTATTTTTAATAGATTCTTGGTATTTTTCTAGATTTAATGAAATTTGAATGGAATTAATCGGAACTCGTATGAATTAGTTATGAATTTTTGAAATTTTACTGTGATTTTGCTATACAAATTAATTCTTAACGATTTATTGCACAGTTAAACGGATTAATGCGTCAGCGGACCACAAGGACCAATGCCGATAGGCGGGGCCCACGAGTCAGTGGCACGGGGAGGACGACGCATGTGGACCCGGTCCACGCACATGGGCGCGGCATTGGCGCGCGCGAACGGCCCCGATGTGCCAAGACAGATCGGATGGCTCCGGTTGAGCAGCAGCGAACAGTGGAGGAGGCGAGGAAGACGGTGGGGTGCTCACTGAGGTGCGGCGACGGACGGAGAGCGGCGAACGGCGGTGAGCAGAGAGGATTGGCGGCAGCGAGGTTTGGGATGTCGGCGAGGGGAGCGTTCCGACGAGGATCACTAGCGACGGAGGGGCGGACGGGGTCTAAGACGTCCTAGCGGAGACGTAGGAGGGGATTAGGACCGAAATGGCCAAGCGAATCGATGGGGAGGCTCGGCCGAAGGCCGGTGGAGGGCTTACCGAAGGGGAACACCGACGGCGGAGTGGTTCCAACGGTGTTGGAGTGCGCAGAGGTAGGGGCCTGGGCGTCCCGGAGTGCGGCAAAGGCGGTTACGGCGGAGGTCGAAGGCAACGGTGGCTATAGCGGTGGCGGCGCTCGGCTGGAGATGGCGGAGCATGGCGGTGATTCGGAAACACAGTGCATGGAGGCTAGAGAGCGCTAGGAGCTTCGGCAAATGGGGGAAAAGAAGCAGAGGAGCACGGCGAAGGTTTAAATGGGTACGGGAGCAGGAGATCGTGGCCGTGGTGGTCGAATTTCGCGAGATAGGAGGCGGCGGCTGTGGCAGGATAGGGCGAAATCCGCACGGAGTCGTGGCCAAGAGACGTGGGGACGTGGGGGAGTGGCGCAGGGACTCGGTCCGTGGGGTTTGAACGTGGGGCGAGCGCGCAAGGAGGCGGGCAGAGGCAGAAATCGAACGACGGTAGGGATTTTTCCCCTCCGCCTGATTTGGACGGAGGTAGACGAAGGCCCCGACATGCGGGCGGACGCTGGCGAGCGGGGCCTGGCTATCAGTGGCGCGGGGGAAAGAGGAGGCATGGGCGTGCGGGGCTGATAGGCGGGGCCTATGCGGCACAAAGAGGGAGAGGAGAGGCGCACGGCGTGCGGCTGGCAGATGGGGCCAAGCGGGGAGGGGCGTGGGCCACAGCAAGCCGGGAAGCAGTACTGGGCCACGGCCTAGCGGGAAGAAAGAAAAAGAAAAAGAGAAAGGGAAAGAAAAGAAAAGAAAAAGGGATTTCTAGAAGGAATTTAATTCTGATAATTTGTTTTGATTTATTAAAATTACTTCCAGTGCTCTAAAAATTTCACTAAAAATCCTGTTAGTGTATTTTGGCAAGAGGAATATAGGAAAAATACTCCCAGCCATGGTATTTTATTATTTTGCATTGCTCTCATTTAATTAATTCCCTTGGCCTTTTAAAATAATTTCTTGAGGCTTTTTCTTTAATATATTTTGTGTGGCTCTATTTAAAGAGAAACTTAGGGTGTGACAAGTCAGGGGGCAAAGAGGAGCTCCGAGGTATTTATAGGTGAAGAGAGGGAGTAGCTAGGTCGGTCGGGGAGGGTCTCCAATAATGGAGCCCAATGATGGAGAGAGATGGGTGCCGAGACGGCGCGAAGTTCTCCCGAACAGTGAAAACTTGCGGACGGCGGCGATTTGAGGGGCGGCGGAAAGCAGCATATAGCATGGTCCAATTTGGAGTTGGCGTGCGGGCTCACGAGGCCGAGGTGGGGGCGACAATGGCGTTGGCAGTTCGAGCCCCTTTTTGACCGAGCGGCAGTGGCGAGAGAGAGTGAGGCAAAAAGAGGGAGAGAGGCAAGAAACAGGGCAGCAAGCGTGGCCGTGGTTGTCCCCTGCTTGGTGGCTTGCTGCGTGGCACAGCGGGGCCGTGATGGCATCGGGGTGGTGGTCTCAGCATTTGGCCGAACGGCTCTCGGGCACGAACGGATTGGGAATGGGGACGGACGGAGGTAGACGATGGCACTGTGGAGGGTGAGATCGACGGCTGCGCGCGGGACCGGGACACGCGTCGCGATCCGAGCTGTGCGAGGCAGTCTCGCGCAGCGAGATTGAGCGAGGGAGATCGGTGGCGAGGTACGGGTGCGGGACAGGTGGCAGGAATCCGACGGCGCTCGATGGGGGAGCGTGGTGAGCAGACGGGATGATGGGCTGACAGAGGGGTTACGGCCCAGGGAACAATGCTTCTTGTTTATTTTTCTGGGGTTTACTTGGTTTGATATTTGAGGGCTTTGCTTGGAGATTTGAATTTCAAAATTCATATTTGAACTCAGAAATTTTAGGGAGATTAAGGGAGGGTGTCTCAAGTGGAAGAATGAATATTTGGGACTACTTCGGCATATAGGCCGGTAAGGATTATTAGGGAGGATTCCAAAGGAGAAAAGATTCAAATTCAAACTCAAATTTTAATTTGAATTTTGTGGATGCTTACGGGGATTATTGGGGAGATTTCAAGGAGGTCAAGGATGGAGGGCTGACACACACACACACACACATATATATATATATGGGAGGGAAGGGTTTTCGAATAGAGGTTGGATGCCGAGCTGTATTTTTAACTTGGGATTCTTAGGGATTACTTTAGGGTTCCGATTCAAAACGAATATCAAAGCAAGAGTTTGAAACATCGGATCAGACATCGAAGCGGAGATTTCTCAAGGGAGAAACCGAGGGATTTGTCGTTAGGGTTTTTGTTACAAAAGGTCGAAACGAAGGTTGTCGGCGAAACAGGACTGGGGGCCCCACATATCCCGGGTATGCCTGGATCTTCGGCCACGTCAGCTCCTTCGGGGCCCACATTCTGCACCAGTGACAGCTGGCTACCGCTATTTTCCCGCTAAGTACCTGGGCCCGAGCACTGCCCGGGCCCGGGTGCGCACTTCCCGGGCTCGTCGCGAGAACTGCCCACATTCACCTCGGGCCCCCGGTCCCGGGGGCATTCCCGGGAAGGGCACTCCCCTTGTCCCGGGGCACGGTCCCGGGGCTCGTTCCCGGGGCACATTGCTGGAATATTCCCGAGCCCGGGTCTCGCCTCTCGGTCCCGGGACCCACAGTCTCGGTCCCGGGGCGCGTTCCCGGGGCATATTACTGGGATATTCCTGAGCCTAGGGCGCGCCTCCCGGTCCCGGGGCTCACAGCCTCGGTTCTCGGGGAACTCGACGCCTTGTGCGCGTGGAGGGCTCGATGAGCTCTCTGCCCCGGGCAGAGCGGATCAACTCCCCAACTACCCACATTAATGACGAGGCGACGGGGCGTATCGCGCCTGTCGCCCGCGCGGACGTGCGTGGACTCTCATGATGGCCCCCGTGGGCCCGCTCCCTTTGCAGTCGGGGAACTTTTGACTAAGAGGGCTTCAGTTTTCTACGCTCTGGCAGTGATGGCGTGCGCCGTCACATCCTCACGACCTACCCGCCCGCAGCAGCCGAGCAACGTGACGACAAGACGTGCCGAACCAACTCCGGCGTGGCTCAGCAGGCGGACGTGTGCGACAAGACATATCGTACCTAGAAAAACTTTCTCTTGGCATGTGAGCTAAGCACTGTGGACTCCCCTTGACTAGAAAAGGAGGATCCATGCCAACAGGAAGACTCTCTCTCTGGTTCTGGCTCTCGGGGAGGCTCTCTCTCGAGACCCCGTTCCATTCTCCGAGTACAGATTCTAGAGAGGCTTTGTCCCCAAGCGAGGGTGAGCTCCTGAGCACCCCGCTCCAAAACACCTTGTAAGAAAAAACCACATTCATATCCCACAGAGCAAACACACACAGGAGTAGGGTATTACGCCTCCGCGCGGCCCGAACCTGTCTACTTCTTCTGCCTCCCTTACGTGCCACCGTCCCGACGCCGTAGTCGTCCTGTGAACAACTTCCCTGGCCGAACCTCAAAGGGGGGGTCCCCAGACTCCCCGTGGTTGGAGTTCCCTCCTCCGACAGAGGTCTCTGAGAAATGATCAGAGGGGTTTTTTGCCGTGAGGGTTTTAGGAGCAAACTCGTATACGGCGATTTGAACTCAGAGTTTATTTTGAAACGGAGGATTTTTTAGAGGAGGAATTACGAGATCAAGGACAAGAATACAAATCGAGATCCAGGCACGACTTACGACACAGCACACAAAGATCAAAATTTTCACGAGTAGATTTTAGCAAAATAAAATTTAACGTCTCACATAAAATATCATGCTTATTACGTTCTTATGGATTTTCAAACACAAGATGGTTTAAAATTATTATTTAACTGATACACATGAAAAACACAATAACTCAAAGACACCTGAAAAAGAAAACATAAGGTGAGACATCATGCTTATTTTCCTTCAAAATTATTTAGAATGGTCTATTCTACGGGAATTTTAAAAAAATCGATAGGATTCAATCCTTTGTTTGAAAGGACTCCATATGCGGATACGGGGCCTGGGTCGCGTGGTCCATGTGCTGCACCGTCGTGCGTTGCGTCGCCCAGACCAAACTGCATCCCGTCCCGCCTTACCGTTGCTACCTACTACAACTACTGCTACCTACGTTACAAAAACTCCCTTCAATTAAATTTTAATTAGCCAACAGTTCGTACGTTGACAAAGATCATTGCCGTAGCGCGCCGGAGAGCAAGCGTAGGCAACGGCCTCATCTCTATAGTCTAGGGTCCGCCCACATTTTTAATCCCCTTTTTATCTATTTTATGAGCGGTTCATCCTATACTTATTGGTTTATCAGCTTCACCTAAAATTTAATTTTTTAAAAAAAACTTAATTTTAGAGTTAATTTTGAAGTTTTTTAACTATAACCTAACATTTCAAGTCGGCAAGGTGAAAAATCTGTTTACCAACATGTCAATGGCCTCTTCTCTTCATGATTACTTTCTCTAGTTTTTAATAAATACCGCCATTACTTTTTAACACGATGTTTAACTATTCATCTTATTTAAATTTAAGTATAATTTATTTTGCTATAACTTAGTTTATCATTAAAGAAACTTTAAGTATAACTCATATTTTTTTTACATTTATATCAATTTTTTGAATAAGACAAATAGTCAAACGTCATGACTAAAATCAACGGTATTATTTATTAAAAACTTATTATTTATTAAAAATCGGAGATAGTACTTCTCTATGATACAAACATCAAAATTGTGGTAGATAAAGTAGAGTATACCAAAAACAATTATCAGTTGAAAACCAGTCACCGTGGCGGCCGGCCAGTAACGGTTTTTCAGTGTCCGGGAGGTATGGGCTGACCGTCAATAATAATAATGCTGCCTAGTATCTTATACGAGTTATATATTTATCTTCTGACAGAGTGCCTAATTACGCACGCTATCAGAGGCCGAGAAAATGTTGTAAAATTAAACGGTTGATTAAATGTCGGCATGTACTTAATCATGGCTCAACCAACAAGTCTTCGTCCACGTGATGGCCGGTTAATTTTCTACCCTTTGAAGTAACATGTCAAGATGATTTATATCTCTGCTGCCTGAAAGAACACCTAATGATATACGCACGCTATCAGAGGGCTCAATTAATATATACTATATTTCAGGGTTGATTAGGGGAGGGAAATTAAAACTCTAGTGTATGATGTACGCAGATACCTTGATGACCAGATTGAAGGATAACATTGGAGAAAGCAAAATTGTGTAGAAAAATGGGATCGATATATGATGCTGCTAGGGCAGTTAATTAACCCCTGTTGTTTAGTTTCCTCTCTATGTGGTCACTTGATCAACCAAGTAAAAAGAAGTCATCCATGTGTTTGGCCGGTTAATTACTGTCGGTTTCTCAAAACAGACTGACATCTGCTCATTTCCATGTAAGGCATGTGCATGTAATTATGCAGCTTTGTCAGTCACATGATTATCATCTTGCTCCGGTGATGAGACATATGCATGCTGCACACATTCAGATGCATATTTTTTTTTCAAGAAAATGATTGGAATCAGAACAGTCAAGTTAACAAACATCTCTGATTAGTTATCCTACTGACACTAACCCCCGTTGGGCATCGTAATTAAATCAAGGACTTGTATCTGTTTCAAGCATGGACCAATCACCATTCACGCACAGAAAATATCTTGTACTGTGCTACAATACAGCCACAGCCACCCAATTCAGTTGGCCTGAAAATTAGACAAAAGGTTTGCATCACATATGGGTTCACATTGAGTACGTGATAGTAAGCTTAGAGTGTTGAAACAATGAGAGGATGGAAGCAAAAGTGATTAGGCAGTGTCGTTCCCGCCGGCCATGCACCGGCCATCCATGTTATGCACCGTCGGTCGGCTGGTAGCATCGACGATCGATCCGTCAACGTCGTAACGATCGGCAATCATATCTCGGCCAGATTCATATACATGTGCTGCTTTTACTACTGTTGTTGTTTACTTATAGATTGATCATTGCTGTGGTCTCAGGGTCCTTCGATGGCTTATCACATCTGTTTGTTCCAGGCTGAATAAATTCTCAAAACTTTGATATAGCAACGGTGCCTAACTACATACTGTAGGATCGAACACAAAACTCAAGCCTACCAGAAAGGGGTGAATGGTAGGAACACCAAAAAAACCAAAATTTTTTGCGGAATAAAAGATACCCTCAAACCTGGATAGAGTGCACTGGTCAGACTGTCTCTGTTGCGCCGATCTGACCGCCGTATATCTACCGGTAGAACCGCCGCTTTGCCGCCATATTCTTGTTGGATGAACCGTTAGAATTTAGAATGATACACACCGAAGATGCTCTTCAAAGTAGATCAACTTTATTGCATCAAGATGTGTTTACAAAGTGCATACAAAGCACTCCTCTCTCTCAAAACTAAACCCTAGCTTTTCTCTCTTCCAAAAGTTCTCTCTCCAGGCCCTCAACCCTTCATCTATTTATACCTAAAATCTCATACACAAAGTAAGAGTAGAACTCCTAGTCCCACTAGAATTCAAACCTTCACTTACCAAATTTAATTACAATTTACCAAATTAAATTCTCCTTTTCATAGTCAACTTAGACTTGCTCACATGCAGGAATTACTGTGGCAGGCATAGCGCGAACCCGAGTGCTCTAGCAGTCCGGCAACTGTAGCCACAAGTCGGATTCCTGTAGCAAACATTTCTTTTGATTTTCTTCTCCAATTTTACTTCAAATTTATTCGTGATTTTTGCGCCGCTTGCACATCCAATTTGCGAAGCCTGTTGCGAACATTTTCCACACGATATCTATCCACCATGTGCCACCTTGCGTCCAATCTAATCACCCGGCATCCTTGATCGTTCTGAACCTTAACTCCACCCTGAGTTTTGTCTTGATCCTGCCGTTGACCGATATTGATCCCAAGACAAATTAACTCTAGTCTAACCTTGTCACATAGCATCTCGACCGTGCTAGATTTCGGCTCCTTCCTAAGCGTAATCCCGGTCCTCACCATTGACCAAGGTTAGACCTCAAGTCACCTGCACACAAATAGACAAAACAATCGTTTCTGGGCACAGATATCACAACCTGACCCACATTAGTCACACACACTCACACCAACATCCACATATATTTTTAAACCAAATTTCCTTGTAAAATCATTTGCAAAGCCAATTGTTCATCACAAAATATAAATCATGGCAATGATTTTACAATCTCCCCCTTGATGAACACATTGGCAACATCTCCAAAAAGCAAATTGATGTTTTTGAAAAATAAAAACCAAACTCTTCCCCTTTTTAAAACAAAGAATTTCTTCACTATATTTATAATAAAAGTACAAAATCGACTATTTTTAAGAATTGATCAACTTGTCAAAACTTTCAAACTTTCAAATTGTCCCTTTTTTAAAAAGCTCCCCCTTTCTTTAAGCATGCATTTTGTATATTTCTCCTCCTTTGACAATGATTTTATCAAGAATTTTAAAAGTGAAAATATAAACCATAAAAGCACAAATGCAAAGAATGTGAAATATTTATCACTTTTTCTTCTTCTGAATTTTTCTTTTCTAGAAGCTTTGAAATGTACCTAAAGCAACTCAGAGATATGTGTTGTAACACAAGGGAGATAAATTGATCAACTAGCAAACAAGTATGAGTTATAGTCCAAACATGAATCAATGATATTATAATCATGATCAAATTAGCATTAAAAATTCATGATTTCAACAATTTGCATCACATATGGGTTCACGTGAGTACGTGACAGTAAGCTCAGAGTGTTGAAACAATGAGACGATGGAAGCAAAAGTGATTAGGCACTGTCGTTCCCGCCGGCCATGCATCGGCCGTCCATGTTATGCACTGTCGGTCGGCCAGTAGCATCGACGACCGATTCGTCGACGTCGAAACGACCGGCCATCATATCCCAGCCAGATTCATATACATGCGCTACTTTTACTACTGTTGTTGTTGTTGTTGTCTACTTGTAGATTGATCATTGCTGTGGTCTCAGGGTCCTCCAATGGCTTATCACATCTGTTTGTTCCTAGCTGAATAAATTCTCAAAACTTTGATATAGCAACGGTGCCTAACTATATATTGTAGGATCGAACACAAAAACCAAGCCTACCAGAGGGGGTGAATGGTAGGAACACCAAAAAACCAAAATCTTTTGCGGAATAAAAGATACCCTCAAACCTGGATGGAGTGCACTGGTCAGACCGTCTCTGTTGCGCCGGTCTGACCGCCGTATATCTACCGGTAGAACCGCCGCTTCACCGCCACACTTTTGTTGGATGAACCGTTAGAATTTAGAATGATACACACCGAAGATGCTCTTCAAAGTAGATCAACTTTATTGCATTAAGATGTGTTTACAAAGTGCATACAAAGCACTCCTCTCTCTCAAAACTAAACCCTAGCTTTTCTCTCTTCCAAAAGTTCTCTCTCCAGGGCCTCAACCCCTCATCTATTTATACATAAAATCTCATACACAAAGTAGGAGTAGAACTCCTAGTCCCACTAGGATTCAAACCTTCACTTACCAAATTTAATTACAATTTACCAAATTAAATTCTCCTTTTCATAATCAACTCAAACTTGCTCACATGCAGGAATCACTGTAGCAGGCCTAGCGTGAACCCCAGTGCTATAGCAGTCCGGCTACTGTAGCCGCAAGTCGGATTCCTGTAGCAAACATTTCTTCTGATTTTCTTCTCCAATTTTACTCCAAATTTATTCGTGATTTTTTCGCCGCTTGCACATCCAATTTGCGAAGCACGTTGCGAACACCTCCCACACGATATCCATCCACCGTGTGCCACCTTGTGTCCAATCTCATCACCCGGCATCCTTGATCGTTCTGCACCTCAACTCCTCCTTGAGTTTTGTCCTGATCCTACCGTTAACCGATATTGATCCCAAGATAAACTGACTTTAGTCTAACCTTGTCACATGGCATCTCGACCGTGCTAGACCTCGGCTCCTTCCTGAGCATTATCCTAGTCCTCACCATTGACCAAGGTTAGACTTCAAGTCATCTGCACATAAATAGACAAAACAATCGATTCTGGGCACAGATATCACAACCTGACCCACATTAGTCACACACACTCATACCAACATCTACATATATTTTTAAACCAAATTTCCTTGTAAAATCATTTGCAAAGCCAATTGTTCATCACAAAATATAAATCATGGTAATGATTCTACAATCTCCCCCTTGATGAATACATTGGCAACATCTCCAAAAGGCAAATTGATGTTTTTGAAAAATAAAAACCAAACTCTTCCTCTTTTTAAAACAAAGAATTTCTTCACTATATTTATAATAAAAGTACAAAGTCGACTATTTTTAAAAATCGATCAACTTGTCAAAACTTTCAAAATTTCAAATTGTCCCCCTTTTTTAAAAAGCTCCCCTTTCTTTAAGCATGCATTTTGTATATTTCTCCCCCTTTGACAATGATTTTATCAAGAATTTCAAAAGTGAAAATAGAAACTATAAAAACACAAATGCAAAGAATGTGAAATATTTATCACTTTTCCTTCTTCTGAATTTTTCTTTTCTAGGAACTTTGAAATATAACTAAAGCAACTCAGGGATATGTGTTGCAACACAAGGGAGATAAATTGATCAACTAGCAAACAAGTATGAGTTATAGTCCAAACATGAATCAATGATATTATAATCAAGATTAAATCAGCATTAAAAATTCATGATTTTAATAATTTGCATCACATATGGGTTCACGTGAGTACGTGACAGTAAGCTCAGAGTGTTGAAACAATTAGACGATGGAAGCAAAAGTGATTAGGCACTGTCGTTCCCGCCGGCCATGCACCGGCCGTCCATGTTATGCACCGCCGGTCGGCCGGTAGCATGGACAACCGATCCGTCGACGTCGAAACGACCGGCCATCATATCTCGGCCAGATTCATATACATGTGCTGCTTTTACTACTGTTGTTGTTGTTGTCTACTTGTAGATTGATCATTGCTGTGGTCTCAGGGTCCTCCAATGGCTTATCACATCTATTTGTTCCTGGCTGAATAAATTCTCAAAACTTTGATATAGCAACGGTGCCTAACTACATATTCTTTCTCCAAAATAGTCATCTCTGATATCTACTCTAATGCATATGGATATTTTGTTAGTGCAAACATTTTATTCATCTAAGGATTTTAGAAGGCCACATGTGGAATTTGCTCATCTGAAGCCTGTGGCCCTGTGGGTCTATCTAGTAAGAAATTCAGTTTTGTTTTCAGAACACTGTTACAGCTTCATGTTCACTCTGAAACTTCTTCTAATCATAACGAGAAGATATGACCCTGGCACACCATACCGAAACCTCTTTGAATATGCATTCTGGTGTATGTGAAATGAGAGTTTTCGGAGTATTTCTCATCATTCATTGCATTTCTCATGAATAACACCGTATAATGTTACAAGAAGATGACATGAAAAAAAGGAGGCAATTCCGATGAAGCACAGATGGTACTGAAAATTAGTTCACGATTGATAAGTGTCAATTTCTCTAAATGCAGTTTCAGTTAGCAAGTTATCATCCAAGTTTGAGTGGAACTCGTCAGGAGATGCTTCTGACATTGTCCAACGAACCTGTCGAATTAAGTTGTCCAGCATCCTAATGTGCAATTTAATACTCGTATCGACAGACTACTGAAAATCTATAATCATTCCCAGATTGATTAAGAAAATCTATGACAAGTTCATGTAGGTTTTCTGCATACTGTTTCCCTTGTAAAAACCGTTACCCAAATCAGCTCTTTACATCAGCCAATCGATCAGATGTTGTTGAGGTTACAGCAACTAATCATCAGCAATCACCCAGATTTGCATCAAAGAATCCACACATGCACACACATCCACTTCCAGTATCGATTTTTGACACAAGAGGGCATCTGATGCACTGACCTAAGGTCGCTGGCGCCTTGACGGGGAGGAATGCCGAGCTGAGTCGGATTCCAGTGACCGGCATCGGAATGGAGCACGGCGCCGGTGCAGCGGGAATAGCTAGTGCGGCGGCGCGGTTATAGCACTGGCCGGGGATTCTTGTAAGCCGATGTATCTAGAACTCAGCGCCCTGGATCAAAATGCTCAAGTAAATCACGAACTCACAGATTCACGGCGAGATGACAAAAGTGGATTTGGTGCAGCGAACTTTCTTGCTGCTTTTCTATTTTCTTCTCCTTTTTATTGAACTAAAAAATAGTGGCCGAGAGAAAAGCGGCCAACGACGCGTCCACTAACATAGATACGACTCAACGACTTTAACAACCTTATCCCAAGATGAACTCGCACGCCTCAGGCTATATACGACTCGTGCGACAAAATTGTCGGCTCTGACCAAACCAAAGTCTGACGAAACCGAAGAACGAAACAAAACACTAGACCCGCTACAGCAAACTGAGATGAAAAAGCTTCAGAGGAACAAATGGTCAGCGTAGGTTTACTCCCGGATTGCCAATAATTCTCTAGCTGCTATGTCACCATAGCTCGGACAGTGGAAAATCACAACAACCGAGTGCAACGGCAACTCCGGCATAGGGGGAAGGAGCTGAGCATGGCGTGGCGTGGGCTGCGTCCAGCGACGGCGAGGTGCCCAGCGGCGGAGGGGGACCGAGATTGCGAGAACCAGTGATTTCTGGAGATAATAGGGACCAAAGTGTAAAATTCCGTTTCTCTATCAATGATCGGTAGCGACGGAAATGAAGGATCTTAATGTAAAAATATCATACTACTGCAATTGTGATCTAGGACAGGGATTGTTTTGCAAATATTTTCAGAGCCTACGAGTCCACAACCATGTTGTGTTGGGCTGTTTGAGTTTTTTTTTTGAGGTGGGCCGTTTGATTCTAGATGGAAACCCACGTTTTAACTTTCTTGCATCATGTACCTGTAAATAGAGATGCAAGTGGACAATCTCGCTACCCGCATAAAAATCCGCTTTAAAGTTTAGTTTCTACGTGATGGTATAAATTTTTTTAAAAAAACAAACTAGAATTATGATAAGTGATAAAAAAAATACCGACTTACCATCCCAATTGCATCTCTGTCTTTAAACGAGCCCTTTTCTTTTGTTTTCCTTTTCTTTGGGTAAAAGATTTTTGGGCAGGAGGGCAATACAAGTTAAATTTATGGAACTTTTTTAAAAATAAATAAATTTGTACTCTGTATGCTTAATTTGCTTGATAACAAAAGAGCACCTGGAGGTGAAATTTGCTAAGGACTTTTTAGCCTTTTGTCCATTAGTAATACTAGCTATTACAGCATAGAAGAGAGTTGTAGATTGGATTGCGACCTGTATTTGCGTGACTTGGCTTGTTCAAAATTGTAATGCTTGTTTCTCAAAAAAAAAAGAAAGAAAAAATTGCGATGCTTGATATATGCGTGATCTGGTCCCCGGCTGGCCTACATCGTCTTTATACTCACTTGATCTAGGACAAAATTTGCGAGCACGATCTATATGTTACGATAGCTCCTAGATGCGACAGCACGTACGTTGATGATTATCGTTTGACGTGGACGAGGACAAATATAAATATGAGTAAATTGTATTTTGTATCAGGTAGAGTGTATGTTGTTTTATTTTGTACAGGGTTTAACACATATTTTCAATTTGTGTCGGATATATCAAGATATGTTTCACTTTACGCTAGAATACGTTATATAATCAGAGAAAATTCTTATAAAATAAGAGTAAAACTTATGAAACTTTTCAAATCTAGACCACAATTCATAAAGTTTCATTTCAATTTTATAAAATTTAATGAAATTTTTATAGATTTGATGATGTATGTTAGGGGCAAAGTAAAACTTATTTTGATATACACGGTGAAAAGTGAAAATATATACTAAACCCTATAAAAAGTAAAACAAGATACAATGTGCAATTTATTCTATTAATATATAATATATATATATACTTTGGTTGTGGCAATGCATGTTGTCAAAAGCAATATAGCGAGTTTTCCTATATAAGCCAAATTAGTAGTAATAAACTTGGTTAGTATCGATGTTAGCCAACATAATATTCTAGACATACGTTAAATCCAAGAATTAATTTGGAGTGGTTTAATTTAGTTGGTTACTAGTGTAATAAGTGGGTCGATATATAAGTATAAGGTCGAGCCCAACCATTATCCGGCAAAAGGCCTCCTTACTCAAATCTGCAGCAGCCTCTGCCTCTGAGCTTCACACCTCACCGGAGGGAGCAGAACAATGGCCGGAGGCGGCGAGGACGGAAAGAGTAGCTGGCCATGGCCGCCGGACGGCCCGCCGGACAACCCGCTGCACTCACTGGGAATGGAGTTCACCACCATCACCGCCGGCGAGGTCGTCGGTCGCCTCCTCGTCACCGCCACCTGCTGCCAGGTACGTACGCACACGTACTACTACACTGACGAACTCTGGTCCTCTTGGCTTTCTTTCTAAGGTAGCCTTCGAATCCGTCCCTGCTGCGGCTTATAAACCATAAGTAAAATAGAAAATATCATTAGCATATAATTAATTAAATATTAATTATTATAAATTTAAAAACTAATTTATTTAATTTTGTAAGATATTTTAAAAAACACATAGTTCTACCTTTTAGAAAACACGCTAATGAAAACCGAGAGAGCCAGAGCTTTGAGCCGTTTCGAACTAACCCCAAGTCTCACGTGCGTGCAGCCGTTCAAGGTGCTCGGCGGCGGCGTGTCGGCGCTGATGGCGGAGGCGTCGGCGAGCATCGGCGGCTACATCGCGTCGGGATACCGGAGGGTCGCCGGCGTGCAGCTGTCCATCAACCACATCAGGCCGGCTCACCTCGGCGAGACCGTCCAGGCTCAGGCCAAACCCATCCAGCTCGGCCGCATCATCCAGGTACAATTAATTAACAAATCAATTAACTATAATCCATTTCCCAATTAACCTAGCTAGTCATCCTGCCCGTTCTTCCTTAATTACTTCAAAGATCCAATCAGCTAGGAATTATTCATCACACAACCACCTTGTCAGTATAGTATAGTATGTTAAGAGCAAGTTTAATAGTATAGCTATCCGATGATTATAACTACCTAAAGCTCGTACTAAAGCCAGCTAGTACACTAAAATTGGCTATTGTGCTGACTATATCACATTAATGAAACAATTAATTATGCATGCACATATCAATGTGCATGATCAAAACTAAACTCAACCTTCGTGGGCATTTCTGTTGCCACATGAACAAGAGTACTTTGTCTACATATAGAAATTACAAGTCACAACTCAACTGATACTTCACGGACCATAGCAACCAACTTGATTAGTTGATAATATCAACCAAGCAAGTTTGAACAAGTCTGAACAAACCACAAGGTGGAGGATAAACTTTAAGTCTAAAGAAACAAGGCAATAGAGGATAGATCGAGCCATTACAAATCCGAAAGTCATGACAACAATGTGACATTAAGCAAAATACATATAAATATGTTGTGCAACAAACGAGATATTGATTTGGAAGGGAAGATCAAGATTCCATTCCATGTTAGTTGGGGGTTAGGAGAGTGAAAGTCAGATGAGACTAACAACAGAAGCTAGTATGGGGCTAGCTGCACAAGTTTGACACTTGTGCCGACCGAGCAGTCTTCTCTGACTGACGCACTAAGAAGAAGACGTCTCTTGCAGCACATAACTCATACTGTCAACACATCATGCTGACATTTTCGATGGATTTAATATAGGAAATACATAAATGCAAACACAGTGGAGTACTATTTGCATATCAGTATAAGGCTACATGGCACACTTGTTAGATACTAGAAGCTATAATTCTACAAGATAGCATCAGGAAGCTGTACAGTTGTTTTACCTAGAGTTCATACAAGGTAAAACAATCTAGCCTTCCACAACGATGCAAAAACCTTGCAAGGCACAATTCTGGTTTCCGGTTACATGGTTTACATCATTACGTATAGGCTTCCACATCTATTCCACTTGCTGGGGTATTATTCATCTTTGATCATGAGAATTAATCATGGAACGCAATGCACATTTGGATTTAATACCAGCTAGTGCATGCCACTTCTTCTAGTTGCATGTAAACCTTCAGCTCTACAAACAGAAGTTACAATTAGCAAAGCATATATCATGTAGGTGCTTAATGAAGCAGCTTTTGAGCTTCCTGATTTTAACAGGTTTGGGAGGTCCAGATATGGCGGATAGATCCTTCCACATCAGAGTGCAAAGATCTGGTGTCAACAGCAAGGGTTACACTATTATGCAACCTATCAACACCAGAGGATATGAAGCACTACGAACAAGGTTTTATCAAGAAACATGCAAAGCTGTAGGGAGCATGATGTATTACAGACAGAGCAAATAAAAAAGTAAAGCTTAAAATGTAATTGTACAAGAAAACATCTCATTATCAATAATGCCAGTCTTTTGTGGAAGGTTTTGGCTCAAGGCACAGTTTGGTACTTGCACCACATCATATTTGATGTGTCTGCAAATCATCAAGGGCTACTGTGACATACATGCATCAACTTGACAATGCATTTCAGCAATAGTAATAAGCTTAGAATTACCATACAACTTACAGTTTAAACAATTCATATATTTCCCTGTTTCGCCCATCCAATCAGTGATCTTGCATCAACACTATCGTTCTTTCCAAATATATTTATCATGAGCCTTTGTCTGCATAATATCAAAAGAAAACGAAAAATAGATATCATTTTCCTTCAGTTACATTTGACTGATTATAAGTTATAAAATGTACTACCTCCTTGCAAAAAAAAAAAAAAAGGTATTACCTGAAGTTCTTTAACTGGCTAGTGAAATCATTGATCTCCAGGCAGGATAGCTTTAGTGAAGATAAAGTTCCTGGTACCTCTTCTGCTACTACTTTCGACAATTTATGCACGGCAATTCCCAACTGCTTCAGAGCCTAATTCACACACGCATACACACACCCACAAAAAAGGTAAGATTCATATTGCATAGAAAAGAGGAGCTTCTGTGGAAAAGGCAGTGTTTGTTTAGATGATTTACTCACTCTCCATGTGGGAAATGAGAAGATGGCCAGTGACAGAAAGGAGCTCATCACCTGAAATTAGGATCCATAAAGTTAAAACTCCATCCATTTATCATGATGTGCAAGAATTAGGATAGTCTAACTAACTTTGACAATAAGAAACGACGAATGCAACCTCTTACAGTAGCTAACAAGTCATAGTGGTCGTTGAAAATCTGCGGTGTATTGAATTTGAAGGCAACCTCTGACAGCAGCTAATATGGAAAAAAAACAGAGTTTACATGTTTCTTCTGTATCCTAAGTCAGAGTACCATTTGCAAGTGCAGAGCACTGATGAATCCGTAGCCCAAGAATGTTGTCTATCCCTGCTAATGATGTTCCTCTTTGCACTTCTCATATATACCCAAATCTTGATGTATATCCCTAAAACAAGAAATCTTGATGTATATCGATGCATTTGATGTAACACTTGTCGAAAATTAAATGTTTTCAAGTTTTTCAACAACGCATTAAAAATAAAAGTAAAAAAAAAAAGGAAAAAAAAGAACTCGCTCGCTGTTCGACCAACCAGGCAAAACCACTGAAATTAACCGACAAGACGAAGGGGGGGAACGAATTCGCGGGGGCATACCACAGAGAGAACAAAGAGAAGAAAGGCGAGCCCCGTCGCGGCGTCTCCCCGGACTGCGCCGGCGGCGAGCGGAGGAGGCTGCGACTGCGCCGACACGAGGCTGCCGCGGTGCGAATGAGGCTGCGGCAGGGAGCGCGTAGCACTGCTTCCTCCATGGGGCAGGACGCTGGAGGAGGTGGCCGATGAGAGTGAGATGGCCTTGAGATAGAGGCGGTGGCGGCGGCGAGGAGGTGGCCTCGCCGTCGCCGGCGCCGGTGCGGAGACGAGCGGCGGTCCAGATATCATCAGGTGATAGCGAGAGAGAGAGCAGGTTCAAGAAAGGCCGAGGAACATGGGCTGGGCCAATCAGGCCTATCATCTATGTCCTCAAGGCCCATATGGGGCCCAACTCGACAGAGACAGGAGGAAACCTGATTTCTTTATTAATTGTATGGCCTTGTCCAAGCCTTTGATGATGATTGTTGTACATTACCAAGACATCATGGATGCTACACGTACTCCTTCCGTTTCTGAATACTTATCAGTTTTGATTGAGAAGTACGGCATCCGTTTCAAAATATAAGTTTTTCTAGGTTTTTAACAGAGATTAATGTCTAGAAGAAAATACTTTGATGCTCCTCAATAAATAAGGAATGGTTGAGGGTGGGATGGTGATTGGGGTTAAGATGGGAAGAAATTTAAATGGAATCATTGATGAGACTAGAAATGCTTATGTTATAGAGCAAGATTTAAATCCTAGAAATACTTATATTTTGTAATGGAGGAGTACATGAGGTTTGGCCATTATTTTCTAAGCAACTCTAAAGTGAACATGTTTAAGTGTAAAATATATTGGTAAATATATCATTAATAATTTGGTATCATCTAGACCCTCTGGATATAGTTGTTTGTTTCTTCATGATTTCATGTGTTAGTTTTTTTCCTCGAATAAGCTGTGTATCGTATCATTAAAGAAAGAAAGAAGGACAAGGGAGACGGAGTGAAAATCCTCCACCCCATTACACACCAAAACACACCCCAACCACGCATCAAAGAAAACTATAAATTCTCACCACACATAGATAAAGGCAACCGGCTAGCACAACAGACAAAGAGTACACCTCACCCAAAGTAAATGACTAAAGAGCAAATCCTGATATTGCACAAGGCTTCGATTCAATCTCATGGGAATACCTCTAGAGTTGTTACAGCAGAGGGGATTCAGTTCCCGCTTGGGAGGGATTGGATTAGCTTAATCCTCTCCACACAATCCTCTAGGGTCTTTCTCAATGGATCCTTAGGTGAAAGCATATTGCACAGAAAGAGGGCTACGACAAGGGGACCCGTTATCGCCCTACCTATTCATTTTGGCGATCGACCCACTCTAGAAACTTCTTAACAGAGCAACAGAAGAAGGCTTGCTAACCCCGATTGACGCAGAGGGGCAAAGTTCAAAGTTCTCCCCATATGCTGATGAGCCGCCCCATTTCTTGAATCCAACAAGGATGGATGTAGATAACCTCATTCTCATCTTGAATAACTTTGGAGAGGCAACAGGCCTACAAGTAAATTTAGAAAAAAGTTCGATAACGACAATTAGCTGCCAAGACATTGATCTTCCAAAGATTTTACAAAATTTCAAAGGCCAAAGGAACTTCTTCCCCATGACTTATCTTGGCGTGCCCCTAACTACTAGCCGACTTAGAAAGGTCCACTTGCAACCAATACTTGATAAGTTAAGGTCTAGCTTAGCTGGTTGGAAAGGTAGGCTTTTAGCACAAAGTGGCAGAAGGACTTTGGTGGCTTCAGTCCTAAGTTCATACAGTCTACCTCCTCATTGCCCTAAAGCCACCAAAATAGTTCTTTAGAGGAGATAGACAAATGAGGAGGAAATTCTTGTGGGCTGGCAACCAAGAGTTAAGTGGTGGCAAATGCAAAGTGAGTTGGCCTAAGGTATGCTCGCCCAAGAATTTGGGTGGTTTGGGAATCCTGCACATGGCAAACTTTGCACGTGCACTACGACTTAGGTGGCTGTGGTTTGATTGGGTTTGTCTAGACAAGCCATGGAATGGTAGCCTACACCGTGTGATGAAAGGGACAAACAATTTTTTGCAGTAGCAACCAAAAGTGGTCATAGGAGACGAGAGAAAAGGTGAAATTTTGGATTCAAACTGGGCAGGGGATCGACCTCTAAAATGATCTAGACCATCCCTACATGATCATTCAAGAGGAAGAAACAGATCAGTCAGGGAAGCTCTAACTGAATGGACAATGGATAGAAGACATACGCCACAACCTCACACCAACACTGATCAGAGAATTCATAGAGGTGTGGACATGCTTGAGGTCAAATGCGACATATCTTCAGGAAGGAACCGATGACAAGATAATTTGGCGATTAACTAGCTGCGGTGAATGCAGTGCCAAATTAGCCTATCTCCTCCAGTTCACGGGCAAAATTGACTCAGCCTCAGCCAGGGTCATTTGGAGAGCATGGGCGCGCGACAAAATGCCAATTCTTTCAGCTAGCTGCTCCTGCAGAATAGGATTGGACAGCCGATAGGCTACAGATCAGGCAATGGCCAAATAACTATTTTTGTCAATTATGCTACAGGAATTTGGAGACCTCCTAGCACCTTTTCAAGGATTGTAAAGTAACGAGAGAAATTTGGGAGGCAACTGCACCAAGGATCAGCTACATGACAGTAAAAGAGGACTACAACCCTGACGATTCATTGATTGATTGGTGGACAAGGGGAGTGGAACGAGGAGAAAAACAAAAAACACGAGGCATGCAATCTATCTTCATGTTAATTGCCTGGGAATTATGGAGTGAACGAAACCGTCGGGTGTTCAAGGGAGAAGAGCTTAACACAAGCGAAATGGTGTGCAAGATAAACGATGAGATCAATCTATGGAAGATATGTAGAGCGAAAGATATTGTGAGAATATCCCCCTAGCCAACTATGGTAGGCTTGCGGCGCCGAGTCGACCTTCCATCTTGTAAATCCATCTTGTAAATCCATGTACACTACTGCTTTCTGCTTAATATAATACCGGCATCGTCGGATTCGGTTTCAAAAAAAAATCCTGGAGCTTCAATTCTTCAGCTGAACACCACAAGCCACTCTCATTTATCACTGTTTGCAGCACCACCATGCCACTTGTACTTTCCTCATTAAACATACAGTCATTCCGATGTTTCTATATCTCCCAAGCGACAAGGATAATAATTAAGAGAATTGGGGCATTTTCTAATATCTTTGGGGACTCCCTTAGCCACGCTACAGCACCAGATAGGGAAGTGGGATGCGGCGCAATGAAAATCAAACCCTACTTCTAAAATATCGTGTCCAAACTTGTTGGGCAAAAACGCACGAGACCATAATGTGGTGAATAGACTACTCGGCCTGATCTTACAAGAGGTTGGCGGGTGGATGTGGCAACCTTGCTGTGCAAGACGATCAACTCCAAATTCTTTTCCAAGGTGCAAATCTGATTATCCCAGTGAAAAATGCGTTGTGGGCAGATTTGCTAGTGTAACTGTGTATAGCCTTGTTTGAAACAGATTATTGAGAGGATTATTGATATGGATTATTTAGTTAATTATAAGAATAAATTAAATATTTTAAGAAATAAATTTAATAGAGAGCTTAAAATAAATTGTTTAAACAATACAATAGAAGAAAAATTTTTAAGAAAAAGGTTTTTTGAAGCATAGAGCAAATAATCTATTTTAATAATATAGTAAAAAAGATTTTTAAAGCATAGAGTAAATAATCTGTTTTAATAATACAGTAAATAATCTGAAAAGATCAGGCCAGGGCTCGATTTTGTAAGCTGCCACCGATGCTGATCTGGGACATCTTACTGTAAGAATATGCCATCCACCAACTCCCAGATCTGAAGATACTCCGTAAGGACTTGCACAGTGATCAAGGGCTCCCTTAATATTTGCGACCGGCCGTGTGCGATTTTCCAAGGCCTGAGCAACAGTACGTTTCGTGTGCTGGGTTGTGTTATATGCAAGACATTGTTTCTCCTTCAGACATAGTTTCTTTTGTCATATTAGATTCCATCCTAGCTAACGTGCCGCACAGTATTAGTCGTGATCATCAACACTACCAGCACTCAATAATACCTCAGAAAAGGAATATGGCTTTAGTTTGACTATGACTTGGAATGTTATGTCACCGTCAGTCTCCGCTGGTTGTGAAATGCCGTGATGTTTGAGCACGCTAGCTCGACTTTGGACTCGCTATCAACATGCCCTACGTACTTGATCGATCTATCCATCCATCGGTCAAATATATTTCATGCAAGCATTTGACTTTGATTGAGAGATACTCTAGTTAAGTACTGCCTCTACCTAAAAATATAAAAACATTAGAGTTTAAAATATATTTAAGAATATAAGGATATTCATACATATTTTCTTATCTTAACCAATCACAATCATCTCTGATTTAATTTTTTATCTACTTTTTCATCTCAACAAAAATTACGATCCTCTTTGTCCCAATTTTAATCTAAAAAAATTCAAATATCGTTATATTGTTGAATGGAGTGAGTAATTAGCTTTATCGCTTTCTATGACTTGCCATCCATGCAGAACTAAAGCTTAGTTTAAAGAAGAAAGAAGAAGAAAATTACGTAAAACGAGATAAACTATTAGCATATGATTAATTAAGTATTAGCCATTGTAAATTTAAAAAATAGATTTATATGATTTTTTAAAACAATATCTATATAAAATTTTTTAAAAAAATACACTGTTTAATCGTTTAAAAACTATACTCATAGAAAAACAAGAGAAATTTTCATGCAGATTCAAAACCTACCTAAGCTAGCTAGGACCCATACACATCAGGCCAGCGGCTGCAGGTACCAGCAACTGACAATGGCCGCACCGACCTGGATATGCATGTGCATATAGTCAAAGCAACAGTACTGTTACGCAATTCTTTGTTACTTACTTGTTACGACTTGATTTGGCGCTGTTACGTTGCTTTTCAATACGTCTTTCCATCGATCGAGGACTTTTGGGTACGTATCTAGCGAATTGATATCAATTTTGATTTGCTATTCTCTTCAGTTGATTGAGATTTCCGTAAATCTTAGTTGGTGGAAGATATGCCTTAACAATGTCTAACCAAGCGCGCGTGAGGAGACTCAATGGTGACGGCGACAATGATTTCCTTCTCGATGAGCCTTGACGCCGGTGACAACCCAAAGACCGGTGGTGTGGTGGTGCAGACGAGTGGACAGCAAGGCGCCAGCAATGGCATGTTGGGTTGGGGGGAGAGTGGCAATGGCGCCGATCGGGTCAAGTCGGGCGGAGGGAGAAGGAGAGGTAGGTTAGGTGTATAAAGGTTTACACAAATTTTAGAGCACTTCTGACCGGTCAAAAAATGATTGATATTTACGGAAAAAGTTGTTGACCGATGAATAGCAAGCCTTAATTGATACTCTATACGTTCCCAAACATAAGTATTTATAGATTATTTACCAAAAATTAAGGTTAAAAAACATACTTAAATGTCCTTGCTTGGATTCTCCCCAATCACCTAATTGGTTGAACTTTGAATTTTAATTGCTTGGATTCCCCCTTTCCAATCATCAGATTAGTTAAAATTGTATGGATTCTCATGTTTTCACTAAAATGCAGGCCGGCCAAAAGAGTGGCCACCTGTGATAACTAGGCGGGGGGGGGGGGGGGGAGGGGGTGGGTGGGCTACGACCGTTAGCGAAAGTGTATTATCACTGGCGTTCGCTACTGTAGACGGCATGTGAAGAGTGCTCTATTTTCACTGGCGGGCCACGTTACACGCCGCTTGGTTTTAACGCCGGTGGCGTGTAACGTGGATCGCCAGCGAAAATAGAGGGGGTTTTCACTGGCGGCTGCTTAAGTAGACCGCCAGCGAAAACTCCTTGTTATGTGGCATCTTTTTCCTCAGCCCTGATCACTGGAATCTGAGATTTCTCTCCCCTATAGAAGCAAACATATAGGGGGAAGGTTTTGAACTAGAAATCTTTGATGAATTTTGGTTTTCAAGGTTAGATCCTTATTCTTCTATCTTTTTTATGTAGTTTATTTTTAAATTTATGTTTTTAATTTAGTGAATTTTCTAATCATGCATAGTAGTGTGTGTTATTATATGACCTAGATCTACAATTTTTAATTGGCACCTTGTAGTTTAATTTGGCCCAAATATTTTATGCAATCTGTAAGTAATGGTGTTAACTCATTCATCGATGATGATTGTTTAGCTAGACATAGTAGTTTTTGTGTTTATTAAGTTAGTTAGGTTGAATCTAGTTTAGAAGAGAGAGAAACACTAGCTAGTATGTGTCTTAATTTTTTTTTAGATCTAGATTTGATTAGTTGGATCTAGATATTTTTTATCCTACTTTGTATGGAATTTTCAGTAATTCTGGATTTTTTTACTTGTGATAAATTAATTGAACTTGATTACTTTGTATGGAATTTTTTGATAATTGTATGGAAATATAGTTAATGTTTGAATATTTCTTTATTTGGACGCATTTCAATGTAAACACGATAATTTGTATCGTATCCGAACTGAATTTTACGGAGGCATATTTGTACCGTACACCTGACCACATATTGGGTTAAAATCCATGGCGTGGTACTCGGCTTACATGCTTAGCTAATAATTGCCCTGAGCAAAAATTCTTCCAGCTGACATAATACTGAAGAGTCTAAATACCGTGTAGTATACTACTCGGGAAAGACTAAAAGGTTAAAGATTCTTGATTTTATGTTTAATTGTTACATAATAAGCATAAAGTCGGGGGCTACACCTAATAAGTGCGCATATTCGGCGCATTCTATTTATATTTTTACATGAAACCCTTCATAGCCTCGTTGCCAGCTGACATGAAATAGGACTCGGGAAAAGATGTACTCGGACAAAGAGTACTCGGGAGCAATGCACTTGGGGATTCTTCACCATGAAGGATGAGCACTTGGCATCAGTTGTGACTCAACTATAAAGGTCTCAAGGGCTGTTGTGGAGGCCATAGGACCCGGATACCTCATGAGAAACATATGGGCCACTCGAACAGAGGATAGGCCTAACCTTGTAATTAGGGATTCAATAGGACTCGGAATATATAACCTTGTACGACAAGGAAAGGATATAGTCCTAGTTAGGCACGTTGTATTCCTAGAAGGAAATCCCTTGATCGGAGTCCAACTGGGATTCCTACTCTGTAATTCTGTCCTCTGGTATATAAGGGAAGGCAGGGCGCCCCCTAAGGGCATAGCGCAATCTCACCAGAGAAACCTCAAAGGCAATACACCACAACTGGATGTAGGGTATTACCTCATCTCGAGTGTCTGAACCAGTATAAATTGTTCCGTGTTCCTTTGCAGTCCATCAAGTTTAGGTCTCACGAGTAGCCCCATATAATTATTGCCAATACAAAACATCGACAGTTGGCGTGCCATGTAGGGACATCGGCGAGATCATCTTCGACAAGCCTGATGGCTTCAACCACCGAAGTCGATGGCATCAACTTCTTCCCTGGAGAAACAATCACCTTTGGGAGCCTCGACTTCGTCACCGACAAGTTTGGCAATCTCACCCTGTCCGACTCGAATCCGGTCCGATTGGCCAGGAACCAAGCCGACTCTGCGCCGATCGGCCCATGCAACGCTGCAGTGATCCTCGTCAACTTGCTGTGGCAATCTTCAACATGCCCGGGTCTCAGGACAACTCTTTCTTTCGATGTTTGACTCGGACTAGGCCTCGAGCCAGCCGAGATCGGGCTAAGAAAGGAGGAGATCGTCAATCTCCCGTTTGGAGTCGGCGACGCCGTGGATATCTTCAATCAACATTCGATGCGGCAAACCCGATCCCCTGGAGTTTGACTCGGATACGGCCTAGAGTCGCTCGAGATCGGATCTAGGGAGGTCGGAGTCGTTATTACCCCCATCAACTACTCTAATTCCGACTCCAAGTCGGACAACAGTTCGGCAAGCTTCTCCTCGCCACACAAAGTCTTCATGGCGTCCAAGGGCTCAACTCTTACTCAGGAGGCACGCCGACTGTGCGAGCAGCAATAAGAGGAGACCCACCAACTGGGAGAAAACAACAGGAGGAAGACGCAAGATGCCTACAGGCTGAGCGCGACACCCGCAACGATGATCTGCGCATGGCTAGGCGGACTGCTCAACAGCAAATCCTCCAAACCCGAGTCGGTGACCACGACGTTTTCGTAACTCCTCAACAGAACGTTGTGGCTACTGCAACCCTACTGGACACACTCCAATTTGGGCCTGATCATCAAGCCACCCCGACAGTAGCAAGGATAAAAGCCATAATCACCGCTGCTGCATATCAGCAGCATCAATAGTCAGGCGACACTCTCATACCGACCAACAGGTCGGCTTCTCCAACAGCGGTCTCGTCTGCCTTAACACGACGCCGAGTGGCCGGCTCCAGTTAGCCGCACACAAAGTCACGCCAGATGTCACTCGACAACCCCAACAACGACCGGTGGCGTCGACATCAAAATGACTGTCGGGACAACTAGGATCTCCGAGGCCGACTACGACGTGATCTCCGATAAGACATCAACGCACGGTGCCGCGAACACAAGGACGATGAGCGTCGCCGATTGGAAGACAAGAACGAGCGCTTCAGTCTCCGCCACGAGCGGTTTCACCACCGTAGTCGGAACCGGAGTCCTCATGCAGATGAAGGAGTACCGGCCTTCTCTCAGGAGCTGTAACAAGTCGACTAGCCATCAGGTTTCAAGCCGACTGGAATTGCAAAGTACGACGGGAAGACCAACCCCGAGTCCTGGCTCACGGTCTATACTCTGGCGATCCATGTAGCTAGAGGAGATCACAAAGCCATGGCTAACTACCTCCCAGTCGCTCTAGCCGACTCGGCGAGGATATGGCTAACGGGACTTCCCAAGCAATCAATCGGCTCCTGGGGAGAACTCCGGGAACGCTTCATCGCCAACTTCCAGGGAACTTACAAGAGGTCATCTTCCGAGCACGATCTCTATCAGTTGCACCAAAGAAAGAACAAGTCACTTCGTGAGTTCATCAAGAGGTTTTCTAAGAAGCGGAACTCTATCCCAATGATCAAGGACGAGGTCGTCATCGCCGCCTTCCGTAAGGGAGTGAAAGACACCCCCCCGTTCATTGCCAAGTTTACTCAAAAACCTCCCGTTTCTATTAAGGCTCTTTTTGACATGGCAAACAAATATGCCGACTCGACCAACGTAGTTGTAGAGGCCCTAGAGGTGTTAACGCCAAAATTTGGCACGATCCATATCAGACTTCGGTTAAGGAAAGAGGCTATATCAACCGATGGAAGTTAATCCAGAAGAAGCCGAATTCAAGAAGGAATCGTAAAGACCATGGCATGGCAGTTAATTAGTTTATCTATAAATTAGGTAGCTTTAATGATTTTTAGGAAAACCTGATCTCACGTCTAATCAGGACTTGTTAATTTTCCTTTTATAGTTAGGAAACTCCTATTTCGTATCTGATCAGGACTGTATCAAGTTGGGGTATAAATACGTATACCCGGGGACCATGTAAACTATCTCACAGATCAATACAACTTTGGTGCATCGCCACCCTTTTTGACGGGTTCTTGCTTCTCGAGCCGGGCTGCATCGGTTAGGTCCGAACTCCTGCGAGAGGGTAAGTCTCGTTACCCCGACTACCTTATCGGCTAGGACTTCCTCGGTTAGGTCCGATATTCTAGCTGATCTACGGTAGTCAGCTTACCACGGTGTATCTATTCTGTCTATGGCTACATCAGTTAAGTTTGATCTCTTAGTCCGAGTGGATATATCACATCACGCGTGCATAGATCGTATCGGCTTACTGGGAGCAATTTATCATCAGTTTGTGCTGCATCGGTTGGGTCCGACCTACTAAACTGCTAGTGATAAATCGTTCCTGCTAGGTCGATAGTTTTTATGCAAGCGTTTTATCGGGATGTATAGCTGATAAGTTATCTTTTACTATATAAAGCCGACTGCATTGTCTTGATTATTATTTCAACTATCTACACTATCATCGGCTTTCCAGCCGATGCACATGTTCTATTGGCAGTCGGCTGGCTTTTTATTTGCTTATATTATCATCGATTCTATCATCGGCTTCTTAGCCGATGCGCAAGTGCTATTAGTACTCGGGTACGGGTGAGGACCCGGGCGCGAGCATGGGCGAGGACCACGCAGACCACCCCGATCGGGTTACTCATCCAGAACGTTATCCACTCGTCCTGGACCAGGTCATCAGAAGCATCAAGCTGAAGAAGGTTCTCATCGATAGAGGAAGTGCTCTCAATATTCTATTCGCCAAGACGCTCGTCGAGATAAAGATTCCATGTTCCGAGCTACGGCCGAGTATAGTGCCCTTCCATAGGGTAATCCTCGGCCTGTCTTCTATCCAACTCGGACAGATAACTCTGCCAGTTACTTTTGGCACGTGGGATAATTTTCGCACCGAGAATATCTGCTTCGAGGTTGCCAACTTCGAGACCGCGTATCACACGATACTCCGACGGCCGGCACTAGCCAAATTCATGGCAGTGTCACATTACACCTATATGATGCTCAAGATGCCAAGGCCAGCCGGAGTTCTTTGTCTTCATAGCGATGTCAAGTAAGCCTTTACCTGCGACAAGGAGAGCTGCGAGCTGGCTCAATCTCAAGAAGCGGCAGTCGGGCGCAACAGCATCCGACTAGCCGCTACAACAGCAAGCGATGACGATCAAGTTCTAGCAAGAAAAGCAGCCAAGTCGGGAATTTCAGCGGACTCTGAAAAGAAGAAGATCCCCCTGGACCCTTTCGACCCCTCCAAAACTGCTCTTGTCGGGACTGGACTCGACCCCAAATAGGAAGACGTGCTCATCACCTTCCTCCAGGCAAACAAGGATATTTTTGCTTGAAAACCTTCCGACATGCTTGGTGTACCAAGGGAGGTGATCGAGCATTCCCTCAACGTCAAGTCGGATGCCAAGCACGTCAAACAACGGCTACGGCGCTTCGCACAGGACCGTAAAGATGCTATTCGGGAGGAGATAATCAAGCTCCTTGCAGCCAGGTTCATCAAAGAGGTCTACCACCTGGATTAGCTGGCAAACCCAGTCTTGGTCCGAAAGAAGAATGGTAAATGGCGCATGTGCGTCGACTACACTGACTTAAACAAAGTGTGCCCCATAGACCCATTTGGTCTACCTAGAATAGATCAGGTGGTGGATTCAACCGCGGGGTGCGAACTTCTCAGCTTTCTTGACTGTTACTCAGGATTTCATCAAATCAGGTTGAAGGAGGACTGCCTAAAGACTTCTTTCATCACGCCGTTTAGAACATACTGCTATGTCACTATGCCGTTTGGGTTGAAAAATGTTGGAGCAGCATATCAACGAGCAATTCAGTGGTATTTACACACTCAACTCAGGTGCAACGTGGAGGTGTATGTCGATGACGTGGTGATCGACCTCATCGCCGACTTGGAAGAAACTTTCCAAAGCCTTCGAAGATTCAAGATGAAGTTAAATCCGAAAAAGTGCGCCTTCGGTGTACCGTTCGGAAAGCTAGTCGGCTTTATCGTATCACATCGAGGCATCGAGGCCAATCTAGAGAAAATCAACACTATCATAAATATGACACCCCCAACTAGCCAGAAGGACGTCCAAAAGCTGACAGGCTGCATGGTGGCACTCAGACGATTCATCTCCCGACTTGGTGAACAGGGCATGCCCTTTTCAAACTATTGAAGAAAGCGGACAATTTTCAATGGACACCCGAAGCCCAGCAAGCCTTTGAAGACTACAAGAAGTTCTTCACATCACCACCCGTGTTGGCATCACCCATGCCCTAGGAACCACTAATGTTATACCTGGCGGCAACCACTTAGATAGTCAACACGGTGCTGGTAGTCGAGCGAGCAAAGACATGTCATATACAGAAAATACAAAGGCCAGTCTACTTCGTCAGCGAAGTCCTAGACGACTCCAAGATGAGATATCCTCAAGTCCAGAAGCTGTTGTATGGCATACTCATCACTATCCGGAAGCTGGTGCACTATTTTCAGTCGTATCAAGTAACTGTTGTCACATCGTATCCACTCGGGGACGTCCTACACAATCGCGAGGCTACCGGCCGAATCGCTAAATGGGCTCTCGAGTTGATGGCGTTTGACATCATCTTTCAACCACGGACAACAATCAAATCTCAAGCTCTAGCTGACTTCGTGGCCGAATGGATAGAAGTTCAGACGACTACAAACACGGACAAGCTAGAGTACTGGACGATGTACTTCGATGGTTCTCTATGGATCGACGGCGTAGAGGCTGGCGTTGTGCTGACGTCACCCACTGGCGAAAAACTCAAGTACATCCTCCAGATTCACTTTCCAGCTTCTCACAATATCGTCGAGTGTGAGGCACTCATCCATGGGCTCCGCATTGCCATATCACTCGGTATCTGCCGACTGGTCGTACGCGGGGATTCTCAACTCGTGGTCAGCCAAGTCATGAAAGACTAGACATGTCTCGACGATACTATGGCGGCGTATTGTCAAGAGGTCAAAAAGCTGGAAAACAAGTTCGACGGGCTGGAGATAACTCATGTATTGCGACAATACAACGAAGCTGCAGACAAATTGGCTAACATGGGATCTAAACGACAAGTGGTTCCGACTGGGATTTTTGTCGAGCAACTACTGGAGCCATCAGTCAAGACAAAACCAGTGCTTGAACCGTCGGGGGCTGAACCTACCTCGACAACAAACGAAGTGCTAATAATCTCTTAAGATTGGCGGACTCCAGTTATCAAATTCCTCTTGGATGATAAACTCCCAGAAGATCGCAGTGAAGCCGAATAGATCAAACGTCGAAGCAAAAGTTTCCTTGTAGTCGGAGAAGACCTGTACCGAAGAAACGCATCCGGAGTCCTCATGTATTGCGTCACACCCGAGGAGGGCACATAGATTCTGTAATTGATCCACTTGGGTATTTATGGCAACCATGCTGCATCAAGGATGTTAGTCGGAAAGACTTACAGGCAGGGTTTTTTTCTAGCCAACTGCAGTAACAAATGCTAAAGACATAGTTCGCACATGCGAGGGATGCCAATTCTATGCAAGGCAAACACATCTTCCAGCTCAAGAACTTCAAACAATTCCAATCTCTTGGCCCTTTGCAGTTTGGGGGGTTGAGATGGTCGGGCCGTTCAAAAAAGCGCCAAGAGGGTCCATACTCTTGTTCGTCACAGTGGATAAATTCACAAAGTGGATTGAGGCAAAACTCGTTGCTACCATAATAGCGGCACGAGCAAAGGACTTCATCATAAGTATTTTATACCGATTTGGGGTTCCTAACCGCATCATAACGGACAATGGTACTCAGTTCACTGGTGGCGTTTTTCAAGATTTTTGTGACGACTTTGGCATCAAGATCTATTTTGCTTCTATGGCACACCCCCGGAGTAATGGGCAGATCGAGCGTGCCAATGGCATGGTCTTACAAGGTATCAAGGCTAGGGTGTTCGACCGACTAAGACCATATGCAGGGCGGTGGGTAAAAGAATTCCCATTCGTTCTCTGGTCTCTAAGAACCACGGATAGTCGGGCAACACAGCAATCCCCTTTCTTCCTAGTCTATGGCGCTGAGGCTGTGTTACCAACCGAGTTGGAGTTGAGCTCTCCGCGAGTTTGGGCCCACTCAGAAGACAAGTCAAACGAAGACCGATTGGTCGAACTCGATCAGTTGGAGGAAGCAAGGGACACCGCAACTATCTAGTCGGCAAGGTATCTTCAAGGCCTGCGTCGTTATCACAGTCGAAATGTTCGTGGCCACGCCTTTTTGGTGGGAGATCTCGTTTTGAGAAAAATACAAACCACCAAAGGCAAGCATAAACTATCCCCTTTGTGGGAAGAGCCATTCATTATCGCTGAGGTGACACGTCCGGGTGCCTACAGACTAAAGACTGAAAACAGTGCCCTAGTCAGCAACTCATGGAATATAGAACAGCTACATCCTTTCTATACCTGAGTCTTGTATTTCCTCTATACATATGTATATAGATTTTTTCTTTGACTCACTACATCACTTGTTTCAACCAAGTAGTTAGTCGGGGGCTGTATGTATTATGTGCCTTGTTAATAAAATCCGAGCTTGTTTTATCTAAGTTATGAAGTTTTACAACGATTATGTTAAGTTTGTTTGAGTATAACTTTTAGAAGTGAACGCTTTTTCTTAAGTTCCTATTGATCTACTCGGCGTAGATTACATAGTCAGGTAAAGCTAATGATGACTAAGAAAAAGCAAGTACTTGGCATCATTTTATAGATATTTACAAATATCCTCACAAAAGTTATATACACTGACTGCATAATTGTTTTGCTCTTACATACCTGGGTGCTTAGGTATTGCCTCTACAGTTGGCCTCGCCTGGCTAATCAGCTCAAATGCCTCTTCGGGAGTCGTCTCCTCGGCAAAGCCCTCACCAATGGCCTCAATATCAACCCTAGGGTATATTGACTTGGTCATGGCAAGAGTTTGGGCGACGCCGACAGCTACATGCTTATCCGAGTACTTCTTCAAGATACTCGGGACTTCGCTTAGGCATGCCTGTACCTGGGAGACGGTACTGGAGCTGGTCCCAGCATGATGAGGTTCCATAATGTCCAAGAGCTCTTTCACGGATCCGACAAGGATTTCCCATGACTCTTTGACAATCTTGATCTCCTCTGCAAAGGCGTTAAACTGGATCTGAGCATTGGCTTTTGAAGCTGTTCAGATGCATCAACAAGTATACTTGTTAGCCAAGACATGCAGTCGCAGCAACAAGAAGATGGATTAAGATCATTGTCAAGCAGGAGACTTACTAGCATAGTCAGACTCCACCTTGGCTTTGGCCTTCTCTATTTCCTTCAGCTTGTTATCTTGTTGTTTCTTCTCCTCTACCTGGGCCTTTAACTCAGCTTCGAGGGCTGCAAATTAGAACAGTCAAGAACTGAAGATTGCAGTCAAAACTCAACAAGGCAGCTGGAATCAATAAAGTTGGAGAAATCTACTCGAGAGAATAACGCAGAACACTTACTTCTGATCTTGTTGGCTAATGCCCAGTTTTCATCCCTAAGCTTATCCACTGATCCCTTCAGCCATGTTTCCCTCTCCTGGCTGGTCTGCTCCAGGTCGTCCTTGGCCACCTGGAGCTGGCCTAGTCGTTGGAGATAGGGGCCGAGCTCAGTCAGGACCTTATTTATCTTCTCGAAGAGGTCGACGATCTTCTGCTCAGAGCAAAACAGAGGAAAATAGAGTTAGATGGCAGAGTACCAGATCAAGGGAAACTGTCAAGAACTCAACATGGCAAGATTCGCTACATACCTGGACTGCCCTAGACGCCGCGATTGCAGCACGTAGAAGAACTTCGCGCTCCCTCGATGCTGCTTGCTCGTCGTGCTTGTAGCTCTCCGCAACTCCCTCGGGGGAGACCCAATGAAACGTTCTTGGAAAGTTGCAAGGAGGGGCTTCAAGCCTCGGGATGTCTACTTCATCAGAAGACGACAAAATTGATGGTGATGGGGTCCTGGCTCTGAACTCGGCGACCACAGGGGCTTCAAGGATCGGTTCGGGGGCTGGAGCAACAACTACAGCACTTGCTTCCTGGTTGGCCTGAGCTGGTGATCCTGCTATCAAGATTGCTTCAGCTTCAGCAGCTGGAGCAGTCTCTGGCTCGGCAGGTGCAATTGCTGGAGCTGGTTCGGCTGGGATTGGCTTAGTGATAGGAGCTGCTGGCATAGTCCCCTTGGGATCTATGTCAACTCATTTCCTGCACAAAATGCCAGATATTAAGACACTATCACATCGTTTAAGACTCTCAGAAGATTGAAGATTGCTTACCTCTTGGAGGTCTTGAACTTCCACAAGGGGGCTCTAGAAGATATCGGCGGCGAAGAGCTGCCGGTTGTCGGGCCAGTTGGCGCGGCATTCGGCGGTGGCGGTTTAGCTCCGGTCGGCTCTGTTCTTGGTGCAGCCGACTAGGGTGTCGAGGTACTCGGCGGTGCTTCCTTTGGGCTTGATGCTGTTGATCTTGTACTCAGCCAAGTAGCCCTTGGGTTCGATGTTGCTGATCTTGAGCTTGGCTGTGCTGGCCTTAGGCTCGATGTTGCTGATCTTGAACTCGGCGATGCCGGCCTTGGGCTCGATGTTGTTGGCCTCGAGCTCGGAGATGCTGGTCTTGGGCTTGGCAGCCTGGGAGCTAAACTGGTAGGGTCCTTGATCCTCAAGTTCCCCGGTGCTACACTCGGCATACTTGTCTTCTTCTTGCCCGGATCTTTAATTGGTTTCTTCCCGACCCTCTTAGAGCTGGGTTGGGCAGCAGAAGAACTGGCTGGCCTCTTCTTTGTTTTGGTGGCTGGCTGGTTCTGGGAGTCATCATCAAACTCCTCACAATCCTGCAGGTGTTCCAAAGACATATATCATGCATTGCAAAACAATCCCAGACAGACATCCACAGACATTCATTATAGAAGGATAAAGATCCAATATCAGTTTCTCAAGATTACCTGTGGCCGAGGCCTATTCTGGCTATAGGGCGTGGTGGCACGATTTGCATTTTCTGTCTCCACTACCCCATTAACAAAAAAGACGAGCAAGGTATCGGTGACCTTGTTCTTATCGGCTAAATTAGGATATTCTCGGCTAGAATCAGCTTTGCCCTGATAATCCTAGCCGAAGTGGCTCCTAAGCTTCAAAGGCCTGGTGCAGCGGTTCAAGAAACATCTCACCACCTAGGGACCAATGTTCGCACCAAAAACCACCGGGTGTGCCAAGAAGCTTGTTGATGATCTGGTTTGATGCGATTGAACATACGAAGGCCTGGGAGATCTGCTTAGCTCCAGTGCAGGTCCTAAAATCTTGAGGTTCGCAGGCGTGCCAGTCAATTTGACCCAATAATTGACAAGGAGAAAATGTTAATTCAGTGAATCAATCGGCCGACATACTAATGTAGACTCCTTCCAACCGATTGCCGATAGCTCCTGTACCGAATTCCCCTGAACCGACTGCCCGACTTGCCCGGGCCCTCGCCTGTGTCCGCGCCCGGGTCTTCGCCTGTTGCCCACGCTCAGGTTCTCGTCTGTTGCCCGAGCTCGGGACCTCGTGCCCGCGTCCGGCTACCAGCAGCGATCGGCCGATAAGCCGATAAAGTCTTCCTTCAGCCGATGGCGCCAACAGTGCTCGCACATCGGCTACGCCTGTACCCGGGCCCTTGTCCTCGGCGTGCTCGCGTCCGGGTCCTTGCTGGTCCTCGTGCTCGGGTCCTCGCTTGTGCTTGTGCCCGGGTCAGCAGCAATTGCACATTGGCTAACGGCCGATACGAACTGATGTAGGCCCCTTGTAGCCGATGGCCGATGGCACCTGTGTATCGGCTAGGAAACCGACGCTATAAGCAAATAGATAAGCTGTCAATATAACATGTGCATCGGCTAGAAGCCGATGATAAAATAGATAGACAGAATAGTAAGCTAGCCGACTGCCAAGGAAACACATGTGCATCGGCTAGAAAACTGATGATAATATAGATGACCAAAATAGTAAAGATAATACAGTCGGCTTTATAAAAAGATAACCTATCGGCTAAGCACTCCGATAGAACGTCGCATATACACCGATCGGCTCGTCAAGCATAAATTTATTATTATCAATCTAGTAGTTCAGACCTAACTGATGCAGCACAGATTAATAATAATAAAGGAACCTCAACAAGCCGATAGACCTAATGCAACTGTGATGTAATAAGATAACTTATCGGCTATACATTCCGATAAGACACTTGCGCAAAAACCATCAACCTAGCAGGAACGATTTATCGCTGGCAGCTCAGTAGGTCGGACCCAACCGATGCAGCATGAACTGATGATAAATCGCCCCCAGTAAGCTGATAAGATCTACGCACGCGTGATGTGGTATACCTGATCGGCCTAAGAGGTCGGACCGAACCGATGCAGCCGTAGACAGGGCAGAATACCTGGGTAAGGGGTGACGAGTCTTACCCTCTCGCAGGAGTTCGGACCTAACCGATGCAGCCCCGCTCGAGAAGCAAGAACCCGTCGAAAGGGTGGCGATGCGCCGAATTTGATTGATCTGTGTGGATAACTTACAAGGTGCCCGGGCGTACGTATTTATACCCCGAGTTACATGAGTCCTTATAGGACACAGAACAGGACTTTCCTAACTAGAAAAGGAAAACTAACAGACCTGATCGGATAAGAGATCAGGTTTCCTAAAAGATAAAACTATCTAATAGATAAGATAAATAACTGCCATAACGTGGTCTTCACGATTCCTTCTCAAATCCGGTTTCTTCTGGATTAATTTCCTCTGGTTGATATAGCTTCTATCTTTACCGAATCTGATATGAGCCGTGCCAAATTTTGGCGTTAACAACCAGTCAACCCTGAGCTCTTCAACAGATCAATCTTCTCTATCAACTAGTATACTTGGCCCATCTCCTCATAGTTTGGCACTAAAGACCAACTAGGCAAAACTGTTGGTGGAGAGCCAGTGAAAGGGGGCAGAGAAGGTTCGAGATTGGAAAAGTAGAACCATTCTCTATGGTAGCCCTTGAGGGAGGTTTTTAAAGGAACATGGAGATATCGGAAAAGATTGAAATGGGGCTTAACCCTCAAAAAAGCTTCACACAAGGTGGTGAAGATGGAGATTTGTAGGATAGAGTTGGGATTCAAATTCATCAACTCTATTTGATAAAAAGAAAGAAGTTGGCGAAGAAAATCCGATGAAAGGAGGGCAAGACCGTGATCGAAGAAAGAAGTGAAGACAACGGTCTCACCAGATTGGGGCACCGGCATAGATTCTCCTTTAGTGGCACGCTAATGAATGACATCAGGGTGCTGCAATCTTAGATGTTTCTCCAAGTACTTCAGCTTCAATGAACCACTGTCCGAAATCGGCCAAGCTCTCGCAGACATCTCTGGGATCTCAAACGGGGCTCTTGGCATTACTGGGAGTGAGGAGATTTAGGGGAAATGCTTGTAGAGGTTTGGAATGGATGCAGCGGAGTGGAATCGCACGAGTCTCAAGCTAGGGTGCAAGCTGTTGCAAACCCTAGCAAAGAGGAGCGCGAAAGTTGGACGTGGAGGCTGGAAAACGAAACGATTGGAGGATTGGAGAAAATGACGGAATCTTTTCTCTCTCTCCCCGATTTTATAGAGCCTGTTTTGATAAGTAGGCTTAGGCCGACAAATTCAATACTGGGCCACAAGATATGAGTTTCTAAATGGCATGCTCTATTGGGCCGATCGCTGGCTGTGTTAAAATCATAGTGCAGATGCTATTTATAGAAACAGATTAAATAATCAAATATGCTTCATGAAAGCCTAATTGCTGGACACATTTATTCAGGTATCTGCATTATTTACTAGGTATTGAGAATACATCCTTATAAGAATCGACAGCTGGTCTCCATTAAAATTGGGGATGCAGGTATCTCTCAAGTACACCTGACCATATATTGGGTTAAAATCCATGACGTGGTACTCGGCTTACATGCTTAACCAATAATTGCCCTGAGCAAAAATTCTTCCAGCTAACATGATGCTGAAGTGTCTAAATACCATGTAGTATACTACTCGGAAAAGACTAAAAGGTTAAAGATCCTTGACTTTATGTTTAATTGTTACACAATTAAGCACAAAGTCGGGGGCTACACCTAATAAGTGCGCCTATTCGGCACACACTATTCAAAATTTTACATGAAACCCTTCATAGCCTCGTTGCCAACTGACATGAAATAGGACTCGGGAGAAGATGTACTCAGACAAAGAGTACTTGGGAGTAATGCACTCGGAGATTCTTCACCGTAGAGAATGAGCACTCGGCATTAGTTGTAACTCAACTATGAAGGTCTTAGGGGCTGTTGTGGAGGCCATGGGCCTTGGGTACCTCATGAGAAATATATGGGCCACTCGGACAGATGATAGACCTAACCTTGTAATTAGGGATACAATAGGACTCGGCATATATAACCTTATACAACAAGGAAATGATATAGTCATAGTCGGGTACGTTGTATTCCTAAAAGAAAATCCCTTAGTCGGAGTCCGACTGGGATTCCTACTCTGTAACCCTGTCCCCTGGTATATAAGGGAAGGCAGGGTGCCCCCTGAGGGCAGAGCGCAATCTCACCAGAGAAACCTCAAAGGTAATACACCACAACTGGACGTAGGGTATTACCTTATCTTGAGGGCCTGAACCAATATAAATTGTTTTGTGTTCCTTTGCAGTCCATCAAGTTTAGGTCTCACGAGTAGCCCCGTATAATTATTGCCGATACAAAACATCGACAACGCTGAAAGCTACAAGAAGCGCGACCGATACAAGGAAGAGATCGCCCTGCACGTAAGGCTGCAGGTGTATGCAGAGATGCACAGATTCATGGCAGAGCACTATCAATTCATGGGCAGATCTTTCTAGGAAATGCCCCAGAGCGAACCTGTATCTACGCCCGGACCGAGGTATCCAGTCGATGATTTGAACGAAGACACACCTTTAAGACTTCACGTCCTGGTCGAAAAGGCAGGAAGGACAATAGAGGTTGCCACGGGAAGGACGATGCTAGGCCACAGGTTTCACTGCACGGATATTTCGGAGGACTATGCCAAGGTTGAGGTGTAGAAGGTCTATGAAGATCACATGAGGTACGAGGTAGACCTTCCAACCCCCGAAGGCATAGTATACCTAGGAGATGCAGTGGACCAGATTATTTTGTAGCACAAAAGAGATATTGTCATAGGAATCTCAATGGTTCCTCCACCAAGGAGACTGGTGTCACCATCTCCCTCTTCGCCTAGGCTTCCTTCGCCTCCGCCGCCGCCGGCACCTCCCCAGCAACCAGTCAATCAACCTGAGGTGCCTCCACAACAACAAGCAAATCAACCTGAGGCACTTCAACCACGGCTGAGCTAGAAATTACAGAGGACCGTCTGCAAAATGAAGGAAATTAGCTTGATCAGGCGCCTCCACAGTCTGAGGTGCCTACAGAAATTACAGAGGCGTGTCCCCAGGAAGAAGAAGCCGCCTCCGTCCTGCTAAAAATCCAAGCCCATGAGCACAAATCAAAGGATTCCCACAAACAAAGATGGATGGTGCAATCTTTCAAGGGGAGTGGGACGGAGGACAAGGGAAAAAGTAAGGTCAATGAAGACCAACAAAATATAGAAGGCCTGAAAATAAGCTTGTCCAAAGGCATGGATTTTTTCCCATCGGATGATGTGTTGCAAAATTATGAACATAGCAAGCCATTCCAACCACTGTGGAAATTAGCCCAAGGACCTCGGTAGCTTAAAAGATGGCATGAATGGTACATGCTTGCATGCATGTTTGGTATTAGAGAGATAAGCGTCGACATCTTGGCAGATGTGTTCATGACCGGGCCATGCCAATTTTACGTGGATTTCAGGGATATGCATGCCCTCTACCGCCGGGATAAGTTAGATGCAAATTTAATTGCCGTGTGGTGCTTGTAAGTATACAACCGCTACATTGTACTTGTCCAGACTACCTATACCCACAATCTAATCTAATCATCCTTTTTTGTAGGATGAATTACTACATAATGGAAAAAATGCATATACCTGTCGGCTTCCTAAACCCATGTTGAATAAGCGAGCCAAACCACACCTTCAACCTAGACAAGAAATACATGTTTTCGGAGCTACAGGCCATGACTCCCACAGAGAGGGATGCCTACGTAGCGGAAAGGCATAATACTAAAAATCTAGAGGTGGCCGCTTACATAGGTCGGGCAATGCACTCAATGCAGGACAAAGATGCATATACGCTCCATACAATTTTGGGTAAGTTTGATATCCTATCCATATTTCCCCTCTACTTAATCATGACTCGACTAACAAAATATTTCACAGTATTTTATGTAGCGACCATTGAATTTGCTTTCTTCTATATCCAAAGTATGGAGAAGCTGTGGTACTGGACCCTCTCGATAAGAAGCAAAGTACCTATGGCGAATTTCTCGAAAATTTAGATTAGTAAGTGATATATACAAATTTTAACTATAGACTTCTCGTTCACGAGCTGTTCTTATATGTATGACTAATTCCCTCTATTTGCTCGAACAGTGCCTACAAACTTTACTACCGAGAGGGCGGAGAGCGGTTGGAGAAAAGAGACGATTTGCTCGTCTGCAATAAGTAGCCGGTAATTAATCATGGATACACTTCTTATAAGTCTGCGTGCTAATCCATATAACTAATTAATATTTTTTATGTCTTACAAATTAAAGTGCCACAAGCAACCCAAGGGAAGCGTCCTATGTGGATATTATGTCTTCAAGTACTTTAGGGTTAATGGGAGGTACTCCACGAACCCTGCAGCTGTAAGTAGTAAATCATCAAAATATATATACGTTTATTATAGTTACTAGTTTTTAACGTATAACGATTTCTTTTCTCTAAATATACTTGATGCAGCTTCCTAGACTCCAGAAGTCCGAAAGGACGCTCGATGACCGATCCATTGAGAACATACAACGAGACATGTGTCACTTCATCCACCACGAGTGCTGCCACAAGTTATGGCGGTTTTTTCATAAAGAAGGGCATCTGAACTCAGACAAGAAATTTGAGTATCTTGTTGATTGGGTCAACAAAAGTCATATAAATTGTACATGTAGGTCGAGCTGTAAGATATTTCACAAACATCATCCAATGCTATGTGTGTTCATATAAGTAATGTGTAAATATATTAATTAATTAATAGCCTGTGTGAATTAATTGATATTGTATATATATTATCAAATACGGCTTAGATCGATAAAGATAATCTTTTCTATTGATTGTCCAAACAAATCATCATCGATTCTATATATATACACATAATACGCGCACCAAAAAATAAATTCAAAATTGGCGGGAAAAACAATTCAAAATTTGGCGGCAAATCTTCACAGGCGGGCCACATTGCAAAATACCTACTGTGAAATTGTCTTCACTAGCGGGCCAGGTTAATACTCTTCTCCTGTGACCTTTTTATCGCTGGCGGCTGATGTTACCTAGCCGCCAGCGAAAAATGCTTTTATCTGGCGGGCACACTATGTGGCCCACTAGAGAAAATGGTAGCTTGCTGACGGTAGATTGCCGCCAGAGAAAAGGTTCTATTTTCTTTGACCTATAGTGGTTGGCGGCTGGGCGGACTGTCTCGGAAAATATGTTTTGACCAACACATATATGCCTTTTGTAATAGTGTTTGGGAGTATACACATAGACCCTGGTATTTTATTCAATGCACGTCAATCAATCATGCTATTTTCGGCTTCTCACGGTATATATAAGACATGGCGTATATTTAATGAAATCGTTAGTTCTTCCTCGTTAGTTCAATTTTTTATATGAACCTTTTGGTGCATGCAACTCTATGGAAAATAAGGTTGTTTTGTTCATTAGTTTTGTAGCTAGCTAGGACTATCAAAAGCGAAAAGATCCACACAAATTATGTGAGAGTTACCCTTCCTCTCTGTGTGTGTATATATATATATATGTATATACATATACTCCCTCTGTCCAAAAAAAAAAAGACAACTTTTAGGTATGAATCTGGACATAGACCCAAAAGTTATCTTTTTTTTTGGACAGAAGGAGTATATCTATGTGTGTATATATAGACACACACGTCCTATCGTATATATACTGTGAGAATGCATGATGTAATTGTGACTGATGTGCATTGAATAAAAAGCCAGGGTCTATGTATATACTTCCTTCATGTCTAAATATAAGCATTTCTAGCATTTAATTTGCAAACTAATATAAGTATGTCTAGGACACAACTTCCAAAGCACGAGAATCGATCCAAGCAATTTTAACCAATCAAATGATTGGGAAGGAGAAATCTAAGCAGTTCAAAATTTCTCTCCATCTCCTATTTAATTTCACCTATTTTCTCTTTTCAATCTATCATAACATTTTCTTATTTAATTCTAGCTATTTTTAATACTTGTTCAACTCTAAAACTTTTTATATTTTAGGATAGAAGGAGTAGCAGTTTGATGATAAAAAAAAGCGGTATTTTGAGGAAATTTACTATGTGCCTCTAATTTTTTTTTTATCAATCTCTTCCGTACAACTGAATTTCCCGTTATCCCCTATAGGACACTGAGTTTTGATCTCTATACCTCTATTTTGTCAGTTGACCATTAAATTTTTTAAAAAACTATATTGCCTTTCTCTCATTCTTATGTGCTACATACTTCAAAAACATAAATCTCATTGTGAAAAATTATTTTTAGATGGGTTTAAATTTTGGTTACAATGTTGTATGGAATTCATCAGGATTTGATTCAAAATTTATTTGAACATTTGAAATTTCAGTTTTTAATTTGTGGTCAAATAATTATATCCTCTATTTTTTATAAATGGATCTTTTTCATGTTGAGAATCGTATTTTTCTTAGTAAACTAGCACATAAGTATGAGAGAGGCTAATATAGTTATTTTGAGAAAAAAATAATGGTAAACTAGCATAATGGTATAGAGGGGATTAAAATTAAAAACTCAGGAGTATTTAGCGGATAGATAAAATTAAAGGGCATAGAAAGGATTGAGCAAAAATTTAGAGATATATAAGAAATTTCCTATATTATTTTATTATTATATATTGATCTAATCAATATGGTCCGATACGCCAACACACATAAATAATAAAGGGACATAAGATCGATGATATAGAGAAGTGTGGACCGGTACTAGTTAGCTGTAGCTAGCTGTGCATGGTCGGAGGAAATTTTAGCATTTGTGTCCTAGTTATGATATACTGACATCAGAGGCTACCTCAGAGCACGCAACTTAGCCGTCAAAAAGAGATGTGCAGATATATGGATGGGTGATTTCTGAATTTAAACTTCAGAGATATTGCAAGATAGTACTAGCTAGCTATGTAATTAACTTCAGAGACTGTTATACATACCACATAGATATCTACAAGAAGACAATGGTAGTGAGAAAAATATTCGATAAAAACCATCAAATAAGTAAAAACCCGTGAAACCGGACCTAAAAGTTTTATAAGTTCATAAAAAAAATACTAGAGATAGGTACTTGAGTTGGTAGGATAGCAAATTCTCCCAAACGAAGTTGAGTTTGAACTTGAGATTTGGTGGTAAATGTAGTTCATGCCTATACCTATCTCTAGTAATTTTTTTATGAATTTAGAAAACACTTAGGTCGGGTTTACACATATGGTGATGACAGTGAATTTGTCACCCTAACAACTCTATTATATATCATTTTATTGACTACTCTTTGATATACTTTAATGTTTTTTAAAAAATAGTCATTCTACATATTGATTCTATCTTATTTCATCTCTAAAATACAAATTTATTATACAAATATATCCACAGGGACAAATTGTTAAAAAACTCACATCTTTAATTTGTTCCCAAAAGCACTAGCATACGTATAATTCCTATTTATACGTAGCAAAAACACGTGTATTTAGATTATTAACTTTCAGAGGTCTAGTCATGAGAGTTATTAGCTTGGACCTTGGAAAGTGCATGGGTTAGATTCAGGTAAGTAATTAGCTATTGTGGTGTTACACTGGAAGTAACGCAGGACTCATCATATTTATATGTAGGCCTGGCTAAACGAATTAAGCTATCTCTGCTGATTGGTCCAAGAAGATATATATATAGCTTCGGACTATGCCGACTTGCAGTCTATAGCCAAATCAATCAAGCTACAAGTTTGATCTTTCCGGTACTATACACGCCTATGTAATTAAACGTTTAACCTGCAAATGATGAATAATTTAGTCGTGGACATTGTCTACCATGAAAATTAAGAATTTTAGTTTTTTTCCATGATTCCTTACCGTCTGAGGAGGGATTTTTGAATCCCGGCGATAAAGCTCAGTTAGTACGGTAAACCATAAAAAAGGATAAAATCTATCAAAAAGTTAAATTTTTGTTTATTTTTTTAACTTTGTATGGTTATCAAGCTATTACCATTATCGTATCCAATAACACGCCATATTACTCTAGTAACCGACGATAAGAAAACCCCTAACCTCGCTAGCTCACACATAAAGATCAAACACGCTTCAAATCTTACGTCTCATGCAGTTAATTAACTGGCATATATTAATTGCAACTGGGGGCCAAAATTTTCCAATTAGAAGGCGACATCTATCGTGAAGGCGCTCGAGTTAGCTGTCAGGTTTAGAGGTTCCTCGTCAATTCGTTTGGAGATGCATGGATAGCGGTCGTGCATGTCTGCTTGATCTATCAATCGACTTGCCTTGAATTAGTCAGTTCCTTTGAAGAGCTGGAGACTAGAATGATCACCAGATTGCTAGGACGACGAATTCATCTTAGAATTAATTGAAGGCGTTGACGTTTTTTTGTAGCTAACATAGAATCACCTAAAAACTAATGGTATGATCAATATAATCGCTAAAATCTAAAGATCAAAACCAGATAGCACAATCGATTTCAAGATTAATTCACTTTCATAGAATCGAATGACTAATTTACGACTAAATTAGTAAAGAAGTTAACTATTGTACTTACGTACGACGAACGACTAATTTTCAAACAAACTAGCAAACCATAACCTCTTTACTTTTGTGGTGAAGCACGGATGGTTTACATGACAAACAAAAAAGAGAACGTCTTGGTTTCACTGAGATATGTGACTGATTTATAGACAAATCATCAAAGAAAAGATAAATTATTGCTACTAACCATAGGCATAAAAAAGAAGAATAGAAAATAGTAGATTGGTAATGTCGATAGTTTGGGGGCTGGGACGGGAGAAAGAATTATTGTTGACGTCGGGGCTACGGCTTTAAAGGCATCGATCGCATCCTCCTCTATCTCTGATCGGTTGAACACGTACGTTCTAGCAGCTGTCCGTCGCGGAAGGAATCTCGATCGGCGAGGTGACCTGGGACGGGACACCGTCGAACGTACACACACCCATCGATCGGTGCCAGTGAAGACGGCATCATTCCGGCACTAGGCCGGCGTGGGAGTGACATCGCTGGCGCTCTGCACAATATTAATTTGTGGCCGAGGATTATATGAAAGGTGCTCGCGCGCCCAGGCCAACCTAGAGGTAATAAGCTCATCAAGGAATAGCAGCAGCAGGATTGGTACGTTCGTGGTAGATTTTGTGGTCTGTCTGCCTCTCACAGTCGGACATGGCAGGCATGGTGGCCCTCGTCGCCGACGATGATGTTCCCGGTGTGCATGGGCGAGTCAATGTGGGCAAGGAGAGTACATGAGAGATAGAGCAGCCGCAACCCACCACATTTGCATCCTTAATGTTGAGTTGCATGCACCTAGGTTAAGACGATAGGAGGGACGGACAATTCGCTTGGACTTCAAGACAATTCCTCACGAGATGGCTAACTCTCTTATAATTTGCGTGGATCCTTTTGCTTTTGGTAGTCCTAGCTAGCTACAAGATTAATGAACAAAACAACCTTGTTCTCTATAGAGTTGAATGTACCAAACACTTCATATGAAAAGTTGAATTATAGACTTACATGCACCTAACAGTTCACATGAAAAATCGAACTAGGACGAAGAACAAACAGTAAGGTTAAGGATTTCTAGGTTGTTAAGGATTTAACGTTCACATGAAATATAAGCATTTCTATATTATTTAGTAAAGATTAAGATTAAGGAAAAATTACTTAAATTTTCTTGATTGGATTCTCCTCAATCACCTAATTGACTAAACTTTGAATTTTGAACTGCTTAGATTTCTCCTTCCCAATCATTTGATTGGTTAAAATTGCTTGGATCGATTCTCATGCTTTGGAAGTTGTGTCCTAGACATACTTATATTAGTTTGCAAATTGAATGCTAGAAATGCTTACATTTAGACATGAAGGGAGTATATACATAGACCCTGGCTTTTTATTCAATGCACATTAGTCACAATTACATCATGCATTCTCACGGTATATATAGGACAGGATGTGTGTGTCTATATATACACACATAGATATACTCCCTCTGTCCAAAAAAAAAAGACAACTTCTAGGTATGAATCTGGATATATTGAAGTATGTAGCACATAAGTATGAGAGAAATGCAATATAGTTTTTTAAGAAATTTAATAGTCAACTGACAAAATAGAGGTATAGAGATCAAAACTCAGTGTCCTATAGGGGATAACGGGAAATTCAGTCGTACGGAAGAGATTGATAAAAAAATTAGAGGCACATAGTAAATTTCCTCAAAATACCACTTTTTTTATCATCAAACTGCTACTCCTTCTATCCTAAAATATAAAAAGTTTTAGAGTTGGACAAGTATTAAAAATAGCTAGAATAAAATGAGAAAAGGTTATGATAGATTAAAAAGAGAAAATAGGTGAAATTAAATAGGAGATGGAGAGAAATTTTGAAGCTAAAAGTTATTATATTTTGAGAAAATAGATGGAGCGAATAGTAGCTTAGTCCTGTCTGGAGAAGACTCCAAGTCAGTGCAAGCTAATTAAGCTATTGACATGAAGCGGGGCGCCGATTTCTTTTACCAACCTAAAGCAGCAACCGTATATTCGATATATGTCTTGTTTTGGTCTTCTCTTTGCACCTAGCTCTGTCAATAATCTCCTTGTCTGCATACACGTCAACGTGTCATTCTCATGCATCCACCCATTTCCTAATTTTTCCTCGCCTCTTGCTTTCAACTTTTTACCGAACTTGATCTTATTACAGATACAGACTCAATTACTCATCTTTTTGCCTTTCCATCTCTTCCCGTGGCCGTCAGCGATCGACTGACCTCAACAATGTCGCATATGTCACCTTGTGGCGACCAAATCAATTAATTACTTAGATATCGTTAATTAACTAGGGCCTCTCTTGCATGCATGTTTATATTTTGTAGATAATGGATAAAATTTTATATTTACTTCAATAGAAACTACAACTACTTATTATATAGTTTTTTTTATCAAAACAGATATAACAACATTTAACAAAGGATGGAGAGAAGACACATTAAAGAGCAACCAACTTTAAGGTAGAGAGAGAACTTATTTAGAGAGTAATTCTATTAAGTAAATCTCCATTCAAAGTTAGCGAATATTTTTATGAGCATTATCTCTAAGTTTTGACATGTAATATAAATGGAATCATTGTCCTCTTCACTTATTTGTAGTTAGGCCCAAAACCAAACCCAAAACCAAACCTGTAGTGCCTCCACCCTGGCACCACATACAGCGATACCAGAGAGGAAGCGTCGCAGGAGATTGGTGTGAACCAACTCTCACGGAACCACGATGCCGATACCAGTCCCAAGAAATCTTGCTGGTACCTGCGGCCAACGGAGATGTACCACAGCAATTAGCTATATATATATATATATATATATATATATATATATATATATATATATATATATATATATATATAATACCTTTATAAGTTGCGGCTTTGGGCAAGCCCTGAGCAGCAACCAGCAAGCAGAACAGCAGCAGCGGAACGATAGCGCGGCGAGAACCCAATCCACAAGCAACGGCTTGGGACTAGGAAAGAAACCCTAATCTTTACTTCCACTTCACTCTTCCTGAATGAGGAGAGAAAAGAAATAGATTGAGTACTTACATACTCAGCAAGTCACGGAAAATGTAAAATATGCAGGCTTATCAAGGAGAAGCTAGGGTTTATTTCGCAACCCATTTCATTTGAAAACATTTTCGAAAACCTAAGTGTGGGTTGTTTCACTGTGACTAGAAGGAGGCTCTCGCCTCGATCCTGTCCGCAAATTGCTTTTCAACAACTCGAGCGGACGAACCAGATTTTAATAGATCTTAGGTATTCTTATACCGCCTATCGGATCACGATAGCGGTTCAGCGGGTCTGCCCACAAGCAGCTTCCCACTGTATCATCATCTATTACTTTATTTTCAATTTCGTCCACTCAGGACGTAATCTTATTTTTCACCTTAGTCCCATCCGGGACATCATCTCATCTCATCTCAGTGGCTCCTCGAGCCATTCGTAACTCATCTCATAATTTATCTCGATGGCTCCCCAAGCCGTCATTAATCTCAACTCAAACTGTTTCCACTCGGGAAGCGTAATCTATGATGCCATACGATATCCCGGATCATATAGCCCCGTTTCAGACCACTCAGGTCATTCATCAGCCACAAAGGCCGATTCTGGTAATGATTCCCATACCACAAGTCACTTTCGCAAATACTTGCAAACAAATCTACGCTAGAGGAATCACCTCACATTGCCCGTAACCATGAGCGCAGCTGTTCGAACAGTTCGTATACCTTTGCAAAGGTTGCACGCTTTACCCACACGACGCGAGCTTACTCCCACACTGATCAGGTGGGGAGGTTAGCGACAAAGCCTTCCCAGGATAGCACGTTGCCCTATAAATGGGTGCTCACTCTTAACCAAGTACCAAGAACTCACTTCCTGTACTTAGGGACGGGGGTATATCGCCCTCTCGGCACCCAGCCAGTCCCACATTTATTAGCAACCAAAAACCATCCTGAGAACACTAATTACTCAGCCAGGGGTGTCCCATATCACCCGTGTGGTCGCACTGTAAGATGCTCGGATGGAATTCCCCAAGGAATCGATCCCTATATGTGAATACGAAGTGCCACCACACAGGCGATCACTTTGCACCGCAGAAATTTTCGCAAATAAATTTTGTTTCGCAAATCCACCGACATCGCATGTCGGGTTTTTAAATCCTTTAGAAACCCTATTTTCCTAAATCGACAAACAATGTGATGTGGGTAGAACCATCAGAATCCATGCTCAGAGAGCACGGTTACCGAGGTACTACGAGGTGGAGCGACAAGGAATAGGATAACAAAGTCCTACCGGATTTATGCAACTACATGGGAGGTCCGTCGGTTCGACATGCAAACCGAGGCCGATCAATTTAACGTGCACACTAGCAATGCAATTTTGCAAACAAAACACTTTAAATTTAGGAGCAATATGGTCAAGGAGTGACTTGCCTCAGACTTCGTCTTCGAATCTTCGCGAAAATCCGACGTCCGACGACTTTCCGACGTGTCGACTACGCGCGAAACAAGAGAAAAACACATAAAACCCTAGAAATAATATACTATTATTAATAACTAATAGTGCCATGAGATAGATCTCATTTTTAGAAAAATTTAGAGACTTGAACAGGGTCAATCGGAGTTACGGTTTGGAAGATATGATTTTTGGAAGTTCTAGGGATTTTTGGAAAAAGGAAATGATTTATTTGAATATGGAAAAGAATATTCTGGGAATATTCTCAGCTCTGGCAGGTGGGGCCCAAAGTCAGAGAGAGAGAATATGAGAGGTGTGGCCCATATGTCAAGGATACAGAGGAGAGAGAATTGGAAGGGCCCACATGCCATTGACTAGAGAGGAGAGAGAAGGAGGTGGGGCTCATGTGCAGTGAGAGAGGAGAGAATCACTGTGCTTTACTGTTTATGGGCCCACGTGTCATCCACACTGAGGAGAATAAAAAGGGGGACCTACATGTCACTGATAGGAGAGGATGGTGTGATCACTGTGCATTATTGGGACGGAGCCCACTTGTAAGTCTCTCATCACTTAAAATGAAGGTTATTTAATATTTTCAATGGGGCCGGGCCCATTGGTCAGTGGGATAGGAGGGAGTAATCATTGTGCACTGGGGTCCATATGTCATATGTCTTCACCGAGAGGGGCCCACAGGTCGGTGACCGGAGGGGGGGCGAGGCCCACCGGTCAGACAAGGCAGTGCCGGACGGGGAACAGGAGCTGGCTGGGCAGAGGGATCGACGGCCAGCGGCGGCTGGGGGCTCGCCGGCGAATGGCGGCTCGTCAGAGGAAGGGGAAGGCGGGAATGGAACAAGGGGAATGCGGCGAAGGAGATGGACGGCTTGGATTGAGGCTGGGGTGGTCGACAGCGGCGGTCAATGTCGGACAGGGGGCGGCGGCGAGGAGGAGCGGTGGTTGGCCGTCGCCGGCGACCAAAAGAGCAGTGGAGGGGGCTGGGGGCTTCGGGTTTGGAGGCGGTGAGACGAGAGGAGGGTGGAGAAGGGGAGAGTCAGCCTCTACCTGTCACGGCGACGAAATCCCGAGCGACAACAATGGCGGGGCGGTGGCGGCCAAATTGGGGCTTTTCCCCACGGCGGCGCTCGGGTGAAATTGAGGGCACGGGCGGACTCGTGAGGTGGCAGGGAGTCCTACGGTGGTGGCGGCTGGGTCAATTGTGCTCGGGATGATGAGATTGGAGCGGGTACAGAGATGCTTTGGCAGCGACGAAGAGAGAAAGAGAGAGCTCGAGCTTGGGTGGCAGAACATGGCGCGGTGGGCTGGGATTTATAGGCACGGGTGGCATAAGGAGACAACGGAGAGAGGCGGTGGCTTGGGCGAGATTTTTGCTCGAGGCCGAACGTGGAAATGGTGCGGAGGTGAGCTTGACGGGACTCGACGGTGCCGCGCTTCTGTGGCCGACGTCACCACCGGACCGTGCGGTCACTAGGGAGAAGATAAGGGCAGGGGAAAGGCAATGGGACAAGTTGAGGATTTGTGCACACAGCTTTTGACTTCGCCGGGAGACACGCTTTGGTTCGACAGGCTTTTGTCCGAGCGCCATGGCAGGCACTGTGGATAGCGTCAGTCGTGCCAAGCTCGGGTCCCGAGGGGTTGACGAAGAGGAGAGCGTGTGCTTGCTCTGGCCAGGACAGGGAGGAATGGCGCGGTCGTACGGCGTTGGGAAGGGAGAAGAAGGATCGAGAGAGGGAGAGAGAAAGCCGAGAGAGAGCAAGGAAGCAGAAGAAGACATGGAGAAGATGACGACTGCCAGGCGGGGCCTGTGGAGGAAAAAGATCGGGTGTCCACGGTTTGCTCGGCCAGGCGCTGACGGAGGGGACCCGCTTGCCAGCGCGTGTGCGGGGTGCGCCGGTTGGGCTGAGGCCGAGTGGGCCGAGGAAGAGAAGGAAGGATGGCCCGATGGAACAGTGGCGCCTAATATTTTTCCAGGAATTGATTTTGAAGGTGTTTGGTGATTTTCCAAAGGGGATTTAGTCCAAAATTTTTATATCTTGGACCATAAAATTTCTAAGATTTTTGAGGAGGGCTTGGGATATTTGTCTGGATGTAGAGAGATATACATACATACACACACACACACACACACACACACACACACATATATATATATATATATATATATATATATATATATATATATATACATATATATATATATATATAGGGAAGGAAATGGACAGGGATTTTTGGAGAATTGAGAAGGATATTAATTCGGAAACTTGATGTTTGATTTTCTCAGGAATTGAATCAAAGGAATTTGGAAGAGGGTCTCATATATACATATACACATATATTTATACCTATATATACATAGGCATATATGAGAGAGGGATCTAGAGGGGGTTTTTCGGAAGGGATAATTTGGAGATTGAAACTCGGATTTGATTTTGATTTTAGGATTTGAACTTCTGGGACTTTTGGGAAACTTCTGAGAGAAGAATTACAGGAGGAAAGATCTCGAGGGGAGATTAGGGTTTGAATTTAATTCTTGGGATTTGAGGCAAATTTTGGGAAGAGGGTTCTCGATGGAATTCAAGGTTTCCGAGAGGAACAAAATAAGAGGATTTTAAATAGAGGGCTTCAAAGATGATTTCCGAAGGGTTTTATTGGAGGGCTTCGAATTGCAAAATTCGAACCTGAGTACAGAGAATTTTTGTGAGATATTTGATTTTGGATTTTCCGAGAAATTTTAGAGAGACAGTCAAATTACAAAATTCGAGTCTCGGATTTTAGGAGAGAGTTTGGGACCGAGGTTTAAGTGTTTCAAGGAGATCCAGACTGAGATCTACGGCACTTAGTCCTTAAGCACGCATAAAGATCCAAAAATTTTGAAATTAGGGTCTTTACTTAAATAGCTTTTAACGGCCCGGAAACGGGGCGTTACACTACCTATATATAAGATTTGGTTGGAGTTTTATCAAAAACCATTTTATTTCTACTAAGCCATAAAGCCTAACATAAAGCAGATGCTCCTACTAAGATATGTTTTCTGGTTCTTGAGTCAATTCCAAAATGCCAACTCCCAAACATCTAAGAGAAATTACTCGATGTTTGCAATCCAAAAGAAATAAAATCAGTTCTCCAAAGAAATTTAGCAACATGATAATCAAAGAAAAAAGATATTAGATAATTTCATCATACATACAAAAACAATATTTGATACTACCATTCAAATTCCTTCTTGCTAAATTATCCTTAGTTAGAACTACCCCTTTGAGAAAATACCACATAAAGATCTTTAGTTTTATAGGCATCTTCAATTTCCATAACACTTTATTCATATCTACGTAACCATTATTAATCAACGCAAGATACATTGAATGAACAGAAAATACACCATTCTGGTGGAGGTTCCACCTAAACGTGTATTTATCATCATTAAGTTGAATATGCACAATTCTAATAGCCAAATAATACCAATTAGCAAGATTCTAACCCATCAATGCTTTATCAAAAGATACATTCAACGGGACAGTACTTATAAATATTGCATGCATGTTTATATAGTTAATTATTCTTATAGTGCCATTCATAGACATACACTGCCAGCCATACTTTTAAAGGAACTTTAAATTACTCAAATTAAATTAAAACAGTAACCCATGAACGAGATGCATAGGTAGAAATTAAGTGCTGCAGGAGGACACATACAAACGCAAGCAACTTTTACATACATTATCTTGCTTAATTGCAAGTCCAATTGGACTTTTATATATATATATATATATAGACATAGCCTTATAAGAGAAGAGAGATAATAGATCAATGATCCAAATACTAAAAAAAATTTTTGAGGTGATATGGTAAAAAAACTAGAAATAATTGAGATGATGTGTATGGCTTTATGGGAAAAAAGGGACTAATTTGCACCACAGTTAAATGATCCAAAGGCTAGAAACAACTGGGGTGATATAGTTTAATGAGTGAAGAGAGAATTAGCATTAACTACACTTAGTAGGGATCAACTTTGTAAGTATACAGGATTTGGCCATGGTCTTGGAGAGAGCCGTGTGTAACGGTTAGTATGTAATATAAAACAATAATTCTTCTTGTTTTGTTTTCTTCAGCACCTGTGGTACATACATACATATATATGGTGGTAGATCCATCGGATTCAGAAAAATTTTAGAGCCTAATGAAATTTAACTATAGCTAGCATTTGCTAAAAAAAATTTATTTTGATTTTTCTAAATTACATAAAATTTTAGTGCATCGCCGCTAACAAGCCCTGTCGGCCTCCCGAGGTAGGGATGGCAATCGGTCAGGTCGGACACGGGCAGAGCAAGAACACGCCTGGCCCAAGACCCGACATGGCTCGCCCGACCCATACCCGACAAGCTTAGCAGACAGGGATCAATGCCTGTACCTATGTCCGACGGGCACCCGGGTGCCCAGTGGGTTTTTTCAGAACTTGAGTAGTATGTCCATACTCCATAGATAGTTGATTAAACAGGCGTCGGTCACACAATTCAATACTTTAACTCTTTAAGTTTCCACCAGTCAACACAACATTTCAAGTTTAACGGTCAACACAACGTTCAACCCTAAGTTCCTAATTATAAGAGGTCTTCAACACAAGTATTCAACAATTAAGAGGTACATATTACAGTCATCCAAAGTAATTCGACAATAATTATTACATCCCAAATAGTTTGCATCAATGATCGATCACACACTAACTTCAAGCAAGCTAGGCAGCCGGCCATTACTTTGTAGCACACAACTAGAACTCTTGAAGCAATCAAGTCCCAGTCACACTTGATTCACAACCATCCTAAAAAGACAAAGGAGAACCTTATAAGCACCCTATTTGCACGATTAGAAGTTTGCAAGAATGATTGAATTTTCATACCGATTCATCTTCATCCTCGAGAACAGTCATCAAAGCGTTGAGAGCGGTCAATGTAGGCCCTATAAGAACAAACCATTCAAAAGTTAGTGTCATGTAAGGAATGAAAACAAGTGAATCTTGCATTCTATGTAAATTGTGAACTACTCACCTAACAGATCAGCTTGAGCCCAAGCTTGCATGCACATGAGTGCTTCTGTCATTTTTGGTGCAAGTCTAATACGATGTGGACTAATTATCCTCTCACTAGTACTAAAGGCTGACTCAGATGCTACTATTGTCACTGGAATAGCCATGATATCCCTTGCAATCTTTTGCAGAGTAGGATACTTAATCCCTCTAAACTTCCACCAATTTACTATGTCCAGCTCTTATCTAATAGGTAGGTTAGGCTCTTCCAAATAAGAATCTAGCTCTGTGTGTACATAAGAGACTGAAACAACTGGTTGTGAAGACATGTGCTGCTTAAATATATCAAAGATTTCATCATGTCCTAGGTTCTGGATAGCACTAGCACAAGATGTATCTGTTGTTGTGTAACGCCCCGCTTTCAGTGAGACATTAAACTTAAATTTAATAGAAACCTATCTGTGAAAATTTCGCTCTTTGAGTGCTGTGTCATAAGTCATGCATGGATCTTAGTTGTCTCTTTGTCCCTGAATCTCCAAAACCCGATCTCTCCAAATCTCCGTACCAAAATAATCTCCGAGTTTGAATCGCCGTAACCAAGCTCGCTCCTGAAACCCTAACAGCAATCCCTCAAAAATTCCCGCTTCAACATCCGTTTCGAAGATTCGAATCGAAACCCTAAGATATTCTTCCTTTGAAACCCCTCTCCCCTATGAATCCCTCCCAACTATTCCTTGGAATCAGATCTCTAATCTTTCCCACCAATATATATATATATATACAACAACTCCATCTCTGTTTCTCCGAAACCCCTTGATTTCTCCCCTGAGTCCAATACCTACATGATGAGCGCGAACACAAATTCAAATATCTCGAATTCAATCCTTTCCCCTCTCTCGCAATGCCCTTGCAAATATTCCCTGAAAGTCCCAAATACAAATTCAATTCCAAAAATACCCAATTCTGCCACTTGGGTCCCCCTCCCTTGATTCCCTGATTTTCCCTGGACTCAATTACCAAATTTAAATTCAAATTCCAATTCAAAAGCTCCCCAAATCCCTCCAAAACAATCACTAGAAAATGAGAAAAATTATTGTTTCTCCTGGGCCGCACCCCCTTTTCTCTCCCTGCAGCGGTGCGGCCCACGGGCCAGCAGCGCTCCCCGGCTGTCGCCCGTCCGATCACCGCCACCTATCCCAAGCGCCGTGGACAGCTGCTCGATTCTACTTAACCACCCGTGCACTGCCCTGCAACCGCCGATCGCTGCCACATTCTTCCCTTGCGCCATGGATGCCGTCTGATCTCCCAGGCCCGCATGTCAGTCAGCTTTGTCTCGTGCTCGCCCACGCGCGTGCCCACGCGAGGACGCCACCAGCCTCTTGGATGCTCGACACGTGTTGCCCCATCTCCATCAGCCGTTCGATCTCCGCACAGTGTCATCGTCCTCCCCTCGCTGTCCCATTTTCCTCCCTCACGCCCAGAAGCCGTTTGATCAAAATCCCGCGCGACTACCCGATGCCACGGTGGCCCCACTCAACCTCACCGGCGCCCGCCACTAGCCGCCAAAGTTGGGACAGCCACAGCCGCCCTCACTCCTCAAATTTTCCCCCTTTTTCGCCCCACTCTTTCCGTGGTCCTGTGGTCAAAAACCGTGCTGCTCACGTCATCGTCGTCCCCACCGAGGCCTCGCGAGCCCGCGCTCCCACTTCAAGTTCCACCGCTTGATTCACCGCCTTTTTCCATTCCCCGCATCCCCGCTGTCAGCCAATTTCCACCGCCCGCGTGAAATCCCGTGCTGCCTCAGCATCTCCCGCCTCCCTCCCCTCCATGATTGCCCCAAACCGACCTAGCGGTCTCCCCCACTCCACCGCCTATTAAACCCCCAAGAACCCCCTCCTTCCATCTCCTTGGCCCTGCTCCTTGGACGCCGCACAACCGCACCGTGGTGCCGTTCCCCGCCGCCGCTCGGCCGCCTCGAGCACCTCCCCTCTTGAGCCGCCGTGGACGCCACTCCTCCTTGGTTCGATTCTCTCTTCTCGCTGCCACCACCGAGTCGTTCTCCGTCGGTGAGCTCCCCTTTCTCTGCGGTGGCAAATGATTTCCCCGTGAAGCTCTCGGACAGCGCTTAGGCATAGCCATCGTGCGCTAGCTTGGTGGATGGATCCCCTCGCGCCCCTGATCAGTCACCGCTGGCGCCCCCGCGCGCTGCCATTGGCCTTCTCCTTGTTGAACCAGTCGCACCATCCTTCTAGAACCCCTCAGACCTCACCCTAACCGACTCCGCGGCCACTGGCCTTTATCTCCCCTCTTGAGCCGCCATGGACGCCCCTTTTCTTCCCTCCACCACTTATGGCATCCTGTTGCCGGCCGCCATGGCACTTAATCTCCCAAATCCAAACCGTTTGGAGAGTTCGCCATGGTCCCCTCCTTCCGTCGGTGCCGCCGCTCCACGCCATTCACTGTCGCTCGCCGGAATCGACTCCGCCACCGTGAACTGTTGATCCCGAGCGGCATCGCTCCCCGCCCCTGTGAGTGCAAGGAAAGAAGGCCACATGGTTGTCCACGTGGATGACACACGGGCACCACGTCCGCCCTGCTTCCCGAGCGCGTGCACGCGGTCTTCATGGCCACTGCCACTGACATATGGGCCCGTCCATCCCGGTCCACCGAAGCCCACACCGTGCACCTCACCCTCCTCCTCGTTGACATCTGGACCCCACACCCCACCGAGAAGCCTTTCTCCACGTCCATACATCGGGCTCACATGAAACCAATGGCTGATCTGTGGGCCTATCTCCCTTGGGTTCACCGTGCTCCACACCTGTGAGCCCCTCTGTTCCACTGACAGCTAAGCCCTAGCAACTAGTGAGCCCTCCCCTCCTTGAATCACAGACATGTGGGCCACCGCATTATGCCTCCTCGGCCCACGGCCCATCCAATCATCTCCCTCTCCCTGAGGTTGCCAGTGGGCCCCTACTGTTAGTGACTCTAGGGAATATTCCCGAGAATATTCTCCTCGGAAATTCAATAAGCCCTTTTTCTTCAATCCAAAAATCCATTTAAACTTCAGAAATTCATAACTTTTGATCCGTAGCTCCGATTGACTCCGTTCCAACTCCAGTAATTTTCTAAAATTGAGATCTATCTAATGGCACTATTAGTAGTAATAAATAGGATCTTTTTATTGGTCTTTGTGTAAATTTTTGAGTGTTTGTGCATAGTAATCGCCGTCGGAAATTCATTTCGGAGTGGATTTCGCAGAGTTTCTCGAAGACTCGTGAAGACCTAGAGCAAGGCAAGTCACCTTTGATCAATCGAGCCCATAAGTGAACTTAATTTATTTTATCTGCGAACTCTGCATCGATAGGCGTGCACTGATTTGTTCAGCCCCGTTTGCGAGTTAGATCAGTGGGCCCACCCAACCTTGTTGCATTTAATCTTTCCTTGATAATTGCAATACCCTATTCCACTGTAACCACCACTGTCGTGCCTCGGTATTCATACACTCTTATGCGAGTACTGACGGTCGCCTTCAAACTTAAAATTTGAGAAACCCTTTGGGTAAAACCTGAGTTTTACAAAATGTTTGGAAAGCCCGACACCACAAAATGTTTGGAAAGCCCGACACCTAGGTCGGTGCCTTGTGAAAGAAAATGAGTTTTAAAAATGGAGACTCGCGACATAAGGCCAGTCCGGTGTGCGATGCCTGTGTGGTCGCCGTAAGGACCGATTCCTTCGGAATTCCATCCGAACATATGACAAGTACAACCACATGGGTGCAATGGGAAGCCCCCGGCTAAGTAACTAGCCGCCCAAGGACTCCTTGAATGTGATTGGAGTGTGGATCGCTGGGAGGGTGTCGAGGAAGGCCTCCTGGGTTACTGGCACAGTATGGTCTAGGATCTACCCTGTTGTTGGTCGCGGACACCTCCAGTTGACATGGGGTAACCTGGGATGGCTCGGGAAATGTCTTGTCACGAAGACCTCTAGGCCACCGATCGTGTCTGATCAGTGTGAGTTGGTGGCTAGAGTGAGTCGCATTGTGTGGGTAAAGTGTACCCTCTTTGCAAAGGTTTAAACTGTTTGAACAGCCGTGCTTACGGTCATGGACGGATGTGAGGTGATTCCTTAGCATAGTTTTAGTTAACCATGTTTGCAAAATGTATGAGTGGTTTGGGAACAATGAGAAGAATGTGCCATCGAGGATGCGGGACGTCCGATGATTATTGCTTGGCTATCGTGGACAACGGGACTCGCAAAGTCCAAAGATGGATTTAGTTTTAGGAGCTGGCTTGATGCTAACTCTTGAGATTGTGAAAACTGGAGAAATAAATATTGATATATTTTCACTCCGATCGGGCGAGACTCCACCTCGCCCCGATTATGGAGAAGCACACACTTAGCAGATTTAAAAGATTTCAAATAAAACTAATCTCAAAATATCCAGCCTCTCTTTGAAGCCTGTAACAACCACCTCAGTTCCCCTGACTTGCTAAGTACATAAGTACTCACCCTTACTCTATATGTATAGTCCTCCGCCGGGAGTTGGAGTTATAGTGAAGCGAAGACTAGGGTTTCGTCTTGGTTCCCAGCCACTGCCCATGGTGTTGGGACTTAGTCTGTTGTTCCGTTGTTGCCACTGCCTCTGTGTTGTTCATTGTTGTCTCCGGTTTGCCTAAAGCTGCAACGTAAGTTAAGGTATAAGTCTATTTATTTACTTATTGGTTGCAATGATGCATATTTGATTTCCGTGGATACAGTAACGCCCTGCTTTCAATGAGATGTTAAACTATAACTTACTAAAATCTATCCATGAAAATTTTGATCTTTGTGTGATGTGTCGTAAGTCATGCCTGGATCTGACTTTAACCCCTTGTTCTTGATCTTGAAATCCGACCTCTCAAAAACCTCCGTTCCAAAATAATCCCCGAGTTCAAGCCGTCGTATTCGAACTTTGCTCCCAAAACCCTAATGGAGAAGTCCCTCCGATCTTTTCTCAAAAATCTCCGTTTTAATATCTGATCCGATGTCTCAAACCAAAACCCTAGTCTCCGTACCGAAGATCTGAATCTGAGATTCAAATTCCATTTTTGACATTCAAACCCTTTCCCTTAGAATTTCCTCCCCCTAAACCCCTATCCAAAATTCTTTCCCCCAACATATATATATATACGTATATACATATATATGTAAACATGTATATATATATACATGTCACAACCTCCCACCCTTGTTCCTCTGAAATCCTTGCTCCCTCCTCTGTGTTCAAATACCTACCTTTTGAATTCAAATATCAATTCGAATACCTCAACTCGAATCCTTTTCCACCTCTCAAAATGCCCTTGCAAACAATCCTTGGAATTCCTAGAATACCAAATTATTTCTAGAAATATTAAATTCCCTTTTGATACCTTTGCCTTGACTCCCTGCTTTTTGCTGAGCTCAATATTAGTTTTGAATTCAAATCTCCACCTAAAATACCCCAAAATTTCCCTCAAATATTTCCTTGGAGAAAATGAGAAAGGGCTCTGCTCCTATCGAGCCGTTGTCCCTTCTTTCCTTCTGGTCAGCCTAGCCGGCCTAGCTTCGCACTCGGCCGACCACGGTGACCAGATGCCCGACACGTGCCCCCGCTCTCAACGCTTGTCGCCTGATCTCTTCGCTCACTCGCTCAACGCACGGCTCGCCGCACACCGTGGATGGCCGCCACATGGCCCACGCATGCCACTCGCAGCCGCCCGATCCCCCTCATCGGACGCGCTCATCCGCCGCTGCTCGATCCGTGCCACGTGTCCCGGCTCCTGATCCACGCCATCGTTTCTCCCTCGCTAGCCCGCTCCCAGCACGGACTGACACCCGCCCCGGAGTCTCCGCGCCTCCCAAGCCGTGCTCCCCCGTTGATTCCCCTTCACCGCTCGCTCGCTACTCCGCGATGCCGATGCCGCCACGTGTCTCCCGAGCCGCAGCGCCAACCGTTCGATTCTCTCTCCACAATTGTCTTCTCCTCTGTTCCCCGTCTTCCTCGCCCGTCCACGCCCGAGAGGTGTTCGGTCAATTGACTCGACACCGCGACATCACCGCGGCCCTACCACGGCACACACTGCTAGCTGCCACAGCGCGGACCCCTCTCGCTGCCCCTCGCCGTCCTTTTCCCCCTCCTTTAATCCTCTGTTGACCAAGACCATGTCGGCTTGGTCCCTCCTTGTTGCCTCCTTCTCCCTCTCACTTTACCATGCGACCCGAGCCCGCGCATGAAGTCCGAACTCAACCGCACGATTCACCGCCATTGATCGGCCCCCAAATCGCCGTCGTCGATCAAAACTCTCCTCGTCCGTGCAAACTCCCGCCGCGGCGCCATCTCTCGCCTCTCTCCCCTCCATTATTGAACTCTATTATTGGAGGCCTTTCCCCTAGCTGACCAAGCTGCGCTCCACCTATAAAACCCCCAATGAGAGCCTTATTCCCCCCGGCCCTGCTCCCATGAATACCGTCCAGCACCGTCATCTCCCCAAAGCCCGACCGCCGTCACCGCTTGACCACCTCGGGTCTTCCTCCTCCACGTCGGACCAAGTAGGTGCCGTGAACACCGCTCCCCTCCGGCCCTGTTCCTCCTTCCTCCCTCGGTCTTCGCTTAAATCCGAGAGCGCGACGCCCCAAGGTTCACGACCACCATAGCCCCTGCTCCCGAACTCCATTTGCCTGTGAATCCCCTTCACCGATGAGCTTCCCATCGAAACCCCTTGCGCTACTCACTCTAGATGTGTCCCGCATGCGCCTCTCCTTCCTCAGCCCTCCTCGGCTCACCCCCGACGCCGCCATGGCCAATTACCACTCTCCCCCTCTTCTCTCTCTCGCCGTTTTTGGCATCTCGCCGCCGGCCACCGTCACTTATCCCCTCGCCGATCCGAACTGCTCCAAGAGTTCTCCATGTCCCCCTCCTTCCGTCAACGTCGCTGCTCACCGTCGTTCGCCATCACTTGCTAGAACGCTCTCCACTGCCGGTAGCCCTCGGATCCACCTCTTCCCCGCTCCTGTGCGCGACGGAGAAGACGACGCCACGTGGGCGCCAGCTCAGCATGGCCTGGCCCCGCGCGAACTGAGTCATCTGTCCTACGCCCGGCGTGCACCCAACCCCCGTGAGCTGTGCCGCTGTCTAGTGGGCCCATCCATTTCGGCTCACCGCAGACCACCACTATGCACCACCCCACTCACCTTTCCCCTCATGCCTAGTTGGACTCGGTCCATGGACCGTGCACCACTGCTGTGTGGGCCGTCTCTCCCCGAACCACCGCGAACCACGTCCAAGTGCCCTTGGCTCCCTGACAACCGGGTCCCACATCCCCCACCAGTCCACACCCTAGTTCCCTCTGCCTACCCACTGACGCGTGGGCCTACCCCATCAGATCCACTACCAGTCTGTGGTGTCAACCTCTCCAATGAGACTGGCAACTAGGCCCCACCTCCTTTTCTCTCCCTGGGACACAATAGCCCCCTCTGTTCCTTCCCCCACCAGCCTATGGGCCAGGTCTACCAGTGGCCCATTAGTTAGTGTCACAGAAGAAATATCCTGAGAATATCCCTTCTAGAAATTCATTTAAATCATTCTCTCCTCTCCAGAAATTCTATTTAAACTTCGGAAAATCATATCTTTTACCCCCGTAACTCCGATTGACTCCATTCCAACTCCAATAATTTTCTAAAGTTAAGATCTATCTAATGGCACTATTAGTAGTACTAAATAGGGTCTTTTATTGGTATTTGTGTAGATTTTAATTGTTTGCGCATAGTAATCGGTCGTCGGAAATTCGTTTCAGAGCGGATTTCGCTAAGATTTCTCGAAGGCTTGTGAAGACCTAGAGCAAGGCAAGTCACCTTTGATCAATCGAGCCTATAATTGAAATTAAATTATTTTAATTACAAAACCTGCATCGATAGGTGTGCACTGATCTATGCGGTCCTGTCTGCAAGTCAAACTGGTGGACCTACCCAAACCTGCTGCATTAAAATCCTTCCTTGATGATTGCAATACCTTGTTCTCTTGTAACCACCACTGTCACGCCTTGGTATGCGTGCACTCTTGTGTGCATGCCGACGGTTGCCCTTCAAACTTAAAATTGAGAAACTTTTTAGGTAAAACTTAGTTTTACGAAACGTTTGGAAAACCCGACACCTGGGTTGGTGCCTTGTGAAAGAAAAATGAGTTTCAAAATGGAGATTTGCGACACAAGGCCGGTCCGGTATGTGTGATTCCTGTGTGGTCGCCTTAAGAACCGATTCCTTTGAAATTTCATCCGAACATATAACAGTACAACCATATGGGTGAAATGGGAAGCCCCTGGCTGAGTAACTAGCCTCCCAGGGACGCCTTGCATGTTATTGGACTGTGGATCGCGCGGGAGGGTGTCGGGGATGCCTCCTGAGTTCCTAGCACAGCATGATCTCGGACCTACCCTGTTGTTGGTCTCAGACCCCTCCAGTTGGCATGGGTAACCTGGGATGGCTCGGAAAATGCCTTGTCACGAAAACCTCTACATCACCAAATCGTACCCGTTTAGTGTGAGCTGGTGACTAGAGTAAGCCATGTGGGTAAAGTAACCCCCTCTGCAGAGGTCTAAACTGTTTGAACAGCCGTGCCCATGGTCATGGGCGGATGTGAGGTGATTCCTTAGCGTAGTTTTGTTTTACCCTATTTGCAAATGTGTGTGTGATTTTGGGAATGGTGAGAAGGATGTGCCGTCAAGGACAAGGGTCGTCCGATGATATCAGCTTAGCTGTCGAGGACAGCAGGACTCGGGAAGTCCCGAGAAATGCTTTGGCTCGAAGAGCCGATTAATGTCAATTCTGAGATTGCGAAAACTAGAGAATTAAAGATTTATACATTTTCACTCCGATCGGACGAGACCCACCTCAACCTGATTGTTCAGAAGCACACACTTAGCAGATTCTAAAAGAATTTAAATAAAACTAGTTACTAACTATCCATCCTCTTTTTGAAGCCTGCAACAACCCCCTAAGTTCCCCTGGCTTGCTGAGTACGTAAGTACTCACCCTTATTCTATATATATAGTTCTCCATCAAGAGCTGAAGCTGGAGTTGCAGTGAAGTGAAGACTAGGGTTTCGTCCTGGTTCCCAGCCGTTGCCTGTCTGTTGGGACTTAGTCCGCTGTTTCGTTGCTGCCACTACCTCTGTGCTATTCGTTGCTGTCTCCAGCTTGCCCCGAAGCTGTAACGTAAGTTAAGGTATATGTGTAATTATTTATTTAATTAAGGTTCTGCAATGATGCATGTCTGATTTCTGTGGATAACAACGATGTGTCCTGGGACTGGTATCAGTATTGCGGTTCCACGGGGAAGCAATTCGCGTTGTTTTCCTAGGGCACGTCCTATTTGGTGCCGTTGTACGGCGGTGCCAGATTGGGGTGTGATAGATACCAGCGCGTGTCCTGGGACTGGTACCGGTATCGCGGTTCTGCGGGGAAGCAGTTCACTTTGTTTTTCTACGGCACGTCCTATTTGGTGCCGTTGTACGGTGGTGCCAGATTGGGGTATGACATGTTGCAACAATGTCCATAGAATCTTGGTACTCCAATACCAACTTGCGCAAGAGCTCTCTAACATTTACAACCTCAGCCATGTATTTGTCTTCTCCATAAATAGATTTATAAATAGCATACAAAAATTGATGCTTATATCTAGGATCCAAAACTGTTGCTACTTCCTTGAGACCATGAACATCTAACCAATACTTCTCAAACTTTTCTTTCATCAGCTCTAACATTTTTTTTCTACCAAGGGATCATTGCTAGCTTGCCATTTTCTAATTGCCAGATAAATGCCACAAATTTTTGGAAAGAAAAGGTTAGCTGTGACATAATTAGCTCCTGACAGTAGCACAGTAACATCATAGAACATATTTAATCTATTACAGAGCTCCCTAGCAAACTTCCAATCATTCTCAGTAAGACACATAGGTGCAAACAATTTGTCGCATCTAGACAGACATTCAAAAACACTATCATCCTCCAATGCAATGGCAAGCATGTTGTAGGTGGAATTCCATCTAGTTTTACAATCATTAGCAATTTTTCTCTCATACGCAATGTTCATGCTAGATGCCATTTTCTCAAATTTCTCATGTATTTTTGGTGTAGCTGCCCAAAACCCCACACTACCACGAACTCTTTCAATGCCCTTTTCCATGGAAGACATGCCATCCTTAACAATCAAGTTGAAAATATGTGCGACACAACACATATGCATCAAAGAACCTTTCAACATAAAAGAGTCAAGAGGCAGCTTATCTCTTATTTTTCCCATCAAATTGTCATTGGTTGTGCAATTGTCAAGTTTCATAGTTGATACCCTCCTCTCAAGGTGATACTCCAGTAGAACTTCATAAAGAACCTCACTTATAGCATCACCGGTATGTGGGGCTAGCACATAAATGAACCTACAAAATAGAAATAGACCAAAAGGATAATTCAGCCATTAATTTGTCAATCTAGGCACAAAATAAGGTTCAATACAACATTAGTGCGTTACCTCAAAAAGAGATTTTTCAGCTTCCAATCATCATCAATGTAATGTGCAGTGACAGCCATGTATCCCTTCTTTTGATGATTAGCTGTTTACATATCGGTTGTGATGGCAATATGGGCATGGCATTGTTAGAAAAACTTGATCAGTGCAAGCCTTTGCACTTCATACATACCTAGAATATCCATCCTAATTGTGTTCCTTGAAACTACCTTAAATAGTGGCTGCAATGCAGCACAAAATTTACGAAATCCAACATGATCAACAATAGAAAGTGGGTATTCATGGATGCATATCATAGGTGCAAGTTCTTTCCTAGCAACATCTTGATCAAAGACATATCTCTCCAACCTAACTGAACCATCCTCTGTTATTTGTTTGATGCCTTTTCTTGCCGATCATGACTAACAACTATTGAGGTGGCTATCAAGTGCTTTGTTTCATTTTTTTGTCTCACCCGAAAGAAATTTTTGACACCACATGCATTTAGCTTTCCATACATTCCCTACTTTTATTTTTTCCAAATTCTTGCCAAACTATAGATTTTAGTTTTCTTTTGTTCCCAACATCAACATCATCATCTATCATAACATCAGTACCTTCGGATGCTTGTCAAGCTAAGGCAGTGGTGGGATCTTGGCTAGAGTTAGACTGTGGTTGTGCTAGGGAAGGAGAAGGTGAAGGCAAAGGCGAAGGGAAAGTAGCAGCAACAACACCCGTAGCTTGTGACGAGCTAATACTCGGAGTCGACATTTTCAGCAATGGCGCCGTCGCCCGCTGCTGCCAGCCGCCGACAACCACGCGCCGTCGCCCCTAGCCTGAGACTGTGAAGGAATAGGGAATTGATAGGGCTAGCCATCTAGGGTTTCCAATTTTATTGAGTATATATATCTGTGTCACTATAGGGCTAAATGGACCAAGTAGACTGGAAGAGTATATAAATGGGTCAAAATTAGTAATGCATATATATTGGGTCGGGCACGGATTACCCGCGGATAAAATATAAAACCCGGCCGTGCCCACTAAGTTATTGGGTCTTAGGTCAGGCGTGCCCACGGCAAAAATTTGAACCCACACCTATGTGCATCGAGCGCGGTACCCACAGGTACCTATACCCATGGATAGAATTAATTGCCATCCCTATCCCGAGGTCACCAGGCGAAAGATCCGCCAGTGAATATATACACACTAAACGTTGTACTAGCTAGATATACCTTGACTATATACTTGAGCTTTATCAAGTCTACACACATGCATGCATGTATATGCATCGTAGTAGCTTTCATTTCATTTCTTGGTCTTGTTAATTAAGACCTGCGTTGCCTCTTATCAACTTGATATATGATTGAATGCCTAATTAAGGTTGTCCATCATATATTTGTATGTCACGTTGATATATTTATGATATTTAAATGTACGACGTACTACACAATTGATCACATTGCTTCATGCTAGTATTTTATTGGATAGTGTGTTCCCTGTTTTCTTACTCTAACATTATTAAAGCTGGACCAGCTGGTCATTGGTCTAAAAGTTTAATTGGCTACTTGTACACTTATACATCAAATACAGACCTCGATCGGACTATCTTGGCTGCAAATTCAATTTCGTAGCTACTCTACTTTTTATCTTTGTTGGTTAGCTTCCAATAATTGGCTTGAGAAATATATATAGAAGATGACTATAGAGTGTGAATATATATAACATGAAATTCGCCTAGCGAGCATATATAATTCAAATAGGAAATTAACTAAATATATTGTTCATATTGTATTTACACAACCCATTCAATTTCACTGAAAATAAATTAATATTTCATGATTCTGCAACAAAGATATATGTGTGATTATTGCTTCAGTTCAATTCCTGAGACGAGGCCTACTAGTCCCTCATCAGGGAAGGGAACAATAGTATTCTAGCACTGTTTCTCCTTAATCGATTCCAGTTCAATTAATTTCTAGCCGTCAAGGGAGACTCAAATTATAAACAGTGGCGTAGATCGACAAGTACAGTCGCCGGCAGGCTAAGATTGTCAATGCATGTGTCAGTGGAGGATGTACAAACAAGTGTTTCATTCGTTAATAATCTTATTGTTCACATACAAATCGTGGCAACAACTAATTAACTTGTAGAAACAACCTACCCTAGCTGGTTTTTGCACTCTAAAGTCTAAACTGAAAAGGTCGTGATATGTGTATGCAGATTGTCAACTACTAGCTTATGAAGGCCTTGACTCCGTAGCTAAATACTAAGCCTCATGTCAATTTCTTCATGATTTCTCCGCCTATACTGCGGCTGGATAATGTATAGTACTAGAAATGTGTCTATGGTATGTACCACTACAATGATCACGATATTTCTTGAGTGGCAGAAACTGCCAAGGAAAGTATTAAAACCGCCAAGCAAATTATATTTTCCAGCCATAAAACCCGCCAAGTCTAGAGAGCAAGAGAAATACCTCTTTCCCTTGTAGTTAACCGTTAGAAAAATTTTCTTGGCGGTTGACCTGCCAAGAAAAATATGGCAATGCAAACTTTGCATGTACAGCGACAAGAAATTAATACTTATTGGTCGATACCGCCAAGTATTGATATTACCTTGGGAGCCCAATACCGCCAAGGTAATAATTTTTACCTTGGTGGACACGACCACCAAGCAAGTAATCGTTTTTTTGGCGGCCTCCCATCAAGGTAATGGCCTTTTCCTTATCAGCCTGGACCGCCAAGGAAATGTGTGCAATGATATTTTTTTTTCTTAAAGATAATGAAAGTAACTTCCTCCGTATCTGAGATATAAAGATCCATCACTATCAACCCTTTTTCACAAAATTTGCTATACAAAGAGCTAATTTCTTGAGTACTTGGTCATACATTTTTAGGTGTAGAGCTTAAGCCCTAGCTACCTACGTGTTGAAAATATGGTCGGAATCTTAAAACTTTGACTAAATCTTGTTCTAAACGTCAAATATTTATGATTGCATGGAGTACAAAGTTAGAATCCAATCCTATTCGCTATGATGCTGATTTTTTTTGTTATATTACAATAGAGAAAAGTAATATTTTTGGTAATTGGCTCAAGTGAGTGCCTAAACCCATAAAAAAATTGTTTTATTTGGGGCTAGAGCACTACGTTGGTTAATTTGGTGTTGTCAAAATGATAAAATATTTTATAATAAAAAGTTATCTAATAGTATGCAGGTTATCTTCATGTCTTCTAGATGGCTCTGATATTGGTCTATGATGTTACCATAGGAGGAGCAGGGTACTATGTGCAGCAGTGCTATACTTGGAATCGGTTGTAAATGGTCTCTTATTCTATTATATGGGTGGCGTAACATGGGGATGTGTCCCACCAGTCTTTGTTTTTTTATTTGTTAAAATCTTTGCGGTTTTTTTAGCCTTTTAAGTTGTTTTTTACTATATCTAAGGGTTGTTGGAGATGTGTCCCCCGCTCTTAGTTTTTTATTTCATTAAAAACTCATTGTTTGTGTATCTTATGGCAGAGGCCGGGATGTAACATATTTTCATTGTGTAAAAGAAGAAAAAAGAAACAAAATTGTATGCTGGAAAAGTATTTTGGAAGATAAATCTAATCAGATTCTTATGTAGTTAATGATATCAAGTAAAAAAAATAGAGGGTGAAGTTAATTGTTTCTTGCAGAGCGTGGCATCCTCTCAACACCACTCCTAACGAGCCCAACTTGGTGAAAGGAAAATACTCCCACATCACGTTGACTCCGTTGACCCGGCCCAAGCATCGATCTACAGGTACACGTGGACGCGCGTGCCTCATCCACCTGTCACGCTGGCGTACGCCACCCGTCTGACATGGCTGGCCCATCTCTTCTCCCCATTGGCCCAATTCCCCATATCTCTCCTCTCTTTGGTCCAAGTCCAAGTCTTTCTGTTTCACGTTACAAGCTTCTTCAATTCTTCTCTACGTCGTAGCTTACCTTACCTTACTTTACTTTCTCTCTCTACCTTGTTCCTCTTCTCGACCCTAGTTAGCTACTACATACTAGTTAGCTAGGTGTCTAGGAGTATGAGCCATATAACGCATGCTGTGCTCCCAATCGATCGACCCACGGACATGATGGTGCAGAACTCGAAGCAACACGAGGAGGAAGAAGAGCCGGGCTTCTTCGGCCGCGAGATCAAGGAGGTCGACTTCTTCTCGGCTGCCGGCGCCGGTCGCCGGAGGGACGACGACGACGACGTAGTCGTCCGTGCTGATGGGATCGGCAGCCACGCCGGATTTATGGTCAGCGTAAGTCGTCGACGTCGTCAAGACCTTGCTAGCTAGCTTGCGATTGATGTGTGATGATTATTTGTGGATCTTGATTGGTGATGAGATCTTGATTTGTGATATATGCTTGTTTGATTTGTGTTTGAGCAGACTGCGCTGGACTTGCTGACAGCGGTCAACGACGGTGATGAGGAGAAGAAGAAGAAAGGGGAGTCAAATGATCATCAAAGCAAGGTACGTATACATCTTAGTCATCTTCATCTGTATTTATATAATTAATCCACACATATATATATTGTTCGAGACTTAATTCATGTATTTTTCTGTGGGGAATTAATTCTTGTATTAATTGATGTGTAGTAATTCGTAACGTGTGTAATATGCAGAAGATGGATGCGGCGGCGGCGGCGGCGACGGTGGAGGGAAAGCTCCGGCAGGCCGGGGAAGAGAACCGGCGGCTGCGGCGGAGGCTGGAGGAGCTCACTACCAGCTATGGCGCGCTCCACCACCAGCTCGTCCAGGCCATGCAGCAGCACAGCAAGCAGGTACTGTGTAATTTGCAATTCATATCGATCTTAATTAAGCCTCAAATTTATTTTCCTTGCCGTTAATTGAACAACCAATATGCATGTATACGTCTTCTATCGATTCGATCTCTTAGCTCACACACTCAATTACTTATCAGTAGCTTAATCTTGATCATCCCGTTCAAAGTTTCAAAGGGATCTAGTCAACGCTCTACTTTCATATGCAGCAAATTATGCCTTTGTTTTTAATTTCTTTTAATAGAACAAACTAATGTTACGAAATAAATCATGTCATATACAGAATTGCTCCCATAAATCCGCGTAGCTGATTGCAACTGGCTCCATTTTGTGTTTCAAATTAACGACGGCTCACATATTAATCTGCTCATCTCCTGACCATTTGTTGTTCTATATGCACAAATAATTAACTCATTCTATGTGATGATTAATAAATTTTGAATTTTGGACAAACACACCGTGGTCATGCACGCTTCTACCAAATCGTGCAAGCACGCATTGCCGGCCTATATATGTTGTTAGTTCAGATCTTAATCAAGTAAATTTTGTCTGTATCCACTACTCAATTCAGAATATAGACCGTGATGTCAATGATCTTTTTCTTTTCTAAAACACATTTGGATAGACCGATATGGATGAACCTAACCAACAATAATCATTGGCACTGTCGATTATAACAGCAACATATGCAGTTTAGTTTATGCAACTTTTCTTGCCAAACATAAATGGTTAGCTAGCTCTGCACTTAATTAATTTGTCTGTTATTTCAAAATTACAATTTTGTTTTGTTTTTGCGACAAATAATGTTCATTTTCTAGCTATATCCTTCTCCGTCATGGATGCATATGCATTAATTATTGCAATTAAAACATGTGATTATTCATACAACAGCTCCAACAATATAATTACACGTACGAGTGTACCCCATACATTATATACTCTCCTAGATCTATAGTCAAGAAAAATACATTTGAAGATAAAATTTTGCATGTATATATATATCTCTGCTGTGCACTCATTCTAATTAATAAAGGTGTGTGCCTCAAGCATCACTCTTTGAATTTTGTGATCGTCGAAGGGAGAAACCGTGCATACCGTACGTGTCAGCTGCCAATTAGCATAAAATCAACACCATGATTTATTTAGGTCGGTAATCAAATCCATCACTCTTTAACAAATTAATTGCAAGAGATCGATGTGTCGAGACAATGCACCAGTGTGCAGTGTTCTAGTAGCCACAGAATCAAACGAACGAAGCGACCAAACAAAAACAAACTTGAAACTGAAGCTACATTTACTAGCTAGTAGTTGGCACATGCTAATCCTTAATTCTTCGATCACTTTAGTCTTTATCGTACACTCACAATTAACAACACTTACGTACGTGCTACTGTTCGATCGATGGGTGCAGGAGATGGCCGGCGTGCAGTTCCAGCTGGACGCGCTCGCGGCGTCTCCGGCGAGCCAGCGGCGAGGAGCGGCTGCGGCGTTGGACGGCGACAGGACGGACGACTCTGATGGCGGCGAGGCTGACGGCAGCAAGAGGCCGGCAACGTTAACGCGCCTGACGACGCCGGAGCGCGGGGAGAATGCCGGTGAGCAGCAGGCGGCGGCGGAGGTGGCGCCGTGCCGGAAAACCAGGGTATCAGTGCGAGCACGTTCCGAGGCTCCAATGGTAAAGCTAGCCAGCTGAGTCCTAATCAATCTGACTATATATGCATCTTAATTTGATTCGGAATATTGTGAACGAACTTAACTGCAAACTTACATTTTTTTTAAATGGATAAAATCCGGCTTCTACATTCAAAATGGATGTACACAGCCACAAAGCTTACATTAATTAAAAATGAGCAATTGAACACATTTTTACTGAGACTAGCTCAGTTGGTTGGGGGCTTGGATGTACGTCCAGACCGTCCAAATTTAAGTCCTTGTAGAAGTTAATTTAGGTGCCTATTTCTTCTTAATTAGAAAAGAAAGCCACCTAGTTCCTCTGGTCAAGATTTTTTATATACACAATATCTATAATTAAAGAGTAAATTTCACAAAACTAAATATACTTTGACTAAAACTATCACAAAATTGCATATTTAAGATGCTATATCGTAGAACTATGATTAAATTTATCATAAAATTATAAATTTTATAAAATTACATATACTTTATGTGATGTATATGTACGTATAGATCAGTGATGGATGCCAATGGAGGAAGTACGGGCAGAAGATGGCAAAGGGTAACCCTTGCCCCAGAGCCTACTACCGATGCACAATGGCTTCGCAATGCCCTGTCAGAAAACAGGTACTGCATCTACAGTACTAGCCTTCTTTTGTTCAGAAAATCACAATGTTAATTTCTGTACTGTACGTAGCAGATATATATATGTTTTAGTGTTGATCTCACATAATCCTAGTCAATTAGAGCAACAGCTTAATTAAACTATTACAGTCTACATACGAATAGCATGTTTTGGAAGCTGAATGCCCTCAAGGTGCCGTTAATTATTGAGAACATGAGGGGAGATTTTCTATATGATAGACCAGCATAAAATATCAAGGGAAAGCAATTAATTAGTGCTGGCTCGTGACAAAAGTACACTTTCTTTATTTCAATGACTCGCTAATAATTTACATAGAGATAGGACACAACATATTATTCCTTTGACAGCCTGCCATTGAGCAAAGAATATATTGCACTTTCAAAATTAAAAAAACACAACATGTACCAAATTAATAAGTACGTACTATACCTAGTATATTGACTACTACCATTACATCGGAATAGATACAGTAGTATAGTACAATGGAAATTTATTGGACTATTTGCACGGCATTTATATATTTGTATTGAAGCATGCATATGCACGTATATATATAATTAACCAACTCCAAGAAAGCATACATCTGAATGCATGCAAATGTGTATAAATTTTTAAAAAGACATGTACGCACTAATAATGTGAACATAGTACAAGGTCATTGGCTCATTGCAGGATCGATACACACCCTTGCACACGCTATTATTATTGAATGAATAATATTAATCAGCATGGCTGCAATCTCATCTGTATCTACTGGTCCATATATAAATTAGCAGCATGATGGATTAGCTGCACATAATTATTCCACGCACAAATCACGAACGTCTCACCAAATACTTATATCTGGATTTGCAACCTGTTTGGCCTATAAGAGCATCCAAGAAAACAAAAAGGTAAAATAAAAGTACTCTCTTCAGTCATATAGTTGACGTCTGGGACAATATTTAATTAAAATTTTTATGCATATATACTATTCTTTTTTAAGCTAAGCGTTAGAGAAGTTATTTGACTATCAAAGTTTTAAAATTTTAGTTAAATCTTATCTTAAACGTCAACTTATTTATAACTAGATAGGAGTGCTCCCTCCGTTTCAAAATATAAGACGTCCTATTTTTCGCAAAGTTAACATTTAAAAATTTTGACTAATAATTAAACTAAAAATATATGTTTTAATGTCATGCATGTAGTATCACTAGATTCGTACATTATTTTCATATAATGATAGTTTTATGGTTATTGATAATATATTATAAAAAACTAATAGTTAAAGTATAATATTAGATACCGTACATAAACCTATTATGTCTTTGATTTTCAAACCCATGGAGTAACTAAGGTAATTCTCGCGAAAAGAGAACAAAATTAGCTAAGTAACAGTGACTCAAATATTTGTGTATATATGCATGCATGCGTGCAGGTGCAACGATGCGCGGAGGACAAGACCATCCTAATCACCACGTACGAGGGCACCCACACCCACCCGCTGCCGCCGCCGGCCGCCGCCATGGCCAAGACCACCTCCGCCGCGGCCGCCATGCTCCTCTCGGGCCCTGCCGTCAGCCGCGACGCGCTGTTCGGCCACCACGGCGCCGTCGTCGCCGCGCCCTTCTTCCACCACCCCTACGGGTCCGCAGCCACCACCATGGCCACGCTCTCCGCCTCCACGCCGTTCCCGACCATCACCCTCGACCTCACCCAGCAGCCGACGACCGCCGCCGGTGGCATGCTCCACCGCCCGCAGGCCTTCCCATCAATGCCGTTCTCGATGTACGGCGCCGGCGGCTTCCCCAGCTCGCACCACCGGCCCGTGATGCCCCCGCCGTCGTTAGGGACGATGGGCGCAAGGGAGATGTCGGTGCAGGAGACGATGACCGCCGCCATCGCCAGGGACCCCAACTTCACCACCGTGCTGGCCGCTGCGCTCTCGTCGATCATGGCAGCAGGAGGCGCCGCTCAACCACCTCCACGCGGCGACGGCTCCGCCAGCGGCGACGCTAAGGGAGACATCAACGGCGGCAGCAGCACCGACCACGCCGCTGCCGGAGCACGCGCGGCGGCGACGCAGCCTTGCGGAACCTCTCCTACATGACGCCGGCGCCATTGACGTCGGATACATAAGTACGTTACGTACGGGTAGCATCTGTACATCCGTATGCATATATGATACGCTGTAGATAGTTATACGTACACGTCGGTTTGTATTAGTACGGTTTTGATGTTGTATACGAATTTCTCTTGGTATTTATATTTTTGGAGAGTTTATAGAGAAGGTTTACTCTTTTTCAAACTTAGATTGGGCTACTCATGTTGCAGCCAAGGCCCATAGCCCATGTTGTGCGATCCACTTACAGAAATTGGGCCTAAATTGGCTCACGACCAACATTTTGGGCCAAATTAGGACGCCAGCTAAGATAGCGATATCTTATTTTGGGCCGATTAAGGCCTACGGCCAACATTTGGCCCAAATTTATACCAACTGTAGCGACCCAATTTGAGCCCATCACCATTGATAGCGGTGGTTCGCAACCAATGGTAGCGAGCGATACATTATTTCGATATAATCCCTAAACTGTATCAGAAATTCACACTCAATACACTATACACATATGCTCGTCTGTTGAAAAAAGAAGCCCAGATATCTTTCAGAATCCACAAGATGAGCAGGATTATTTCTCTGACTTGTCCATCATTCAATATATACACATCAGGTAGATAATACATCCATGTTTGTTCTTTTCTTCTTTTTTTCCTTCAGAAAGAAGCAAGCAAAGAGGTTTGTCCGTGTAGTAGCTAGATCATGAAACCGTCCATGTCTGGTTTCAGTTTATGCCAGTAGATAGCCAAATTATCCCTAATATATATAGGCTATCTATCTTCGTGACAGGAAGAGTGATCTAGACTCTTCATGCAGATTTTGCGAACCCAATCCTGTCTTTGCCAAAGTCGAAAACCGTATGATAAGCACCCATGAAGACATCTCCAAGAATCCTGTGGGAAGTTCAAGCAAAAGTTTAGATATTGAAGACAGATAGATAATGAGGAAGTAGTGGTTGCAATTGGCATAAGGTTATGATGCACACCAGAGAGGACCCCGTGGTGGTGGTATGTCGAACGCCATGAACCCACTGATGCAGACGGTCTGCCCTCCTTGCTCCAGTTTCACGATATACTGCACCGCAAGTTTCACAAAATTTAAGAATGATGCGATAACCAAGGAAGGAACTTGAGGTACATTTACATTTCAATCCAGGAAGAACTGAAGAGGGCAAAGAAAAAGGCCAGTCGCATTTCATGTACTAACCACCTCACTTGACTACCTTGATGAAAAAGGTTTTGATTCAAATTATTCTCTATAAATCAGCAAAAGACATCCATGATTGCTTAGCCTGTCCTAAGTTGGGTTCCAATCTCAACAATTTAATAATTCATACGATGAGTTTGAAATCGTAAAAAATGCTTGTACTTCAAATGCATCAAGGCTATGGTAAACAATAAGTATCAGGTGTTCGAAACTTCAATCTGTGAAGCACACAAGTGTCTAATAATTTAATCATTTACCAAGAGCAATACCGTACGGAAAGAAAATGATGAGTTGATGACTAATGCCTGTTGACAAAATGAGCTAGGGCCTATGAGAGACTGTCACACACCTGCTCTGGTGTAAGAACGAAGGTCTTGTTTGCAATGGTGAATGCAAGATTTGGCATCTTCGAGATTTGATGGCAGCTGACTGTTGATTCTCCATTGGGGCTTGGTAGACGCTCACATAACTGCAATACAAGGCAGAACCTTGTCACCAATTACATAGTTTTGAGAATCATAAAAAGTAGTGGTGAACACAATGATAGTAAACCTGATTAGCATAATTCAATATCAACTCCTTTGTTTTATTTTCGCGTAGCTGGTTCTCTATCCACACGACAGCCATCTCACAAACTGAACACAGAGCATCAGAGCCCAGGTTTTCTTTCTGGACAACAGATTCAATTCCATTGCTGCAGAATTTTTTGGAAAATAAGAACATAGCACATCTTCGAAGGAGTAGTTCCATGAATCTTGAAACAGTACTGTATAATGGACTAACCTTACAGAGCGTGTACCGTCAAACATACACAGACCGACCTGGCTGCACACTCTCTGCGGATCTGTCTGCTCAGACATAAAGCATCACCAAATTACTAGAGTTCAAGAATAACTCACACAGCACAATCACGACTCAGCATCTCTTCCATACTTGGAAGGTCGCAGAGAAGTTTGTAAAATACAGCAAAGAGCAATTAGCAAACCTGTGCTATGAGCAAGTCGAGGATCATCTCTCCGTACTCACTAATCACTTCTTTGCATTCTGTGCTGATAATTCCTTCTGCCCCGATAGCATGGTTCACCTGAGCAACTATAGCCTGGAAATAACAGAAGGTATAAAGACTTTTTAAGTCAGACCATATTGCTGAAAATTGCACTCGCACTCAGTACCTAGCGACTTTCACCACATTTGTATAGTTACCGAGCACTATCTACCTTGACTAATCAACTATTATATCTTAGCATGTAAACTTTGAGCTCAGTAACCATGATCAAACAATTATTAAGGTGATCTGGGTCATTAATTTGAGGATATTAATAATACGTACTGTTGGACCGGCAAGCAAGGAAGTTCCAGAGTCCACAATAGCAGCACAGCCTTTTGCACAGAAGCCAGTTGAGTGGCCATCAATAAGGAGATCCCCCATGTTAAACTGCCAGTAGCCTTTGCGAGAAACAGGGACATAGGTGTGATCCCCCTTATAATGCTTTGGATCCATGCCACCAAAGATGAGCTCACCACCAGAGGATGCATCCGGGTCTCGGTTCAGCCAGAATGAGAAGACATCATCTGCAAGCAGTTCCTGCTCCTGCATGCTCTGCCTATTGTTGCACAGAAGAGAGAATTTGACTATCCTCAATGCTGCTGAGGCTACGATGATGACTTAAAAATAGCTTGAAAACATACCAAATAGGAGGAGCTTTCCCAACAGAGATATCAGGGTAGCCAAGACCAAGAATTCCATCAAATTTCCCGATGATAAAGGTAACACTTGTTTCACGCGTTGCCTCGATGAACTTCTGAAATAACAAGATGGGAGAGGAAAATTGCAGCATTAGGGATACAGTATGCAAATGCTAAAAAGAGGAACTACTAATCATTACTCTAATTCAATTTACCTGGTTTTTCACAACAAGATCTCCAACCAACACATTATCCTTGCTGAAGAATCCAGAAATTGATCCAGAACCATATGTAATTTTGCAAGTCTCTCCTGAACAATTGATGAGAAAAGGGGCAGACATTCAGCAACCGTCTCTTGAATGGTGCAAACATGAGGCCCATACTTAAAAAAAAAAAATTATACCATCTGCTTTGTAAGTGCTCGACTTTTTCGACTTGTACCTGCTGTGGAGGTAGCATGCTATCTGCAGTGCAGTGCATTCACATCAAACATCAAGGTTCCATTATCTAGCCTCGCTTAAGTGTGACCATGTGCAAAAATAACCACATAGATCAATCCGACAATTCGTAATGGGAACTCACCGAAAAATAGCATTTTGCTGAAGGGACCCACAGGTTGGAGCTTCCAGTGTCAAATATCACCGTGAAGTTCTGCGGCGGCGTGCCGAGGCCAATCACCCCATAGTACTGGGTGTTGAGGTAGTCCACCAGAGGAACAATATCACTGTCTGAACTGCTGGTCTTCAGAAGGGCATTGCCCTGCCTCGCCAACTTGGCGGCAATGAGATCTTCCTTGTCCAATCTCTTCTTGTTGAGGTTGACTCTCAGAAAGCCATCAGAGGAAGCATGAAGCAGCAAGGCACATGACAGACCCCACAAACAAGTGGTCACCAATAAGAGGTGCCTCTTGGCCATGATCTCAAGAACTCAAAGCACCTGCGAAAATACATGACACAGGATCAATCAAGAAAACTAATAGGCACTTATCTTTATTATGATTAAATTGTTTAATCAATAGCTGGTTAGCTAGTAAAATAGAAGTTGTGGGCAGATTACTGAAAGTCAAACAATGGAATATTGCTCAGAGAACAGAGATTAAAAGGAAACTGAACTTCACAGGAAAACAAGAAATAAATTTACAACTCTGGTAGCATTTCTAACGAGCTGAAACAGGCACTGATTTGTGTCAGGGGAAAACACAACCGCATACAGCGCTACATGTTTATCTACAGTCCAATGACTGGAAAGAATATAGCCAACAGATAATTCATAGCAAAGGCACCAAGTTCTATTTTTCCCTCAAAAAAGAACAAAAAAAGAAGCCTCAAACATCATATATCAGGACATGCACAAAAAAAAACACTTAGCCAGACCACACAGTATATACATCTAAGAGGAGGTGAAAACCTTAACAGAGTGAGCTAAACAGATGAGTGATGAGATGTAATCAACCGATTAAAACAAAGCAGGGGGTGTAGCTAAGCAGCAGGTAGGTAATCATCTCACCTCAGCTTCCCTGCTATGTTGTGCTAGCTCCCAGTTCCAGCCTCCAAAGAAGAGGAGAGCAGGGGAGGTGAAGTCAAGGAGGATGTGGAAAGAAAGAAGATGAGGACAGACGATAAATGCAGCAACCTCTCTCTCTCTCTCTTTCCTCTTCAGACTTGAGATAGGTGAGTGAAACCCATTGGAAACTCAGAGGTGGGCCCACCGACCACGGATCGACTGGGCCCGACATGTCAGTGGGAGACGGCATGGGGAGCTCCGGATGGATATTCCAAAGAATTGGAGCGTGAAACAGATGAGAGATTTTTTTAAAGAAAAACAACAAGAAGAAAAAGAGTTGGCACAGTAGAGCAAGAAAAAGATGGAGAAAATTGAAGCCGAAAGCAACAGGTTGGTGTGCAGCTGTGCATGGATACTGGATATTTCTCTCGTCTTCTCGCAGGCTCAGCTCACACAGTCGCAGCTAGCCATCTACCCCCGCATGGTGACTGACTGACTGGTGAGTGGATGGGCGACGTGGAGCAATGGCGGACGACTCCATGGATGGACGGTTGGAGCTTCATGGCCCATGATATTTTTGTTCAGAAAGCAAGGCCCGGCCCACACTGCACAGAGCCCATTTGTGTGATTGCGTCCCCTGGCCTCATCGCAGCGCCGCCCCTGGCCGTCGCGGCGATCGCCGACGGTTGGCCTCCGCCGCCGCCCCTTCGTTCCGCAACTGATGTTTTCCATTGATCTTGAAGTACAAAATTGATGATCCAGTCATTCCAACTGCTGATCCATCATCCATTTGTCTTGTTCCGACAACAAATATGAAACCATCACAGATTGCAATTCCATCATGAAACATCAACTCTTGATCAACATACATAGGATCTATGATACATCGACTTAGCAGGGGCGTGACTATACTATACTTTTTGCTGTAATACTACTGCTCAGTACACATCATAGGTAAGGCACAGGTTGGACTAGTTGTTCACCATGCCCAGGTCATCGTCTCCAAACAAGCCCGCCACTATGGTGCCAACATCTTCTAACCCTACTCCGATGAAGAGGGGATTCTTCTGCGCAGAGCCTTCAGTCCGGAGCCGCACGTTCGGGCCTAGCCCACATTTCCCCAGGCATTTGCAGCCGACAACAGCGCCTTCGGTGCCCACCTTCTTCTCGAACTCCTGCAGCACCGCAATGGAGCCTGATTTCTTGCATTTGCCTCCCATGCAGACCTCAATTCTGTTCGTCGTTGGCCTCTCAGCTACTGCGATGCTGGTGGTGGTGGATTGCATTGCATTTGTAGGTTCTGAAGAGATCTGAGCATCTTGGCATGGCTCCAGTGTCACTAATTCTGGAATCTGGGGCAGTATTATAGGAAAAACGGTGCTTGAGGGTTGTGTTTGTGGTTTTGTTATAGTAGCGCAGTTGCTCATTCTGACGACCTCCTCACACTCGCTGTCACTGGATTCTGAGGAGCATGAGGAGCTGTCTTCATCCTTGCAGCTAGTCAGCGTGGCCATCTTTTCCTTCTTCATCTTCTTGGCCATCTTTGCAGCTTTCTTCTGTTCCTTTTCTCTCTTCTTCATGGCCTTCATTGCAGCCTTGTCATACTCCATTGCTATGCCTGCTGTGACGTCAGATGAGGCAATTTGGGGAACTGACATTGAGATCGCAACGCCTTCCCCAATTTGCGGTGTGGTTGCGGTGGCAACGCAGCTCATTTTCATGATCTGCTCCGCACACTCACTCTCACTTGATTCAGAGGTAGAGTCTTCATCACAGTTCATCGCCGTGGCAGCCTTCATTGCTTCCTTCTGCTGCTGCTTCAGTGCTTTCATTGCATCCTTCTCCTCCTTCATCTTCTTCTTCAGCTCTTCCTCTTCATCCCTCATTCGGTTCAACTCCTCCAGCAGCAGCTCTGTGGCTTCCTGTATAAAAACGTTTGCATCAATTCAATTTTAGTCCAGGCTCACACAAATGGCACACTACAAGACAGTTTAACTGGCTAATTTTTACCATCAAAGTAAAGTTCAAGCAAAGCATTGCATTATTAATCTTGGCAAAATTGTTGTCTACAAGTACCAACCTAACCAAATCTAAATAAAACTTTCATAGTATTCCCCCACAATGACCGAATATTACACAAGTAAAAGAGTGATTTTTATGATCGTAATTGTGAAATCAAATCAAATATCCTATCACCATCATCAAATTAATCCTCTAAATTTTGTCATAATAAACAACTACAAAGTTCAACTTCTTGGCTTTCCCAGATTTCCTCATCCTAACCCGATTTCTAAACAGAAAGAGGAAATCCACGAAACTAGGAGAAAGAAAGAGAGGGCCTCACCGAAAGGACTTTCTCCTTGGCCGCGTCCCCGGCCACGAGCCCCATGGCGCGGAGCCTGGCCAGGTCCCTCGCCACCGTCTCCACCGCCTTCCGCGGCGGTGCCTCATAGTACCTGAGGTGCCCCTCATCGGCGAATCCCCCGCCTCCTCCGCGGCCGACGCAGGACACCCTTGCCGGGCTCCTCCTCCCCCACCCCCTCCCCCTCGGTACCGTCGGGTACGCCGTCGCCAGCGACCCCCGGAGGGCGGCAGCGCCGGTGAGCTCCATGGCGGTGGTATCCCGGCGATGAGACCTACCTGCACGCTACGACGCTATCCGTCCCCGCGTTTTTCTTTTTTTCTTTCTCTCTTTTTTTTCTCCTCCTCTGGTTGCGACGAGTCGACGCGTCTCGCTGTTCGGAATTTACTGTTATGCCCTCCTTTGCACACGTGGCGCGTTGTGGTTGGATGGCCGGTGGACCAATGCTTACGTGGACCAATGAACAGGTTTCCTTCCCGCGAGGGGCGGCGGCTGCTGCCTCGCGCGTGCGCGCCGCGTGCTCGGGATAGATCCTGGCCGTTGGTTGGTGGTGTCGAGTTTGGACGGCTGAGATGTGTCCCACGTCAGCAGCACGCGCGGTTTGACTGGTCGTCGAGGTTGCTCGTTCCGTGGACCGAGTCTACCATGCACCGAGAGGAAGAAAATTTAGAGCTGCACATTTTTTTTCCACAAAGAAAAAATGAAAATAACTCAACAAGTCAATGTTCATGATGGTGACAAAGATATATATATATATATATATATATATATATATATATATATATATATATATATATATATATATATATATATATATATATATATATATTACTGTCAAGTGTTATCTTCTTGTTTTGTCATTGCTTTTGGAATGGTTTATCTGCATCACTAGAACATCTTCATCCAAATGAAGTAGATCGCTCTCCTGCTTGTGAATTTTGTTCTGAAGTTGATATTTCAATCTGAGCATGTTTCAGAGACGAGGTCTTCCAAATTGATTCTCCAGTCTCTTGTAACTGTTCACAGAATTGTGGTTACTTCTGCAATTGGCTTGTTCTCTTAAGATGCATCTTGCTTAGCTGATTCTTGTTTCTAGATTAACCCCTAAATCTTTAGGTTCATTTCTTAAATGGAAACTTTGGAGGCAAGAACAAGAACAAGGTATCACAAATATCATCTGCTTCATATGAACATTCATACAACTCGTTGCATTTACATTTGGACATCTTGTACGATCTTCCTGCTTAACATTCGGAGGAGCTATCTTATCTATCTATATGTGTATACCTGTGTTCATCAGAGTCTGCTGCTGGATGGCAAGAACTGGAGCCTGGACATGCTACAGTTACACCAGTCTTGCTCTCACAGATTCAGCTAGCACAAGCAACCATGATCATTTCGATCTCATGGCATCTGCTACGACTTGGAAGCTGAATGGAGAGCGACGAGGGACGCGTACGCCCCATCCTTGATGCCGATCAAGGTATCATGCTTCCCCTTCTCGATGATCATCCCGTTCTTCACCACCGCGATCATGTCTGCACCCTGTATGGTGGACAGCCGGTGTGCCACGATCACCGTGGTCCTGTTCATCATCACCCGGTCCAGAGCGTCTTGGACAACGCGCTCCAATTCGGCGTCGAGTGCGCTTGTCGCTTCATCGAGCAGGAGGATCCTGGGATCCTTAACAATGGCGCGGGCAATCGCCACGCGCTGCTTCTGCCCTCCGGATAGCTGAGCTCCACGCTCACCGACCATTGTATCATATCCCTGCATTTTTCAGGTACTAATAAGTTTATGATATTATAAAGTACTTTTCAAAGCAAAATCTGTGCATACCATTTTCAAAAGTAAGTATTTGAGAAATTATTTAAGGTCAAATTTTCAAAATTTTGACCCAATATTGCCCTAGACGTCGAATATTTATGACTAGAGGGGCTAAGAAATCAGACATTATGTCTGAATGAGGGTAAACTAGCTAGAGTGAGAATTTCACCTGATGCAATGAACTGATGAACTTATGCGCATTTGCCGATTGCGCAGCTGATATGATGTCTGACTCTGTTGCCTCCCCTTCCTTTCCATAGGCGATGTTTGCGCGAATTGTGTCATTGAAAAGAGCTGGTTCTTGACTCACTAGACCCATCTGTTGCCTTAGCCACCTTAGCTGGAACTTCTGTATGTCCACTCCATCAAGAAGTATATGGCCTGCATCAGGATCATAGAACCTCTGAAGCAATGATATAGCTGTCGATTTTCCGCTACCGCTCTCTCCAACAAGCGCAACAGTCTGACAGATAGATGCACAGTTAATTATAGTTAGGTTCAGTTTCAGAAACCTTCTAGTGTTTGCTGATAGCTTAACAGTCTGAAATTAGGGAGTTTAGTACCTTTCCAGATTGAATTGTTAAGCACAGGTCTTCAAAAATCTGAACATCGGGGCGGGTAGGATATCTGAAGCTCACATGCTGGAACTCGATGTCACCCCTTAGTGGTTCTAAACTCACTCCAGCATCATCACTTGGATCTATCCTAGATTTACGGTCTATGATGGCAAATATAGAAGAAACAGCTGATTTTGCTTTGGAAGAATCTGATGTGAGGTTACTCGTGTGTGACACCCCAATTGCTGCCATTGTGAGAGCAAGAAACACCTGCAATAAGATGGCCAAGATATGATATCTTTCACTCTGCTGTTATATTGAACTAGGCATTGGCATTGTATTATTTATCATAAACTAGGCATCAAAAAGTTTACATCTCAGTAACACTTCGAAATATCTATTATTCTTTTTTTTTTTGAAAGATCAGAAATATCTATGGTTCAACTAGCACATTGACATGCAAGTTCCTACTTAAATTGAAAAGTTTTGAGTCTGTAAAGATCTTGTAATGAACACTGCACATACCCTGAAAACGTTGGGAAAAGTTGTTTTCTTGTCCTCAACAAGCCGAGCACCGGCATAGAAGCTGGCTGCATAGACTCCAAACAGCAGGAAGATGGAAACACCAAAACCGATACCACTTATTATCGCTGTCCTGATTCCAGTTCTTAGTGGTCCCTCACATTTTCTCTTGTACAAATCCATTACCTTTTCTTCAGCTGAAAATGAGGCTACTGTCCTTATGCTGCTTACTGCGTCATTTGCCACTTGACTTGCCTCTTCATACATCATCTACAGTAATAATCGAGAATCAGTGGCATGGTTGATAAACTTCTGGGAATTATATAATTCTAAGAATTACATAGATCTGATAAAATCATAAAATATTTACTGAAACAAAGAATTTGTCATTTCAACACTTTTATGATTTCCAGCATACCTTTGCATCTGCACTGAATCCCTGAATAAACTTCATCTGGATCCATCCGTTGACACCAATGAGTGGTATTAATGCCAAGATGATCAGAGATAGCTCCCAGTTTGATATAAAAGCAATCAACAAACCAGCAACTAATGTTGCTAAATTCTGCACAACCAGTTGAAGTGCATCACCAACAAGCCCCCTAATTTTTGCTGCATCGGCCGATAACCTTGCCCCGATCGATCCACTGGAGTTTTCTGGATGATCAAACCATTCAATCTCCATATTTACAACCTTTTCGAAAGTCATCAGTCTGATCCTTCTGATCAACTTGCACCCAGCCACTGAAAAAAGGTATGAGCCAATAGGAAGTGACAAGAAGTACACTGCTCCAAACACTAAGAACATTGATGACCAAAACTCAGCATCCTTCTTTAGGGCATGTGGAGGCTCATAGAATGCTTTGATCACATTGGACAGAAGTATTGCAAAGATTGGGAAGATCACTCCGCTGACAGCAGAAGCAACAGAACCAAGTAGAAGCACTGGGGTCTCAGGTTTGTTAAGCGATGCGAGGCGACTGAGAGGCACTACCTGTGGTATTTCTTCAGCTAGCTTCTTTGGTGAACCACCCTCAATTTCAAGAGGAGCAGCAAATGATACCGAGAATGAGTGATTGCTACTGTTGTCCCTAGATGACCTCTGGGGAGTCGACTGGTATGAAAATAATTGTTTGCCCGAACGAACCTCGGAATCGCCCTTCTTGCCTGACTTGTTCTGGTAATTTGCACCCTCAGAATCATGACTGCTTTCCTGTAAGCGTATCAATTGGCTATATGCTCCATCTGGATCCCTTATGAGCTCATGGTGTGGACCTAGTGAATGTGGAAATGTTTGAGGCACTGAGAATTTGATGCAGATAAAATATGAAAGAGCATAAATGTTTACTTTCATTAGCAAATACCAATGCTTGAGAAGGTACCTTTTTCAACTATTGATCCTTGATGTATGACAGCAATAGTATCGGCATTCCTGACCGTAGTCAAACGGTGTGCTACTATGACAGTAGTCCGGTTTGTCATGACCCTGTCAAGAGCCTCCTGCACAATCCTTTCAGATTCGGTGTCCAAAGCGCTAGTTGCTTCATCCAGTAGTAAAATCCTTGGATCTTTCAGAATTGCTCTGGCAATGGCAATTCTTTGTTTCTGCCCACCAGATAATTGTGTTCCATGTTCACCAACCAAAGTAGCAAAACCCTGGGAAATGTTGACCTACAGATGCTCAATATATGATACAGAATAATTCAAGCTTAATCTTACTAAAATTCTTCTCTGCATAGCCATTTCTTGTTTTCAACGTCATTTAAGAGTTATTGATCAGCGATGTATTTACAAGTTGAAGGGTTAAGCAGTCCACTGACCTGGGGCATTTTATCAATGAATTTGGAGGCATTAGCAAGCTCAGCAGCAGCTCTAATTTCCTGATTTGTCGCATTGTTCCTGCCATAAGCTATGTTATCTCTAATACTAGCAGCAAACAAGATTGGTTCCTGGCTCACAAGTCCTATCTTACTTCTGATCCACCTTAACTGCAACTCCTTGACATTCACTCCATCAATTAGAACTTCACCAAGCTGAGGATCGTAAAACCGCTCGATTAAGCTGATAACCGTTGATTTTCCACTCCCACTCTGACCAACCAATGCAACAGTAGTACCACTCTGTATGGCAATTGAGAACCCTCTGAATATTTGCTCATTGGGTCGAGTCGGGTACGAAAAGTAAACGTTTCTGAACTCGATATCCCCCTGAATGTCATCTAGCTCCCTACCTGTGATGCTGTATGCATCGATCTCAGGCTCCCTGTCGATTGTTTCAAACATCTTGTATGCTGCAGCCTGCCCTCCCGCGAACGCTTTCATGCTTGGTGATGCCTGACCTAGAGCTCTGGTGAATGCAATAGCAAAGTTTTAGCTTCTGGAATTAATAAATAGTTATGGCTGTTAGTTTAATTGTTCAAAAGTACTATATATAATCATGGGAAAATTGATTGGCATAAGACTGTAGTAGATAATTCAGTGACCATTGCAAACTCAAACACTGAAATTATCTGATGAGGTTCTTTTCGAAGGAAAAGGATATGAGAGGCATCTTTTTTAATAAAAGAAGGCACTATGAAAATACAAATGGTGTAAATCCAAAACGTCTCTAACATATATTACTTTGGTCGAATGAGATAATTCAACCTTTTTTTTTTACGGAATGAGATAATTCAACTTTTGTGACAGTGTATTGGTACAATATTGACACCAAAAGTGGATGTGCACTTAGTTTTGTTGCTACTAACTGAACAGACCATACGGGCACAGTTGGTTTAGCAGCTTGCTCACGAAATCAAGTGCTTATCACTGTCAAACAGCAGCTAACTTAGCTTCTTTGCCTGGCCTAACATGTCTAAATCACCACAAAATCCAAATACTCCAATGTGTAAGACCACTTTATCAGTCACCAAGATCCAAATACTTCTGTGATGATATCTTTTTTTCAGTCCTAAAAATTTTCATGCTATTAATTTCTGACAAGACTATCTGTCAACCAGAGATTGAGTACGGCAACTGAAGAATTGATCAGGAAGTCGCCGGAGAAAGAAACTTACAGCGAGCCGGTGAGCACCGCGAATATCACATTCATCACCTGAGCTCCGGTGTATCCCTTCTCCAGGATCAGCTTGGCACCGTACCAAATCCCCAATGAGTAGCCGCAGAAGAGGAGCACCATGACCGTGCCCATGCCGACGCCGGCGGCGAGCCCCTCCCGGACGCCGGAGCTGTACGCGCTCTTCAGTGACCTGCCGTACTTGGCCACCGCCTTCTTCTCGCCGGTGAACGACGCAACCTGCATTAATCCATGGACAGAATGTTCACTGTTCAGAGCCATGGTGACATGGACAGTAGCTGAGTTGGTGTGTTCGACTGAACGTTTACTGTTCTGATGGAGCCGATGGTCTGCTCAACGACGACGGCGGCGTCGGCGTAGGCGGCCTGGCCGAGCGACGCCATCTTGGCGACGACATTGGACATGACGGCGCCGGCGAGGACGAGTGGCGGGATGGTGGCGAGCATGACGAGGGTGAGGAGCCACCCCTGCGCGAAGGCGACGGCGAAGCCGCCCAGGAAGGTGACGAGAAGCTGGATGAACTTGCCGACCTTCTCGCCCATGGCGTCCTGGATGAGCACCGTGTCGCCGGACATCCTCCCGACGACCTCGCCGGTGTTGGTGTGCTTGTCGAAGAAGGCGATCTCCTGCCGGAGTATCGTCTTCAGGTACAGGTTCCGTATCCGCGCCGCCTGCCGCTCGCCGGTGATCATCCAGCACGCCACCTCTGAACACGATCACGGTGAGTTCAGAAGCTTGCGAGAGATTGCAGCAGCGGTGGTGAGTGAGTCAGTGGCGCACTTACGGATGAACGAGGCGGCGGCCGAGGCGATCGCGAGGTAGATGAACTCGAGCGACACCTCGGAGACGCGTGCCACGACGTCACGGGCGCCGGCGGCGCCGCCGAAGGCGTCGATGAGGCCGCCGAACAGCACCGTCATGAACGGCAGTGCGGCGCCGTTGGCCACCGCGCCGAGCGTCCCGAGCAGCATCAGCGCCGCGTCCGTGCCGTCCGCGAATGCGAACAGCCGGTGGAACGCCACGCTCCCGCCCCCGCCGCCGTCGTCACCCTTCTTGCTCCGCCCATTCCCACCACCTGTTCCCGCCACCGCATCGCCGCCGGCTGCGCTGGACGACGACGCATTCACCCCGAACGCCCTGCTAGACTCCGACATGCTCCTCCGGTGCCAAGATTTACAAACTACCACAAGAACGTATCCATCTCAGAGACAGAGAAATCACTACGGTTTCTTGTTCTTCATCGATCTCCACCACCAATGCTTCTCCGGTTGAGACAAAGAAACACCGACCAATCAAAGAACAGAGCAAGAACAGCAACACGCGAGGACAGGAGTGAGGTGGAGATGGATCAAGAAAGCAAGAGATGGAGGAGAGGGAGATGGGGATTGCGATTTGCGAGGAGGAAGAAAGCTAAAGGTGCAGAGTTAAGGAAGCACCGCACACTGGCAGCTTTGCCTAGCTACCCGACACTGTCCGAATTTCTTGCTCCTAATAAATAAATAAAGTTCGATCTAAAAAAGTAATAATTGGTAAATAATTAAAGGGAAAAATCCAGGATATTTCACATGGTTTTTCATCCTCTGCCATCACATTTCTGGTTGCTTGCCGTCTGCTTCTGTATAATTTTATTAAAGCTTTTCAATTTACAATTTTGTTTTGTTGCCTGCTGTTTAGATCTGGTTCATTATAAGCACTAGAACTACTCGTATTATTGAAATATGTAATAACATTATCTGGACAAGTATAATGAAATGGAGATAAAGATATACTCTTAATCACTCCTTATGGAGATCTATGTAGTTGGTAATAGACCACGACCCACGGCCCATTTCACAGCTCAACTTAGACCTTATAAATTTCTAGCTAAAAAATTATAAAAATTCAGCCCAACTATTTGAGACACAACCCTTAAATCTTGTATGCTAAATAGTTAGACCTATTGCTACCCCCTACATGTAACCGATGTCCAATGCATGACTTAAATTTTAAGGGTTGCATATGAAATGAAACAAATTAAGCTGACTATGTATAAGACAATTGAAAATGCACACAAATATATACAAGTATCTATTCGCAAAATTGCAAATAGAAAGCACTAATTTTCTTTCGATCATTCATATTTTCTTCGATCTCCCAAATATTTTATTAGCTGCATGCAACTTGATATGATATTAGGCTAGGAGTTTTCAACTTCAAATTCTAGCGAATACAATTAAATAAAAAAAATATAATTTAGTTTTCTTTTACGTCGAGATCTTATGGTAGTCTTCAAATAGGAGCACAAGTGTTAAAATATACTTGATTATACAGATAAATTAAATATTTTTTAAAAATATATTTAACAAATACTATGTTTGTCAAAAAGACTTTATTTCAGGCTAGAAATTCATATTACTAATCAGAAATAAAGTATTTTTGGGACGGATAGTAGCTTAGAAAAATAGTCTAAAAGCAATACAGTAAAAATCTTATTTAGAAACATTGTTTTTAAAGATGTAGAGCAAATAATTTATATTAATGATACGGTGAAGTAGCTTAAAAACAACATGTGCTTAGATGACTAATGTTTGACAGCGTGGGGGGCTCGTGGCTGGCCTTTGGTGTGGCTGGGTCTCTTGTTTGGTTGTGGGCAAGGGTCAAGAACCCGTGGACCCCTACCGCTTCACCTGTCCATCGCCACACACTAGTCAAACCATGCACCCCTCCTCATCATCCAGGTCTCCCTCCTCCTGAGTGACTCTTGTATTAATCATTCACTAACCACCTCGATTACGACTGCTACAGTGCTAATCTGCTTGCTCATTAGAATATTAGTTAGTATGAGTAATTTTACGGTGCTCTACTACTACTAGAAAAAATTAGTGACAGTAAAAATAAATCTGATTCATTATACTAGAAAATATACACGGTTTAGATTAATTCTACTATTTCTAAGTAAAGAGTATTGTAAAACACTTTTTTATTAGCATACATGTTTATTTTATCTCCACACCAACACAGTTTGACACTAACATTATCCATTTTGTGACAGAAACAGAAGAACCGAAGAAGATGATGATGACAGGAGGAAGACGACCGGCAAAGCCACCTCAGGCCGTACTGTTCCAAGTATATGAACAGTGTTGAATTGATTGGTGAACAGGAAGGTGGTGGTAGTAGTAGTAGTAGTGCTGGTAGCTAGTAATGTGGTTGCAGTAAAGACCCTGTTGAAATGTTGGATTGTAGTACAGGCGATTAATTAGATTTCTCTGGACATGGATGATGTCCCTTGTTCAGTTTGTTAGTGTTCGTACACTTACCTCTCAACACAGTTATGGTTGGATGGATGTGTCGTCTTCATCAGGCCATTGCTTTCTTGTCCTTGTTGGCTTTCCCTCTACAATCCTCCAACCTAGCTGCCACTTGTATTTATTATTTTTACTCCCTCCTATTTTTTAAAAAAGTTTTAACTCGAAAAGATGCCATATTATAAAAATGTGTCAAATGCTAAACATAAGTTTCCGTTCATCGTAGTCTAATCACTTGCCCTATTCGTCCCATAATATAAGAGATTTTATTCTATTTTAGAGATTAAAGATAAAGAGAAAAGACTAGAATGCATCTATTAAATAAGAGGTGGTTATGAGTGAGGCGATAGTTAGAGAGTAAAATGGAAAAAAATTGAATTGGAGTTAATTGGTGGGACAACTAGTACACCAAAATCTCTTATATTTTAGGATAAATTAAAAGGGACAAAATCCTTTATATTATAAGACAGAGGAAGTACAAATTAGTGGTTAAGTTAAAACACTTCTGGTTAACGGTGATAATTATTTAAAAAGGGGGAAGTATCACCTAGCACGTATATTGTTACATTGCATGATTACAAGATTGCAACATGGAGCATATATTTTGTTGCTAATCCATATTATTGATGTTACACAAAAAATATTTGGCAGGTCAGCTTCATTTCTGCAGTGATAATAGTAATACCCTTTGGATGCAAGCGCTTGGAGAGAGCTTTGCTTTCTGATGAGGCCAAACAAAAGATCTGGCCTGTGAGAATGGCCCTGTTCTTCTCTTTATAGGGAAGAAATGTCTTGTTCCTTTGAAGTATGCCCTACAAAAAGATCATCTATGTTGCAGAGGACCAGCATTATTTCATTTCGTGCCCCATCGATCTCTGCCTCTTCTATTAATTCCATGGATAAATTTGACATACTCATGAGCCGTATGGCAATGTTCAGACAGAATAAATTCCTTTCTGCAATCTAAAACGCTTAATTTATCCTCGGTTTATGTATAAACTGAAAAGGTTACTAGCATTTGGTGCCAGCTGGATAAAAAAACAATACCATCTTTTCAATAGATAAAATGATATATGTACTAATTAAATCTGAACTTTACTCGATATATACGAAGAGTGATCATTTCCGGGTTTTACTCGGCAAAGACTTCATCTTTTTGCTACACTTTGATTTGATAATTGCATTAGGGGAAGTAGTTTTATTCTTTTCAATTAATTTTCACTGGTCTTTTTTGAGGAAGAGAGAGAAAGAGAGAGGTGATTAGTCAGTGTGTTAGTAGTTAACCACTCTTAACTTGTATAGGTTTTGCTTTCGGCTGTAGTTTAGTACTCTACTAACAATAGCGCGCCGTCTTTGACTCTTTTCTCCTTGAAAGTTGAATCATATGTGTGTGTATATATATACTGGTTATTTAGCTACCCGGCAGGGCTCTGTCCTGCAATAATTCGAGCCAGCTCGATCAAGAACTTCAGGGACCATGCATGCATTGATGCAAGCTGCCCCCAACTATTCATTATTTATGTTGGATCAAATCTACTATAGAGATTGATTAGCTAACTTCATTATAATGCCCTAGATAGATATATAGATAGCAGTTGCATGCAAGGAAAGCCAACAATGCAATACAAAAAACAATTTTGATGTAGTACTATTTTATGGTTTTGTGCCTGATGAATTGATGAGTGAAATTAAAAAAAGTTTGAATTGGGTCACTCACAATTGATGACTTCTTGTTGGACATGGATTATCTGATAGAGCAAACACTGAGAGGTACGTGCTCCTTAAGCAATCTCTTGGAGTTCTGTTTGGCATGACATGCAGCATTGATGTGCACACAAAAATCATGGTCTCTGTCCAACATATGCTCATTCATGAATCATGATATATCTGGACGAAATTTCGGATAATCAGAGAGAGGTGTCGAAATTTTGGATAATCAGAGAGAGGTGTGAAATTGTTGCAGAAAAGTATTCAGGAGAGAGATGATCATATATAGGATAGCTTAGCAATTATGTCATAATTGAGGTAATTTCTCGACAAATCTATCTTTCGTGCATTCTCAAATGAGATCCATTGCCCAGCTTCTTCCTATTTCTTGTCTTCCTCTATGTGAGTGAGCTTGGCAGCGGCGCCCTAGCAGAACGGCGGACTCCCATTCTCTTTGCGGCGCCGGATCTAGACCCCATGGCGGCCTCATTGCAGCCATAGGAGGAGGGCATGGAGGAATACGCACGTCAATACACTGACTCGTATGCACAACCGTGAGGGTCGGCTCTGATACCATTTGTAATAGCCTGCTCTCCAGAACCATGCAGCCCAGCCCATCCGACGGGCAGACCCACTTACACATAGCACCCCACTTACACTTTCGTCATCGCTTTGTATAAAAGAGTTAATCCGAAAGTACTATGGTTAGAGAGACAAGGGCTTATAAGTTGGTTCAACTCTTACTCAACTAGTAAGATGATACTAATTAAGTACACACAACACTCATGGGTCACATAAGCTAAATCCTAATTTGGCCAGGATGTCACAGGCAACGCGGGTGAAGAGGAACCTAGCAGCTCAGAGCCTCACCACCGCCATGGAAGCCATGGTCAGCACCGGGTGGATGTGTCCCTACCGCCATGCTAGAGAACCCTATCCGCTTTGCCCACCCCTTGATAACTGCCTCCACGTCCAACGCCCACCACCTATGCCGTCCCCTCTTGCTCTCACCGCCTCTACTGTCGTCAGCATGGACGACGTGACACGTTAGAACTTAAAGCTATGCACTGGAAGATGACACAATCCAGTGGATCTAGATGGTAAAGAAATTAAAATCGATTAAGAAGATAGCATTTGAGAATGCGACATTAAAAAGATGATAAATAATCAAAAATCCTAATTAATCTACCCCTTCTCTTTACATAATCAGTTTAGTTATATAAGCACATAAAAGATGGGAGACCATTGTGTGTATATGGTGTGGGGGCGTGGTGGTATGATTGTGTTTTTCTTGGTGACCGTGCAAAATGCGATGCATTATTGGCAGGAGCATATATCGCTTTCTAGGAGATGACAGATACGTGGCACAAATAAGATAGGAGTAGATGCTACCTGCAGCCACCAACCCATCGATCTACTCCATATTTTGCTACTCCAACTCGATCGATCGTGTCCAATTGTTTCATCAGCTCAGCTGCATGCATAATTGCACCTAATTAATCAAGCTATTACTGTTCGATTAGCCACACTCGGTCACTACTAATTACTACTTGTCTCAAAAATAGTCCTATATTAGATAGAAAACACTGTGTCCCATAGAATAGTGATTTAATTGTGTGCTATGTAGTCTTCAACATCGAGAGACATTACTCCCATCTTTTTTTTATTGCCCTTCCTGTGTCCAATGCAGGAATTTGCTAAATATATACTGGGACATATCTCTTGGGTTTGGTAATATGCTGTCAAATGCTCGGCCTTCGTACATATTATCTCACTTTGTTAAAGAAGTCTTATATGCAGCCTGGCACATATGGAAGCAAAGAAATAGGCTATCTTTGAAGTAAAAATAGCCTAAGGCTGAGTTTGATAGTGAGAAAAGAAGAAGATAATTATGATCATAAAAAACAAAGTGAGTCATTAGCACATGTTAATTGAGTATTAGTTATTTTAAACTTGAAAAATAAATTAATATAATTTTTTAAAGCAACTTTTAGATAAATTTTTTTATAAAAACATATCGTTTAGCAGTTAAAAAACATATTCATAAAAAATAAGAAAATTTTTACTCTAACATGTAGATTCGACTGTTACCTAAGTTGCTGGATGGAGGTCCTTTTTCAAGGATGATCTCCATCTTCTTCTTTATGAAGTTAATCCTATCGAAAGAGATTCACTATTCCTTTGGCTTTCGGGCTTGTAATTTTTCTTTTTATTTGTACATATGACTTTTATTTATTTTTAATGTATTAACTATGGAGGCCTCCTCTGAAGTGGTTTCAGTAAAAAAAAAAGTAGTCCTATATATAGACACCTGTCAATTATTCTGTATGTGAGTAACCATTAATTCTGTCGATCTCTCTTCATAACTCCAGTACTGCTTTCGTGTTAGGGCTGACAACTAGATAGCTAGGCTCTAATCATATACAACCTCTATTTTATAATAAATAACACCGTTAATCTTTATCATAACGTTTGATCTTTTGTATTATTTAAAAAATTAGTGTAAATATAAAAAATATAAGTTATACTTAAACTTTTTTAATAATAAACCAAGTCACAATAAAATAAATTATATTTATTTAAAATTTTTAAATCAGATGAATGATTAAAAGTTAAAGGTGTCATCTATTAAAAAAAACGGAGGGAGTACTAACAGATTAGTTGAAAGCCAGGCGATTTATTTTGCCGCGTCAGCTTGCATGCATATGCGGCCGAATTGATAAGTAGAGGCAGCCCGCACGTAACCATATATACTTAGATGCCCTGCATATTTATATAAGTGCATGTTGCCATTTGACTAATTTCTGACTTAATTGTCGTCGTCACCAGTCATCGTGTCCCGCACGAATTCTTGATGCATAAGTGTATACGTATGTCATGTCAGAGACAAGTCTATCTGGGATAATCTCTTGACTTTTGTCAGTATATAGGAGCAGTGTTTATCCTATCGTCGGGTTGGGTTACAGGACCCGGCATACTTCGACGATAAACATGATTATAATAGCTACCGTGGTAAACTATTAAAAAGAAAAAAAGTTTATTGAAACTTAAACTATTTTTAAAATTTATTTGAATTTAATAGAGTTACAGTTGTCGCATGATTACCACGCATTACCGAACCGGCGGTGTTGTCAACTCTATCTAGGAGTATCGCCTTGAGATTAGATGGGAGTCCAACCGATAATTAGCTAGCCAACTCATCATCATCCGTTGAACCAAGCAATTAGTCTATGATCATTACTACTACAACACTTGAACGGCAACTATTACCGTACTAATACTCTACTGACCATGAGCAAGCAGCAAAGCAAGCTAGCCGATATTAGGATTTGTAGATTAGTAATCCAATTAACTTGACTACAGATGACGAGCAGGTTTCTGTTACCGTTTTAATAAGATTACCACTACCCAGTGGTATCATAGTTATCATGATAACCACATAGTTATCGTAAAAACCATGAGATTTCAAAAGCTGAAAAAGTCACCGATAAGGTAACCACGATAACTATGAGGTAACCACACGATATTGTAAACCTTAATGACTCGATCAACACCATATCGTTCTGGATCAAGTTGATGTTGATTTCAATTCCTTGGCCTGCAAATTTAGTGAAAAATGAAAAAGCAAAGATGCTATGGTTGATGTGTGCAAGAGCTTTATCTTTTCTCGTATGCATTCAGATCGTTTTCGTGCAAAGTTATATGGTCATGCAAGCTTGATTTGTTACAAAAGCAAAGGTGATTCGAATCAGATCGATGTTAATTGACAAAACAAGCGAATAAAGAAGCACGTGATGTGATAATCTTCCAATTCAATCGAGCTTTCAGTTTTTGTTTACCCAAACCATACGTTTCATCAGACAGTCACTAATCATCGTCAGAAGGCCAGAATCTTACAATTCCATTATCTTTTAAAAAAACACAGTCAGAAAATCAGTTTTCGGATACGCAAGTTTGAGAAGGAACCACGCCAACTTAACTTTTACCTGTTAAACTTTAAATTTGTCATATTCATGATCCCTTTTTTTTTTAAAGTACCCATTCCATTTTTCATTGAGAAATGGAGCCAAAAGACAGATTTGTAAATGGTAAGCAACCTAAATTGAGCCCAAATCAAGAAAACCAGGCCTATTCTCAGCCCGTTTTCGTTTTTATTGGGCATAGATCGTAAGATGGGTTGGATGATGAAAAGGAGGACGGTGAATTTCACGGATGGCCCAAAATACTAGAACAAAAGAAGAACCTGGGCTTTTCAAGTATTATTAGGCAATATAATCGCAGTTTTTTTAGCTGGGATCGGTAACCGTAGCAGAGAGATAGAATATAGTTGGGACCTCCGTTGATCAAACGTTTTAAAACATAAATCTATTGAATGATTTTTTTATTCAAAAACTAAGATACGGACCGTTAAATACAGTTGTACATATTTATGACTGAGTTGCATAAATTTATAACTAAAGTTACGCGTGATTGATAATGACAACTACATCGAGTTGAAAGTGTAACTACAACAAATTATAAGTGCAACTTGGACCTTGCTTCCTCCACCCTAAATCTCAGAGTTCCATCCAATAGCCAATGTTGTTATTTGACAGAAACCAAAAAAATCAAACATTTGATCAATAGTAAATCTAAATATGGTTTGGGTTAATCTTAAATTCTTAACCCTTTTTCACCCCTATATTTTTTAGATAATAGGATATTTTATTAATCAATCAATAAAAATATCTGTTTCTGCAACAACCAAGGATGCACAGAACCATAAAAGAGAAGAAAAGCAAAAAAAAAAAAACACAAACACCATGAACCTTTAACTATCACCAACCATGGCTGTCTATATTCACCTATAAGGCCGGATTTGTATAAAAAAAACTATCACCAACCAATTTTCCCGATCACCTTAGAAGTCGTCACATTTGGATAGCCACTTGTTAAAGGACAGTTTTTGTCTACAATAACTAAATTTTGATTTGGCCATTTAGATAATTATTTTATTAGAGATGTTCTTAAGCAGTCGCTTCTGCTTGATTGCCATGAGCTCATCAATGTCACAAGAGCACCCACTAGGTACGTAGAAAAGGAATATAGCACACAACCCAGTTCGTCGTTGCTGTTTCCCCACCGATCATAGACCAAGCCAACGACGTTACAGTCCCTTGATCATTGATTGAAAGGTATAATTAAATCACCCCTTTAATTATATACTGAAGTTGAGACTACATTCTTCAGTGTAGAAGCTGGATTAATTGGTGTTTCATTTCTTTGATCCCAAACGGCGCAAAATGAGCCATTTATGTGTAATGTATATCCAAACAGGATGTAGAAGTTGATTGTTTAGGGATATTTATATAAGAACCTTATGGCATTCATCCAATTTCTGAACTTTTTAGTTCTGTGGAAAGCAAATCTCCCAACTTCTGTACTCAGGTGGCCTGGGCACATATTAATTAGTAGCTTGATCCCCTCCAAAAAGATTAGAAAAGGTAGCAGACTGTGTTTGCTGGATTCTGATCGTCAGGCCGACGGCAGCCTGATATAAGCTTGCGATAGCCTCAAACATAACGAAAAGATCGGCTGTTTACTGAAATCTATCGAACCAAAGTGATGAGATTTAACTCCAGTTCGGACAAGCTGCCGGTTTGATCTGCATCCCATCAAACAGCTGGAGAGATATTACTATCAGCCAGAGCGGTAGTACTCACCAACAACTGGGGCAGTTTGATTCAGCTTTTGATGCTAGCTTATAATTGCACGTAAAACGAGAAATATCATTAGCGTGTGAGTAATTAAGTATTAACTATTATAAACTTAAAAAATGGATCTATTTGATTTTTTAAGATACTTTTATATAGAAAGTTTTTATAAAAAAACATTAAATTAAATAGATTTATTTTTTAAGTTTTTAATAGTTAATACTTAATTAATCATATGTTAATAACGTTTCTCGTTTTACGTACGGCTTATAAGCTATACCCACAAACTGATTCAAACAAATTCAGCTTTCCTTGAGCATGAATTTTGTGCAACCGATTGCAAACCCAACCCATATCAGAATTGTTTATTTTGTTTTGAGATTCGTGCACTGCATAAAGTGGCATTTATATAGCTGGTATATTCTATTTTATTTAAATTTACACAGGATACTTGATAATCTGACACATGAGGCTAATTGCAGTGCACATTTCCCACGAAGATTCCAGTTCAAATTTTTGCTTCCCGCTCGCCGCCCGTCTCCGCCAGATCCAGGGCGCAAGACGCACGGGGTCCAGCGGTGAACCGCCGCCACTCCCGTCCACCGAGGCCGGCCGATCCGCTGGTCCCGACCACCAGCGCCGCCCGATCCAGTCGCGCCATTGCTGGTTGTGGACTCGTGGTCGAGCTGCCGCCGGTGGTTCCACCAGATCTGAGAGAGAGCGTGGAGAGAATGAGGGAAGAGAGAGAGGGAAGGCCATATTTATGTGATTTCAATCGTATCTATACGATGGAATCCGCTGTATTTGAGCACTTCCAGTTTTTTTATTTGGCTTTTTTAGCTGCACAGATCGTGACGCATCAATGGACGGCAGCGATATGGGTGGTCAGTGTAACCGGTTGGTACTCTATATTGCTAGTTCTCCTTCCTTCACCAACCTTCTGACCAATGTTAACTGAACGAATTCATATCAGGTCTCGATCAACGAATGTCCTGTTGAGTAGGAGACAGATGATGAGGAACTGTACACTGTAGCATGGCCAACAAGTCACAAGAGCAGGTGGTCAGTGATCTCAACCCAGACGATGTGATCTCTGGAGGACGACACTGTGATCCTAATTGTTGTGGACAGAGTAATCGTAAATCACAATGCGAACCCCTGAATGAACAGGTGATCCGACTGACCGAGTCGAATTCTGTTCTCAAAACAATAACGTCATAAAATATGTAAGATTTAAAATGTAAAACTTATACCAGTAGATTTGTATCCAAAAAATCTCTTTCAAAAGTTCCATTTTAATACTTTTTATAAATATATAATTTTTTAAAAAATAATGTAATGCATGTATTTAAGACTGCGTTGATGTCCTGCATTGATGTCTAAAAGGACATCATTTTCATCGTTTTAAAAATGGAGGTACTATATCCAGCAGGAACAAGAGAGGCCATGGTCTCCTCATATGGACCATAGCCAGGGGTTCAAGTATAAATTATAGTATTCTCTGTCTAAAAGTATAAAGTGTCCTTGTTTTCTATAAAATTAATATTTAAAAATTTTAACGGATAATTAAACTAAAAAATATATATGTTTAATTTTATGCATGTAGTATCACTGTATTCGTATTTGATAATATTTTTATATGACAACGTTAATTTTGTGGTTGTTGATAATATATTATAAAAAAAATTAATGGTCAAACTATAAAATTGAAGACCGTGTAAAAACCTAAAACGTCTTATATTTTTAAACTGATAGAGTAATTATTATTCGACTTGGCAATTAAGCCTTAACAAACTCTGAGCATCTCCAATAATAGCCCCAAAAATAGAGTCCCTACTTTCTAAGCAGGGGCTCATTCTACTTTTTGGGTTCTGTTTTTGACACCCAACTCCAACAAGAGTCTCTAAATCTGAGCCCCTATTTCTTTTTCTCTCATATTCAGTATAATATTGTCGGAGGAGTGAACTCCAACCGCGGGGAGTCTGGGGACCCCCTTTGAGATTCGGCCAGGGAAGTTATTCATAGGACGGCTGCGGCGTCTCGTTGATGGCACATAAGGAAGGCAGAAGAAGTAGACAGGTTCGGGCCGCGTGGAGGCGTAATACCCTACTCCTATGTGTATCTGCTATGTGGGAAATCAGTGCGGTTTGTTCTTACAAGATGTTCTTGAGGGGTGCTCAGGAGCCAGCCCTAACTTGGGAACTTAGTCTCTCTAGAAGCTGACTCAATCCTCTCAGAGGCTGAACCCTTCTCAGCAGCTCAACCTCTTCTCAGCCGCTCCCCCTCTCTCCTGCTGGCATGGATCCTCCTTTTTCAGTCCAAGGAGAGTCCACAGTGCCTAGTACACATGCCAAGAGAAAATTTTTCTAGGTACGATACGTCTTGTCGCACGCGTCCGCCTGCTGAGCCACGCCGGAGTTGGTTCGGCACGTCTGGTCGTCACCTTGCTCGGCTACGACGGGCGGCTAGGTCATGGAGATGTGACAGCGCACGCCATCGCTGCTAGAGCGTGGAAAACTGAAGCCTTCTTAGTCAAATATTCTCTGACTGCACAGGGAGCGGGCCCACGAGGGCCATCATGCGAGTCCACGCATGTACGAGCGGGCGACATGCGCGACGCGCCCTGTCGCCTCGCCATTAATGCGGGTAGTTGGAGAGTTGATTCGCTCGGGTCAGGCTCATGCCGGGGGCAGAGAGCTCATCGTGTCCTCCGCCCGCACAAGGCGTCGAGTTCCCCGGGAACCGAGGCTGTGAGTCCCGGGCCCGGGAGGAGCGCCCCGGGCCTGGGAATGTCCCAGTAATGTGCCCCGGGAACGTGCCTCGGGACCGAGACTGTGGGTCCCGGGACCGGGGGGTGAGACTCGGGCCCGGGAATATCCCAGCAATGTGCCCCGGGAACGCGCCCCGGGCCCGGGAATGTCCCAGTAATGTGCCCTGGGAACATGCCCCGGGACCGAGCTTGTGGGTCCCGGGACCGGGGAGCGAGACCCGGGCCCAAGGATGTCCCAGTATGTGCCCCGGGAACGCGCATCGGGACCGAGCCTGCGGGTCCCGGGACCGGAGGGCGAGACCCGGGCCCGGGAATGTCCCCGGGCCACGGGGCCCGAGGTGGACGCGAGTGGTCGTCGCGATGCGCCCGGGGAAGGTGCACCCGGGCCCGGACAGTGCTCGGGCCCCAAGCACTTAGCGGAGAAACGGCCGTAGCAGGCCGTCACCTGTGCAAAATGTGGGCCCTAGAGGAGCTGACGTGGCCGAAGATCCACGCGTCCCTGGGGTATGTGGGGCCCCCAGTCCCGTTTTGCCGACAAATTCATGATTTCAAATAAGACAATTTAAATTTAAATTCAAATTTTTTTGAAACATAAAAATCATATAGTCATATAGAAATTGTCTATCACACCACATAGTAATAAATTACGATCAAACTACAACGAATCATACTAGCTAGCACCATGAAGTGCCCACAAATGCTCCACAAGATCATCTCGAAGTCTCTTATGTACTTGCTTATCCTCAATCTTCTGATGAATTTTGAGGAACTCGTCAAGTACGAGTGGATTACGCCGCTGGTACTCCTCCTCCCTCAACACCTCGCTTCCATCTTGATCATAGTCATATCCCCTATCGTCATCTACATCTCGCTCATTTTCAATGATCATGTTATGCATGATAATAGCAGCTGTCAATATGTATCATAGGGTGTTCTTGTCCCAAAATCTAGCAGGACCCCTCACCATAGCAAATCGAGCTTGTAGGACACCAAATGCTCTCTCTACATCCTTTCGCACCGATTCTTGAGCTTTTGTGAAATGAATTTTCTTATTGCCTTGTGGATTATTATAGCTCTTAACAAAAGTCGCCCATAAAGAATAGATCCCATCTGCAAGATAGTATCCTATAGTATACTTGTTACCATTAATAATATACTCCATAGGTGGTGCAGTCCCTAAAGTTAGCCTCTGAAATAGTGGCGACCTATGCAAGACATTGATATCGTCGAGAGAGCCAGGTAGTCCAAAGAAAAAAAATACCAAATCCACAAATCTTCAGATGTAACAGCTTCAAGGATCATGGTTAGACCATCCACATGCCCCGAATACTGCCCTTTTCATGCTGTTGGACAATTCTTCCATCTCCAATGCATGCAATCAATACAACCAAGCATGCCAGGCCATCATCTTTTAGTGTTCATAGCTATTAATCTTGCAGTGTCATCAATGGTAGGTACCCTTAAGTATTGCTCACTAAACACTACAACCACAGCCCGTACAAAGTGGTGAAAAGCTTCTAGCATGGTACTCTCAGCAATTCTTACAACTTTATCTATTGAATCAGCTAAAATATCATATGCGAGCATGCGGAATGATCCAACCACCTTCTGCAGTGCAGTGGCTCCAAAAAGGCCTACTGCATTTGGCCTCTATCTAAAATAGTCATCACGAGCCTCCACCCTAGCCACTTTGCGCAAGAATAGCTGTTTGGACATCCTAAACCTTCTCCTGAAGAATTTTTCATTGTACATAGGAGGATCTGCAAAGTAATCAGCCACAATGCGCAAATTACCACCAAACATGTCCCTTCGAACTACCTAATTGTCGGCGAAACGGGACTGGGGGCCCCACATACCCCGGGGAGGCGTGGATCTTCGGCCACGTCAGCTTCTCTGGGGCCCACATTCTACACATGTGACGGCCGGCTACGACCGTTTCCCCGCTAAGTGCTTGGGGCCCGAGCACTGTTCGGGCCCGGGTGCACCTTTCCCGGGTGCGTCGCGACGACCGCTCGCGTCCACCTCAGGCCCCGTGGCCTGAGGGGCACATTATTAGGACATTCCTGGGCCCGGCGCGCGCCTCCCGGGCCCGGGATTCACAGACTCTGTCCCGGGGCACGTTCCCGGGGCACATTGCTGGGATATTCTCGGGCCCGGGTCTCGCCCCTGGTCCCGGGACCCACAGTCTCGGTCCCGGGGGGCGTTTCCGGGGCATATTACTAGGACATTCTCGGGCCCGAGACTCACAGCCTCGGTTCCCGGGGAACTCGACGCCTTGTGCGCGTGGAGGGCGCGATGAGCTCTTTGCCCCGGGCACGAGTCTGACCCGAGCGGATCAACTCTCCAACTACCCGCATTAATGGCGAGACGACGTGACGCGTTGCGCCTTTCGCCCGCTCGGACATGCGTGGACTCTCATGATGGCCCCCGTGGGCCCGCTCCCTGTGCAGTCAGAGAATATTTGACTAAGAGGGCTTCAGTTTTTCATGCTCTGGCAGCGATGGCGTGCGCTGTCACATCTCCATGACCTAGCCGCCCGTCGTAGCCGAGCAAGGTGACGACCAGACGTGTCGAACCAACTCCGGCGTGGCTCAGCAAGCGGACGCGTGCGACAAAGACGTATTGTACCTAGAAAAGCTTTCTCTTGGCATGTGTACTAGGCACTGTGGACTCCCCTTGGACTGAAAATGGAGGATCCATGCCAGCAGGAGAGAGGGGGAGCGGCTAAGAAGAGGTTGAGCTACTGAGAAGGGTTTAGCCTCTGAGAGGATTGAGTCAGCTTCCAAAGAGACTCAGTTCCCAAGTTAGGGTTGGCTCCTGAGCACCCCTCAAGAACATCTTGTAAGAACAAACCGCACTGATTTCCCACATAGCAGATACACACATGAGTAGGGTATCACGCCCGAACTTGTCTATTTCTTTTGCCTCACTTACGTGCCATCAACGAGACGCCGTAGCCGTCCTGTGAACAACTCTCTTGGCTGAACCTCAAAGGGGGGTCCCCAGACTCCCCACGGTTGGAGTTCACTCCTCCGACACTGATGACCCGGCACTGATGCACGACGCTTCTTCTTCTGCCTCTCTTCAACATCCATGTCGTAAAGCATAGCTAATATAATGAGATCATCATCATCAGATTCTTCCTCTTCTTCCCACCATTGCTTAATCATATCATCATCGTCAGAGAAGACCATCTATAAAAATTATAAAATTATCAATGTTAAAGTCATATTTATATTGAATATTGCATAACAATTCTTAATATCAAATAACATAAATGTTTTGACAAACAAAAATAGTCCACAAATGATTCCACAAACATAAATGATTCCAGAAAAATAGTTCCACAAACATAATTGGTTCGATAAACATAAATAGTTCCAAAAACATTAAATGGTTCGACTAACATAAATAGAGCCACAAACATAAATAGTCCATACTACACTCAAATGTTACCACTATCTCTACCCATGCCATCACTACGTCCACCAAGACCGCCATTGATGCCTGCCACCTTATGAGCTGCAATTTGTGCCCTCATTGTAAGCACATAGGGTTGGCAACGGGGCTGCACCCGTCGGGTTTTAACATCCCGTACCCATCTCCATAACTAAAAAAATAGACTGCCCCCATCCCCATCCCCGCATGTGGGGGCAGATTTTCCCTGTCCCCGTCCCCGCTGCAGGTATGGGTTACCCGACGGGTCCCCATCCCCGACAATAGCCGGCCTCGCTCCCCGTGCGCCCGTAGGCCGGTTCCCCTCGCCCGCGCCCCTCGCCCTCGGCTGCGCCCCTCGGCCGTGCCCTTGTAGGAAAAGGACAAGGAGAAGGAGGGGGGCCTTGAGTTAGCGATGGCAGCGCAACTTGGAGACTTGGAGTTGATGGCCGCGCTGCTTGGAGTCGATAGCGGCGCGACTGAGTCGATGACGGTGACGGGGCGGCGCCGCGCAGCTTGATTTCACCGGTGGGAGGGGGGACCGGGACTGGGCATCGGGGGAGAGGGGAAGGGGGCGACGATCGGAGCGAGCGTGATGCTTGCGGCCGTGCGACGCCGTTGTCGCCTGGAGCCAGAGCGGCGGTGGCGCCTAGACGGGGAGCGGCCAGCAGCGGTGCTGGTCCTGGCGACCTGGCCTGGACGGGGGGCGGCGATGCTAGCGGCGGTGGCGGTCGCAGCTGGCGGCTGGTGGCTGCCGCACGCACCCACACCACGGACCCGCCGCCCCTGGTGGCTGCCGCTCGGCCACGGATCAGACGGATCTCGATCTAGGGTTACAAGTGTGAACTGAATTTTTTTTATATATATACCCTTGTATTCGGGGCCCCATGGGTACACGGGGACGGGGGGCTGGGGAACGTCCCCACCCCCGCTCCACCCGACGGGCGGCTTTCCTCCCGTTAATAACCCCGTGGGGACTAATTTTATCCCGTTTGTATACCCTAATGGATGTTTTTCCCGTTGGGGATCGGGGATCGGGGCCCCATTGCCATGCCTGCTAGCACATAAGTCTTTTGTTCTGGATCCATAGTGGAGATATCAAAGAACATGATCTTATGTTCTTCATAGTTGAGATATCACAGAACATGATCTTATGTTCTTACTTCCACATCAACTTGCGCTCTTCATATGAGATCTTGCGTTCCTGGATCATCTTACTCTCCTTCTATCTCTCTTCCTTTAGTTTCTCTTTCTGCAGGATATAATCTTGTACGAGTTCCTTGCATGTTTTAGCTTCCCCTCTACTCTTCATCTTCTCCTTTGCTTGCTTCCTTTCTATTGCTCTTTTATTTAAAGTTGGCTCTGATGAATCAGGAGATTGGCTCTTGGTACCCTTTTTTTGTGCACCATTTTGGGCAGTTAATGGTGGAGAGTTGCTAGTCTCTAGCCTTTTGTTTGTATCAAGTGCAAGGAATTTCTGACTATTTCTCACCTTGAGCCAACAATTAGTGAATTGTAAGGATTTCTGTTTTGGATCCTTCCCTACCCACATAGCTTGCGCTTCCAGCAACTGCGGTAAAGAGAGGTACAAATAAGTTCCAAAGTTAGTACACATTTTATTGTAAATTTAGGACAATTCACAATGCACAAATGAACTTACATGCTCCTTGTATGGTATACCGCTTGGATGCCGACGCTCAATAGCTTCAAACATTGCTTGAAACCTCTGACATTCCTTTTGAATGGTACTCCAACGGTGCTCAAGAGAGTTAGCACTTCTATCGGACTTAAAGTTCTTATGGGCATGAAAGTGATCAGCAATCCTTTTCCAATAAGCCTTTCCTAGTTGCTCATTGGCAGTGATAGGATCTGTGCTAATGCTCTCTCATGAGATGCACAACTGAATGCCCTCCTGATGAGTGTAATTGCCTGCCCTCTTGGATGACTTTGCACTACTAATTTGGGTACTACGTTGAGTACCAAAGGTTTCAGGTGGCATTGACAGTAAAATATCATCAATATTAGTATCCTCAGACATTATCCGTGTTCAATGATCACCTTTAGAAGCCATGTCAATCTATCCACCTCAAATTGACAAGCATTGAATCATATTGAAATTAACAGGAAGTATATATAACATTGATTGCATCTATAAAATCGCTATGAAAAATCATCGGATTAATGAAATCAAGTTGATTTCGATCCATTCAGAATATCTCAATTACAGTACATTTCTGTAGGAGGCGGCGGACGGGAAGGCGGTGTCTTTGGATGGGAAACGCCGGTTCACCTTTCTGCAGGAGGCGGCTGGGGAGGCGGCGTCTCTGGCTAGGAAACGCCAGAACCGGTGAGGGGGAGGGCGGCTCCGGTAGCCCTAGGCTTGGATCTGGTGGCGCCGTTTGTTCCCCGCTCGGATTGAGGCGGAGATGGAGGGCAGGAGGCGACGGCGCGAGAGGGAGTCGGACGGGCGAGACTAGGACGTGGGGGAAAAATTATTTCGTGGGAGAGAAAAAAACTCCCAACCGTAGAGTAAGGAGCTCCCTACGTACCTGTGGGAGATAGGGCTGAGAAGGAAGATTTTGAGGCCTTCATAAAGTTGGGAGTTGAGTTGGGGCCCTGTTAGAGTTTTTTTGTCTGGCTTCAAAAAATAAAATAGGGGCTCAATTTATGGTCCTGTAAGAGATGCTCTATATAATAAAAGCTATTTAATTAGGCACACTACCATTTCTGTGGCAAATGCATGCAGGTTTATATCGGTAGATTAAAGTACAACGCTTCATGCGACAAATCCGATCCATTATTGACCAACCAAATTACATACACACCGATCGATCAGAGTTGAGACATGCATACATGCTTAATTAATTGCACAATCTCTTGATTAATAAGGAGCACTCATAATTACTAATATGATTAACTAGGGTGCATGATATGTAGCGGCAGGTCGGCAGCTAGCTCGTTAGTTGCCGGCGACGAAGGCGTTCATCTGGTCCCGGAACTCCGGCAGGTGCGCCTCCTCGACGCACATGGTCATGACGCGCGCGCCGAGCTTGGGCGCCGGCGGCGCGCCGATGACGGCGACGGCCATGAATGGGTGGTAGGAGAAGGGGATGACGTGCGACGGCGTGCCCCAGCCGTAGTCGGCCTCGAGGAAGCCGAGCCGCGTCCAGTCGGAGACGAAGAGGGAGTCGTAGGTGAAGGTGAGCTCGTAGGGGTCCTCTCGGAATCCGCCCACCGCCCACCGCGCCACGTCGGCGGCGAGCCGCGCCTTGGCGTCGCGGATGATGCGCACCACGTCGACGATGTCGGCGCCGGCCACCTCGCCGCCGCTGGCTGACGCCGCCACCGGGTAGAAGCAGTTGCCGTAGAAGCCGGCGGCCTCGGCGCCCTTGAGCATCAGGTGGCGCGTGTTGGCGAAGAAGCAGACGCGCACGGTGCGCTCCCCGGCGGCGGCGTCGGCTGAGTCGGCGCCGGCGACAAGCGCGCGGGTGCGGGTCTGCCACGTCTTGGCGACGCAGACATCGAAGGCGGAGCAGCGCTGGCCGGTGGACTCGAAGAATCTGGACTTGACCTTGGTGATGTGGTCCGGGCTGAGGTCGACGGTGAAGTAGCGGAGGTCGAGCAGCTCCAGCCGTGGCGGCGGCGCCGGCATCTTGGGCGGGTCCGGGATGACGTCGCGCGCCCACACAGGCGACACCCGCGGCTTGGACAGCCCACGCGCGTAGTCCGCCACCGCGTTGATGAACTGGCCGGCGCCGAGGCCGTCGGCGATGGAGTGCACCGAGATGAGCCCCACCACGAAGCCGCCACACGTAAACTCCGTCACCTGCATGTTAGGTAAATAGTTATGAAAAATTCTGAAAAAAATGGTAAGTAAATATTGTGTGATATCATTTCTCTAACATATAAATTTAAATACAACTTAGACAAGTTGATTTCTTTTAACAAATCTAACTATAAACAATACTTACATTATTTAGGATATAATTTATTTTTCTCTTATTCTGTGGGTCAAATTTGAAACTGATTTCTTGCACGATGATAGATTACTACTGTATCATATTATTAATTTTTTTTAAAAAATTTTGTAGCTATTTAATTGGTACTTAAAACTTACAAACAAACGAGGCGACGTACCCTTGAGAAAAAAACAAACTTAATTACAAACCTGCATGCATGCATGCGTAAGCGTGCGCCATCCTTGAGACACATGAATTTTATCGTAATCTTGCAGATTTTTAGTGATATCGACTCAATTTCCAAGGATTTGTGCAAACTCAATTGGTAGAAAAATAAAATGTGACAAGCAAGCAAGAAAGCAAGCTGATTTGTCACAAACTAGCTAGTACTAGAGCTCACTTGTTAGTGACAGCTACGTGAGATACTGACTGATGTAGCATCATCACGTAGCTAGCTAGGTGTGTGTGACGTTTACGTTATCTGGTCACGACGCAGCAACCACCGTTCATCGTCAAATTGCATCACATCGTCAACCGTTCGATCGGGCGAGTGGGCCCACTAAATTAATCGACCATCAACTATACATGCGGGTGGTTAAACCGACCCTTTTTACTGAGCCAACAACTTACGCACTATGTAAGCACTAACACACAGTATTCTGCCCATCATTCATTTTCTGAATTTTTTTTCCACAATTACATGCATGAAAGGCACGCATTCTTTCTTAACCATACTAAATTTATTTATGGTTAATTTTTCTTTTTGTATGCAACGTGCCAATCGATAGCGCGCATATGTGACGACTTCATCAAATGTGTTCATAGGAGGAGTAGGTATGTATGTGTGTTCATAACAGTGAACATATATACATACACGTATATATGAGCACGTGTGTTTGTAACCGTGTTTCAAAAAAATTCATTTAAAAAGTACCTATATGTATGTACGTAATATTTGCCGCTAATAGAGGATTTATAGTACATCGATAGGTTTTAACTTAATCAACAATATGTTTCAAAGTTTATATATTTTTTTTATAAAATTATATTTTAAGATTTTTTTTAAAATATTTTCTTAATACTATAATTTGATAACGATATTTTAACTGAAAAACTAATAAATATAATCAAAGTCGTATGTCAATGTTTGTGAAAGTCAAAAACAGTAAAAAAACAGAGGTGCTCCTAGCAACAATTGGTAAGATCGACCCTTTCACCAACAAGGTTTCCACAGCCACTTATAGTCAACGCAGCTCTAGATTCAGTGGGTGAGATCTGTTTTTTTTCTCATGCATATCATGAACTATCTACGATTTTCTTCTTTGACAAAAAGTGAAATCCAAATTAGAAAGGCTCAGGCAGAATAATATATATCACTTAATTGCTCTAAAATTGCAGGTATATACCAGCAGCGCCCACCGGAAATTCTCTCTGCTGGGGGTCTTTCGATACCTGTTCATAATGATCAGGTGCTACTTTTGCATTTCCACGTGGCATGAATTATCCACTAGCTATAAGTTATTTTTTTTCTAATCTGAGTGCTTGCCATGTCTTTCTCGATTAAAAATTGAAGCAAACTAAATCATGGTTCATGATTAATCCATCACTAGAATAAAAAAAAGGCCCTTTTATCCAAAAGTGGTCGGCTTACGTGCTGAAGAAAGTAGGCACAAAAATAATCGTTTATTATTTATATGTGTTTTTATACACAGACTGAACGACTTTCAGATAGGAGCAGAAGATAGTGGAGTATCTAAAGCAAATAACCAAGCAAATATGCATCCAAATATATAAATTAAACATACTCCTGGTCAAGTGGTCATGGTAAGGTACTATTATTTTGAACATGGACATGGTATTCAAAGCACAATTTTGACTTCTATTTTCTACTGCAATATTTTTATACAGTATTTTCAAAACAAATATAGGAGTACTTGTATTATTTTCATGCATCATGAAATATAAATATTTAAATGCTCAAAATTTTATTTCAATGCATATCCAAAACAACATGTTTTCATGACAGGATCAGAGGGAGTAATTAACAAACACGTACACCGTAAAACTATTTCCGTATTTTATTTTTTTCTAGAAAGGATAAGGGCTAGAAAAATGTTAAAGCCGACTCTACACCTACACCGTACCTCTCTTGTAAGCTTGCAACATCCAACATATATATGCGGTGCACGATTTAAGCTTTGCGTATATATAGAGCATGCCGTATATGATGTCACGTACATACATGTGCCATACAAGCAGTGATCTCTACGTTGCTAGAAAGCTAGTTAAAGTTGATGTATCTTAAATTCTCGCTTTTACTATTTGGAATATTTGTATTATATGGCATGTATGCCTATCAACTGGTAGGTGGTCAGTTGATGAGATTAAAATTGCAGTATGGTATCCTTTTTTATATATATATATATATATATATATATATATATATATATATATATATATATATATATATATATATATATATATATATATATATATATATATATATATATATATATGTGTGTGTGTGTGTGTGCATCCGAGAAAGTTTTTTTTCCCTCTCGAGAGGATGTATATTCGTATTTTTGCACGTCACCTACTAAACAGCTATGAGATTTTTTTAAATTTTTTTTGATGAGATAGATTAAAGAATGATAGGCAAATTAAAATGCATTACTAAGGATTCGTTTAGTAAAGCTCCTAATTCTGTGATTCTATGATTTAATTTTAATTCTTCTTAAATCAGATACCGAAGAGGATTAAAATCAGTATGATTTAACATTTAGCTAAAAACATTACCTCTAAATCTTAATAAAGGAACTTCTACATAAATTGTTTATACTATTTCTATCCTAACAAGCAATTTAATTGATATAAATTTTCTATAGGTTAACCTAATACTAATAAGTAGAGGGTAATGCGGTAGGTGATCCATCTGATTCTCCACTGGTACGATAGCTTCGTGAAGTTGCGAAAGAGATGGATCGATAAAATCGAGAGGATGCATGCTGAGCTGCTTAAGATGCCTTCATGCCTGACAAAAAAGATATGTTGCAGTGGGCAGGACACGGAGTGCAAGTTTTCAACACGTACTCCACTGCGCAGCTAGCACTACATATGTGTACAACTTCTTCCAGTACAGTGTTCACTAGAGGAAGAGACATGGCATACGTGTTTAATTAGTAATTACGCTCCTCGCTTTAAAATATAAAAATCTAATACTAGATATAATATATTATAATATTATAAAATTAAATAAAGAACTGTCTATAATATGACATTCATATTAGTACGGAGGAATTACTCAAGCTAGCTTTTCTATAATTTCCACTATAGGGTCAATTTAATTTGTTAATCAACTGGAAATATATTAATGTGTGGTTCATAGATGCAGGAGTACTACGTCGATCCTATCCCTTTGTCGAGGAACAAATTAACATAATGGGTCCCTAGACATGTGTATATGTGTCGTGATATGCATACCTTTATGGCTCACTTTTGTCGTTGGTTATGGCCGACTTCATAACAAAAATAATGTGTGGCTGCGTTGTGAGACTGGCCAGGGTTTGTTTTCATTTTACTAAAAAGCATATGTATCTCAATTCTCAACACAATTTAGTTAGTGGTGATCCTCATCGTAGTTGATTTCTCCACGATTTTATTTCAGTATAAGATATAATGCAGCGGTGGAGTTAGGATTAAAATCTATTTAGGGTGAACCTCCTACTACTACAGTGAACCGGTGCCTGGTGAGTTATGATGGTCGTAAAGCCCAAAGGACTAGATGACAGTTCGGATTAGACGACGGACGACATGTTTAGTAGTGCAGTCCGCAGTCTTATCTCTCTAGATCTCTAAGGCGGGTCGGCTCCACACAGACAGCAGACTTATAGAGAACTGAGGAGGGGAAGAGTATTTGTCGGCAGCAGATATGACGGCCGCCATAGCTCGCTATACTGGTGACTCCGCAACTGAGGTAAAGTTATAGGTTAGATGTTTGACTTTATCTGTTACAATTTAATTCTAGTTAGAGAGTGTGTATATATACAAGGGTGCACTTTTGTGGGAATTAACTTTGTGATCTATATATGGTCTTCTTATCATTTAAGCGTGTGTACATGGATATATATAGCTCATGTATGATGCTACATACGTACGCGTATATGCGTTTTTATTGTAATAAATAAAAGGGAAGATTAATTGCTCTTTTTAAGATGGAGATAAAGCTTTGCTTGATTTCGTTCATCCCTCGTCGCCGTCGTTGCGATTGCGAGGGTTCATCCGATACATCATCTCCTTACCTACCCCGATAGACGTGTTGATATCGATGCATATATATATGTGCCACTATCGCATCTACCTAAACTAATACTAAAGTGGCCACGTATAGTAGCATGCCAAGGAGGAAAGAGATATATATATTACCTAAAAAAGGAATTTGCATGTTGTGGTATGAAAAAGAGTGAAAAGAAATAGTTTAGAAAACAAAGATATATGTTCTAAAATACAGCTAGTTTTTGAGTTTTTCACGTAAATTAAGAAGCATATATAAGGACTAGATTACCATTTATTTTTTTTTCCTGTTGGTTGAAGAAGAGTGAGGGTTGTGAATTGAGAGGTATTTTGGATATGTCATCACAACAAATATTCTTTATTATTCTATAAGTAGTTATATTTTTGTGTGTGTGTATATATATATATATATATGTGTGTGTGTATGTATGTATGTATGTATGTATGTATGTATGTGATATACCTGCATCATGAGAGGCATGTCGAGCGGCTGGACGTCCGGCGCCGGCTCCGGCAGCAGCTCCTCCTTGGGGATCAGCATCGGGTGGTCCAGCAGCTTCACGTCCTCCAGGCTGCACGCCGCCGTCGCCTCCACGAACCACGCGCCCTCGCCGGTGCACGCCACCGACACCTCGCCGCCGCCGCCGTCGACAGCCTCCTCCACGAACCTCCCGGCGAACGGGTGGTACTCCACCAGCGCCTTCCCGAGCGCCTCCCTCAGCACCCTCGCCGGCTCGCCGGCGCCGGCATCGCGGCCGGCCTCGAACACGTGCAGCGACCGCACCAGGTGGCGCAGCCCGGCCACGCGGTCGATCACCGACAGCGGCAGCGTCTCCGTCGGCGTCGGCGACGCCGGCGCCACCAGCGACCTGCTCGTCCTCGTCACCGCGAATCCCATATTCTAGCTGCCACCACTGCACAGTGTGATCGATCACTTAGCTAGCTAGCTTTGTATTTATGCGATGATGATGCGCATGTGTGTGGCGAAGCAAGCCGGTTTCATGTGAGTATATATAGATTCGATCGATCAAGCTATGGTTAATTAACTAATTAATTAAGTAAGATGGAATAATGTGCACTTGAATAGTACATAATTAGTTAATATAATTTTTGAATTAATTTTGTTGCTTGCGAAGTGTACACTGGAACGAACTGAAAGAGACTATCCAGGTCATGATGACTTTTTTTGCAGTGGTAGTAGGTGAGCGACGCAGATTGGTCGGCTTTTATATATATATATATATATATAATTTATTTGGTGCAACATGGTGTTCGGGTCTCAAGATTTAAATCAGTTATATACCTAATTTAAATAAGTATGAAAATTTTTAAAACTTTTTGGGTATGAACATTAATTTGTTTACTAGCTAGTTCAAATAAGTTTAAACTGAATTTGAATTTGTGTATGTCTTTTTTTCTTAAATTTTGATTTTAATTATGTGTCATCCAAACATATAATTAACGAGTTATGTGAAATAAAATGGTGAAATAACTTTGAATTTAAGATGTTTTGTTATAAGATATGAACTACACTTGGGTATATACCTAGAAGTTAAAAAATTTTAAAAATTTAAACAAAATTTATATATTTCAAACCTTAAGAACCGAGCACCATAAGACTCCAAACGGATATATATATCCCATAAGCCCCAAATTACAGCTTCTTCTCTGCTAATAAAACCGACCCCTTCAACTCGTTCTAAAAATGCGGTTCTGTGTAATAAGTTGTTGATATTTAATAACTCCTCATAAAAAATAATCATATAAATCTAAACATTTATCAGGCAGATCAGCAACAACTCCTCCGATGTGAAAGTAATTATGCATCATTCGCATACCTGTAGCAGCTTCAAATAGATCATATATTAACTCTTTCTCTCTAAAAATATATAAAAAAGGAGTCTGCGCACCGAGATCTGCAATAAAAGGTCCAAGCCATAACAAGTGAGAAGCTATACGCCTCAATTCTAATATAATTACCCTAATATAGTTGGTTCTTTGGGGTATTTGAATATTCTCCAAGAATTCTGGTGCATTTACCGTTATTGCTTCTGTAAATATCGTAGCTAAATAATCCCAACGTGTTACATAAGGTAAGTTGTCACGCCCCAAACTGACCTTCCGTGAAGGAAGAGTCCGGACAGTGAAATTAACCTGCAAACCTATACCAATCCTAGAAATATAGTGCTGGCATAACAGGCGATGGAATCGTCATGGCATAACTTGTCTTTATTAATAGATATAGTCTTACATCTAAGTTGGAACTGCGGATATATCCCGAGTACACGACGATACATTAGCAAAAGAACGGAAAGCGGAAACTAGCCCAAAGCCACAAGCACGTCTCGGGAACTAAGTCGAAACCTTAAAACTCTTCGAAGCCAGCCTGCTCCTGGAAGAACTCCTCGTCAGTTGGATCCAGCTCATCTTCCAGCATTGGGGGGGAATAGATATACATATATATATATATAAAGCAAGGGTGAGTACTAGCGTACTCAACAAGTCATGGGAGCTTAGGTGGTTAATGTAAGCTTCAAAGGACGGCTGGTTGTTTTATAATTCTTTTTATTTAAATTCCTTCTAGAATGGTCTAAGGGTGTGCTTCTCAACAATCGGGGCGAGGTGCAGTCTCGCCTGAATCAGAGTGATTTGTATCAATCTTTAATTCGGCGCAACTCCACCAGCTCCGAAATCGGATTTCCAATCCACAAACATCATTCGCAAACAGTATTCAAACCAAACTACGCTAAGGAATCACCCCACATCCGCCCTTGACTGCGGGTGTAGTTGTTCAAATAGTTTAAACCTCTGCAAAGGGGGTACACTTTACCCACACGACATGACTTACCCTATACCCAGCTCGCAAATGTATGGACATGACTTGTGACTAGGGGTTTTCGCGATAAGGCATTTCCGGAGTCCACCCAGGTTACCCCATGCCAACTGGAGGGGTCCACGACCAATCACAGCGTAGGTCCTCGACCATGCTATACCAGGAACCCAGGAGGCAACCCCGACGCCCATCCGTACGATCCACAGTCTATTGGCACACAAAGCGTCCCTGGATGACTCTTTACTCAGCCAGGAGTTATCCCATATCACCCATGTGGTTGTACTGTCGTATGTTCGGATGAAATTCTAGAGAAATCAGTCCTTAGCTGCAGTGCGGGAGACTTGTCCTGCTGGCATGATCCCCGCACCGCGGTTTTCGCAAACCATTTTATTTTCAAGGCATCGACCCAGATGTCGGGTTTTCCAATGTTTCGTAAACCCAAATTTTACCCATCGTAGACATTTTTAAATTTGATAGGCGATCATCGGTACCATGTCCGTCGACACGGATACCAGGATCTGTCAAGAAAGGTGACAAGGGTGTTTAAGGGAATCGCAATCAATCAAGGAAGTCATGCTGCAAATGGGTTGGCGGCCCGTCGGCCATCTTGCGATCGAGAAATTTTAACAGTGTAACCTAGCGTATGCGGTTTATCAAATAAAATACTTAGTTCCGTAATTATGGGCTCAAGATGATCAAAGGTGACTTGTCTTGCTCAAGTCCTGCAGCTTCGTCTTTGAATTCCACGTCCTGAGACTCCTCGGGTTTCGAAGCTACATGTGTTACTAAACAATTCAATAAGAAGGCTAGTATAATAGTCCTATTAAGGATTTCTAAGTGTGCCATTGAATAGATTTTATTTTTAGAAAATTTCTGAAACTGGAACGGTGTCAATCGGATGAAAGGATGAAAGATATTGATTTTTGAAGATTTTGGTATTTTTTGAATATTGGAAAAGATTTAGAATTTATTTCTCCATTTATCCTTCCCTCGGGCCACTGCCAGGCGGGGCCCAGTCGTCGGTCCGAGGGGAATGGCGCGCGCGTGGAGAGAAAAGGATTGGGCTGGCCCGGCGGAACAGGGCGGATGGCCTGGCGCGCGGCCGGCAAAGAGAGAGAGCTGACCGGTGGGGCCCATGGCAGTGGCGCGGCCCACCAGGGCGGTACATGGGAGGCACCTAACGGATGGGCCCGCTTCGAGGGGACGGGGTCCGCTTGTTAGCCGCGGGTCTATGGGGAAACCGAAGCACGGACCACGCGCGTGGGGAGGCGATGAGCGAGGCACAGCCATTCGGCTCACGGCGCTCGGGGTGCGGTGGCCCCTACGTGCAGTCATGTGGCTCACGGTAGGTGGCGCACGCGTGAGACATAGGAGAGAAAATCCTCGGTCCTTGGCCGCGCGACGTGAGGTAGACGACGAATAGTGCCCACATCCGACGGCTAGCAATGGTGGGGCTTGCCGAGCCGATTCCATGGGAGGCGAGCAGCTGCAAGGCACTGGCAGGGAGGACATAGTAGGGGAAGGGCATCTAGTGGGTCGAATTTGTCTACTGAGGGTTGATGGCAGAGAATCGCAGTGGCGAACACGGGCGACGCAGATTTGGGAACTTCCTTGGCGGTGATCCATGATCCAATTCCGTGCACGAGAGGGGCTCTTAGGGGTTCTGGAACCGGTTCCCCGGTCGGTGACTAGCTACAATCGCCACTACTCGACGGGCAACAGCACACAGCAAGGCGGTAGGGTGGCACCCGCGGAAGAGGTGCCTACGGGGAAGCCTAACCCTCAGGGGGGGGGGGAGCTAGCAGGCGTCCACGAGAGCTAGTAGGAGGATGGAGGGGATGAACCGGAGCGGGGGCTACCGTAGGTGGAGAACACAGTGACGAACGCTGGCGGCACGAACCTGATCGTTCGTGCCTCGGCGCGAGTGAGGCGGGACGGAGGGAGCCGGGGCGTCGATGGCGATCCTCGGGTCCTCACTGGCGGTCCGACGCGAGCCAAGGAGAATGACAAGGTCAATCGGCGAAGGAAGTTTAGGAGCGGCGGTGGAAAGGGTTGTGAAGGGATGGACAGAAGAGGCGATAGGGTATTTATAGCTGAGGCAACGGGTTGGCGTCGAGGGGAAGGAAGGAATCCTCCACCCAGGGTGATGGCCCGGTTGGCGCGGTCAAACGGGCTGGCGCGACAGCGTCATTGGTCTCTGTCCACCGGCGATAGAGGCCAAGCAGCGGGACGGCAATGTTTAGCCTGGGAGGGAAAAAGGAAAAGGGGGCGATGAAAGAAAGGGTTCGGGGCTCCTGCTTTGGGGCAAGGCTTCGTTGCGGCACTGATGGAACAACTCTGCTTGCTGGCTGCTAGCAGCGGGGCCGGGTGACGTGTTGAACTGGCGATGAAAAGGGGCGAGCGAAGTTGGAGCGGAGCGGGGACACGGTGGTCATCAGGATAGGGGTGGTGACGGCGGCGTACTCGGCGGTCGGCCACGGCGGGCCGAGCATGGGCGGGAACGAGAGGAATCCGAGGCCGCTGAGCTAGTTTGAAAGCCAGTGATGGCGTTCGGCTGGGAGTGAGAGAGAGAAAAAGACTAAACTCGCGATGACGATGAAGAGGGCTTCTCTCTCCATTTTCACAGGGCTTTGGTGCGAGGGGAACGACACGTGCTAGCGCTAGGGTACAAGCGGGCCGGAGAAAATGCTGCACAGGAACAGGCTAGAGGGGAACAGGCCCAGAGGGAATAGGAGGCTTTTATAATTTTTCAGAGATAAGAGAATGAATTTCTTTGGATTTATTTTGAAGGATTTTAAATTAGGATATGGATTTCTCTGAATTTATTGGATTGATTTTTTTAAAAGAGGGATAGATTTTGGAGTAATTTATTTGGAAGGGTAATATAATTATTTAATTGCGGATTTGGGAGATTTCAAGGATGTCGGAGGATATTCTCGAAATCGGAACTCAGGAGAAAGGGGAATCGCAGATTGCGGGATTCGATCTGACGGGAGGAAAGATGGGGTCTCGACACACGGCACAAGAGCAATTAAATTCGATTTTCATAGGTACGGACTTTTATTAAATTAGGTTTATGCCTATCGCTAGGGCGTTACATAAGTATTGTATAATAGTTCGGTTTTCTATGATTTTTTCCATTCCTTTGCGTATATAGTCTAATATGGGTTTACAATCCATAACATTTCATCATCAAGAGTAATGATCAGTCGAAGAATAATATGATAGATGGTGAGGGTCTATATTGACTATATATATATATATATATATATATATATATATATATATATATATATATGCGGTTCAGATGAAGCCACTGTAAAAGCATAAATAACTTGGATTACTCCACGTAAGTACATAAATAGCTATTTCCATGGAATTGAAATCCACTAGAACTAGTGGCAGTATCTGGTGAGCTGATATGCAATAGCTAGTGCGTTTTCGCGCATGTTTAATTTCTTAGCCTTTTTGTTAATTATTAATGTCACGTCGACATTACATACTACGATGTTGTAGAATTCTCGACGAATTGTAATATATATCTGGTTTTTTTCTAGCCATGAACGGGTAATGACGTTATAGAATCATAAAATACTAGACAAGTTATTATACCGCTTTGTCTTGTACTACCATATCATTCCATTTCTTGAAATTAAAAGAGATTATTACAAGATCAAGCGGCCGATTTATACGTTGGCCATGGGGACAGTTATCATGTTAGGTGGGCAAGAGGGGGCCACGGGAAAGCAGATGCTAGAAGAAATAAAAGTACAGAAGGATAAATTCTAACCGTAGAGTAAAACTATTAAGTAAAATTGTTTAGTTAGGCTTTTAACTTAAAAAAAAGATCTAGGAGCTAGAGCCTTAACAAATAGGCTTTAATGATATCACTCTGTATTGAAACAACATCTCTAACACCCTTCGTCAGAAAGCCTTCGCAGGGAAGGACGACAAAAGAGAGAGAGGGGTATATCCAAGGTACTCTTGCCAAATCTCATTGGCCATGAAGACATCCACCTCACAATACATCAATTAATTAGGATTGAAACAAACTAACCCTGCATTTTGCCATACAAGCATCATGGTATCCTCCTAAGGAGGCATTTGAAGAATTTTTTTCCCTGTATGGTTGGTCCTTTTAAATTTTACTCACTACATTTCAGATTAGTTGTTATTCTAGCAAATTTTATATTAAACAAGGACATGTGGAAAATTATATTGTTACTCTCATTAACTACATCCCAATCGGTTTCCAAAATAGCACTAACTCTGATTAACAATTATGTATGGTTGTGTATTGATGAAGGGTAGAGATAGAAAGTCACCTCTAAAAATTCTTTGTAATATGAGAATAACAAGTATTTTGATAAAATAATTGAATGTGCTAGAATAACAAGTAATCTAAAACAGAGAGAGTACCATATATTTTGTTTTTAACTTTGATTTCTAAGAACAAAATAATGTAACGTAAGCTTATTTAATTACTATCAGAGATTATTGATCTAGCATACATTTTCTCTTATTTATCATCAGATATCATTCTAGTATAAGCTTATTTATCATTCGTTTTATTCAAAATATTTAAGTAAGTATGATTTATTTTGCTGTGACCCGATTTATCATTAAAGAAACTTTTAAGCATGACTTATATTTTTTATATTTATATTAATTTTTTAATAAGATGAATGGTTAAACATCATGATAAAAATTAACAATGTTATTTATTAAAAATTGAAAGATGGTATTTATTAAAGAGAAAGTACTTACCATATGTACGTGAGGTACACTGCAGAATCTAACTGTCAACGCTACGTACACCCTGTTTGTGTGAAAAGTCAAAACAGCACTATATATACTTTTCCATCTTCACAGCTGTGTAACTTTCAAGGCAACTCAAGATATTGCGATCAAAACAATTTAACCATTGATCGCTCCATTTCAAGCTACGCATGACATGCCTTTAAGAAATTAGTTGGAAAAGACGACGCTTATCCTGAAACTTGATCGATCAGCTATAGGATAGAATTAATTTTCCAAGTCTTCTGGTCCACTCCCTATGGAATTTTTCTCTTTGTTTTTTTCTTAAGGATAACAGATATGGTTGTCTACTTGCTTAGTGACTGTACGGTTGTTGTCTCCTGTAGCAATGAATAGTATATATATAAACACACACGTATGTATGTAACCATGCATACATGACTTAGCTTTGTTTTTCTTCCCGATTCATGTTGTAGTAATATAAATACTACTAGTATATATATACAGACAAAAAAAAAGAAGGAATAACCTGCCGTGGCTATACATAATTGTGTGCGTCATAGAATATTCTTACCAATTTTTGACACAACATAGTAGTATTCAATAGCTAGGTAGCTAGGTAAGGATAACCATATAGTATAGGAGCACACAGGATGAGACTCTAGACTAAGTGTATCATATAATTTTCTACGTTGCAATGATTTGAGGGTTCGAAAAGCTAACATGAAAATTGTAAGAAAGTGAAATTCTTAATTATACTACTGCCCATTTTATCGATATGTTTTGCCATTAGACTTGCCGATCGACACTGTTGTTTTGTTGTTAGGTTGATACTTGATACTCCCCTCCTCTGGTCACGAAAACATATGTTTTGCGCATGTTTCAAGTTATTTTTAAATACTATAAGATTGGATGCGTGAAAAAATAAATGTTGAAAGTGCCTTTTGAAATAATTTAATTTTATCGGATTTCTTTATTATGTTGACTGTAAATAGTTGTAATTAAAGTTGTATTCTGAAAACATTTTGATGTAAAAAACAACCTATTTTTTAATGGATGGAGTGTTGTTTTGGCTTTCCCTCAAATTCTCAATGAGTTGTCTAGCTAGTACTTGTATCATCGTACTCGTACGATGATTACGTATTATTGTACATATTGTCAGGGATACCGGAGTGTGCAAAATATGAAATATCACAATCCATTAATTGGAGAGTAAATATTAGAAAACTACAAGAGTTTGTTGCAACTTTATCTCAAACTACTGTAATATTATAGTACAATTTTATCATAAAACTATAACTTTATTTTTTGGATAAGTTTAAATCAATATGTTGTACCAAACATATGCAATACTCAAAGGGATAAAATCTATTTTTCTGATAAAATTATTTGTTATTATTGTATTTTCTTATGAAATTTATTCTTATTTGAAAGGAAATAAACGAACAATACTATTGGCTATGAAGTGAATTTTTCTTGTTCACATCGACGAAAATACGGCGGCAGATCACACACATCGACCAAGCTAGTGCGATCCCCACAAAGAAAATGGCGCATGCAAATTGTTTTACAATTAAGTCAAAAGGTTGCTGGAGTAAAAATGGATCACACTGAAAAACCCACTAGAATCCTATTGGCTGAATTTCTCACCAAGCTATCTGCAAGAGCCTGTATGTCAACGGAGAAAGTTTTGTCACACAGTTTGTAAATATCATTGTCAAAAGTAGTTTGCTGATACTTACATGCTGTTATATCGTCGTATATATCATTCCTTACCCACCCGTCCCATCAACGGTTTGTAAAGTCATCAAATCGTAGGCGCATGTAAATGTTGCTCGAGTAGAGTAGCTTTCGTTTTCGTCTGCTTGTCGGCTTATTAGTCACATTTAAGATTTAAATTTTAAAATTAATTTAGAATTAATATTAAGTTTTCTTCATCATATTTTATTTTTCAGTTTTACTTATGAGCTGCTAATAACACACATATATACATTTTAACTATAGATTATTTTTAGTCACGCAGTTCATTTTTCTATTGTTTATCAAAACATTAGCTCAACCAATCAACCCTAGCTAATCAAGTAGTAAGATTTTCACGGACATTTTAGTTGTTGCTGGGTTGATATGGACATGGTTGATGTGTTGTTTGACTAACAGTAGGCATGCCGGCCGGCTTGGTAGCTTTGCACAGTGCCACTTCTGACGCACTGATCATGTGTACCCGGGCCGGCAGCTGACCTACTACGAAGTCTACGATTGCTCAGAAAACCACATGGGCGATCGAAAAAAGAAAAGACAAATTTAGACCACAAGGATTATAGCATTATGTATTTAAAAAGACTCTAATACTGCCATCTCACCTATTTTTTTCGTAGTTTTTTTATATTACCTCCAATAACTTTTTACTATTACATAAAAACTAAACCTAAATCGATAGCCACATATAAAACTAAGATGAGTGTTCTATATAAAAAAAGTGGGCGACATGTTTCATAAAAAATATGCCTTTATTTATTTTAGACAATATTATGTCTTTTATCCGTATATTTAGCTAGTTGATTAAAATAATCAAGCTCTGAACAGTAACGTGTGACAATTTTGTCTCACCTAATTATTCTCGACAGCTGGAAAGCAAATAATGACCAGTCATAGCAGCTAGTCTTACAGTTGATGTAGGGATAGCATGCAGTGGCCTCGTGCTAAAACGGTTTTCACATAAATGTTGATAATATATTCGAACAAATTGCTACATAATTATCTTACGGTTTTCAACTAAATAAGAAAATACGAACCAGTGAAGCTGTTATTTCCTTAAAGAAAAAAAGAGTACATTACACTACCTTGGACTGTTTTTCTGTGCACTCAGCCGCTAAACTATTTTTTTCTCATGTTACCGATGTATTATTGAAAATGGCTTAGGTGGTTTTCTTTTTAGCTTCTAGCTTGTGGTTAATCCCTCGATTTTCGTTAGCATGTTTTTCGAAATATAAAACGGTGTGTTTTTTTACAAAAACTTTCTATATGAAAGTATCTCTAAAAAAACAAATAGATACATTTTTCAAGTTGGTAATAGTTAATACTTAATTAATCATGCGTTAATAACGTTCCTCGTTTTGCGTACGGTTTATAAGCTATACCCATAAGCTTATTCAAATGTTTGATTCGGCTTCTGCCGCTGGCTTATAAGCCGCACGCAAAAGAGGAATACCATTAGCGCGTAATTAATTAAGTATTAACTATTAAAAATTTGAAAAATAGATCTATTTGATTTTTTAGAGATACTTTCATATAGAAAGTTTTTACAAATAACACACCATTTTACGTTTTGGGAAGCGTGCTAACAGAAACCGAGGAAGAAGCTAGAAGCCAAAAAGAACACCACCTAAGATAATAATTCTCCTAACAATAATTCTCCTTTTATGTACAAGAAGTATTTTGGGTTGAAATTTTGTGTGATCATAGATAATATTACACCTTACCGGCCTGCCTCCCCTTCCCCTTCCCCCTCTCCCACGCAAGCCAGCCCATGCACCTACCTTCCCTCGCCATGGCCCACGCAACTATGCACATGCACCAGTCCGAGCAGCAATATGGCCACGCCGATGCGATCGCATGCACGCCCGCACCTTTTCTCAGTTTCGTGGGCCCCACCTACCAACCTCTGTTTCCCTGGCGCCCGTCTGCTTGCGCTCCCCGTGCGGTCATCCCCATCCTTCTCTCTTCTCCCATTCCTTCTCTCACGCCTAAAAGGCGTTCGGTAGAAAAACCACGACAGCTGAGACCACCTCGTCGGCCCACCGCACAATGTCACGGCGACCCTACCCCGTGCACGCCGTGTCGTGACGGAGGTTGGGCAGAAGTTGTCGCCACCTCTTTTCCCCATCATCCTCTCTCTCTCACCCGTGAACCGCCTGCGTCACCGCCGCGTCCCACCTTGACCGCGCGAGCTACGCTCCGCGTTCAATTGTTGCCCTCCGATGCACCGCCTCCCACTGCCCCTCAAATCCTCACCGTCACTTGGATTCATGCCACCTCGAAGGCCCCGTGGCCCCACGCCACTAGCGGCCAACGAGGGGACGCTAGTCCGCAACTTTTGCCAGCCTCACCACCCCCACCGCGGCAAAATGCCATGAATGCCCCCGCACCGCCTCAGGGCCATCTCCCCTGACGCCTATAAGAAGCCACCCTAGAACTTCACTCCTCTCCCTTCCCCTTTAGAGCACCAAGCCGCCTCCTCAAGCCCCATCTGCCTTCGTTTCTTCATCGGCCGGACTCCGGCCAAAGTCTGCCTTGGCGCTGCGGAGCTCCACCATCCACGTTACTTCCACCGCTGTGTTCCTGGAGCCGCGTTGGACCCGGAACGCCCCCATCTTGGAGCTCGGCCATCTTCTCCCACCGGCGGGCTCGACATCCCCACCGGTTCCACTCGAGCACCTCCCTGAGCCCAAACAAAAGGGAGGAGCAGAGAACCCCAAACTCCATCCACCACCGTTGCTGGTTTTGGTTCCTCGTCGCCGGTAATGCCATGGTCTAACTCCTCTCTCTCTCTCTCTAGCGCATCTAGACCATCTAGTCAAGATATAAGTTGCGCTAGCTCATACTCCGGCTCACTAGTTGCCTCCCACGATGTGTCCCCTATCTCCACGCCGCCGTCGCGTTCCTCGGCAGCACCTCGGCTGGTCTAGCCCTGACGCCGCCAAGCTTCACTGGCATGTCATCCTCCTCCCCTGGGTCTTGGGAGCTACCTCGACACTGGAGCCCCGCGTTATTGCTTCCGTCTTCCTCCTCTTCGGCACCACCCCATCCACCAACGATGCTGTTCTCGGCCATCAATGAGCTCCCCGTCTGAACCCTCGCTAAATCCCCTCGCTGTTGCCCCTTGTAGCCCAAGGCCGAACCACGTGAACCGAAATCCCTTCCTCTTGCATGGCCACACCTGGGGATGACATGGACCACCGCCGACGGCTGCCGTGGTCAGACGCCCAGCGCCCTTTCCGAGCAGCTCATCTTCTTCCTTGTCCTCCTTTCTAGCCACCGGTGTTAGCCACTCACTCCAGCTCACCGCCGTTCGCTGCCACCGTCGGCCGTAGGATCAGCCGCAGGGTCGCCCCCTCTCCTCTGCTCCTGCATGGCAGCCACGTAGGCACCATGCTGTCACGCCCAGAATTTTCATCCAAAATTCTGGAGTTTTATTGTGTGTACATCCTCGTCCAGTAATCAATCGAGGCACACATAACACAGTTGATAATCAAAGTGCTTGTTTACATATCGAAAATATTTATTACAGAGGCGAATGGTACCTCACAAAATAATAAAGTTCTAGCAGTGGTAAATAAACTAAGACAACATAACGAAACCCACTCCACGAGTTTGACTGGGACTCCCGCTTAATCCTCCAAGCAGTCCTCCTCACTGAAGTACTTCTCTAAATGATGATTGTTGATTGCAAGGTAAGTATATAAAATACTCCGCAAGCCACACAGCAAATATGCAAGTGTACAAGATAACAAAGAATGGCATAATAGGGCTTAAATTTGCATAAAAGCATTTAATAAAATATTTAAGAGGGTAATAAACCATTAATTATTAAACAATATTAATCAACACTGTACCACTCACCAAAACGGTATAGGCCCAACCACTCCAACCACCATTCTTCAATCAAGATTAGATAGTGTGGGACTAATCATAGAAAACATTGCTAGGCTCGCCCTTAACCATAGGCACGGCTATTCGAATAGTTTTACTCTGGCCAGAGGTGTACCAATTTACCGACAAGACACAACACCACAACACATCACTGTGCGCCTCGATACCACCACGGTACCTCGGAAAGAAATTGTGACAGGATTATCCATGTAACTCGCACAATAGGAGAGCCTCCCGCCGAACCTCCGGTCTCCGGTAGGTGTGATCAAGTATCTTCCCGCGAGACGGCCCGATGCCCGAAGCATGGTCTTATTGTCACTGCCATGTGTGGACTTATATCAGCCACAAACACGCCCTGGTGCCTTCGATTGAACTCGGCACACTTCAAACTCCTACTATCCCATTCTAGCTTGTGGTTAGCACGAGTGTTGCTTTGCAACAAGTAGTCCGAGAAACGGTCCTTAACTGTCACGAGCACCGCTAGCAACAATCACAATCCTGGTGCTCGCAACCCACCATTTATCCATACTTTAAAGAACCATTAAATTAGCCTTGCACGACCACGTCGTAAATGGACTCATTATTTCATGTGAACTAAATATTTAATCGAAGTTAATGTTACAGCCCAGAAGTTATTCTATAGTTTACTAAGCATGGCTAAGCAAAGTCCTAGAGTTAATCTAGCTAACTAATAAATAAAGCTAGCTAGTCATATTTATCCCATAGGTGCAATATCCAGTAATCAAGTCAAAGGGACCATAAATAAATATTAGGGTTTCTCTTTCCCAATGACATTCTAAAATAAATGCAGAGTTGAAGGAAAATACAGCTTTAAACATAGGAACAATATGCTCAAAGGTATTGAGGAATCTGTGTGACTTGTCTTGCTGCTCCTCACAAGCCTAGGAACTCTCCTCGAGAAATTGCAGCTCTTCCTGAACGTTGGCGGCTAAAGACAAAAACGAGCAAAACAGTACATCAATACATATGAACAGTGTCATATTATATTTTTAATGGGTAGATCTTGATTTTTAAAGAATTTTCCAAGTTGAATCACCCCAAACGGAGTTCGGATGAATTAGTTATGAATTTTAGAAGTTTTAACCTTTTTAAAAGCTTTTAAAAGAATTAAACCGTTTTATTGCGTCATTTAGGAATTAATTTAATTCAGGAAAAGGAATTATGACGTCATCACAAGAGAGAGAAGGATGTGGGCCGGCGGCTGACAAGCGGGCCCACTGGAGAGAGAGAGAGAGAAGGCTTTGGTCCACGGTGAACTGAGTCCACCAAGGTCCACGAAAGATTTGAACGGTGTAGATTTTATGGGATTGGATCGGATGGCTCAGATGGCTTGATGGATTTGAGTTGGATCAGATGGCTGTGATCTGATCTACTCTAGATCGAACAACCGAGATCAGATTGGGCGATCGACGGTTCAGATAAGATCTGATCGGGCAGGCCTACGGCTGAGCTGGCGGTTGACGCGGCCTCTACGTCGGCGCCACGTCGACTCGGGCGGCAGCGGTGACGGTGGAGGCACGGGAACCTATGGTCATCGGTGATCGGCGGCACGCGGCAAGGGTGGAAATAGGTAGAGGAGGTCGCGGCGGTTCTCACCGTGGGTAGACGGGCGGTGAACAGCGACGAGAGGCGCCGGCGGCAAGCTCCAAGCAGCGGCGGTCTTCAGGTCCTTGACAGCGACAACATTCCGGTGATCTTTGGCGGCTCAGGGGCGGCAGCCTAGCTTCCTTGCACGCTAGCGATCTCACAGAAGCAGCAGTGAGCGCTATCGGCGGCAAAGGCGACGGCGTTGCTCGACCGAGACTCGGCAGCGGCGGCGGAGCGAACCCAGGGCGTGGAGAGGTGGCTAGGGCTAGCTAGAGCTCAGCCTTGCGCGTGGGATAGCTTCCAGGGGTCTAGGGCTTGCTATTCAAAGGGAGAGGTAGCAGAGACCTACTTGGGTTCAGCGAGATTACGCTGGCGGGGAATTAGGGCTACGGGTCCGAGTCGGAGAGCTCCTAAACTCCTGCATCCGAACGCGTTTTTGCTCAGATTTCTTACGGATATAGCGGAAGAGGACAGGGGCAACATTTCCCCTTAACCAATTTGAGAAGATCGTGCACGAGACAATCGGATTTTGGGCGGGATTCGCGGTGGCTGCAAACGGGCGGAACAGGGACTCTGTCCCGTTCTTGAAGACGAAGCTGACAGGTGGGTCCCACATGTCAGTGAGGCGCGGGTGAAGCGGCGGCCGCAGGCCATGGGCCAGGGGCGCGCGCGGAGAGAGGATTAGTGCACAGTAACGGGCCGGAGGAAAGAGAGTTTTTAATTTCTTTTTCTTTTATTTTAATGCTATGACTCAATTTAATTCACCAAAAATACTTCCCTTAATCAAATAAATCCCAAAAAATTCCATAAAATAGATGATTAAGCAAAGAATTTTATAAAATTATTTCCAAGCCCATCTTGATATAGATTTTTCTCTATTTTTATTATTTTTACTCATTGAGGCTTTTAATTAAATTTCTAAAATTCCTTTTTCTCATTTATTTTTATATGGGGATAATTTAGGGTGTTACACATGCGGACGCCACGTGCACTTGGCCCGGCCCCGCGTGGATCCAACCGGCCTCCCCCACCTCAGTCACTGACACCCCAGCCCCACCATGCCAAGTCATCCACTATCCTTTCCTCTTCTCTCACTAACACCTGGGCCCTACCTCTTTATCCCCTCAGGCCACGACTGGAGTGCACTGGCCTGCTTTTTCTGGCCCACAAGCCACAGCCGCCATCGGGCCTGCCTCCTCTTCTCCCGTGGGCCATAGCCCATCTGCCGACCAAGCAGGCCGAGTTCACCATGACATAGACATACCCCCTCCTCTGCCATACCCTGAGTTTCCTCTTAAATAGAGCCACACAAAATATATTAAATAAATAGCCCCAAAAAGATATTTTAAAAGGCCAAGTGAATTAATTAAATAAGAGAAACGCAAAAATAATAATTTATCATGGTTGGGAATATTTTTCCTATATTCCCGTGCCAAAATATATTAATAGATTTTTATTGGAATTTTTAGAGCACCGGAAGTAATTTTAATAAATCAAAACACATTATCGGAATTAAACCCCTCATGAAAATCCTTTTTCCATTTTCTTTTCTTTCCCTTTCTCTTTTTCTTTTCTTTTCCTTCTCCTGGGCCGCCAGCCTATCACTGCTCCTCGGCCTATAGTGGCCCGCGCGCGCGCACGCCTTCCCACTGGGCCCCACCTGTTAGCTGCACACCGCTGCCGCGCTCCACCGACTCTAGTCGCTCACCGTCGCCGCTGTAGCTCCGCATGCTCGCCACCGCCAGCTCCGCCGCATGCCGGAGAACCTAGGCCGCTACTCCCACGAGCCCCTACGCCACCGGAGCCCCTCTTCCGTCGTCATCCCCTTCAGTGAGTCCCTCCGCCAGCTTTTGGCTGTGATTCCCCGTCGTCTTCCCTAGCCTTGCCGCCGCCTTTCGCCTCGGTTGACCGCCTTTCGCCATCTCCCCGTCGTAGTCGCTCCTCGATGAGGCACCCCTTCGCTTCCCCTCCTCCACCACTCATCGCTGCTCTCCCAGGGGTCGGATAGTCGCCGGCAGTGACCATCGGGCCGCTCGCCCCGCCACGGCGCAGCCGCGCCGGTAGGGCTGAGCCCCTTTCATCTTGCACCGTCCGATGTACCCCCGGGTAGATCTGGACCGGCCACGTGGCGCCTCATGGGCACTCGCCCTTTCGCCACGTCGGCGCCACCTCGGCGCCGCGTCGGCCTCTCGGTCCGACGTGGCTGCCGCGTTGGCAGCCACGTGTGGCAATCGCGCCGGTCCCGTGGTCCGCTGACGCCATCATCGGATTAATTGCGCAATAAATCATTAAGAATTAATTTTGTATGGTAAAAACACTGTAAAACTTTAAAAATTCATAACTAATTTATACGGGCTCCGATTAATTCCATTCAAATTTCATTAAATCCAGAAAAAGGCCAAGAATCCATTAAAAATACTTTTAACCCTTGTTTCAGTGCTCACATGTACTGTTTTTAATTGTTTGTGCATTGTTTAATATAGAATCCGACGCAATTGACCCTCCCGTATATTACGAAGTCGTTGCAGAGTTCGCAGAGCCAGTGCAAGGCAAGTTACATCGTTCTCCTCGATCATATTGTACCCATTTATTGCAAAATATTTGTTTTAAATTAATAAACCTGTATTATTTCATTATTTCATGTGGGAAGGTCGACCTAAATAGATGCAAATTTAATTGCTATGACTTGATTCCGCCTGTATACCTTTTTAGCTAGGTAATAATATGACTAGAGAATATTGTTGGGATGCTTAGCCATGCTTAGCAACTATTAGCTCACATGGGAATTAAATGCTATTATTTACATTTGTTATTTGACTCTATGTCGGGAAATGGAACTTTGGATATGTCGATATTAAACTACTAAAATTTAACCTAAATGGTGGACTGTGGGTGCATGGTTCTGCTGGTCGCACCCATGGTAGTTAAGAACCGGTTCATGGGAACCCCTTGGGCAATTAATCGTATATACCACAGGCCAACATGGGCAACGGCTGGGCTTGTAGCGTATCTTCTCTCTCTCCTAGGCACCGTTGGTGAGAATGGGCGTGATAGAGTTGGGTCGACTCGGGGTCGGGTTGATCAGCTTCCGGATCCATTGTGGCGCAAGGGGGTAGCCTGGCCGATATGGTGTGCCCAGTCGGCAGGTGCAACCTCAGCGCGGTGTGGATAGTTAGGGGAGGTTGCATGAATGGTCCTGTCACAGCCTCTCGCGGGGTGTCGTGGTGACACACTGGCACGCGGGAACTTGTGTGCGGCTATATCTTGTGGGTACTTGTTGGCGCCAAAAACCACCGGGGGCCGACGACCTGGTTCGGCGCCGAGAGACACGCGAAGGCTTGGGAGATTTGCTTAAGTCCAGTGCAGGTCCTAAATCTTAAGGTTTGTAGGCGTGCCAGTTAATTTGACCCTGCAATTGACAAGGAGATAGAAAATATTATATCAATGAGCCAATCGGCTGGAAGCCGATCTGGACTCACCTCATCGGCCGATGGCCAATATAAACTGTAGCACTTATACACCGACTGGAAGCCGATGATGGCATGAACAGTAACTAATAATGATAAGCAAATACCAAACTAGCCGATTGCCGAAGGAATACTTGAAAATTGGCTGTAAATTGATAAAATAAATAGGCAGAATGCGTAAATAAATAGATTGAATAAACTTCAGCCGATTGCAATAGTAATAGCTAGCGCTGCCCCAAAGGTGTTGCCCGCGTCCGTGCCCAGGCCCTTGCTCGTGCCCGTGCCCGGGTCCTCGCCTGCTGCCTGTGCTCAGGTCCTCGCTCGTGCCTGCGCCCGGGTCCTCGCTCGTGCCCACGCCCGGGTCCTCTCCACAGGGAAAAACCGAGATATGCAATTTCGTGCCGCCCCGACTTGGCAGTGATTTTCTAAACATGTTTATGACAAATCAACTGGATATAAAGATAACTTATCGGCTAAACACTCCGATAAAACATCGCATAAAACCCATCGGCTTATTAAGAGTAAAGTTATTACCAACAGTCTAGTAGATCGGATCCAACCGTTGCAGCACAGACTGATGATGATAACGGGACCTCGATGGGTCGATAGATCTAATGCGATCGTGATGTAAAATATGATAACTTATCGGCTATACATCCCGATAAGACGCTTGCGCAAAAAATATCAACCTAGCAGGAACGATTTATCACTGGCAGTTTAGTAGGTCGGACCCAACCGATGCAGCACAAACTGATGATAAACCGCTCCCAGTAAGCCGATGCGATCTGCGCACGCGTGATGTGATATACCTAATCAATCTATGAGATCAAACTAAACTGATGCAACCATAGACAGAATAAATATATCGTGGTAAGCCGTCCACCGTAAACTGACTAGAATATCGGACTTAACCGAGGAAGTCCTAGCCGATGCGGTGGCCGGGGTGACGAGACTTACCCTCTCGCAGGAGGTCGAACTTAACCGATGTAGCCCGGCTCGAAAAGCAAGAACCCGTCGAAAGGGTGGCGATGCGCCGAAATTGTATTGATCTGGTTGATGTAGATAGATTACAAAGCACCCGGGCATACGTATTTATACCCCAAGTTGATACGAGTCCTTATTGGACACGGTACACGATTTCCTAATTACAGAAGGAAACACTAACAGGATCCGATCGGACACGAGATCAGGTTTCCTAAAGATAAAATGTTAACCTTGCCTAATTAATAATCTTCCATACTGCGGTCTTCACGGCTCTTTCCTGGACCCGGTTTCTTCTTAATCAACTTCCGTTAGTTAACTGCAATTTCCTTCTTGACCGAATTTGATACAGAGCCATACCAAATTTTGGCGTTAACAGTACAGTTGTACACCTTTGGCTAGAGATAAAATCTATTCAAATAGCCACGCCCGCGGTTATGGGCATTTGGTCAAGACTCACCGTGATTAGTCTCACCTTAATAAATTGACTAAAATTTGTTGTAGCGATAGGATGGATGGTTGGGCCTAATCAACGTGGTGTAGCGTTGATCGGTGGAGGATTAATACTGTTTAATTAATCAATATTTTTTATGTTTGCGAACTATTATTGTTTGCAACTTCTTTTACATAAATGAACCCTTAGCCTATCTTTGTCTCCCGCATTATGCATTATTGCGGGCGTGACTTGTTGAGTACTGTGGGTGGTACTCAGTCTTGCTCCTTTTTCCCCTCTCAGAGGTGGAATACCTGTCCGACGAGGATTGTCAGAAGGACTAGGCTGAATCCACCGTTAAGATGCCTGTGGATGGAGAGCCTCCGCGTGGCTAGCTGTAAATAAGCTTTCTGTATCTTTACCGCTGTATTTATATAAGATAATTTTATTCTGTTTGTAAGACGTACTCTGTATGGTAACTTGGTATTATGTACCCTGGCTTTTCAGGACAGGGATTTTATATACATAAATGTTCAGAATTCTAGCTGTGAATTTCTGGGCATTACAAGTCCCTCGCTGACACGGTGGACCCACCTATCAGTGAATATAAAGGATATTCTAAGACTATACTTTTCCACAATTCAATAAATCCTTTATCCTCTATCTAGAAATTCATATAAACTTCCAAAATTCATATCTCTTGATCCGTAGCTCTGATTGACTCCATTCCAACTCTAGTAATTTTCTAAAATTGAGATATATCTAATGGCACTATTAGTAATCCTAAATAGGGTTTTTTCTTGGTCTTTGTGTAAGATTTTTTTATTATTTGAGTATAGTACCCGTCGTCGGATTTTCTTTTGGAGTGGATTTCTCGAAGATTCACGAAGACCCTAAGCAAGGCAAGTCACCTTTGATCAATTACATCTATATTTGAACTTAAGTACATTATTTTTAAAATTGCATCATTAGGCGTGCACATGAACTGTTTGTCCCCATCTGCGAGACAAATCGGTGGACCTACCCAACCTGCTGCATATGACCCTTCCTTGTTAATTGCAATACCTTGTTCCCTTGTAACCACCTAGTTGCACCTCGTTATTCATGCACTCCTGTGCGAGTACCGACGGTCGCCATCCAACCTTAAAATTTGAGAAACACCTTGGGTAAAACTTGGTTTTTTGAAATCTTTGTAAAACCTAACACTTGGGTCGATGCCTTGTGAAAGAAAACGAGTTTTAAAAATGAAGACTCATGATGCAAGGCCGGTCTTAGGTGGGGTGCCTATGTGGTCGCCCGTAAGAACCGATTCCTTTGAAATTGCATCCAGGCATACAACAAGTATACTACATGGATGAAATGGTAAGCCCCTGGCTGAATAATTAGCTGCCCAGGGATGCTTTGCATGTCTTTGGACTGTGGATCGCTGGGAGGGAGGCGGGGAAGACCACCTAGGTTCCTGGCACAGCATGGTTTTAGACCTACCCTGTCGTTGGTCTCGGACCCCTTCAGTTGGCATGGGGTAATCTGGTGTCAACTCTGGAAATGGCTTGTCACGAACGTTTGATGCCGACGGGTATTTAGTGTCAGTTTCAAATTGTGTGGGTAAAGTGTATCCCCTCTGCAGAGGTTAACCAATTGTTCGAATAGCCGTGCACACGGTCATGGGCGGATGTGAGGTGATTCCTTAGCGTAGTTTTGTTTTACCTTGCTTTGAGAAAATATGTGTGGTTTGGAAATTGTGGCAAGGAAATGTTGTCATGGACAGAGGGACTCGAGGAGTACGATGAGATGAACTGGCTGTCGTTGACAATGGGACTGGGAGAGTCTAGAGATTTGTCTTGGTTCTGTGAGTCGGCTTTGAGGCCAACTCTTGGAGTTGTGAAAAGACATTATTGGTTCTGTGAGTTGGGACTAGGAGAGTCTAGAGATTTCCGAAAAGACATAGAAAAAAATATTCTCGGGAATATTCTTTGGATTTTCATATTAGAATAATTATTTTAGATAAATACTGACATGTGGGGTCTATGGTTAGTGACCAGGTGTATGGTGGACTTGGTTCATGGATTTAGGAATAGGAGGGGCCGATGGACTGCTGAGGTGAATACCACGTGGCCGAAGAGGATGAGGTGGCAACTGAAGTGGTAGCTGAGGTGGCTAGGGTTGACGTGGCATAGCCGAGAGATTAAAGAGACCCAACGGTTTGGATCCGACTTATGTATTGAACGGCCAAGATTTATTTGGGATCTTTATATAGATTGGATAGCCTGGATCATCTTCATAACATGGGACGGCCAAGGTTCATCGGGGATACTGTGTTTCGGGCTCGCTGGCAGTATCACCAAGAAGAGAAGGCCGGTGGGACCCGCAAGATGGTGACACAGTGAGGAGTGGCCGGTGGGACCTCCGGTCAGAGGGTCCCGGCCGGGCAAAGCAGGGGCCTGGCAAGCACGCCGGGCCACGACACGGTGCAGCAACGCCGAAAGGATGAAGCGTCGTCCGGGCTTGGGATGCGGATGACGACGACGAAGCTGAGGTGGGTACGGCAAGATGGCCTTGCCACTGGTGCGGCGACCAACCGGCGGCGCACAGCAAGCAGATGAGGACGCGACGGGCGTCGCTGTAGACGGCGGCGACGATGCCGGGCAGGGAGCAGCTGTATCGGGAGGAACAGAGAGAGAGAGGATCCAGGGGTAGGAGAAGATGAAGGCTGTGCTAATGTGCTCATCGGCGACGGCGACGACTGGGCACAACGACATCCGCGACTGGGGAGCAGAGCAGGCACAGCAGCGCTGGGAGTCGAGCGACGGCGATGCCGATGGTCAGAGGAGGAGGCGGCGGCTTCGGCTCACCAGCTGTGGACGAAGGACGACGACGATGGCGGCGGCGGAGGACGGCTTGATGTAGGGGCGGCGGCAGGCGGCGAAACCGACGAAGAGGGAACGGCGACGGCGGCTGGAGGAGGACGGCAGCTCGACGGCGACGCTCGACGGAGACGCCAGGGATGACGCGACGACGACAGGCGGCTTCCCTATCCGAGGCGTCGAAGGAGGAAAAGAAGATGGGGGCATTAGGGACGACGGGGTGGATGCTCACCGGCGACGGGCGGTAGGCGGGGATGACGACGACCATGGCGACCTCTGTCAGTGGCAAGGCAGAGACAGCCGGCAGGACGGCGGCTGAGGCAGTTGGCAACGGCGGCGACAGCGCACGGGAGCAGGGGCGGCGGCCTAGGCGGCGGCGCACAGCTGCAGGGCAGCGGCGGCTGAGCGACGGCGGCGCTGGGGCAACAGCAGGAGCGACGGTGGCGCACGGGAAGCGAGGCAACGGCGCGGCATAGAGAACGGCGACGGCGCACGGGAGACGGCACTGGGAGTAGAAGAGGCAGCGGCGGCTGCGGAAGCAAAGCAGGGCGGCGGCTAGGGCACCGAGGAAGCGGCGGCTGGCTTTATAGGGGAGAGGATTCCGGGGCAGCACGGGCGACGACGCTCGCGGATTCGGCGGCGGCGGGTGCGGGGAGGAGGCACAGGGGGCGGCGCTGGGCCGAGATTGGACGTAGGCCGGTGCGGTGGAGCAGCGGGCCAGGCCGGGGTGGAGCGCGGTGGTGGCGACGGGCCGAGCCCGGGGTGGACCGGGGCGGCGCACGGGCGCAAGCTGGCCGGGTTGAGGGGCAGCAGGGGCGCGGCGCCTGGGCAGACCAGAGGGAGGGAGGAGACCGGGGGAAGAACAGTGCCGAAGGAGAGAAAAAGAAAAAGAAGGGAAGAAAAAGAAATAAAAGGGTAAAATTGGAAATGAAAATAGGAGTCTTTTTTTCTTGAAAATTCCAATTTCGTAAAAATTGGGATTTGAGGATATTAGTGGAATCTGAGTCGCGTTTTGGAATTTAGAAATTTCGGAAATATTTGGAACATTGGAATTATCTGGGTACGAGCATATATATATATATATATATATAGGGGATTGAAGGGTATTTGGACGAATTAGAAAACAGAATATGTGTAGTGAGGTCTAGGAGACAGAATATTTTGTGGAATTCAGAGAATGAAGAATATTTTCTTGAGGAATATTTGGGGAGTAGAACATCGGATTATTCTTCGGGTTGGGAACTGGAGGAGATTTTCTGGGAACTGGGAAATGGAACATTCCGAATAAAATATTTCAGAATTAGAGAATTGACGAGAGTGTTTTATTGGGACCGGAATTTGGAGAAATCTCAGACGATAGGTGTCGGAGGATGAAACCTCGACGGCGGGAAGTCAGGAGACCCCCCTTTGAGATTCGGCCAGGGGAGTAGTTCTCAGGCGAAGCCGGCGTCAGGTGTAGAAGAAAGATAGGCGAAGAAGACGTAGAAGAGGCGGGGTTCGGACCGTCCGAAGCTAGTCCGGACCGTCCGAACCGCGGTGAAGCAGAAGGGTCCGGACCGTCCGAAGCGGGTCCGGATCGTCCGAAGCGTAGTAATCGCGCAGGGCGCTGGGGAAGACGATGAACAGAGGCGCACAGAGGAGACGGGGGGATTTATACAGGTTCGGGCCGCCGGAGCGTAAAACCCTACTCCTGTGTGTATGCTATGTGGAGATGAATGTGGTTTGCTATGTTACAAGGTGAGCTCAGCACGCGGCCGGGGCCGGAGAAGAAGAGCCGTGGTTAGAGAGTGAGCTCGGGGGTGCAGAGCAGAGAGTTAGAGGACGGGAAAGCCCTCCCCCCTTTCGGCCGTGGCTTGGTCCTCCTTTTATAGAGCAAGGGGATTGCATAGTGCTAAGACACATGCTGATAGGGAGAGAGAGCTACATGAGAGAGCAGGTATGGCTTGTCTTATCGCTGTCTTGCCGCCGTCTTGATGAGCGTGTCCGCCTGCTGCCGCCTGCTGGACGAGTCCGCCTGCCGAACCCACGCCGGAGTTAGTATACGGCGGGCGGTGGAGTCGTGAGGACGCGACGGGATGTGACGGGGCACACTGCCGAAGTCAAGCATCTCTGACTGCTTGACTTCGGCGCACGCCCTTGCCACCAAAGTCAAAAGGCCTCTGACAGCAGTCAGGTGTCCACGGGGGGTCGTCCTGAGACGTCCACGCGTGACAAGGCAGGCGACGGGAGCGACAGGCCCTGTCACCTCGTCATCAATGTGGGTGGTTGGAGAGCCGATGACTTGAGAGGCGAGGTCCGGCTCGGGAGGCGGCACCCGGGACCGAGCGCCCGGTCCCGGGCACGGGAAGTGGCTTCCCAGAACCGGAGCCGAGGCCCCGGGTACCGGGGGCGTCGCCGGGGACTGGGGATGTCCTCGGGCCCCGCGCCACTTTGACCGGAGAAAAGCCGTAGCCGCCTGTTGCCGGTGCAGAATATAGCCCCCGGGGAGCTGACGTGGCAGAGGATCCACGCGTCCCCGCGACTGTGGGGACCCCCAGTTCCCGTTTCGCCGACAGTGGCCCCTGGCCTGTTGCTCGGCCGGAGTCCACTTCGGGCAGGAACAGGGCCACGTCTTTAGAGAAACGAGGGACGCGGGGTGCTCCTGGTTTGTCATGAGCTAGTAGAGCTTGGTTCGCCGTTAACAGATATGGGCCGGGACCCGGAGACCCCGGCCATAATGCAGCGGATATGTGCCCGGGATCCTGGGACCCCGGGTTGGAAGTTTGGAGTGGAGTGTTGAGGAAGCCTGGCGGCAGCGGCGCGATGGCGATGCAGCAGCTCGCCGCCCGTGTAGTCGCCACTGAGTTCTTCGTAGCAACCCGCTGCCGGAGATCGCGGCAGCGGAGAGGCGCGTCGTTCGATCGGAGAGCGCTACCGAGTCTGCTGCCTACAAGCCTCCGCGCCTGGTCCGAGATGGAGGCGCTGGAGAAGGAAACATCCTCCCGAGAGGAAAGCGTTTGGGCCAAGAGGCCGGGTTCGCGTCTCGGGGGTGTGAGTTCGCCGCTCGCGAGGAAGTCGCGGAGGTTCGCGAGGAGGCGCGGGAGGCCGTGGTCGAGTCCGCTGCCCCGGAGGCAGGGTTCCTCAACCGCGGCGAGCATCTTGCAGAGCGATGCTCGACGAAGAGGTCGAGGAAGACGCCGGTTTCCTTTCTGACGCCATCCGCGGCCGCCTTCGGGCCCGGGGGCCCTCCATGCCCCCGAGTGCTCCCCTTCTACGTCGCCCGGGTCCGGTCAGAGGTTACACCGGTGACCGCACCCCGTGCGATCCGGGTCTCGCTCGCGCTTGCGCTCCGGTTTGGCCTGTCTTGTACAAAGAGAGGTATTTGCATATGTATATGATTATGTTTATGTTTTCGTACCTTGGTTTATTGTGTTGTTCGGAGGTTGCTGGTGTTCGGGGCCTCTTGTCCGGGAGCGCCGAGTACTGGGCGTCATCCGACAGCGAGATCCAGCAGCTGCGAACAGCCGTCGCGCCTGAGGCCCCTAGCCGGGCCCTAGCACAGCCACTTGCCCGGGAGCTCGGTCCCCAGGGGCAGCGATCGTGATGGTCTCCCGCCCCGGGGACGGGTCCCCGGGGCGCAAGCATCCGGACGCGGGCCTTCCGGAGCGATGAAGTCCATAGCTCCGTCCCCTTCCTTCTTGCGGATCTGGGGGCCTTCTGTGCCCCCGGGCGTCGCTGGCCGAGGGGGTGCAGCGAGGGCAGCCCTTTGACTCACCGAGAGCCCTTCAGGGTCTGATCCTGACTGGGCGCGGGGTCCCCCGGCAGCGAAGTACCCGGCGCCTCGCCGGGGCCCGGTAGGAGCTGGGCAGGCCGGGCACGCGGCCGGTCCTGGAACTCTAGGCTGTCATACAACGGGGAGAAATACAGATTGAGCAAATATGTTAAAGTTGGATAAGGTAACGTATCTGGACATTGCGGAGGGCGTCGTGGTACTGCGAAACACGGTCCCGGGGCCGGGAGCGCCGCTCGCCCCCGGGAACGTCGCAGTACCGGACCGACTCGCCGTGAACCGTTCTGTCGCACCCAGGTCCCCGGGAGCTCAGCCCAAGGGGCCGCGGGCGTCCCTGAGCGCAAGCCTTGCGGGGTTGGTTCAGTCTGTAGGCTCGGTCCTTCCGTCTTCCAGATTCGGGGATCCTCCGTGCCCCCGGGCCCTGTTGGCCTAGGGAGCACAGCGATGCCGCGACGACAGGCTCTACATGATGAACCGTGAGAGCACTTGGGCTCGTCCCTGTCCATTCCATGTGTGAGCCATTGCGTCTACCACCTCCTGGGGCCTCTTCGCGGTTGCGTCTGAGTGGAGGGAAGGATTGCGCATAAGAAATTCTGCCCCCTAGCAGCGGAAAAAACCGAGCCCGAAGCCAACCAGAGCGGGACACCGTAAGCCGGGGCTTAGACGATGTCCAGGGTTTAGCAGATGGGATACCGGTAGCTCGCTGGTAGGGAACAGATGCTTAGGCGCAACACCCAGCCACCGCACGGGTGCGACCCGATTATGCCCCCAGGGGGAGATCGCCACGATAGCGACATAAGGAAGGATAAGGGCACGAGCCCGGAAACCGATAATAATAAAATTATTACTATGGAAAGTTGAATTCACATGGGGCCCGGCCTCGTTCAGCGCTGAAGTTTAGAGGTACTTACAGGATGTGTTTTCTGATAAGATTGTGAAGATGCTCCCAGGCTTACTGAGCTCGGTTGGGAAAGTCCCGATCACCAGGGAGGGCCTTCCCACGGGGGAAGATTTCATTCCGATCCGTACGAAAATACGGCGGAGATTCAAACCCCCAACCCCGAGGCGACCGGACCCGAACCTTACGCTAAAGATAGCGCTTGAGGCCTTGCTGGTAAACGAGCGACGCGGAGCGGAGCGCGCCACCTTCGTTCCTCGAGGAAGTCGAGGTTGCCGAGCTGCATATTTGTCGTAGTTTGATGTTTGTCGATGTAGCGCCAACTGTACCCGAGAGCCGAAGGAGAGGCTGGCGACAGAACGGCTTCGGCCCGGTACACCAGGAAGAAACGGGGTCTCCCCCGGGCGCCCAGCTTGGTGTGGGTATGAACCGTCCCCAGAACCGCCGGGAAAGGTCTACCTCTACACATAGGGAACTGTGAGAGCGTCCGGCTCGTTCCCTTGTCCATCCCATGTTACGAACCCAACACATGGGAAACGACGAAAGGAATGAAACCGGAAGGATATAAAAACTTTGCGTATGTAAAGTGTATATACATGGGGCCCCGGCCAGCACTGAGTTTCCGGAGAAGTCCGGCGCTGGCCCGGGTTCACCGTAACTTTCAGGTCGTTTATACAGATAGATTTGTGAAAATATTTGATGCGCCTAGGGTGGAGCTTGGACTCGCTTCCCTCCCAAGCCGAGACCGGCATGTTCTGGCCCGGGGGCCCGACATCATGCGGAGGATGTGTCGAGACCCGGGGGGCCCCGGACTAGAATACGTTTTTTGATGTAAGCCGGGTTCCGGAGGCCCGGGCTTGAAATATGGAATGTGAGACGGCCTTCCGGATGCATTCTCGCCGGGCGGTGCTGTCCGGGCTCCCGCGCCCTAACTTCGGGTGTCGCGTTCCTAGGCTTGCACTCGCCTTGGCGAGGCCGCCCTGGTTCAGGCTCCTCGGTGTTGGCCCGGGGCATGGATTCGGGAATCCGTGCCTCGGCTTTCAAATATGTGCCCGGGACCCAGGGGCCCCGGACTGGATATAAGATTCGATATGTATTGTCAACATGTGCCCGGGCACGAGGCCGGGGCAAGGACATGGACCATATCGGGACGACTTCCCCGGACCCGCCCTTGCCGAGGCGACGCGGTCCGGGTACTGGCGCCCTGTTGAAGCTGTTTTGGCTCTGGAGCGGGCATCAGACGGTCCACCTAAAGGTCGGACCGTCCGAGGCGCGATGACCGGACCGTCCGCCGGGGGGACGGACCGTCCGAATCGCCTCGGCCGCGCTTGGCCTGCTACTGGCTCTGCCGGGACTCGAGTTCAGCTCCCTCGGGCTCAGGCCCCTGAGAGGGAGCGAGTTCTCCGTGACCGGACCGGGGGGAAACATGCACCCGGGAGCCAGGGGCTCGACCGGGGCTAGATACGCGCGCCCGGGAGCTAAGCTCCGACCGGGGCTAAGGACGCGCCCGGGAGCCAAGCTCCGACCGGGGCTGAGTACGCTCCCGGGAGCCAAGGGCTCGGACCGGGGCTAAGTACGCGCCCAGGAGCCAAGCTTCGACCGGGGCTATTTACGCACCCGGGAGCTAAGCTCCGACCGGACGGGCTCAGGTCCCTTGAGAGGGAGCGAGCTTTTGATACCGGGAGAAAACCCTCAACCGGGAGCGGCCTGCTCGGACTCGCGCTCGACAGGGCGGCGTGGTCCGGACTATTACGCCGGGACCCGGAGGCCCCGGACTGAGTCGGGACGAACCGCCCGGACTCGCCATCGCGTCCGATGGAGTCCGTACAGTTGTACCCTATGACAAGGGAAATGGAAAGGTTTCCTCTAATAAAGGGGGAGAGGAGAGATTTCCAAACCAAAAGGGGCTCCATGCGAGGCTAAATGTGAGCCCGGGAGCCAGGGGCTCCGACTGTGGCTATTTGCGCGCGCCCGGGAGCTAAGCTCCGACCGGGGCTAAGGACGCGCCCGGGAGCCAAGCTCCGACCGGGGCTATTTATGAGCCCGGGAGCTAGGGGCTCGACCGCACGGGCTCAGGTCCCTTGAGAGGGAACGAGGTCGGGCCCGCTATAGCTCCTGCCGGCACTTCTTGACGCGCTCGGCCAAACGCTGGACGGCATGACACTCCGTGATGTCGTGCCGGTCTGTGTCGTGGAAGGCGCACCACCCGCGGGCTGCGGCCGGCTTGAGACGCTCGGCCATGCCCTGGACGGCGCGGCACTCCGCGATGTCGTGCCAGCCCGTCTGGTGGAGGGGGCACCATTCTGGGTTGTCGCCGGCGGTGGGCGCGCGCGTGTGGCCTTTCGCCGCTTGCCGCGACCATCGCCTCCGCGGGCATCATAGCTCCGAGGGCTGCCCGCAGCCGCCAAGGCGTAGCTCTCGGCTGCCGCCTTGGCCTTCTGGTGCTTCCTCCTGTTCCGCCATAGCGCGGAACGTGAGAGCCTGCCGTCCTCTCCATGGCCCCTGTCGGGGGCCACGTTGCCCGGCGGGGTGTAGCCACCGGACCCCTCGCCGTAGTCTCGACGATGATGGTGGCCTCCTGCCATGGAGTGCGTCGATGTTGGAGGCGCCGGCGTAACACCTGAAAAGGAAACTCCCCCTACCTGGCGTGCCAGCTGTCGGAGGATGAAACCTCGACGGCGGGAAGTCAGGAGACCCCCCTTTGAGATTCGGCCAGGGGAGTAGTTCTCAGGCGAAGCCGGCGTCAGGTGTAGAAGAAAGATAGGCGAAGAAGACGTAGAAGAGGTGGGGTTCGGACCGTCCGAAGCTAGTCCGGACCGTCCGAACCGCGGTGAAGCAGAAGGGTCCGGACCGTCCGAAGCGGGTCCGGATCGTCCGAAGTGTAGTAATCGCGCAGGGCGCTAGGGAAGACGATGAACAGAGGCGCACAGAGGAGACGGGGGGATTTATACAGGTTCGGGCCGCCGGAGCGTAAAACCCTACTCCTGTGTGTATGCTATGTGGAGATGAATGTGGTTTGCTATGTTACAAGGTGAGCTCAGCACGCGGCCGGGGCCGGAGAAGAAGAGCCGTGGTTAGAGAGTGAGCTCGGGGGTGCAGAGCAGAGAGTTAGAGGACGGGAAAGCCCTCCCCCCTTTCGGCCGTGGCTTGGTCCTCCTTTTATAGAGCAAGGGGATTGCACAGTGCTAAGACACATGCTGATAGGGAGAGAGAGCTACATGAGAGAGCAGGTATGGCTTGTCTTATCGCTGTCTTGCCGCCGTCTTGATGAGCGTGTCCGCCTGCTGCCGCCTGCTGGACGAGTCCGCCTGCCGAACCCACGCCGGAGTTGGTATACGGCGGGCGGTGGAGTCGTGAGGACGCGACGGGATGTGACGGGGCACACTGCCGAAGTCAAGCATCTCTGACTGCTTGACTTCGGCGCACGCCCTTGCCACCAAAGTCAAAAGGCCTCTGACAGCAGTCAGGTGTCCACGGGGGGTCGTCCTGAGACGTCCACGCGTGACAAGGCAGGCGACGGGAGCGACAGGCCCTGTCACCTCGTCATCAATGTGGGTGGTTGGAGAGCCGATGCACTTGAGAGGCGAGGTCCGGGCTCGGGAGGCGGCACCCGGGACCGAGCGCCCGGTCCCGGGCACGGGAAGTGGCTTCCCAGAACCGGAGCCGAGGCCCCGGGTACCGGGGGCGTCGCCGGGGACTGGGGATGTCCTCGGGGCCCCGCGCCACTTGACCGGAGAAAAGCCGTAGCCGCCTGTTGCCGGTGCAGAATATAGCCCCCGGGGAGCTGACGTGGCAGAGGATCCACGCGTCCCCGCGACTGTGGGGACCCCCAGTCCCGTTTCGCCGACAATAGGAGATTTGGATTTATTTTAACAGAAAGGGGTTTAAGGGAATATCTAGGATTTCTCTCAAAGGAAAATATAGATATTTCGAATATAAAGGATCTCGGATTGGGAGTCCAAAAGAGTTCTAGGGTTTCAAAAATGATTAAATCCGGTAACTCCGAATTTAGGTTTTCAATGTAACTTTAGGGTTCTGGGAACGACACAAAACCCTAGAAGAAAAGAGAGTCAGAGTTCACGATAAACGGGGAGACTTCAAAGGACTGAATCAGGAACGACCCGAACAGTGGAAAGGAAAAGAAATTTATTTATATTTATTTAATTACTTTAGTGATCTTTATAGCATTAAAATTAATTCTGTAGCTCTGAAAAACCCAAGAAAATTTCAGAGGGTTTATTAAATCACGGGGAATTTACCAGAAGTAAATGCCATCATGAAACATGAAGAATTTATTATTATAAATACTCAAATGCTTAAAATACTCTGACAAAACCCCTAGAATATAAAAGCATCCAAGTATTTATTTAAAGATTTAAACTCGGAATTTTTAATATTGAAAATTTTAAAATTTTATTCAAACTCTTTTCTCAAACAAAATTTTCTAGTGTATTCTTGTATTTCCATTTACCCACGATAATTTTTAATTAAGACGATTTTCAGGGCGTTACAGGCTTGCTCCTGCAACGTAAATTAAGGTATAAGTCTATTGTTTAATTAAGGATTGTAATGATGTATATCTATTTTTATGGATACCAGCGCCACGTCTTGATTGATATTGGCACCGTAGTTCTGTGGGGAGCAGTCCACGCTGTTCTCTTGCGGCACGTCCTATTTGGTGTCGTTGTACGGTGGTGCTAGATCAGGATGTGACATCTATGTATATACAAAATTTGAACTTAAAATACGGTATATACAAATATCGTTAAGGAGTAAAGCTGGTCTTTTAATTAGTTTAGGGGTAAAGTAAGCCCAAAAATAATTTAGGGGTCTAAGTGCACATATGAAAAAAAATTGAGGAGTAAAATGAAGTTTCTCTTCCTTAAAAATCATAAAAAAAATAAATATTCCATTATTTAAAAATAAAAAATAATTATTTTATTTAACTATGCAAGTGTATCCACAAAAGATGAGCACGAAGCTCGCACCACCATCAAACGATTCAAATAATCCTCTTTTGAAGGAGCAGATAAATTCATCTCCGTTCATCTTATTTGAAATTAACCCAACAAATCAATACTAATATCATTGGCATTGAGGCATGAGAATCACACAGGAATAAATATCTTGGTCCCCATGCGCGCGAATAAAATCGATCAATGCCTATACGACATATTAAAAATGTGACTGGTAGATCATATCTTTCGGAAGAAAAAGATGTGATGAATTGACGCTTATGGTTCAAGCGAATATGGCTTGTGTCGGGACATTGATCCTTACAAAATTTAGAGACCCTGGCACTTGGAGAGAGAGAGAGGGAAAAGTAAAAGAGTCAAGCCTACTCATCCATATATATAGGTGGGAAAAGAGAAATTTCTCTTGTACCCATCACTTGCATGACCCACCTAGGACAATTAGGTAACTAACAGGGATAAATTCCCTTAGTCTATTCCTAGATATACTAGATGATATACTGTGTTTTGCTGTGAAATGTTATAGAAATAGTGGATGGATATGGGTTGAAATATTATGTAAATAATGTGAGGAAGGATGGTTAGAATTCTTATATATTAAGCTTTAGAATGTATAGATTGTAGATGATGTGGTATAGTTGTACGTTAAGCTTTAGAATATTTAGTGGATTATAGATGATATAGTATGATTGTATGTTAGTCTTTAGAATGTTTAGTGGGTTGTATATATATATATATATATATATATATGGGGTATAGATTCTTTTAAATATATTCTTTAGGAGAATTTTTCTAATTCCGACGCACTATGAGGAGTAACTATTCCCTTCCCTGACAACTTGTAAAAAAAAAGTATTGATCGGAATGCATATAACTGTTGATCTATCGATCTCACGTGCATCATCGGTCATCGATCGATCAGTATTGCTGTTTCACTGATGGATGGTCGATCTAATCAATGGTCTCGCAGCATGACAGAAAAAAATGAACAAGATCGATCAATCGATCGATCGAGACGTGTAGCTGGTAAGTCATGGTGGATAGATCGATTCTGGTCTCGTCATCACGGTACCTACTTTTAAGTTCTGATTTGCCTCTATGCTAACTACTTCTTCCGTTTCAAAATATAGCAATCTATATCAGATTTGATATAATTTAATACTACGAATCTAAATAAAGAATACCTGTCCAAACTTATTGTGTTATGTTGTGTCAAATTCGATTCTTAGTTGCTATATTTTAAAATAGAGGAAGTAGCTAGCTAGAATATATAATTAATTAACTTCTGACCGGCTTAACGTCTGGCTAGTTTGTCCTAAATGCTGCTTAATCTGCGTGCATATGGGTGCAATATTGCCTGTAATCGATCAATTATTAAGGCAATTAGTAAGGCGAGTACTATTTCTTGTCTTTATCTAAAAAGTACTATATCTTCTCTCATTAGTCTCATGTCGATTTGCTACGCTACGAGTAGACATATATCATCAGGAGACGCACAGTTGATTAACTAATTATTTAATTAGTCATCCATCAGACTAAACACCTTACCTATCGACCACGACGAGTCGATCATCAACGTCTGAATACTGTCTAATCGAGATACTAGCATGTACACAGTATTATATACAACGCCTTTTTTGGCCTGTTTGTCTGCATGTTGACTATATATATGACGATACGCCTTATTTCAATCCAAATATCACTGCTTAATCATGATGTGGTTAATTTAGCAGTAACAGCGCGTTTGAAATAGATTATTCATCGGATTATTATAGTAAATTATCTACTTAATTATATAAGTAAATTAAATATTTTAGAAATAAACTTAACAATAAAAAAAGCTTAGAACAAGTGATCTAAACATAGTAGAAGAAAGGTTTTTTTTAGAAAACATACTTTTAAGGAAGTGGAGTAAATAACTTACAGCAATAATCCGATGAAATAGCTAAAATGGGTTTTTTAAGGCCTTCATAGCAAGCTTTATTAATATCACATAATAATTATATCGTGCAATACTTTGCTTAAAAGAAAGATAGAGGGTTCATCAAGCCACATTTACAACACAAAAGCTGCTAAGCGCGTGCGTTGCAAGTGCACGCGTAGTAGCATAGCTGTACGGCGGAAGCAACTACAGTAAAAATAATTAAAATTTTTTAAAAAGTAAATTTTATATCACTAATTTGAAACTTTTATCTCTAATTTTGAAACTTTCAATTCAATTTTCGAAACTTTCAACTCAAATTTAAAAAATATCAACTAAGAATTTAAAAAAATTACTCAAAATTTAAAATTTTGAACCCAAAATTTAAAATTTTTAATTAGATTTTCGAAACTTTCAACCAAAGCCTAAAAACTTTTAACTCTGTTTATTTATGTATTATTTTTGATAATTAAAAATTATTAAATACTAATAATAATAATTAGAGGGTGATTAGGCTTAACAGAGGGGTTACGGCTGTACGGCCGCTGCGCGCGCTAGCCATCCCCCATTTACGAGATAAAAAGAATAACACAAGCAGGCTTAGCTAAGCTGTTAAACAAAGTATTCCATCGTGCAATACTTTGCTAATGGCTCTTTCGGAACACAAGAATTTCACAGATTTTTTACAGGAAATAGTTCATTTCCTCCACAAATCCCTTGTTTTTCCTTTAAAACGAAGAAGCCCTAACTGTGGTTAGCAAACAATGTTTGATCTGAAAACGATTGACGAGTAAAAAAAAAAAACGAGTACAGTGAGGAGTTTAACAGTCTTAAGGCCCAGCCATATATTACTCTATGTGAGAGCATAAATGGGACTTTTGGGCCCTTATCGCCGATGGCCCACTGTGAAGAGAGTGAGAAGGGTAAGCCACGCCAGTTTGTAAAATGGGCCTAGAAGGCCCATAATTTTGCAGCCTACATTGGTTAGTTACCAATGGTCGCGATCCAAATTTGGGCCCAGTCCAGATTGTATTGCAACCATTGATCACGATCGAAATTTCGACCCATCAAACGTTGGATCACATTGCAGCCATCACTGATCGCTCTGCTCCGCCTCGCCGACACCGGACCCACTGGCCCGCCGATTCTCACTCTCCTCCTCCTCCGGTAAGGATCCATCACCTTGCCTCTTTTTCTCGTCTCCGACGACTCACGCTGTTATAGTCATGCCCCTGCCCCATCTTCTAACCGAACAACCTCCCCCCTTTCTTACTGTTTTTCTCTATAATCACGGTTCCAGTGGTGCTGCCGCCTACCTACTACCTCCACCTCCCACCACCAGTCCTTCACCATCCTAACCATCTCTCTAAACCCGTCCTCACCGTCTTCTTATCCCTCACACTGCCATCAACCCTAAAAACCTAATCCGGATCAGGGTTCACCGTACCGCCGGTTACCGCATAGTTACCACGGTAATCGCTCTTACCGCGGGGATACGGTAATGGTAACCGCGTGGTAACTATGCTAAATTCAAATAAATTTAAAAAACAATTCGAAGTTTTGATAAATTTTGTTCAATTGTTCGTGGTTTGCATATACGATAACCACGCTTACCGCTAGAGTATAGTAACCTTGTCCCTAACGATAAGATAAACCTTGATCCGGATAAAGCTTGCCAGAATTTAGATGATGCCGGTGACGAGAGCTCACTGAGAAGTCATTGTTGTCATTGCGGTCGTCTTCGCCATCGATAATTCCTCAGCATCTCCTGATCTCCCTCATTCACGCCTCTGCTCTTGCCAAGCTGTTCTATCTTTGATCCAATGGTGTTTATCAATCGACTGATATTTGGTGAAACCTTAGTCAACCGATGAATAGCAAGGCTGAAATTAAAGAGTAGGGACTGCTAGATCACTTCAATAGAACTAGACAGGCAGGTACCCAGAAAGATTATAGAATGTTTACTTGTTCTACTGAATTAGAAGATCAGCCATACAACTTGTCGATGACCTCTCACGATTCCTTTCTTATTATTGTTTCCAGCAACTAGAATAATTCCAGAAACCGCTGAAAACAACACGCTCCATGGCTTCTGAATCATATCAAACGCGGCATCTCGATCAGAATTCAATTACCCTTCCTCGTCCACAAATGCTCTCATCAGACGATACGCGTCCAAATGTGGAATTAAATTAAGAAAGAAACGTACTTTAATGCGTGCGATTTGTTTAACTCTGACATCTTAATCGGAATTAGATTAGGATGTGATTAAAGCCAGGTGCTAAAACCACATGATCCGATTTGTTTCTGGGCATTAGGATATTGTCGGTCTGATTGATCCAATAGGGTTAACTAATTTAATTACATGATCGAATTGAAGGCCAGTATAAGATTAAGACCGGTAGGTGCGTACGTCTACGTCTGATCCACGTGCAGCACACCACCACTGGATGCTCAACTGCTTTCTTCGCTCACATATGCTTGATATTTTTTAAAAAAAATTCAAAATTTCGAAATTTGAATTACGATTATCCTTTTAAATGTTTATCCAAAGTTAATCCGTCTAGGGTAGTACTCTTAATTGTCGTGTTGTGTACGACTCTTGGAGTGAATTTTAATATACTTCTCTTCTTCAATCGTGGAATGAATGAGATATATCTCTAACCCTTAGGCTTAGTTTGAAAGTGAGGAGAAAGAAAGAACAACAAGATCACACGAGATAAGCCATTAGTACATAATTAATTGAGTACTAACTATTATAAATTTAAAAAATAGATTAATATAATTTTTAAAACAACTTCTATATAGAAAATTTTTATAAAAATCATACCGTTTAGTAGTTTGGGAAGCGTGTTTACAGAAAACGAGATAGGTTTTCACCCAAACCTGTTCATTCGAACAAGCTCATAGTTTGGAAAAAGAACATATTAAATTTATTTTTTTAGACAATGACTTAAATTGTATTGGGTTTATAGGCATATTACAGTAGAAATAGAAGCAATTAGTTGCTACAGCTATATTTATAAGATAAAAGTTTTTTTCAGCACACACGCCACACTCACGTGGTCACGCCCACATCACCTACATGGGTGAGTCCAACACGTCTAAACAAGATTGAAGATGATCCATACCTAGCACGAATGCACGCTTTACCACTAAATGCACCTATCGATCTACGTATGCATGTATTACCTTCTAGAATTAAATCCTAAAAATTATAAGCATCTATACTAAATCTAGGACTTAATCCAATGGATAGATTCTGCCACGAGTAACTTAACCTATACCCACTTTGTACACAAAAGTTAATTTTGATATGTCCAAACCAGACAAGTACATACATGAGAAATAATGGGGTAGCTAGCAAGCTAATTGAATTGACATCAGTGGAGAGATGCTTTAGTGATGAAAAGTTGTGTGGATTAGTTGTGGTGCACGTACACACGCGGTGGCCGTCCAACCATACACATCGCTATATATGTCGTAGTTAATTTATGCATAGTTTAGAGATTCTTGCCTACTATAGCCGATTGAGTTGGACTATTGCATGTAATTTTCGCAATAATTTTCCGATATTTGAACCAGTAACTACTTGTCCCTACTGTCTTGATCGAACATTATTAATTCAACTTTGCTATGTGTATATCAATCGTCTGATTTCTTATCTTATATGTCAGTCACCAATATTTACACGATGCATAAGCTAAACTTGCATAATATAAAAAAAATACAACTTTAGTGTAAACGAGACGCAAATTTTAGTTTGTGGTCTTTTTTAATTTCTTAGAGTAGCCTAGATGCATTCCATGTTTATCGATTCATAATTTTCTATGTCACATTAAAAAATAGTCAATTTATTCAACTTTAAGGTATAATTTTTTTTGTTTCACCCAATGGAAATATAAAGAACATAGGTGTGAACAAACAAAGAACATACACCATCATGCATAGATAAAAAAGTGACTGACAATTGATTAAAAATCAATCAACTGATAAATAGACACTCCGTAGCCTCGAACGTGTTATGTGTATGGTCATTCACCTCATTGGAGGAAGACCAATCTATAATTAACAACAATATTTCAGGAGCAAATTCAGAACAATCTCTTGATTTACTTCATCCAGTCCTAAATATTTAATATATATGAAAATATTTGATCGACTTTAACCATCAATAACTTCTCAAATGCTTAATTAAAAAGGCATAAAAAATTGTCTATAGATTTGATTTGAAAAAGTACTATCATAAACTCATTAGATTTTATGAATTTATTGTTCTGTATAAAACTGATGGTCAAAGTTTCAATTTTTTGATCAAATCTTGTCCTAGCCTTATATATCTATGATCAGATAAAGAATTAACTGCATAAGCGGTACAATATATAGTGATGCACAGAGAGCACATCTTACGTACAGTATCTAATTAATACACATCCAAGAGTGCCTTGGGGCCTGAGTAGGAAAGAGCACCAATATTCTGTTAGGTTTTTATATCCATCTTGGCAATGAACAATAATGATGCTCATCCGCCAATATAATGTACCAAATCATGTTGAAACAATTATACAAATCATGCCTATTATATGGCTTAAATATATAATTGAGTTGTTTATTCTGACTTGTGCCACATGTGAGTTCTCTCCCTACCGTTCCCTTGTCTTGTCCATCAGCGGCAAGCATGAATGGGAGCCTACACAAACCAGTTGGTGGCATATGCATGGAACATGAGGCCAATGGAGGGCCCAAACCTAGCTATCCAAATATGAGAAACAACAAAGGGCATGACTATTTCAATACACAATTCCTAATGTATTTAATTCGCCCGATTATACTGTGTTTCTCAAAAAAAAAAAAACTCGCCCGATTAAATTTTATGTTTTCACTGCCAAGTGTCATTCCCTTCTTCCTGCTATCTTTCCATCAATGTCTTTTTTAATTAATTGCTCACCAAATTATACAAATAAATTGATCGATTAATCAACATCATCATTGCACATGGTACACTCAAATCAATCGTCTCGATAGATAATTAGAGAAACCAATGCCACCAAAATACCGTACTTGCATTGTGGATCAAAAGTTGTTGGAGCTTATCAGTCACCAAACGTCACGATTACCGAGTTTTAATTCCTGGATGGATGATCATGACGATTAGCGTGTATGATTAATTTAATGGTTTTCGAGAATCAACTTACTATTGGAGCAAATGATCAATCTCGTGTTGAGTTAAGTAATCACGTACGTACGTGTACGTCGCAAGATCAATTTCGTTGGATTGTCAAATCGCACGATATATCTCTCTTGCTTGTTCTTAACTGTATTGTTTTTTATAAGCATGTAGCACTAGTGCATTTTTGTAATATTGTGTCCTAAGTTCTATTGCTGTTAAATGATATCCCAAGTATTCATTCTAAAAGAAGAAAAAGAAATGAATGTTTGAAGAAATGTGACCTATCAACCCATCTGACAACAGCATACTACTCTCTCCAACCATGAAAACATGTTTTCTTTTAAGATAATGAAAATGGTTTACCAGGGCAATTCCAACGGGGGAAAGGTGTGCTCAAGCCCTCCCTACTGTATCTTCTCACTTCTAGACATATTTATGCTTTGCTAGATATAAGAAAATGCTAAATGGTCAAAACATAATTAGCTTTTCTAATTTTTAAATAGATACTTACAATATATTCATGTTTGTTTTCTGTATTTTTCTTGTATTTAATCCGTCTATATTAGTTTGCTTCATTGCATCGGCACCCTCTAAAATCTTGTCCTACGTTACATCCCCCGCCTCTGCCGATATGCACACAGCCATTAAGTTTTATTGTTGATAAAAAAAATGAGTGATGGTATAAGTCCCCAACTCTTCCTAAAAGATGAATTAAAAGCTAAGACAAATTATATAGATTATAGCATGAAATTATGTAAAAACTATGTCATTCAAAATGAAAAAAAAGACTATTGGCTACCAATTCGAAGAGCTTATCACCACTGCGCATACTACCCTCGCCTCCTAGGCAGCAGCTCCTCAAGCCTCCAGGGAAGGATGGTGAAGCAGCAGGCCAGCCACTACCGTCACTTCTTCACCATGACAACAACCTCCTTGTCCACCATCTATCAATACATTATTCAAATTTAACATTAACTAGCAATTAATTTTCGTTGCACTTTACTTTGAAAAATCCCAAATAGATGAAGATAATACAAAATTATTTTCTAAAACAAACATGAAGCAAAATTTTCACACACCCAATCTAAATGTTTATAGTGATATTCCCAGTTTTTAAGTTTGGCTCCTTAAAATGATGTGTTTTCATGAAAGGAGGGAATGGCATGCATGTAAGTAACATAATACACCTCCATGAACATGATGGAATATTGATAAAAACATGCACATTGTTAGAAATCAAGAACTCACAATAGAGATGAATGAGTATTATATTTGCTTGTCCTTTGTACATTAGATGATTTTACATATATAGCCCATGAATAGGCATGAACAAATCCGTTCTAGAAAGACACGTCCCTTCCTGAACGGGTGTGTCTCTTGCTAATTGATCACATGGAGATTTATTTCTAACACTCTCCTTTGATCAATTGGCTTTTGGTAATCATTTTTTGATTCATCTCTTTGGAAAAACTCCTCCAAAACCCTATGTGAAAACTTAAAGAGAAGCCATAGTATAGATATGCCATTAAAACTCTGTCGGCGAAACGGGACTGGGGGTACCCACAGTCGCGGGGACGCGTGGATCCTCTGCCACGTCAGCTCCCCGGGGGCTATATTCTGCACCGGCAACAGGCGGCTACGGCTTTTCTCCGGTCAAGTGGCGCGGGGCCCCGAGGACATCCCCAGTCCCCGGCGACGCCCCCGGTACCCGGGGCCTCGGCTCCGGTTCTGGGAAGCCACTTCCCGTGCCCGGGACCCGGCGCCCGGTCCCAGGTGCCGCCTCCCGAGCCCGGGCCTCGCCTCTCAAGTGCATCGGCTCCCCAACTACCTACATTAATGACGAGACGACAGGGCATGTCGTCTCGTCGCCTGCCTTGCCACGCGTGGACGTCCCAGGACGGCCCCCCGTGAACACCCGACAATACCGTCAGAGCCTTTTGACTAAGAGGACCTCGGTTCTCTGCCCGATGGCAGCGGAGGGCGACGGCCTCTATTCACATCTCTGATACTCCAGCTGACATGGGAGGCGACATACCGAGACGGGGGCCAGTACGCGTCCGTCACATCCCCACGTCCCGAAGACTAGGCCGCAGCGAGCTGACCTACCTCGGCGTGGGCGCAGCAGGCGGCAGCAGGCGTGGAGAGACGGCACGGACACAAGACGGCGCACTCCTCTCTCACTACGTATGGCTGCTGGCACGCCTGGACATGTGAATCCCCTTGCTATAGTGATAAAGGTAGCATGGACCAAGCCGCAGGCACCAAAGAAAAAAAGGCAGCTCGAAGCTCCAACCTTAGACACAGAGCTACCTTCTTCGTTTCCTCGCGTCCGCGAGCACTGGAGAGCGGGATGGCCTAAGCCACCTGGGTTAGCTGGCTCTCTCTCTCTCGTGAGCCTCCGAAGTCCCCGGGCTAGCTTCCGAGCTCCCCGGGGGCTCCACTATGTAACGCAAATTCACATTCATCCACCTCATAGCCAAACACACACAGGAGTAGGGTATTACGCTCCGGCGGCCCGAACCTGTATAATCCTCGTGGCTCCCTTGTGCGCGCTGTTCATCGTCTTTCCCGCGCGATCTCCTCCGTTGGGACGGTCCGGACCCGGTTCGGACGGTCCGGACCCTTCTGCCTTCGTTCTCTGCTTCACCACGGTTCGGACGGTCCGGACCCGCTTCGGACGGTCCGAACCCCGCAGTTTCTTCTACGTCTCCCTTGCGTATCTTTCTTCTACACCCTGACGTCTGGCTTCGCCTGAGAACTACTCCTCTGGCCGAATCTCAAAGGGGGGTCTCCTGACTTCCCGCCGTCGAGGTTTCATCCTCCGACAAACTCCTTTAAAACCCAGTGAAAAAATATAAGGAAAAATGGTACGTTATATATGTGAATTCTCTCTGAGAAATCTTGAGGAAGGAAAAACTCATGTGAAAATTTTAGTGTATTGATTACGACCATTGATCATAATATAGATAACTTCCTAAAACCATTAGAAAAAAACATGAGAAGTAATTATATATCTTTGATATCCCCTTAAAAACCCCTGTGGGGAAAACAGAGATATAATATACATTTGCGTTGATATATTGTCTTATTAAAAACCTTTTATGAGAAATCCTATAGGAAAACTCATAATGAGAGAAAGAGTATAATATTGCTTTGAACAGGTATAATCTAGGAGATTACCCCCCTGATTCTTGCAAATCACATAGTCGTCGCATACCAATTTCTTAAACACATTGCAGAAATGTATAAGTTGGTAAGGACATAGTGAATAGATCCGTGAGATTGTCATAGGATTTTACAAGACACTAATTTCCCCCCACATTCATGTAATTTGCGTGAGTGAAAATAGTTTTGAGGCAATATTCTTAGTTGATATTGCTTTTTATGCAACTTATCTGCATTTGATCAACGCAAGCATCATTATCTTTGTAAATAATGATAGGTGATTCAATGAAATCAATATTACATGACTATTGTATGTGAATAATCATTCTACGAAGTCATTCATCTGTATGTGAAACTTCAGAATGATAGGTGGAAGTAACTATTGGAGTCAATTTTGATGACTTTTTGTGGAGGAGATTTGCACCACCATAAATTCAGTATGTAATCTAGCATTCTGGGGATTAGTTAGCCAGTATATAGATATCTCACTATAGTCTTAACTTGATTTGTCATATGGTAAATCAAGATATTTGGTACCACAAAGATATCTATGGATATCCTCTCTGACTTCGACCTAATGGTGTTGTTAGAGTTGCGCTACTTCTGAACTAGCAAGGTATCCGTAAATACAATTTTAGGCCTATTGTAATATGCAAGATACATGAGCTCTTTGATGGCACTAGAATATGTCATCCTAGGGACTCAATGGATATTAATTCATCTTTAGAGATTGAATGACCACAAGTATTCGTGGATATGATTGTCCAATATCATTTAGATATTGATTGACAATATCAATTGGATATTGAAAGACTGATTTATGTTCTTAAGTTATAGACTTAAGCGTAATTTGGTTTTACCCAAACCTTTCATCTTGAAATCCATCTTAAAGGTCAATTCCTTGCATGAGAAATTGTTTCTAAGATAATTGCTAGCTAATTTTGTGTGTTCCTGATGAAGTTTAAAATCATCGATGTTGCGGTGATAGAAAATCCAAACAGAAAATTCTTTATGAACACACATAGACAATCATCATAATTGGAGTTACCTTCTATGGAAGGAACTCATATAGTCAGTTGTACTGTAATCAACTTGACTGTACAAGTCGTAAAGTGACTTGAGTTGTACATAATATATTGTATTGTGATTTTGTATTTTGATTCAGAATGTGAAGTCCATTGGAAACTTGGTTGTTTGAATCTATCAAACTCATTTGATTTGTCAATGATTAGATATGGAAACGTGATTTCCACACATACCAATGGTATTCTATGCTAAGGTCTCTGCGAGAAACCATGTACTACAAGATCTCCCTATCTTGCTTCCGTTGGGAAGGTATTACGAGAAGAATAATCCAGTTAATGTTGTAAGGCAACTTTGAGGAGTATGTATCGATAATTTGTAGTCTTTGTATGATTGATTCAATAGAACCAATATAGCTTGTGGAAATATCAATCTTTTTGAACTCCATGTTATTTTTTACAACAACAGAGTTAGGGTTTTCCGATGACCCAGCGCCTAAAAATTGTACACAATCATGATAGGTTTTTGGATGATCAACATCCATAAGCATTGGATAGTAAATATCCATATGGTGTCAATCAACTTGATGTTGATTTATATTTACTGTTTGGAGGAATGGTATTTCTCTATGTCCGCGGATGCTTTCAAGAAGTTGTATCCCTTGCGACCATACTTCTCCCCCTCTTATTTTGATTATGGGAGTTAAGTGGTTTTATTTGGTACCTCCACTCCTTCTATGGATTTTTTGTGACAAGTAAATTCTTTTGGCGGAGTATTTGTAATATTTGCTATGGTAGAAAGAAATAGAGGTAGTATGGTAGAATCGATTACTAACATGTCATCACGACACCAAGCTTGCACATACATAAGTGCTTCCACAAGTTGTGGTGTAAGTTGACTGTGATTTGAACTAATCACCCTCCCACCAGTACTAAATGTAGATTCAGATACTACTGTTGTCACAGGGATTGCCATAATATCCTAAGCAATATTTCTCAAAGTTGGGTACCTAATCCCTCCAAACTTTCACCAATTAATTATATCAAAATCTTGAGTCCTAGGCAGCGGTTGCTCATCCAAGTACAAATCTAACATTCTCTTTTTAATTCCTAGTATTCTTTACGTGGTATGTATCTCTCCCTAATGTATGGAATTATCCTCAATGTGAATAGCACTCGGCTTTGTACAAATCCCATGTGTAAGAACCTGAGGTATTTATTATGGGCGGATAATGATACCTCGTGTGGGTCCCTAATGCCCAATGATGTATGCTATGGTGGTGATATCAGTACGTGCAAAACGTCATCGATTCGCAGATAGGAATCTTTGGCTGGGGCCAAATTTCCACGTATTAACTACAATGGAGGAGGCCATATGATTGCAGTATAATGAATTTGAAATGATGCGGTGTGTAAGGCCGCATATCACCAACTAAAGGTTGGTAAATTACAATTTTGATAATAGTCTTGTAATGAGCTTATTTCCTATGATGAGAGATTGTGCTAATCTATTTTTTGTATAGACAAATGAATCAGAGTGTTGAACATGAATTCCATTAGCCATACATCATCATTGAAGGCACATTGAGAAAATAAGCTCTTTGAAATGAGCTTATTTGAGCAAACAATTTGGTAAATGTATGGTTTTGTGTGGATATAAGATACACGTGTGACCATTATGTAGATATGTCAATTAGAACAATGAAATACCTGAATGGTCCTCACTATGGGAGTAGGGGGCCCACGTATATCATCTTGAATATGTTCAAGGAATTTGAATGGCTTAGCTCTAATTTTGAGGTAAGAGAGTCCTCAAAATTAATTTCTCTATGGCACAATTAGTGCACATAAATCCGAATATTGTGAGAAAGCATGACTAATAAAATTGCAGATAATTTTTATACCATCCCTATGGGGATGATCAAGGAGATTATGCCAAGTTTGCAATGTGCCAACATTCTAGAAAATTACCGTGTACGTAATATGTTGTTCGGATTTCATGTAGTACAACCCAGAGAATAAAGATGAAATCTTTTCTAGTACTTGTTTGCCATATCCGTTGTGGTTAAGAGGAGATATCTCTCTCTGTTGTCATGTTGGGTTTTAGTTTGAAAACCATTCTGACAGACATCTCTATAACTTAGTGGAGTACGAGTCGAATCGGGATACAATAGTGCATCCTCAATTATCAACTGAGTACCCATCGGGATAGTGGCGCGACCAGAACCAACTATCGTTGCATTGCATTCGGTGATATTAAAAAACAGTTCCTTATCTCTTTTCAAGAATCAAAAAATATTTGTATCCTGAAGTATAGAGTTTGTAGAAGCATTGTCCACAAGACATAATTGCTCCTTCGTTTGATTGACTCCCGTAAATTTATATATAGAAAGAAGAATTTCATAAGAAATTATTATTAGATATATAAAATATGGACTTTATTCAATACCGAATATGTTCGATATAATATTGTAGCTTAGTAGCGTACAATATAGATGACAACTATTTATATTATAACACATAATAGGACTTGGTCTACATAGTACCTATACAATCAAGAGACTAATTGAGGTCTCTAAACATGTCTTGGGAAGTGAATTCTATAAGCATGTCATTAGTGCTCATGAGATCATCCTTCTATGGAAGGGATATATTGTTGTTGAGTTCCTCCGAGAACTGCTGCGAACAATTGGCTTCCTCGGTGTTGTCGGGTTGGAGACTGAAATTTGTTTCAGATCTCTTCTCTTGAGCAAGTTTATCCTTGCCCATGGATTTGAGATATAGATCAACCAGGTGTCTTGGGGTGCGGCATTTTATTGTGATGTGGCTGTAGCAACCATATTTGCGACAAACTTTAGTTTTGTCGTTTTTGTTCTTGAGAATGCCTTTTACCCCTTCTGAACCCTTTAGTGGATGTTGAGATCCTATTAGCGAGAAACATAGTAGATAACCTTTTTCCATATTGATAGGTTTAAATCTTGCTTTGAGTGCAAGCCACAGAATATGAGGGTCTAGTTCTGAGAAATGCTCAGTTTTAAGATCTGGATGTATATGGTTTCTTATAATATATAAGGCAACATATTTCTCTTGATCTAAAAGTGGAGGATTTCCCTCCTAAGGAGGTTCAATTGTCGCTTGAAATCCATAGGACAAAAGATTGACCTTGATGTCCTTCGACTATGTTGGATAGTTGTGACCATTTGGTGCAAGAATTTTAAATTTTTTTGCCCATGATTTCCTACATGGTTTACCATAAATTTTATTAATTTACAAGCAGTAAATTAATATAGTATGGTAATGTTGTAATGTGATATAGTAGTGTATACCTCAAAATTTTGAAATATAAAAATATGGACAAGAATACTAATTTCTAAAGGCATAGTCTACAGAAATTTGTAATAGATGCCTTAGACTCCATAGTTTTGAGTTATATTCATAAATACTGAATAATCACACTATTTTGGTAAACACTAAAATGGTGGATGAGGTAACTCGTTGCTAATAGTATAATCTACAAAGTTGTAGTAGATACCTTAGTCTCCACATAATATTTGTGATTTTTCAATATAACATGGAGGTATTTACTATTAATATTTTGCATGTAAAATTCCAATAGAATTAAGCACATTGAGGTATTTGTGATTTTTTAGTATAACTTGGAGGAATTTAAAAAATTAAATTTTGCAAAATCAAAGAATTCGCAAAGATTCAAATATGGTCTATAATAATATTGGTGAAACCTCATATAAGGAGTATAACAATGGACGTAAACACCAATTGTGGTGCTAATCCTATGATGTGGACGTGATAACTCGTTGCTACGAGATGTCTTAGGCTCCACATTTTTTGGGATATGCGATATTGAAAATTTTCAATATGTCTATGGAGGTAATCACGAATATTTAGCGTATTACTCCCTCTGTCTCAAAATACAAAAACCTAGTACTAGATGTGACATATCGTAGTACTACAAATCTAGACAGAGGGAGGGAGTATCCATCTTGCATTAAGTTAATGGAACTTAATTAAGGAAATAATATGACGATAAGGTTGCAAGGAATTGCAATGAAGGAAATAAATCCCAAATATGTATATGTTATTGGGAATGCCTATGGATATCTACTTTAAACATTTACATAGTTTCCAATACGCATAGGGTTTAGAATGTTAATTTACATTATGTAAAATTAATAACATTGTAATTGGCATCGAACCTGAGGATCCAAAGGCATACGTACACATTGCATATGTATTTCCTAAAGACCTGCAGGTCTAGATGTATATTTGCATGAGGCAAATGAAGTACAGTGCAATATATATATAGTCTAAGGACTACATTGTAATTGACAAAAAATCTATCATTTCTTTAGCCATTTTGGAATTGTGAAAATTCAGGGGCTAAAACTAAAATATTACAAAATAGTACTATTTACAAGGACTATTTCGCAATTCGCTAGAAATCCAGGGCCTATTTTGCAAAATAGCCGAAACTTGGGCTTAGTCGACCTTACGGCCTAGTTAGGCGCGCGTACAAGAAGACAGTCGTGACCGGCCAAGCCAGCCAGGCACACATGTGCGGCCGGCGGCGGCCGGCCCAATTGGACGGCGAACAAAACGGGCGGGGAGGGGGTTGTTTGGGTTAGACCCAACCCTGCCTCCCCGCCGATCCGCCGCCGCTGTCTCCTGGATCAACCGTAGCCGTTGCACCATCCATCCTTAGTGTGAGGAGGAGTCGGAGAGGATGAAGCCACCGCCGCCGCCGTTCACTGTGGAGGCCGCTGGAGGCGCGTCGATGGAGCGGACTTAGCTAGGAAAGTGGTTTGCTGCCGCCTTGGCTGTTCGTCACTGACGAGGTGCGCCGTCGAGCGGTGGTGGTCCGCGGCAAGTCACCATCGTAGCCGTTCCATCGCATCGATGTCGTTGTCACGTCAAAGGGCACAAAGCTAGACAGTGTCGCGTCGAGCCGCGGTCCTCCTAGAGGTGAATCCATGGCAGCCGAGTGGTCGTTTGTAACGCCCAAAAATTCGTAACCAGAATTCTAAACATTTCTATGTATTAAATCCCTGTCCAAGAAAGCCAAAGTACACAATACTAAGTTGCCATACAGAGTGCGTCTTATAAACAGAATAAAATTGTCTTACATAAATGCAGCGGTAAAGGTAAATAAAGTCTATATACAGCTAGCCAAGCGGAGGCTTCCAGTACACAAGCGTCTTGACGGCGGATTTAGCCTAGTCCTCCTGATGATCCTCATCGAACAGGTACTGTGGCGCCTCCCGACTAGGTGGAAGGCCACCATGTGCATAAGGCACCCGATCCCAGGATCAGTAGTCGGGTACGCACAACAATGATACAACACAGAGCTACAATAATACATAAACGGAGTACTTACATATACGTACAAGGAGATCCATCCAGGACAGACCCGGGATGGGCAAAAATAATCAACAGGTAAACTAACGAGACAGCAGAAACAGGGCGGAAGCTGGGCAAAAACTACTCCACAGGCTCGGTTGGGAACTAGGCTCGAAACCTTCAGAAGTCTTCGTAATCGGCCTGGTCTTGGAGGAACTCGGCAGCAGTCGGATCTTCGTCTTCTTCTCCAAAACCTACTATACATATATATGAACAAGGTGAGTACTTTCGTACTCAGCAAGCCGGAAATGATGCCATGTCGGTCAGACAGAAAGGCTAAAGGTTCATTTGCGAAAATTGCCTTAAGAAACTCTTTTCTTTGCAAACACTAGTGAGCTTAAATTTTTGTTGTCGAACAGAGGCTCACGCCCCTATCCATTCCGCAAGTTGCTTTCCAACAACTCGCCACTTAATGAATCAAGCATAAACATATATGTTCTTATCATCTTTTTGCTTCGTATTTGCTGGTCCTGTACTTCCCGAGTAGCTACAACCACTCGTTGACCCTGAGACTCGGCTACAACCAAATCTCAGCTGTGGCACTTGATGCCCGCTACACTGGCTACAACCAGCTAGCTAGTCGGCCGCCCTGGCTACAACCCGGGGGCTCATCATCGCTGCCCTGGCTACAACCCGGGAGCATGATCATGGCACTAAATGCCCGCTAGGCTGGCTACAACCAGCTAGCTAAAGTGGCTTCCCTGGCTACAACCCGGGAGCACAACTTGATCAACTTGCTGCCCTGGCTACACCCCGGGAGCTTGATCATGGCACTAAATGCCCGCTAGGCTGGCTACAACCAGCTAGCTAAAACACTGCTGCCCTGGCTACAACCCGGGAGCGTGCTCATCACCGTCTTCTGGCTACAACCCGAAGACTGAATTGCCGCCCTGGCTACAACCCGGGGGCTTAAACTTTGCTGCCCTGGCTACAACCCGGGAGCATGATCTTCATCCTGTTTACTTTTCATACACTTGTTTATGGTGCTTAACACCCCGGACCACACAGATCCGTTTCTGGCCACACAGGCCTTCCGTTTGCTTACTCGGCAAACTCAGGTAACGGTTCCCTTTCCATCCAACACTTTTCACAAATCACTGGCAAACAAATCTACGCCATGGGAATCGGTCCTTAATGATAATACACAGCCAAGCCACACAGGCACTGTCTCTGTATATCAAGATTTTCACAACTTTATTTGTTTCACAAACACGCCGATACACGGAGTACCGGGTTTTTCAATCAGTTTGGTAAAACCCAATGTTTTTCCCAACGACAAACAACGTTGCAGAGCTACGCCATTCTACTCGGCATCGTATCCTCAGATAAGATGCTAGCGTGCCATTTGTGGGGCTCTTCAAGGGAGAAATATAACAACATCCTACCAAATAAGTGCTACTACTGGGTAGGTCCATCGGTTGCGCTTGCAAAACCGAGGCCAACAGTTTAAAAAGGTGTAAACTAAGCATGCATATATTTTCCAAGCAACATAGTTTTGCATATATGGGAAACAATATGATCAAAGAGGCTTGCCTTGTTCCAAGGAGGGGTCTTCTTCGGCGAAGGTGGCTTCTGGATCGTCCACCGGTTCAGGCTCTGAACAAGCAGAAAGGAAACACTGATAAGCAGGAGAAGTAAAACACCAAGAAAAAGATCAAGAAGTAGTCGGCTGCAGGAAAGGTGGCAGTCGGCTGAACCAGGTTTGCAATCCGGGCGACAGAGCTCCAAAACTTGAGAGGAGAACAAGAACTCAGCAGAGCTGGGGCTGGCCGGTTTGCAAAACAAAGGAAGAAGGAGCATGGATGGCTCAATATATAGCCGGCGTGCAGGAGTGAGGCACGGTGGAGTTGGGCAACGGGTAGGGAGAAAAAGTCAAGGTGAACTGACAAGGGATTTGACAGGGAGTGACCTTGGAGTCCAACTGGTCAGGGAAGTTGGCAGGCACTGCAGCTGCGATGAGACATTAAGGTCAAGGCTAGGACAGGTTGGAGAAATCTCACTGACAGGGCTTCGGACTGACCACTGGTCCAAGCGATGCAGCAGGTTATTGTTCATCGGTCCAAGCGGTGCTGCGGACAGGTGAAGACTGGTTCTTTTCCACTCCGGTAGTCGGCGTCCAACGGCGGGTGCAACTCGGGAAACAAAGAAACAACAGGTCTCAACAAGGTAGTCGGCCACATCACAGTGCTCACTCGGCAGCAAAGGGGTCCGAGTAAGACAAGGATAAGGGCCGGATACAAGGATTGAGTAGCAATCTACTCGGCTCAAGGGAGAAGGTAGTCGGCTAGCCGGGGAGAAAAACTGAGGCACAGCTGACAGGATAGGAGGGGAGCTCGGGAAAACGAAGACTAGCGGAAAAGGAAAACGGGTCGTTACAGGTACTCCACCACTGAAAGGGGAAAAAAGAGCAAGACTGAGTACCACCCACAATATTCAACAAGTCACACCCGTAAATATGCACAATGCATAGGAGACAAAGATAGGCTAGGGTTTATTTGCGTAAAAGCAATTACAAACAATAGTAGTTTGCAAACAGTAAAAAGATTGATTAATTGAACAATATTAATCCTCCACTGATCAACGTTACATCACCTTAACCAGGCCCAACCATCCATCCTATCACTATAGCAAATTTTAAGTTAATTTATTATGGTGAGGCTAATCACGGTGAATCTTGACCAAAATGCCCATAACCGCGGGCGCCGCTATTCGAATAGATTTTACTCTGGCCAGAGGTGTACAACTGTACCCACAAGACACAGCCCCACACACGTTCCTGTGTGCCGGTGTGTCACCATGACACCCCGCGAGAGGCTGTGACAGGATCGTTCACGCAACCTCTCCCTAACCATCCACACCACGCTGATGTTGCACCTGCCGACAGGGCACACCATATCGGCTAGGCTACCCCCCTTGCGCCACAATGGATCCGGAAGCCGATCAAACCGACTCCGAGCCGACCCAACTCCATTAGGCCCATTCTCACCAACAGTGCCTAGGAAAGGGAGGAGATATGCTACAAACCCAGCCGTTGCTCACGCTGGCTTATGATATGTACGATTAATTGCCCAAGGGGTTTCCGTAAATCGGTCCTTAACTGCTATGGGTGCGACTAGCAAAACCATGCACCCACAGCCCACCATTTAAGTCAAAATTTTAGTAATTTAAGATCAACATGTCTAAAGTTCCATTTCTCGACATAGAGTCGAACAATAAATGTAAATAAGAGTATTTAAATTCCCATGTGAGCTAATGGTTCCTAAGCATGGCTAAGCATCATAACCATAGCCTCTAGTCATATTATTACCCAGCTACAAAGGTATACAGGAGGAATTCAGTCATAGCAATTAAAATTGCATTATATAGGTCCACTTTCCCACATGAAATGATGAAACAATGCATGTATATTAATTTAAAATAAACATTTTGCAATAAATGGGTACAATATGATCGAGGAGAACGATGTAACTTGCCTTACTCCGGCTCAGCAAACTCTGCAATGACTTCGTAATAAACGGGAGGATCGACTGCGTCGGATTCTCTAACAAACAATGCACAAACAATTAAAAAATAGTACATGTGGGCACTAAAACAAGGGTTAAAAGTATTTTTAATGGATTCTTGGCATTTTTTGGATTTAATGAAATTTGAATGGAATTAATCGGAGCTCATATGAATTAGTTATGAATTTTTGAAGTTTTACTATGATTTTCCTATACAAAACTAATTATTAATCGATTTATTGCATAATTAAAGGGATTTAAGGCGTCAGCGGACCGCAGGGCCAATGTCGACCAAGCGAGGCACACGGGTCAGTGACCCACGGGTCGGCGGCGCATGGTGGACCGAGTCCACTACGGCCCGATGGGGACTGGCGACGTGGTTGCCACACGGCAGCCACTGCGGAACGAGGGGCCGACGTGGCGCCAAGGTGACTAGGGAGCGGGGCACCTGCGAGGCGCCACACAGCTGGTCCGGTCTACCCTGGGGTAGATCGGACGGCGCAGGGCGAAAGAGCCCCCCCTCCCGCCAGTGCAGCCGCGCCACGGCGGGGCAAATGGCCCGATGGTAAGCCACGGGGGTGCTCACCGAGAGGTTGCGATGGTCGGAGGACGACGAACGGCAGCGAACAGAGAGGATTGGCGACGGCCGAGCTTCGGGATGATGGCGAGGGGAGCGTTCCGGTGAGGATCACCGGCGATGGAGGGGGGGATGACGTTCGGGGGATCCTGGGGAAGGTGTAGAGCGGTTTAGGGTAAAGAATAGCCGAATAGGGTGGCGAGATTTTGCGGCCGAGGGCCGGCGGAGAGACGCACCGAGAAGGACGACGGAGAGGATTGGCCTCCAGCCGCGTAGGGGCTCTCGGGAGCAGCGGCCTGGCTTCTCCGGCGTGCGGCGGAGCTGGCGGTGGTGAGGGCGCGGCCTGGCGGCGGCTACAGCAGCGGTGGTGGGCATGCTGGAGTCGGCTCAGGTTTATGGCGTGGAGGGGGTTAGGGGGCACGGGAGGCGTCGGCGTTTGAGGGAAAAGAGAGAGGGGAGGACGGCGAAGGTTTTTAAGGACTCGGGTTGGAGAGATCGTGGCCGAGGCGGCCGAATTTTGCGGCTTGAGGGCAATGGCGACGAGGGCGGGACGTGCGAAATTCGCACAAGGTCGTGCGCGTGCAGGGCGGAGGACGTGAGGGTAACGGGCGGCGACCCAGTCCGCGGGGTTTGAACACGGAGCGGACGCGCGAGGAGGCGGCAAAGGCAGAGATCGGACGGCAGGAAAAATTTTTCCCCTCCGTCCGGATCGGGCGGAGGAAGATGAAGGCCTTGACGTGTGGGTCCGGGTCCTACACGTCAGCGGGAAAGTGAGGAGGCGGGGCGAGTGGACGCTGGCGGGCAGGCCCCAACTAGTGGCGACCAAGGGAGAAAGGAGGCGCGGGGAAGAGCGGCTGATAGGTGGGGCCCACGAGGAGGCGCGCGCGCAGCGCAGGCCGTGGCTGGCCGGGAACAGGGATAGACTGGCGGCCCGAGAAGAAGAAAAAGAAAAGAAAAAGGAAAAGAGAAAGAAAGGGAAAGGAAAAAGATTTCCAGAGAGAATTAATTCCGATAATTCGTTTTGTATTATTAAAATTACTTCCAGTGCTCTAAAAATTCCTATAAAAATTCTGTTAGTGTATTTTGGCAAGGGGAATATAGAAAAAATACTCCTAGCCATGGTATTTTATTATTTTACATTTCTCTCATTTAATTAATTTACTAGGCCTTTTTTGAAATAATTTCTTGAGGCTTTTTATTTGATATATTTTGTATGGCTCTATTTAAGGGGAAACTCAAAGTGTGACATCATTGGCCAGCGCTGTCGTGGCCAGTTGAAGTGACCGGGCATGGTTGTGGCGCTAGTGCTGCGGGAGCCTCCGAGGCCAGAGGGGTACATTGGCAAGGTTGGGCATAAAGGGGCATATATAGCCCATGAAGGGGCATGAACAAGTCTGTCCTAGAAGGACATGTCCCTTCCTGAGCGGATGTGTTTTTTACTAATTGATCATATACAGATTTATTTCTAACACACATGACAATATTAATATACTGTAGTACACCATAGTTGTGTGTACGTATAGCTACGGCGAACATGGGATAAACCCAAAGAGCCAAAACTCACTCTGTCCACTTAGAAAAAAGCAGAAAAGGAGAAGTTCTACACTAACTTTGTACCGACAATCAGAGATAGGCAGAGGCATATACATACACACGTCTCCACTAACTGAACAGAATTGTCAATCAGTTCATACGCATATAGTATCATATGTACACTGAATTGAATCGGATCATCATGCACAAGCAGCTAGGCATACTCTCAGCTGATCATATGCACATGCATCATGTCCTCGAACTGTCACTTTCTGGACACTTGGACCCGGTCCTACGTGGCCACCTAATGGCCCACGCCCATGCATAGACTTATTGGACTAATCCGCCACGTGGCGGGATTAAGAATGGGTGAAGGAATCAATGGGATCCCCATGGTTATGGGGGGTGACATGGTGGGGCCTGCAGGATCCCAAACCCCTCAACACAAGCAACTAGTGGCCCCACCAAATCAGAAGACATAAGCACTAAGGCTTAATTTTTTATTAATTTTCGCATGCTCCAATAATCAACTACAGTTAATTTAATCTATAATAACATAATGCCCTCTTGTCTGTGTGCTTGTGCTTGTCCATGCACGCATTCTTATCCTACTGCTCCATTTTACAAGCGTTCGAACCTGCTTCTGTTTCTAGCTTATTTTCTTGTTTTTTTTTAAGTAAATGGTATATTTTTTATAAAAATTTTCTATATAAAAGTATCTTTAAAAAATTAAATAGATTTATTTTTAAGTTTTTAATAATTAATACTTAATTAATCATATGCTAACAATATTTCTCGTTAAAAGCCACACGCAAAAGCACAACAAACGGCCTGTTAATCAGCTAATTATCCTCAGCCACATCATTTTAGGGCTCTGATCAATTTCCCAAAATTACCCTCCGAAACGGTCTCAACACTTGCTAGCTTCTGCTAATTATCCACAACCACATCATTTCAGGGCTCTGATTTCCCAAAATTACCCTCTAAAAAGTTCTCAACTTGTGCTTAGTAGCAGTGAGCAAGCATCTCAAGGTGACACCTAGGGGTATATTAGTCATTTGAAAGAGATTTTAGCCCACAAGATTCATGCTTAGCGTGGGTGTGATTGAGATTGACACGGCCGGAGAAGTTACCCTTTTCTCCCACGGGCACGTGGGAGCCCGATTGGGCCACGTGGCACTTAGGGCCCACCATGGCCAGGACACTGTCGGTGACGTCAACATTTATGGGTTAAGTACACATGTGTGGCTACCCAAGACCGAACTCCCAAGTATCCCATACTCCCTCGGTCCATCTATCGCAAAATATATCACGTTATTGTTTCATTGAGTCAAATTTATAACTTTTGACTAATAATCAAACTAATAATCTATATACATTTAGTGTTACATATCTTATATCAGTAAATTCGTATTTAAAAATATGTTTATATAATATTAATTTTATAGTTATTGATGATATATTATAAAAAAATTAATAGTGAAAGTTCTATGTTGATATGTTAGAGACTGTATAAAAAGTTATACGCCTTATATTTTGTGACGTATATTGCCACTTATTTGACCACTCTTAAACATAGAGAGATAACTATGTTTAACTTTTGAAACATTCCATGGTATAAATAGGCGATATTTGGCATGTTGTATTTGATCTCCATATCCATAACTAAAATAATAGTATACATGTATCTAATTTTATATTTTGGCTCTATATTGATAGCAAATCAAATATGACCAAATACAATTAATCTTATCCTATCAAAAAATTGATAGTCTCAAAACTTACCAAACTTTTAGCACTACCAAAGAATTGACAGGATAGCAATCCAAATAGGCCCTACATTATCCACCTATAAGTACTATAGTAAATAGCGTATGCGATTAAACATGCACACGCCAACTGTAGCAGTTATACTTAGGGCTTCTTTTCTTAGCTTATGGATTATGGATTATATCAGGATGGTAAAAATTTTATAAAAATTTTTGTTAACAATTTTTCTAGTACTAAATTAAACTTAGGCCCAGTTCAAATGTAAGGGTTGGAGGTGAAAAACTCCCCGTTCCCCTGAGCATGTTTCCCGTACTGCTAAACAGTGTGTTTTTTATAAAAAATTTTTATCTATAAGTTGTTTTAAAAAATCATATTAATCCATTTTCCAAGTTTACAATAGCTAATACTCAATTAATCATACGTTAATGGCTCACCTCGTTTTGCGTGGTCTTCTTATTTCTTTTCTCTCACCTTCAAAACACTCCCTTAGCAAGTTTAAAATATTGAACTTATGTTTGTCTTTAAATAATTGCCATGAATTCATAATCCATAAAGAATGCACCCTTAACTGGGGAGACAAAGCAGATACTCCAAGATAGCAAACCCTGTGGCTGTGGTTTGCAGCGCCCGGCATCTCTTGGACTTTTTACGTGTGCAGTAAACCTGTTGCCCACTTGTCTGTCATCAGTAGTTCTCCGAAGTTTAATCCAATCAAGACCACACAACACAAGAAAGACAGATCAGAGATGCAAAAGCAGGGAGGAGTAGTAGAGAACTAGAGATGATGACACGACCAGAATCAACGATCCACACAAAGACAAAGACAAGAAGGATCATTAATTCATTAGCGAGAGGTAGAACAAGGGAGAGTTATAAATACCCTCCATTTTTTCCTCAATCTGTCATAATCCCTAATCCACCTGACTGCTTTGTTTGCCTCGATTCAACAAGAGGAGTAACAGTCCAGTAAAGTTTCGATCTTGGTGGATTTAATGGTGAACGGCGGCGGCGCCGCGAGGGAGGTGTTGCTGGGAGGGTACGAGATGGGGCGGACGCTCGGGGAGGGGAACTTCGGCAAGGTGAAGTACGCGCGGCACGTCGCCACCGGCGGCCACTTCGCCGTGAAGATCCTCGACCGCGGCAGGGTCGTCTCCCTCCGCGCCGGCGACCAGATTAGGCGGGAGATCGCCACGCTCAAGTTGCTCAAGCACCCCCACGTCGTCCGCCTCCACGAGGTCACTTCTCGTTGCTTCATCCGCTTAAAGCTCCCGTCTTTGGGCGAAAATTTTTCGTGGGGGAAATTAGTTGCATCTTTCATCGAAAAGACGAATTTTCCAAGTCGATTCGGTCAAGTTTTAGTGATAAACCACTGGATTAGTTAGCTGCGAGGAGTCCATGGCGCTAGCTTAGCTTGCGGTTGCGTCTCCGCTAATGCCGTCCTCCGCCGCGGCCGCCGGTTTCTCGCCGGCGCTCAACTGCCACGTGGAGATGTTGACTAGACTCGTGCCACGTGGAGCTGATCCACCTGGCAGGTAGGGGACGGGTGAGTGGGCCCACGCGGAGAAGCTCGATGCCACGCTGGACGTGCAGGACCACCGGCCATGGGCAAGACGATGTGGTGGACTCGGCGCACTGCGTCGTCGTTTGGTGGGTCCCCCAATTATTTTGCAGGACCACGGACACTTTGAGACCCGGATGCCTCTCTCTCGCCGGAATTGTTCGCCGTCACATCATCGTCTTCTCCATCACCGGCTGGTGTTCGTGATCCCGACTGTGGCCACGCATGGCCATCGCCGACAAGCACTAGTTCCATGACTCCATCGTTGTCGAGTTCTATGCCATGTTCTTTTTCCATTGAAAATGAGACACAAAATCTATGGTTTTGGTCTCACGTAAGCAGCTACTGTCTGAGGCCGAGTTTGATAGCTAGAGAAGAATAGAAAAAGATGATCACGTAAAACGAGGTAAGTCACTAGCGTATAATTAATTAAATATTAATTATTTTAAACTTAGAAAATAGATTAATATGATTTTTTAAAGCAGCTTTTAGATAAATTTTTTTCTAAAAACACACTGTTTAGCAGTTTAGCAAGCATGCTTATGAAAAAAGAGAGGAGTTTTCATCCTAATATGTAGATTCGAACGGGCGTTAAGAGAGTAACTGTCAGATGATCAGATCTTAATTAATCCTGTGGTTGGACTCTTTATTCAGGTTGCTGCTAGCAAAACAAAGATATACATGGTGCTTGAGTTTGTCAATGGAGGTGAACTTTTTGAGAGAATTGTAAGCCCGAGCGACTCTTGTTTCGATGATCTTTTATGTTATTTTCGTGCTGCAAAAATTCCATGCCAGCTACTATGGTTAGTTCTAACATCTGTAAGATGCTAATTGTTGCGATTAAAAACATAGGCAATAAAGGGAAAACTATCTGAAAAAGAAGGAAGGAGACTTTTTCAGCAGTTGATTGATGGTGTGAGCTATTGCCACGATAGGGGTGTTTACCATAGAGACCTCAAGGTAATGAACGATTTGTGTTAGGGCAAACTGCTAATCTATCTATTAATTTTCATCTGTCCTGCACATATCGTAGCATCTTTGGTCGATGTGGCTTCATGATTCTGTAACATAATTATTGTGAATCATTCCACTGTCACAGCCTGAAAACGTTCTTGTGGACCAAAAGGGCAACATCAAGATCTCTGATTTTGGTCTGAGTGCTTTACCTCAACATCTCGGGGTATGATTCCTCAAGTTGAGCTATATGAAATGTTCTCCTTAAATGTATTTTTCACTGAATTGTAAACGTTGATACTTTTCAGAATGATGGACTGCTGCATACTACCTGTGGTAGCCCCAACTATATTGCACCAGAGGTAAGTGAAAAGTCATTCAAACCAACTGAATTATTCTCTTGTACGGCTACTCATCCTTGTGCTAGATGCTTGCAGGTTCTGCAGAATAGAGGATATGATGGATCCTTGTCAGATATCTGGTCTTGTGGAGTAATCCTTTACGTAATGCTTATAGGATATCTTCCATTTGATGACCGAAATATTGTTGTTCTTTATCAGAAGGTAGTGATTCATATCAAGCTGAAGTAATATAATCCTCTTTTGGTATTCTCCGGTCATTTTTAATGACTGCGTTTATTTGGTTTTGTAAGATTTTCAAGGGTGACACTCAGATACCAAAGTGGCTTTCACCCAGTGCACAATATCTTCTTCAGAGGATTCTTGAACCTAATCCAATGAAGAGGATCGACATGGCAGGGATCAAATCACACGAATGGTTTCAGAAGGACTATGTTCCTATTGTTCCATATGACGATGACGATGAAGATGTACAACTTGGTGCATGTCTTCCAGTCAAAGAGGTAAGGAGAGACTAATAGACTTCATAACTATATTGGAGATTATCTTTCCTGGCAGTGAATGTCTTTCTGGTGTTTGCAACTGCTGATTGGTAAGTTTTGGTTTCTTTTCCTTTGTGAAGCAAATCAATGATCACCCTGGAGATAAGTATTGTCATCAGATCAACGCTTTCCAATTGATTGGGATGGCATCATCCCTTGATCTTTCAGGTTTTTTTGAAGACGAGGTTTGTACAATGCCTTTTCAGAAATTTCCTTCCAGTGCTTTCATGGCTGAAAATAACCTGAAATAGAAATTAACTAGAGAGTACTACCACCCCTACAACACAATTCTTGTTTTTAGCTTCTCTAAATATCAAATGCAGTTGCTGTGAAATAATTTATTTCCCAGGAAGTTGTTGATAAACACACTGAATGAGCTTGTCCTACGCCACTTGCCATTACATGTTCATAGAAAAATGGAATGAATAGTTCATTGCCTGAATTGTTGCAGGAAGTGTCCCAAAGGAGGATCAGGTTCACGTCAATCCATCCACCCAAGGATGCGTTCGACAAGATTGAAAACTCAGCAACAGAGCTGGGATTCCAAGTTCAGAGGGGGGCATGGCAAGTCTATACAAACCTTTCAGCATCATATTTACGGGGCTACTAATACTAACTTAAACGTTTTGAAGGAACTAAAAATGGTTTGCATGCGATTTTTCAGCTCAAAGTAATGCGCAATTGCAATGGATCAAAGAACCCCGAGTCATTTATGGTGTCCGCCGAGGTAAAATGCAACGAACCAAACATTTTTAATGCAAAAACACAATGCAAATGCTGCTCGGCTAATAGAAGTGGGGTGCTATTTTTTGTCAGGTTTTTGAGCTTGACCCTGCTATAAATGTTGTAGAACTTAGAAAGTCTCATGGAGACCCTGCAGTGTACAGACAGGTAACAGCAGCTAACAATTGCAGTTGCCACTGACTACGACTTCACTGAAATTGGAGCAAAGATTACCATTTTCTTCTTGAAACATTCTGCAGCTCTGCGAGAGGATCTCCAGTGACCTGGGTGTGTGCAAGACGGAGCATATCTTCAGAACGGCGTCGCTTGAGGATGATCTTCAGAACAGCCAATGCAGGGACACCACTGGTCGCTTTGTGACGAATGCTGTGCCCTGCCATGTTGTAGGATGATGCTATTAGCTAAGAGGATGAAACATATTTGGTCAGGCATTTGGGGAAGAGACAAGAGGGTAGGATGATAGTATGATACAGTGTACAAGACAGAGTGGCGAAAAAGCTAGCCACCATTGTAAAAGAAAGAAAGAAGATGAAATAAAAGAAATGGTTTGCCTTATTTTGATGGGTGTTCTTTATCTTCCATCCATCTTCACTTCTAATCCATACCATGGACTTGTTTTTTTTCCTAGTAGAATCAGTAATTCAGCAGTGCTAGTATGTTGTATGGGCAACCTATGTATTGTGAGAAGAAAAGAACCCATTTGGTTGCAATATGTGAATGGAATATCAATGCAAAAATTTTACATTCCAATGCTTGCATTGTCATATTATCAAATTTAAGGCCTCCTTTGGAAGGAAGGAATTTTGTATGATTTCTATGGGAACTGAACTACTTCAAATGAAAATTCTTCCTGTGTTCCAAAGGACACCAAGTCAGGAATTTGTCTGAAAACGAATGCTAGATGTAAAGCAACGTACGTGATCGGGGTGACCATGTGAGTCTGAGAGCTTTCAAATAAGCTAATCCCTCAAATCAAACCTCTGCTTCCGGCTCTACTCTGTTCTTGTTATCATGCAGAGCTTTGAAATTTTAGGTCTTTAGTGCCATAAAACATTGAAGTCTGTCATGAACTATTTGGACGATCCATCCCTGTTGTGAGTGACCAATTAAGAACAATGCAAGTTCACAAAGCAGGGACTGCTCAAACTTTTAAACCTACAGTGAATAAAGAAGAAACAACAAAATGGAGAACTGTAAAAGCTTTCAGGACATGCACACCACTGACAACAGATATCTAATGAAAATGGTTGAAGACATGCGGAAAGACATGGTTGCATTTCTCCAATCTTATCAACCTCACCATGAAATTTGAGCTCACACTTCCATGCCAAACAACCAAAATGGAAGAACACACAAACAAGAGGAAAGAGCACGTGCTTCGATTTGCAACAGGTTTCCAAAACAGGAAAGAAATTGTGTCATCATGAATTCTCAATCTAATTCATTTCATTAAAAAAACTGAAGCCATCTGCGGCACAACATTTAATCGTGCAATATTCATCCACCAGCAACATATTTCGGTATACTACAAATAACAAACAGGGTATATAAGATGCAAACAAGCTACAGTCGATGAAAGGATCATGTAGCAAGTCAAGACTAGAATTTACAGCGAGGACACTCCAAAATTGGGATTCAATTACATTGCAAGTCTTCTACCCCTGAACTTGAGTGCTCTTCTAGGATCGCTTGGCTACACAGAATCATAATGCCATGAAAGAAGAAGCAGAGTAAGGCGCAGCAAATCTCACGATTGCAAGGTCCCGAACAGCGGGCCACGATCATCTCTCAACGATATGTCTGCTGAATCTGCAAGAATTACATACAAATCATTGTACAGAACAATTAGCTCCCAATTTTGATGTGGTGGTTCAATGTTTGCTCACCTTGCTCATCCTGTTTCACCGGCTTCTTGTCCTCCCTGCATGACGGCATTGGCAGCGGCATTGAGCTGGCTGCGGCAGCGGCAGCGGCCGCCGCAGCGAATGCCAGCGCCGGCTGCTGCATGGCGTTGAGCTTGAGCAGCTTGTCTCTGTCTCTGCTCGCCTCGCTGCTCTTCAGGGTCTTCTTCTTGGGCGGCGGCTCGGCCGTGGCCACGGCCACGGTGCGCGCGGGCTGCCTCTTGGCTTCTCTGGCCTCCGCTTCCGCCGCGCCGAACGCCGCGTCGAGCATCTCGCGCGCGTGCTTCCGCGCCACGGCCGCCTCCCGGACGCGGCGGTCCGCCTCCTCGCGGGCCGCGGCGGCGGCGCGCGCGATGGACTCGTGCGCCAGCCGCGCAGCCACGAGAAGGACCCGCGCGGCGCGCTCGTCCATCGCGCGCCGGCCGCCTCCGGCGGCGGGGGTGTAGGAGAAGACCTCCCCCTCGACGGCGGCGGCGCAGGTGGGGCAGACGAAGGAGACAGAGTCCGGGACGCAGGTGTGGTGCGCGACGAAGAGGCCGCAGCTGGAGCAGGCGGCGATGGGCCCGGGCGGGGCAACTACGGGATCCTGGGAGGCGGCGGAGGCGGAGGCGGAGGCGGAGGCGGGAGGGAGGAGGAGGACGCAGGCGGAGCAGAAGGCGGCGGGGTGGTAGAGGAGGACACAGGAGGAGCAGAGTCGGCAGAAGACGCCTTGGTGGCGGACGTTGTGGAGGGGCCAGGCGTCGCGGCCGGACCCGCAGCGGTCGCCGCCGCAGCCGCGGGGGGCGGAGGGCATCATCGCGGCGGTGGCGGCTTCGCAGCGAGGGGAGAGGAGAGGAGAGGATTAGGGTTTCTGAGGAGAGACGACACGGCCACCAAACGGCTCAATGAGGGATTTTCCGATTTTTCTCCTCTCTGAAATGTTAGAAGAAAAACTGAAAAAGGATTTTATTAGCCTGTTACTTCTAAGTTAAGGGAGTTGTACTGTTTATCACTAAAAAAGATAAAATTTAAAACCAAAATATAGATGAAAATATAATATTACGTGGAGGATCTCATTGTAGATTATAGAATATACATTTCACGTACAATCATAAAAGGCGTGAAATTTGTCTACTGGTTTAAATGCTTGATCATGACATCATACACATTATGCGTTGTGACAAAATTTGTTATGGAAACTGTAATAAATTCATATTAGCTGATGATATGCACGCCACCTTCTATCGTAAGATGAGCTAGAGCAAAATGAGAGGTGGTGAACGAATAATTTGTCGTTAACCAACCTAGGAAAGAAGAGAAAGAGAGAGTGTAATCGTCAAGATACAACTTAAGTGCTTCAAGTCACAATTTCTAATTGGTTTATACAACGTCTCTTCGTAAAAGAGCCAAAGAGCCATATATTGCATGAGAAATCCTATACATCACTTATATGTACCCAACTGATATGCTCTTATATATATTAATAACTAAAGTCTTATAAGGTAAATTGTACTCTCTTTGTCCAAAAATATAAGAATATCTAGAGTTTAAAATCAATTTGGACATCCTATTTAATTTCTCATCTCAACCAATCACGATCATCCATCATTTAATTTTCTTACCTACTTTTCCATCTCTACCAATCACAACCATCTATTACGTCAATCTTAATCTCTCAAAAAAAACTCTAAATGTCCTTATATTATTGGACAGAGTGGTACGTATTTCATATAAGCTATACTCTAATATGTACAAAGTAAACAACGTGAGAATAGACACTGAAGACACGCCTAACAATGCCGCTTCGTTTGGAGTTTCCCGTTGCGATATGGGGTGGTTGAGTGTCTTCCTCGTTTGGACATGCACTTCCATAAATTGTTTCAGTTTAATATCTTGGATTTTAAAATACGACTACAACCTTTTTGATCGGCCCATTTATGCTAGCTAGTAACATGTAGGAATTTGTAGAAAATAGAGCAATTTCCTTAAACTATTCAGAAGTCAATTTGACGAGAACAGTATCATGTTGAGTTGCAAAACTCTATACTAGTAGATAATATTGCAAGGACAACTCACATCGTCAAGTTCATTAAAAAAAAAAGCTCCAAATGAGAGTTTAGTATGGATTATGATACTAACAATCTGACATGCCCATCGAGAGCACATGTTGTCAATAAGCTACTATATTGTAACGCCCCAATTTTTTGGAGACGTTTAAAGAATTTTGAATAAAACACTAATTTTCAAAATTCGGATCTTTATGTGTGATTTCAGGATTAAGTGCCAGGATCTTAATTTATCCCTCCTTGAGATCCCAAAAATTTCTCCAATCGAAATCCTGATTCAAATTCAAATTCTTGAATTCAAATTTTGTAATTTGAATTTCCCTTAAAATCCCTCCATTAAAATTCCCCTTATTTTGATCCTCCCCAAGATTCAAATTTCCATCAAAAACTCCTCTTCCGAATCCATGGTCCAAATTCCAAATTTTTGAAATCAAATCCTCCTTGAATTCCCTTTATATCCCCTCGAATTTTTTTTCAAAATTCAAACCCATTTCAAAATAATGCCCAAATTCTAGTCTTAATACCTTGTTTGAAATCTCCAGATTTTTGTATCCTCAAATATCAAATTTCAAATTGAAATTTTCATTCAAATCCCTTCTAAAAATATTCTCTGAAATCCCTAGAACTTATAAGGGGTCACTGTTTATTTTGGTCCACCGTTCTCCTGTTCCTTCCCTGCCTCAGCCCGGCCAACTACGTGGCTCGCTCTCCCTCCCTCCTTTCCTTTCCTCTTCCGTGCGGCCCAGTTCACTGCGGCCTGCTTGGCCTCCCTCACCCACGTGGCCTGCACCGCTGCTTGGCCCACGGCCTAGCCGCCCGCACCACGCCGCATGTTGCCCGCCTGCAAGCCATCACGCGCGCGCCCACGCCACAACCACCATAGGCCAACATGCCAGGCCCACCCATCAGCTGTGCAACGAATGCCCACCGGCAGGCCCACGTGTGGCCGTCTCCTTCCTCGGGTTCTACTCTCGCCTGCCGCCTGCTCGAGATAATGCCCACGTGAAGCCGCCGCGCCGCCCGTCATCGCGTCGCATCCGGGTCGCCCCGACCACCACCGCCCAGCTTCCTCGACCTCCCCGCTGTCCCCTCGCGCCGCGCCGCTCCCGCAAACCAAGCCTGCCTTGGCCAATGGCCAACGCAGCCGCCCCGCGTCTCGCTCCTCGCGCCACCGCCATTATCGCCGCCCGAGCTTCGCGCCACCGCCACTCCTTCCTTGCTCGCCACCGCAGCAACGGGGGGCGGAGACAATGGAGGCATCATCACGGTGGTGGCAGCTTCGTGGCGAGGGAAGAGGAGAGGAGAAGAGGATTAGGGTTTCTGTGAGGAGACGCGGCCACCAAATGGCTCAATAAGGACGGATTTTCCAATTTTCTCCTCTTGGGAACAGGAGAAGAAAAACTGAAAAAGTGATTTTATTAGTCAATATTTTAGAGAAAATTGCTTCTAAATTAAGGGAGCTGTACTGTTTATCAGGTAAGAGAACGTATGAAAATTACGATATTATTATGGTTATAGAATATAAATTTCACGTCCAATCGTAAAAGGCACGAAATCTCTATTGGTTTAAATGCTTGACTATGATGTCAAGTATATTACACATTGTGGCAAAATTTATTTTGGAAAGTAAAAAAAAAAGGTTCATATTAGTCAATAATGTGCACTCCATCTCCTATCTTGAGATGAGCTGGAGCATAGCGAGAAGCGGTTGATGACTAATTTATCGTCAAGTGACCATTTAGTGAGAGAGAGAAGGGTGATGATCAAGATGAGAAGGAAGGATGACGGTCAAGATACAACTTGAGTGCTCTAGATCACAGTTCCTAGTCGGTCGATATAACATCTCTTCGTTTATGTAAGAGTTTTTGGTGTATAAGATCGAGTTCGATGCTTACACATCCTAATACAGGTGAGTACGGTAGATAATCTGATGTGAAGAATGAAGCCATGTGAGGTGTGGCACAGTGGAGGAGGTTAGGCAGTGAGATTGTGATTGGCACCCGAGATGTAACAGAGGTGTGGCGTCAAGTGTCACATACGCAGTCTGCACATTTGGCTAAGATGGTGTTCGAAGCTGTTGCCTTTTTTCTCCATTTCCGTTAGCACGATTTCCAAAACGTAAAATGGTATGTTTTTTATAAAAACTTTCTATTTGAAAGTATCTCTAAATAATTAAATAGATCTATTTTTTAAATTTATAATAATTAATACTTAATTAATTATATGCTAATAATATTTTTTGTTTTGTTTTGTGTACGGTTTATAAGCTATCTCCATGAGCTTCGAACAGGACCTAAGCTATCCTTGCTTGGTGAGCTCACAGGCAGCGCTAGTGAGATATGCCGATAACTTATAGTGTCTCTAATACGATATGGATAAAATTAGAAATAACGGCCACTTATGCTATTGAAGAAGATATAGATATGTCGACGGCGTGGCGTGTTTTGTGATAGAGTAAGGGATAGTTTTAAGGTGAAAAAAGAGGAAAAAAAAGAATATCATGCAAAATAAGATAGGCTATTAGCGCATGATTAATTGAGTATTAATTATTTTAAACTTAAAAAATAGATTAATATGATTTTTTTAAACAATTTTTATATAGAAAATTTTTATAAAAAACACGCCGTTTAGCAATTTAGGAAGCGTGCTCATAGAAAATGAGTAGTTTTTTTTTTCTAACTGGTACTCTTGAATGCACCGTAAGTGAGGATAACATAAATAGGAATTTTTGACCCATCAAATCACCACCTGTATGACACATAAGACTATTGCCATCTTGAATTCAACTTGGACACCATATGGTCAAAAATCAAACCGACAGGTGAACAAGTATTGCCTGATTTCAAGAGCCTGTCCTAGCCGTTGCCAAGGGATCCATCAACTCTCTGGTCTCAATTGCGTCTTGGAGAGTATTTCATAAAAAAAAAAAGTAGCTTTATCTTAAGCTGCAACACTATGTCATGATATTTTCTTTTTTCTGAAGACCTTTGTTACCACTTTCCCTTGCTGTTGTTCTGAAGAAAGGCCTATCTCTGAAGAACTGGTGGTTGGATTCTTCAGAGAAGACATTCTTTAAAAGAAGCGAGGCTGGGATATATGCGAAAATCAAAGAAACCCTTAAATTCTGAATCGATGCAATCCTCTGTTCGCCTGTTTCTGCAGAAAGGCCTGATCGATATAGTAGACGCGGCAGGAGAGGAGGAGGACGGTTGGCGGCGGCATTGACGAGTCGGACAGAAAGCAGCAAGGTTGCCCCGCCCATCCTTTCGGTTTGTAGCTTCCGGCTACTGTTTTAGTTTCTGTTAGCACGTATCCTAAAATACAAAACGATGTCTTTTTTCTATATAAAAGTATCAAAAAATCAAATAGATCAATTTTTTAAATTTCTATCATTAATACTTAATTAATTATATGTTAATGATGTTTCTCGTTTTACGTAAGGTTTATAAGAATCAACTGCTACAGATCCAACGAGAGGCAGGTGCCCACAATTTACTTTCAAAAGTTCATGACGAATTTGCCAACGTTATATTAAAGAAGAGAATTGCCCATTTTATGAAGAAAACAATATCAAACCGTAAGTAGGGAAACCGGACTAAAAACTCTTAACACAGGGGAAAAAAACACTTCCTAAGAACTCTTAACAATGTAAATAAGCCTAGCAACATGAAAGCATCGTCGTCGTCGTCATCACGCCATCGCACCATGCCACCATCGATTGGGTGGCTTTGACTTTCAACAGAATGAACCATGCCCATAATTTTACATAACTAGAAAATCATCCTGCCACTTTGGCGCAGGCTTGTGTTAGCTCTTTAAATAGAGTTTCTTTAGAAAGCATAAATTTCAAATGATTTTAATTGGGATTCGCTAAATTTTGTAACTTTTTTTTTGCACAATCGTATATATATTAGAAAGGACCTTTAATTGGTTATAACATGTGATGGATTATATTTTGCGATGGAAAATTTGGCAAGGAAATTTAACCATGTCTTGGTTTTCTTGTTGGAAAATTGGTTTTGAGATTTGTTGATTTGTCGGCATGAGTGTGTGCTACTAACGGAGATCGGGTTGTAATATATGTGCCCAGAAGCAATTATTTGATTTATATGTGTATAGATGATTTAGGTCAATCTTAAATAATGCTGAGGACTAAAATAAATATATTTAGAGAAGAGTTAAAGGTCTAACACAACCAGATACCATATAACAAAGTTGAACTAAAGGTGACATATGGTGGAGGAGGTCGTTGCAACGAGCTTTATAAGCTGTGTGTACAGCAACGAAACTCCTATTACGCGAACATGCGTGCACCGGACCTACGCGCGAATCGTGACATGTCCTCCTTAGGCATAAGATTGCTTCCATTTTTGGTGTACGATACATGTGAGGTAACCGCGTCGCTTCGTATGCCTCAGCCTCACGCATCATGCACTTGCTACGCTCGCTGCATGGCCAGGTACAGGAGACGTCATGGGTTTGTTTAGGCCAGATACACAATACAGGCCCATGGGTATTGTTGCCTTCTTTTTTTCAATCTCAATTTTGAATTTTGTTACCTATTCTACGATATATTTTTAACTGAAAAAATATCTGTTTCAAGAAATACTATTTAGATATAAAAGTCCTTTTTTACACTCATGTATAAAGTTATCGAATGTAAAGTTTATGTGTATAAAGTTTATAAAATTCATGGTTTCGGATAGAAAGTTCTAAACTAAAATTGACATTTATTTGAAAATTAAGTGCCAGAATTTGGTAAGAAATGTGAAGGAGAAGAGAGAGAGAGGAAGAGGAGGCCCAACTTATCTCTCTCCCCCACCAGCCGGCCCAGGCCGACGTGCTTCATCAGTAAGGCCCAGCTAGCGTAAGGAGGCCCAGGTGGAAGGGCACCCACCTGTCCCAGCCCATGTGGCCCAGCCGGAGGAGCAAAGGCTGGCTCGGCACCGTGGGTCCCGGCTGTCAATGGGTGTGGGATCGCGTGCTGACGACCTGATCTTCTGCGCCGAGCAGAAGGCTTTCTTCCTTATTTTGGCGCGGAAGATCCGAGGAGGAGGACACGGCTGGCGAGGGCCGGGAAGGTCCGCCGGATCTTCTGTGGCCCTCTTCCCTCGGGAGCAGTGCCGCGTGTTCTGGCGCAAAACTGATCCAGAAGTGGTGGGATATGGGATTTCTGTGTGGTGGTCGATTCTCTGTGGCTGAGACGAGTTGCCGTGGCGACTTGTGGCAGCAACGTGGCTGAATCCTGGAGTTGAGAGGAGATCTAACGGCAAGAATTCTTTGAGTAGGGGCTACGAAAATTAAGAGCCATTTTGGGGGTTCCAACAGGGTAGCCAGCCATGCCTTGCTAGAGGAGTTTTTTTTTCAAGAGAAAACAAAAATTTATTACTTAAGAGGATTTAAAAGAAGACTACATGATTTTATGTGTACATCCTTTTTTAGCGATGCTTTGAAGCACTTGTTTGATAGGACGAAGAGGAGCATAGCAAATATGACAAACGATTGTGAGAGAAGTTCGGTCTAGTGTTAGGCATGCAACTTTGAGAGGAAAAATTGTGAGAGAAATTAACCTTGCAGGCTTGATGTAATCAAGATCTTTGTAGACTAAATTTCAATTCAATGAAATTTTAGATTGCTTGTGAAAATTCGAAATCTTGTTTGAATTTATTCTTTTTGGTATTGCCTCCCCTCCTTCATACATGCTTCTAGAGTAAGTCTATCTTCTAATCCCCTCCTTCTTTTGGTTCTTATTCTTACCTTGTGAGTATTTGGGAGGTGGTATAAATCTAGTCTTAGTGCTAATCTTTGATAAGTAGAAGTCTCAATAGAGCAATGTTTAAAAAGGAAATCAACAACCGTTTTTTAAACAAGTATCTAGGGAATTTTTGAAAGAAGATACATTAACCCCCTCTCCTCCCCTCTATAGCTAGACCAGTCCTAGAGTTTCTGAGTCACAACCAACGTAGGAAAATCTATTGTATTACAGAAAAAACCGGACTCTAATACTTTCCCCTTCTCTTTTCATGGCTTCTTTTGCTCAAGTCCGGAGATAATATATATTCACTTGACAGTATGATAAGCATTAAAATTATCAGTAAGAGGTACTAGTAATTAGTACAAACAAAATGGTGGAGGGGTTACATGGCTTTAATTTTATGGGGTAGACTAGGAACTGATATCTTGTTCCAACGGTATGGACCTGTTACCTAGGTATCGGACCTGATATGTTTGTATCAACCTAATACACTACAAGTATTAAATTTGATATCTAGGTATATCATGCTTATACCATAAAAACGGGATACTGTTATTTAATATTTTTGTAATTTTATATTTCTAAAGCAAGCGAATGTATCGCACGCGTGCGGGCAGGAATGATCCATTGAATGGACGGAACACGTTAGGCGCGTCGATGAGGTCGACAATGGAGCCGACGGCGGCTGCGACAGAGATGACGAGGCAGCAAACGCTGAGCGTCTTGAGGGACACCCACCTTGTGCTCCACCATCTGATGCCACGCTACGCGATGTACATCTCGACGGGGAAGTACACGGTGAGCGGCCAGAAAGACATAGCAGCGAGGAGCATCACCACGTTGACGAAGAAGGGGAGCAGCATGGCCACGATGGTGGAGGCGCCGACGTAGGCTGAGCGCCATGTTAGGCGGAACAGGCTCAGCAGGAATGGATCCACGTGGAGCTAATCTCCGACGATGAAGGCGCTGTCTGGCCACCGGCCGGAGGCCTAGCGCTCGACGAAGGCGAAGATGGGCAGGCAGGACACCTGGTACGTAGGCACCGACGAGTTGGAAGACGAGGGCGGCATTGGCAATGTCGAGCAGCCAGAAGGGCTCGTAGAAGCCAAACCCCGTGAGGAGGTTCCCCGGCGCGTCATCGCCGAACGTCGCGTAGCCCATGCACCCACAGAGCACATACAAGAGCGTGATCACCACGACGCTCACGACCGTGGCGCGCTTCATCACCGTGGCCTCCGATGGCCGCGGTGCTTGCTTGATCATGTCCTAACGAAACAGAGAAAGCAACCTCACGTAATTAAGCATGCAAAACTTTTTTAGAACAAAATAGGGCAAATAAACTGAATGATCTTCTGGCAGACTCTCATGCTTCTGATCTCACCTGGATTTCGATGAGGATGATGGAAAAGGAGTACGCGAATGCGATGTCACCCAAGGCATGTAGGCTTCACCATACCTTCTGCACCGAGCTAAAGCCAGCCACGACGCCGACGCCGATGAGGCTACCTCGGAACCCGCCGTTGGCTACATGCAATGATGCAAATTAAGTAGTCAGTCAGACCTCGTGGGAAGCATAGAATCTAAACCGTTCAAAGAAAAGCAATGGTGAAGATTTGGCAACGGCATACTCCTGCCGACGGCAGACGATGCGCTTCTGAGCTCATGGTAAGCATCTTGGGAAGCGCATCGTCTGTCGTCGTAGTTATAATGGTAGGAGTGTGCCATTGCCAAATCCTCACCGTTGTTTTCCTTTGAACGGTTTAGATTCTATACTTAATGGAAAGGCTCCCACTACCAGGCCTGCAGGCCCATTAGCCATTCGGCTGGCACAGCAAGCGAGCAACAGATCACGATCCCATTATGCTTTTTCTCCTGGTTGGTATCGAATTCACTTTCCCCATCTCCATCTCTCTCTTCCTCATTCCTCAGTCCTCACAGCAACAATAGCAGGTAGATTTAGTGTCTGCAACGATGAATCGTGCTACCTACTACCGCAATTTGCTCCCTAATCTTCCCCTGGTTTGTTTCCCCCTGTTTTCTTCAGCCAATTTGGCCCCTGGTACTTGCGGGCTGTGGCAAGCAGCCAAGTAGTAGGTTAGCTTGAGTGGCTACGCAGTTATGGAGGCTGTAATCTGGCAAAAAGGCAAGCACTTATAAGCAAGTAAGGGAGTAGAGGTAAGCACAAGCACCAGATTGTTTCTTTTTGGTTGTTAACTCCATGGTGGCACCTCAAGCAATGAGCCAGTGATCTTGTTTGCCTGCACTCTAATGCTAACAGTGACAACAACGATGGGACTACCTCAAGCAATCATGAAGTGAGATCCCAACCATTTGCTTCATAACATGCTCAAGACTTGTAAGTTCACTTCTATTTCTTGAGGCTCTCAGACCATGAATTTAAGTTAAAATATAAAAATTTCATAATTAACATGAATTTATATGTTGTATACTAAACCTGAAACAAAAGGTAAGAAGCTCAAAGTTAAAAGCCTGATTATAAGAGCACATGTGACATGTCCATCACTTCTCTCTATTTCCACATGACCCTTCTGAATATGGTTGATAAGTATTAGAGTAACCCTGTGTAAGTAAATCAATTCAACCTATTAGCGAAACATAAAATTGTGATCTAAATTTGAATCTGAACATTGAGATAAAGTATATACTAGATTTACCAATAGCAGTTGCATATAACTACCAGCAAACTCATTTTCCTAGAACACTTGGTTGCTGCTCTCAGACACTGTTTGAACCAATGGTTGAGCGTGCAATATTTGGTTCTCTTTATCTTCCTGTAAGTGGCAAGTAATCGAAGAAAACTTTTATTGTTTTGACAAAAATAATCCGGTCAACTTAGTGACTTGATTTGTGAGTGCTAACGTAAAACAAATGTGTACCTTCAACTTCGATACATATGTTCTTGGTTGTTTTTTGCTCTTTTTGTGCACCTTTTCCACCTAATCTCTATTTCGTTTTGATCCAGTCTTCTGAACTTCTTTTTTCTTTAGTTCAACAGTATGGGACAAATTCTCTAGTACCTGAGAAACTTCTTGAACTTCAGACTGCTTAGTAGTACTAATAGATTCTTTTATTTTCTATTCCACTTCTCCAAAAATATTGTCCAGTGCATTATCTACTAGAACGAGGCAGTCTTCATAATCAGCAACTCGAGAGGCCAAGCCACTAAACTTATGGGGAAGAAATTTGTAACGACGTGAAGCTTCTAAATTAGGATTTTCTAAGACATTCCTTCCATTAATGTCTTCAACACTTTTGCTCCGCACTCCTCTAGTCCATCTCCTCAATATATAGCGGGCAGGCAATTGCTTAATATTCATCAAATCAAGAACTTTTAATGCATGGGCACATAGTAATCCAATTCTCTCAAATAGTTTGCAACTGCATGCAACAATTTATTCTCACATATTACTTACAACAGTTTGTTCTGGTTCAAAAGAAGATTCTCCAACTATATATTCACTATTATTAATTGTTGATCTTGCATAGGTTGCCATGGATCTTTCATACTCGCCTTGAAAAGCTTCAAATATTTGAGGTGTATAAATCTTGCTTGCTTGCAGCAACATAGGTGTCCTCATTTTCAGTCGTGGTAGTTTACTCCTTGAATCATATTCAGATTTGAGCTCTTTGTCCCTTTTTTCTTTGACAGCCCTCTCAAAGTGCTTGAAAAAAATGAGAAATGTCCAATTTTACACTTAGATAAGTTTTCAGATTATTGTTAAATCTGTCACTCAGCTGTATGCTTCGCATGCCCAATGTAAATACATCCTTCATATAGCATTCAGCCCACATTTCTTTGAACTTATAAATACTATCTAACCAGGCCTCCTTGTGAACCTTAGTCCTCATTTTATGAAAAACTTCTTCAAATGTTGCAATTTCCTCATGTTCATACATGCAAGCATTGAAGTCCTTGAGAACACTTGAATCTTCTTCAGTCTTATGACGATTCAAATGTTTGGTTGCATTTTGATTTATGTGCCATGTACATAGTCCATGCCTTGTATTTGGAAATACCTCTGTAATTGCCTTCCCCATTGCAACATCTTGATCAGTATAGATGGTCCTTGGTTCTTTGTGATTATGGCAAGACAAGAAAGTATTGAAAAGCCACTTAAATGAATCAAATGTTTCATCATACATGAAGGTAGCACCAAAAATAGTGGTCTCTCTAAAATGGTTAAAACCAACAAAAACACCAAATGGCCGATAATCTTTATTGGTTCCAAAAGTAGTATCAAAAGTAACTACATCACCAAAGTGAGCATAATCAATGATCATTTTAGCATCTGCCCAAAATATATTTGTTATTTTTTCTTCAGAGTCCAAATGCATGGCATATTGAAATGATGGATTTTTAGTAGCTTTAATTTATTCTGAAAGTACGTCAACATATTTCTAGCTTCACCATATCTTAGCTCATTTTGACGCTTGCTCCGTAGATAGTTTTTGTGATCACGACAGGTGTAACTAAGGTTTGTTGATCCACCAACATGGCGACTAGCTAATTCATGAGCTGCTTTAGGCCCAATTCCAGAATCATCAGCCAATTCAATTTCAATAGTTTGTACTTCTGAAATCTTCCGTTGTGAAGGCATTAGATGACTTGTCTCTGGTAATTGGAGCATGTGGTTGTGTTCAATGGACAAATCATGCAAGATATTACGACCAAAAACCCTATCTAAGGTAATTTCCATTCGAGCATCACAACCTGTTCTTGTCTCTGCTCTAGGAAGATTGGTCAAGTGATCTCTCTTGTCTTCTGCTCGGTAGCCTTGATTAGAACAGACATATCTACATGATGTAGCTACCTTATCAATTTTACTTGTATTGCCGTACTTCTTTCTGACATTGAATCCTACTTGACCTCCGTAAAATACGCAAAACTTCCAAGCTTCATCAGCAGTGCTAAAAGTCACGTCTATTTGAGGTATCCAGGAAGGTATGTTTTTTGGGCTGCAAAACATGGCATCATTATTATTTTTTTTAACCACACACCAGTGATATAGCATATGACAAAAGATGATCATCCTGAATTTAGAAGGAACACAGGTAAATTATATGTCGGATTTTAGTACGGCACTCACCAGTTTGATGACTCAAAAGGAGTAGATTTTTCTTTCAATGACTGCTGTTGTACTGGCATTTCATCTCGCTCAATTTCATTGCTTCAACCAATTGTAATATTGTTTTAATCATGAGAAAATTGTTTATATGTATTACAGATGCAGGTGATAATATAACTTACTTGTTTGGAGCCTCTCTTCTCATTGAGGCATCTTGATGTCCAGAATGATCCTATGATGACGTTATTCAACTCTGATTCTTGCTTTCATATATGTACCTATCCTGAACAGCGCTCTTGAGTCTTGAACCTCTCCCGATCAAGAGATGGCACCAGATCTCTTTGGAGAGAATGGTTAGAACTAATTTTGCGTGTTTCTTATCCTTTGGAAGTGCATGGGAGAAATTGGCGCCAAGTCTTTTTTGCTTGCCGCCTTTTTTGTCGTAGGAGTCGTGATCTGTTGCTGGCTTGTCACGCCAGCCGAATGGCTAATGGGCCTGCAGGCCTGGTAATGAGAATATTTCCATTAAATATAGAATCTGAACCGTTCAAAGAAAAGCAACGGTGAGGATTTGGCAACGGCACGCTACTGCCGTTATAACTAGCACTGCAGACGATGCGCTTCCAGCATCTCGAGCATGCAGCAAATTAAGAAAAAGAAGCAGACGGTATTCTTCCAAAGTGAGAGAACAGTTAATTGATGGGCATACAAATCGTCTTGGCGATGCTACGATGCCGGAATAGGTGGAGGACATGTCGGCTGAGACGATGGGTAGCCATGATACATGGTCGACGTCTGGGATTTGAGACAAGACGATCTGAACGGCGCCGAAGATGATCATGTAGCGGTTGCTGGAGCTGCCGCACGGGTCGGCGTGGCCTCTCTCGTGGAAGCAGTCGGCACTCCTGATGGCGCGCATGCTGATGGAGGCGGCGACGGTGTATCCAATGGTGACGCCGACGATGTTGGAGTACTGGATGGCCTGGCAGACGGCGACCTTGGCGCGGACGGCGTCCATGTAGGTGTAGTTACGCTTGCCGGTGGCCGGGTCACCCTTGCGGTAGCAGTCGGCGAGCAGGGCGGAGGTGTAGTAGTTTACCAAGGCGAACACGACCATGATGGCGGGGCCGGCGACCCAGCCGACCTGCGCGATCGCCCACGCCAGCGACAGCACGCCGGAGCCGATCACCGCCGTGATGATGTGCGCGCTCGCCGTCCACACCGTCCCCATCCGCCGCGGCCTCCTCCCGTCATCATCCGGCTGCGGCGCCGCCGCCTCCACGGACACCTCCATCGGCTCCACCACGTACAGCAGCTTGCAAGCTACTAGTTGCCAATGAATGGAGTATGACTTGTTTGAAGGATTTGAGCTGATCGGAGGCCGCGCGGTGAGCTCGATCGAGGATCGGAAATATATAGAGCTGGCGTTGGTCCCAGTTTCACTTTTCCTTTTAACATATTGATGGCTGAGATTTTCAGTCTTTTGGACTCACAGGCGATGACCTAGCTAGCTAGCTAATTAAGAATCCATGAATCGGCAAATTAAGCTGTTTATATATCCCATTGCTCCACGAATCCGGCCGCCCATGCCAGAGCTAGCTAGTGCCGAAGGGTCGTCTTCTCCCTTTGGCCTCTTTAGCATGCAGCTTCATCTTTAGCACTCTTGGTGCTTAACCACTGCTGCTTTTCCGCTCTTATATTATTACATATAAGGCCACAAATTAAAGAAAATAAAGAAATCTACTAGGAATCTAGTACAGTACATCCATTGCCTTTGCCGATTCCTATTTGAAATCTAATATATGTGTACGGTGATGATGCTTTTCTGTCGGATGATTCCTTCTTCCCTTACCATTCGCTTCTGGACCGTGATCTATTCGTTGTGTCGGATGATTCCTTCTGTATCCCTGAGCTCCATCGTCCGGCCGTTGCGTTGCTGGGTTCCCTCTAGTTATATATTAACGCTTCGTTTGATTGAGCTGAAGGAGAGCTTATTTTGGCACGCAAAACAAGATAAGTTATTAGCGTATGATTAATTAAGTATTAATTATTTTAAACTTAAAAAATAGATTAATATGATTTTTTTAGAAACTTTTATATAGAAATTTTTTATAAAAATACACACCGTTTAACAGTTCGGGAAGCATGCTCACTAAAAACAGGGAAGAAGCTTAGCCGAAAAGCTCCGTCAAAGGAAGCCTAAGTTTAGATTGTTAGGTTGAAAATTAGATTATATGTAAGGTGTGCGCACTGTCAATTTTCTTCCATTACGTGAAAAATGCACATACATATATACCACTACATATGTTTATATCCACGAGTGCACCCTCCTTAATTAATTCTCGCTAAAAAGACGAGGACAAAGACAAAGTCTCTAATCTTATTGAAATTCTATTATAAGTGCACCCATATGTCTACAATATTTAAATCAGGACAGGTGAAATCATGCACCATCGCATCATTGGTGCTTTACATGGTGTCAATATAATCATAGAATATATTAGATGTTGATTTTTTGCTCGTTCTGTTGCTCCTCTCGTGTAGAAAATAGCAGAGTTGATAGAGTACATATAAATTGCTTTATAACTTTTTGTGATATATAATGGAATGAATCCTAGCTAAATCCATCTCGCACGGGGGGGCTGCATGCCAAACCGACGATGCAGGTTCATGAAAGCCGTTCAGTTCCACAGATTGACGATTAGAAGGGACAAGCCTTTGTAGAACAACCTCCACCAGCGGTGGTTTGGTCCGGCGATCAGCCGGCTCCACCGCCGCATTCTTCAGTAGTTTACCATAAGCACGTCTCCGACAACATATCTCATGCATACAGGAGAAAGTCTTTTCATCCCTTAAGAAAATATCTACTTATTTTTTAATGTCATAAAAAAGTTATTAAAAGATTTTAAAATTTTTGACAAGACACATCAATATATGATATGTCACTTTACAAACATGCAAGATTAGATTCGACTCGTATAAATAGAAACAAAACTAATAAATTTGATTGCAAATATTGTGTATTATTCGCAGTTAGATTTGTCATTTTTTTCTATTTATATAAGTTGAAATTAAACTTACATGTTTGTGGAGTGATATATAATATATTGATCTATCTTATTAAATTTTTTAAAATTTTTTAATAACTTTTTAGATAATATACATATAATGAGTGCACTTCCCTCATCTCGTAAAAATGTTGTTGGCGGCGTCGTCGTCGTTGGCTCCACGTACGCCACCGCCACCGACCTCCAGCTCCACTACAGCGTTTATCATGCATTCAGTGACGCCACCATGCATTCAGCCAGTGCCAAGCGATGGCTTTTCCCTGATGCATGCATGGTTTCAACACTTTTCCCTGATGCGCTGCTGTCATCCTCTTACATTTTTAATTCTACGTTGATTGCTTTGCTGAGGCTTGTTAACTTTGTATTTTCAAGAGATTTTGTTGTCCGTTCGTTTTACGTTTTTGGCTGCCAGAGAAGACGACCCCTTCAATTGCAATTTCAGTTAAGTTCTTCCTTGTTGCATGATTTTAATTGTCTGGATGTTTATGCACTGCAGCGTCGTTTTCCACTGCCACTGCCCACACCATCGTATTCCACACCAATCAATCAGCCAGTGGCTTCAGAAAAGGCCCACTCTCTGACCTGCAACCTCCAATGGATGGTCGTGTTAATTCACTAGCCCGTAAGGATGAGTTGATCAGGCTACATTGCTGATCCTTTCTGTCATGTAAGTACAACCAAAAGAAGCCTCCACGTTTAGCCACATCACCAAAATTATTTCAGCCGTTAGATCGATGTTCTGTACTACATGGCTTAATCGTGCTAGGCTCATCATACAGTGGATCAACCTAAGTAAACTCCACGTCTCACTTTGCCCCTCTTGGGCCCTTCCCTTCCAGCGGATGATGCCCCCTTTATACAATGTTATAAAAATAGATACAAATAGAGACATGAATTTTTACGTGAAAAATCTTTGCGGGAAAAAATTATGAACGCCAACCGGCAATAAGTTGATTACAAACGGAGAAAATAACAATGGAACGCCACCTTTCCTATGTGTGAGGACCGCAGGAGCTTGAATCTTGAATTCCTCGTGTGTTCACCATACTAATCCCATGATCAGTGGCTAGTACAAACACATCAACTTTAATATCACAGTCATACAAACATTTTACATCTCGTAAATCATATAACATATGGCCACAAACTTAGTGATACACAGATTATGTACATGAGGCCAACCATCCAAATACAACAAGTAAAGAACAAGCGCAGCACAATAAAGTAAGCAAAATATATAAGCTCATCGGTATACCTATCTAACCAACCATACAGATAACCGACTAAAAATTACCCTAGAAAAAACCATTCTTGAAACTCCGGTACCCGGTTCCTGCAAACTAGTCTAAAAATAACAATAGAGGAGTGGGTCAATACATAATGCATTGGCAAGTACTTGCTCATACCTTTTGAAAACCTATTAGAGAAAGTGCAAGCTTAATCAAGGAAAGCTATTTTTGGTGGACTTATTTTCAGTACAAAGCCGACTTTGTTTCATAATAGTAGTAGTAGATTGCAACAGAATTTATAAAATCATTGAGCAAGTAAGTAGAGCATCGTACTAAGTAATATAATAGCATCATAATCAAATCATAATATCATCTTGCTACCTAAAAGTGCATCTAGCCCCTAAGTGGGTTTTGGTGGATTAATGACAAAACGGTTAAGGGACTAACGGTTTTATCGAGAAATGTGCAGAGTTTAGTCCCAGATTGCTTGATGTGGTGCATAGAGAACCCCCATAAAAACATGACGCAAGGCGACGAAGCCACTCAGAGTTTATTTTAAATTCTTTTGAGTCGTAGGAAAGCCGTACTATCAAGAGGGGCTGCAAACGATGTTCCAAAACCACTCAAGTGCTAAAGATCCAAATAGCTGAGAGTATACCACATTGGTATAACACATACACTTGGGTTGGGCTAGTTTCAGTGTTAGAGTCAGAGGTTCCTAGTCCTGGGGTCGGAGGCTCCGACCAACCTTCTCGGCCAGAGACTAAGTGTTGGTCTGAGGTTCTGTTGACGCCGAAAACCGCCGGGGTCGTCCGGCGTCTGGGAGACACGCGAAGGCCTGGGAGATTTGCTTCACTCCAGTGCAGGTCCTAAAATCTTGAGGTTCGTAGGCGTGCCAGTCAATTTGACCCTGTAATTAACAAGGAGAAAAGATGTCAAATTCGTGAGCCAATCGGCTGGAAGCCGGCTTGGACTCATCTCATCGGCCCCCGATGGCCCGATTTGCACTGTAGCACTTACACATCGACTGGAAGCCGATGATGGCATGAGCAATAGCATAATAAATAGTATTAAACTAGTCGATCATCGAAGAGATGCTCAAAAATCGGCTGTAAACTTGATAAAATAAACAAGCAGGATGCGTAAGTAAATAGATTAAATGAACTCCAGCCGATCATGGTTAAAGTTACTGGTATCGCCGCGAAGATATTGCCCGCGCCCGTGCCCAGGCCCTTGCTCGCACCTGCGCTCGGGATCTTCATCCGCTGTCCGTATCCGTGCCCGAGTTCTTACCTATGCTCGTGCCCGGATCCTTACCTGAGGTCATGCCCGGGAACTTGACTGAGGTCGTGCCCGGGAACCTGCTTGTGCTCGCACTCGAATCGGCAGAGTAAACCAATCGGCTAGCCCTTAGCCGATCGTAACAGTAATGCAGGCAAGAATGTATAACAAGGCAAGCAATATAATCGGCTATATTTAATAAGAGATAACTTATCGGCTAAGCACTCCGATAACAACATCGCATAAAACCCATCGGCTTATTAAGAGTAATGTTATTATTCAGTCTAGTAGATCGGACCCAACTGTTGCAGCACAGATTGATAATGATAACGAGATCTCGATAAGCCGATAGATCTAATGCGATCGTGATGCTAAAACATGATAATTTACCGGCTATACATCCCGATAAGACGCTTGCGCACAAAGTATCAACCTAGCAGGAACAATTTATCGTTGGCAGTTTAGTAGGTCGGACCTAACCGATGCAGCATAAACTAATGATAAACCGCTCCCAGTAAGCCGATACGATCTACGCACACGTGATGTGATATACCTAATCAATCTATGAGATCAAACTGAACTGATGCAGCCATAGATAAAATAAATATATCGTGGTAAGCCGACTACCATAAACCGACTAGAATATCGGACCTAACGAGGAAGTCCTAGCCGATAGGTAGCCGGGGTGACGAGACTTACCTCTCTGCAGGAGGTCGAACTTAAACCGATGCAGCCCGGCTCGAGAAGCAAGATCCCGTCGGAAGGGTGGCGATGCACCGAATTTGTATTGAACGAGTGATGATTTACAAGGTCCCCGGGCATACGTATTTATACCCCGAGTTACATGAGTCCTTATTGGACACGGTACATGATTTCCTAATTATAACAGAAAACGCTAACAAGGCCCGACCGGACACGAGGTCAGGTTTTCTAAAGATAAATACTTGCCTAATTAATAGATACAGTAAATAACTGCCATACAGCGGTCTTCATGGCTCCCTCCCGGAATCGGTCTCTTCTGGATCAATTTCTGCCAGTTGACTGCAATTTTCCCCTTGACCGAATCTGATACAGTGCCTTACCAAATTTTGGCGTTAACAGGTTCCTACCTCTGGGTCAAAAACTCCAGGCAAAATTTGTGAGTAATGCTAAGTGATGTATGCCAATACCTATAAAACAAACTTTGTTTTTAGCCGTTGCTTTGGTCATTTTCCCACTCCTATTCCACTGTCTCCTAGCTTCTCCTAAGCTTTGAGCTCACTCCAAACTAGTTCTAGTACCATCTTTGTGATTCTTCCTCTTGTTGAGGATCTAGTGGGGAATTGAGTAACGTTTTGTTGAAAGAAAGTTAGGAGGATCTTGTGCACTTGAGGAGGACGCAGGTCAGCTGCTTGGAGCTTATTTCTTTTGGAGGGAAACCTCTTAGATGGTTAGGCGTCGTCCGCGAGCTTACTAGAGTTGCGGATTGTCCCGGGAAGAGTTTGTGAAGGTTAACCTCGCCTCCGCAAGGAAAATAGGTAAATTCCGAGTGGATTACTAAACTGATCTTTCGTGGTCGCTTGGTGAGGCAAGGGTCAATCGAGACCTAGCCTCTTCGTTAAGTTTCCTCAACGGAGAATGTAGGATTTTTTGTAATCTGAACTTGGGGAAAAAATCTTTGTGTCTCCTTTTGTGCTTGCTCGTTATTGCATTATTTTATCTCTGTACTTGTTTGCATCCATCTCCTACTTTATCGTTTGTGCTAGACTTTATCTCTGTCATTCTATCCATTATTGAAGTGTCTTGGTAGAGTCAGAACACCAGGATCGGAACCTCCGGTGTTCTAGGCTGGAACCCTCCCGGCCAGGCAAGGACTTTTCCAAGAGAGCCGATCGGAGCTTCCTACCCCTGGTGTCGAAGGTTCCTACTAGAATTTTACCACTACATTTTGGAGAATTTTCAAGAACACCTATTCACCCCCCCTCTAAGTGATATCAACGGGCTTTCACTACCCTCCATGGCAGCCAACGACTTATCTTATTCTCAGCCTACACCGGGCAAATTCATCACTTCCCACCATACCCGGTTTCACCAAACATTTGTAAATCATAAAACTATACCCATGACACTTCACCAAGTCACTCATGATGTGAGCATGTCTAATTAATTAGTTTAGACTCTACATAGTTTGTGCAACTTTACCCACCTGATATGGACACTCTAGTTTGTCTGTTACCCGTCGGTACCACCGTACTCTACATATTGAATGTGGTCTAGAGGCCATAATGAAGCCGTTACATTACCTAATGCCTAACCTTGAATGAGTATGCAGAGTGTTTCTCCACATTTGTAACGCACATACCTTTTAGGCGTAAAACTAATTTAATAAGAAGGCTATATATTCGCGAAAATTTGGCTCTTTGGTTGAAGTCTCCGAGCGTGCCAAGATCTCAATCCAAATCATCCTCCTGTAATCAATTCCAAATTCCTATTGGAATTCAATTCATTCTCAGATCAAATCCCTTTAAACTAGTCCTTGAATTGGTCAAACCAATTTTCCAAGTTGTTGGGCCACCGGACCCCTTTCCTCCCAGCTAGGGGTGAAAACGGATCGGAAACGGTCGGAAACTAGCTATACCATATTCGTTTTCATAATTTTTTTCGGAATCGGAAACCTCGGATACGAAAACGGAATCGAATATTATCGGATACAGATACGGAGCGAATACGAATCGGAACGAATATGGTAACGAATATTTATTCGAATATAAAAACCCCTCAAACTGAACTTTAGAAAACAACGAAGAGAGACAACCTATTATTTTTTGTAAAACAATATATCAATATTTCCAAATTTTTAGCTAAACAATGTATCAATATTTTTTGGTCTTGGTGGACGGTGAGGACGCGGCCACGAGCGCGCCGCCGACGCTGCAGATGCCCGACGCCTGGGGACGAGCGCGCCGCCCCTGCCGCCGACACCCGACGCCCGGGGACGAGCGCGCCGCCGCCACCGCCCGAGGACTGGAGCGGGTACAGCCGTGCCGTGGCCGCGGGGGCGCGAGGCCGGGCGCGGCGGAGGCTGATGGGGTGCGAGGCCCGAAGGGGGAGGCGCCGGCGCGCGGCGGCCACGGGAGCGAGGATGGCGCCGGCGGCCGCGGGGTCTGGCGGCGGCGGGCGCGAGGGAGCAGGGTCGGCGGCGGCTGGCGCTGGCGTCGTTGCGTCGTCGCTCGTCAGCCGCACCAGCATTGGAGACTGGAGACAGAGAGAGAGAATGGCCATCCAAGGTGAGGGTTAGGTTAGGAATAAATCTAATGGGTGATGCGAATATCCGAAAATTTTTCCGGATAGTTTCCGACCGAATCCAAAATCCGTCGGATAATGCCTTTACTGTATTCGTATCCGTATTCGAGAAAAATTATCCGTTATCCGAAAATTATCCGACCGATCCTATCCGTATCCTAAATTTCAGACGGCTAGCGGATATTATCCGAACCGTTTTCACTCCTACTCCCAGCTAGCCCAGCTCGACTCCTCTCCTGTCCGATCCCTCACCCGCCCATCTGGACCAATGTTTTCCCTCTCTACCGGCCCAACAAGCCCTCGCAGCAACCGAGAAGCAAGTAGGCCGTTGGCCCGCTTCGGCCTCTCCCTGCCCGGTCACATGCACCGCACGTGCCACAGCGCAGGAGAAAATTTATTCCTCCTCTCGGCCACGTCCATGGACGTCGTCGTCTACTAAGGTTTTGAAATGGCTCGGCGCTCCTGCGGTTTCACCGTTCCAGCCCCCGCGTGTGCCGTGGCCGACCAGAAGTGCGTCGGCATCACCCCGTCTGCCGCGGTGACCCTTTTGCCGCCGCTCGCCGCCAATCTCCTTCCTGCCCTTTTGCCGTCACCACCGCCACCGTCATCTGGGCCCACCAATTGCCGCCACAAGCCACCAAAGCTTGGACGCCTCCCCTGCTACCTCGCCAGTCAGACCGCCCAAAGTAGAGGTGGCATTCCCCTCTTTCCACCGCCCCCTTCTCATTTTCCCTCTCCAGAGGAGGCAATCGGCCTCCCCGCCTTGGCCTCTTCCCCCGGTGGCAGGGCAACCCACTGACGCCGCCCGCCAGCTCGCCGTCCTCCCCTTGTAATGATTTAATGTGTGAATCTTCTACCGTTGGTAAGTTCTCCAAATTGGCTACATCTGTAAAAATTGACTGCAGATTGTTATTAAAGATATTTGCCATGATATCTATTGTACAGACCTTGCGTGGAAGATCATTCTACTTAGGTACTTACTTTAATCCAACTGGAAGATTATTCAGCAAGGTGATGTTGGCATGCTAGTTCTTACAGTACTAGGAAATAACTATGCAACCCAATATGGTACCGGAGTAATGTTTTTCACATGCTATATTCAACTTGTAATGATTTAGACCTTCAGAAAACAAAACAGGCCAACACTTAAAACATTTGGTGCTCTAGTTATTTATTCCCATTTATATCCATGTTACTCACTAAAAAACATATGTTGCTCAAATTTAAAATAGATAATAATAGCCCCTTATGTCTTTGCATAAACTTCCTAAGGGGATAGTTTTTTTTCCTTTAGAAAGTTTGTGGGAGAAGAGTTTTTCTATCACTGTATAAAGTTTATGCATACTAAGTTTTTTTTTTGCAATATAAAGTTTCTATTGCCAAAGTTTTTATAATTTGAATGGATTTTATTAACAAATTATGCCAACACTCAAAACATGGTGCTTCAATTATCTCTGTTTATATCTAAATAGTACTCATTCAAAAATATGGTACTCAAATTTAAGATAGGTAATAGTAGCCCCTTATGTCTTTGCATAAACTTGTTGAGAAGAAAATTATATTCCTGCGGAAAGTTTGTGATAGAAGAGTTTTTCCATCCCTGTATAAAGTTTATGCACACTAAGTTTTTGTTCCAATATAAAGTTTCTATGTCCAAAGTTTTTATAATTTGAATGGATTTTATTAACAAACTATGGCAACACTCACATTTGGTGCTTCAATTATCTCTGTATATATCTACATTGTACTCATCGAAGAGAATCTGATGCTTAAAATTTTTATATATAACAGTAGCCCATATATCTTTTGCACAAACTTTCCTGGGAAGATAGTTATATTCCTGCAGAAAGTTTGTGAGAAAATTTCTATGAAGAAGTTTTCCATATGAAGAGTAAAAACTTTATAAGTGGAATGTTTCTAATGGTAGGGAGTTCTGAGAGTTTCACTTTTCAAAAGTTTTTCTTTGCCTACATTGTAAATTAGCACAAGTAGTTTCTTTTTTCCAAGTCCATGTACCTTATAGGTCTGTGAGAGATTATTGAGAGTGGTTTAGGAGATGGTCTAGTGTCCACGCAACAATTTGTAAGAGTTGAATGCTTTCTATCGACTATCTTGTATGCTCATGCGAGGGTAGGGGCTCAGTTGTACTCATTGTGGACCATATGGATCTTGAGATTGATCTTCAAGTTCTGCATTCTTGCTTGTTAGTTAGATATAAAATTCCGTGCATTAACAACCCTTATCATTTTAATTTATATTATTATTAATTTACTTCAATTCTATTTTACAGGCTTGGATTTGTTGTGAAGTTCGGCCACTCTATGAGTCCTCTTGTCTTTACTTAGAAATTTACTACAGTAAGTTCTTATTACATTTTCTGATTTGGTTTTTATCTAGACAATTTAACAGTACCTCTTCTTATCCTATCTTTCTATATAGTTCATACCCACTAAGACATAATTGCTATAAAGCTCACTCCACAGCTTGCCACGCCATCACCTCACATTAATTATTCGATTTTAATAGGTTTATAGGATTCCCACTCTACATGCAAACCATCTTGTCCGTTCGCTTCCTCTAACCATCAAGGCTATGAGAGTAATGCTTTTAATTTAGTAAAAGTAATTGATGTGCGGTGACTGTTACATTCCTATGATCTGGTATATATGTATGAGTAAGGTGTAGCCGTGTAGTTATACCATGAGATTGAGCTATAAGCAAATAGTGTGGCTGGTCATTTGTGCAGATGAGAGGAAAAGGGTAGCTTCATCTGAGCCTGGACGTTGTCTTCTCAAATGTGCCTACAATGAATTTGCAATGAAAACTGATCAGGTTTCCTCAAAGCAGATCCCCTTCTCCTTGATAATCTTTTTCTATGGACCTAGATTTTTTATCCCCTATAATTTCATCATTTTGCAGTTTCTTTGCAAGAATGTTGAAGCACTTCCGTTGCTGCTCTGCAATCTGTTGAACTTTTGACAATACGCAAAACACAGGTTCTGATAGGGACGAATCTAGACTAAAAAAATCACTATTGTCTTCTCAATTATACAATGAGTCATCATCACATATAAACAACATATGAATAGTAATTTATAATATAAATTACAACACACTTATGGTGTCTCTTGACACCGATGCACCGGTCTAAAATTGCCCCTGGGTACTGAAGAGCTCTCATGTGCATGTGTATGAAGTAATTGTTTATCCAACAATACATCAATTTTCTTATTGTATGGTTCTTATAAATAATATTTCCGATTTTTGGAAATCACATGTCATGCGAAGGAGTGGGGTCATGGATATTAGATATTTGCTTGGTCTTCTCTGTTTTTTTCCACTAGATCACCGTTGGGACAACTTTGCTGGATGTTCTAATTTATCAATTACTCGAGGCATCTAAACTGCAAATGTTTCCCTATATGTTTAGGTTACGGTACTTTTTGTGCATGCTATTCACCACAAATTTGTTGATTTTTTTATATGTTAATAGTTGTTTCACATGACAGGCTATATTAAGTTATACATCTACACTATCATCATTCACTTCGTGATATTTACGTCAGTTATTGTTGTTTGTATTTTCTCTATTTTATTTTACTCTTGTTTTACCAACAAAACTTTCTATTTCTATTGGCAGGTGATCCTCTTTAGTCCCGTGGCAACGTGTGGGGCATCAACTAGTATACCTATATTTGTCGAAACACTTACTGTGCACTTATGATTGGTCATTTCCTCAAGACTAACTTGTTCAAACCTAGAATCACGTGGTTCAATACCTATTTGGCAAATTTGTTGAGACACCATCCTTGATTAGAGGGTCCGTACATTGCTGAGCACCTATATTAAATATTGCAATGCATAGACCTAAGAAGTGTCAACATATCACTTAATTCTTTGTTTTTTCTAAAAGTCTATAGTAATGGAGAGGAAGGTTGGAATAGTCCTTTATCTTTCAGATCTGCACTAGAATAGACAAGAAGTCAATGGGATCCTTCTTCCATCTTGTCTTTGCACCAATTGATGAGCGTTTCCCTGCTGATGCTCTGCTAATATCTTTAGGATTTCGTGTTATAGCGCTGAAAACAGTGAGATATTTTCACTAACTTTGTTTATTCTAAGAAAATTTAGGATGCCACATTTCCTTACATTCCATATGATGATATATTTCCCTTGTGTATTAACATAATTTTATCATCAAACTTTATCCCACCACTTAGCTGGCACTGGAAGGCCCATCTCATTGCACACCACTACACAACATGTGCTCTTTTTTAATGTAGATTGCATACATTTTTTTTACACGGTTGATTAAAAACAACACTATGTTTGATCTTTTTTTAATGAGTCAAAATCTAGATGTAGTAACGACATATTTACTCATATCTTCAAGGACGCTGGTCGTTCCGTTTATTAACTACATTGTACTTTCTTTCATGCAGAGGAGAGGGGCTGAGGTTTATAATTTCTGATCAGGAACAAGATTGAGTGCTATAGCTGTCTCAAAATGGAAGAACATTGAATGCAAGGTTCAATTAGTCTCTTTAGACGAATTGTTTTGCAACGAACATCAGGCTCTATGATGTTGTCCTATATGAATTTCTAGGTTTAATGTTTTATATAGATTATTTTTTTGGGGAAGCTATACAGTGGAAAGTTTGTACATATTGTTTTATAGGATGAAACTTCCACTTCTCTCATGCTGGGACTTTATTTGTGGGCTTGTTGGTTCAATCGGTACTGTTAGGAAGTCACAGGCCTTTTCATTTGAAAGTCCCTTTCATTGGCTTGCCACTCTTTTGTTATCCCTATCTTACCCATCCAAAAAAAAAAGAAAGGAAAAAAACGGATAGCAAACTAGGCCAGATATTGATTTGGGCCAAGTGGGTACCTAGCTGTCTTCTGCTACTAGGCTCCGTTTGGTAGAGCTAAAGCTAGAGTTATAAAGCTACTCAAAGGTCGTTTCACCTCGCAGTTTAATTTTTGAAGCATTTCTAGCTTACTCTACTTTATTTTTTAGTGGAGCTAGACTGTTTGGTAGAACTCCAGCTCCATTGAACCAGGATCTAAGAGCTGGAGCTCTAGCAAACGGGGCCTTAAAATGCACTCATTGTAGACTTGCATTAGGCTATTTCCAGTGCAAATTTTTATTGCGCGGTTTATAAGAGTGCCATGTTATCTAAGGATATTTGAGTTGATGTATAAAACTATTTCTCCTAATACAAAATTTTATTTCACGGTTTCATATGCTAGCATATCATTTAAATATTATATCTACATGACTAATAGGAGTTAATAAAATATGTGAAGATAAAACACAAATCCTCTCAATAGAAGTTTCACGTAGTTTCTAACGTGTTGAAAACCGTGAGCATCAGTTTTATTTTAATGAAACTGATTTCATCTCTCTTCTCTTTAATTCTTTGTCATATATATCAGTATGAAATATATACTGAGATTAGCCTTATTATATCGTGCAATGCAATGATAACTGATGTTGTCGTCCATGATATATCTACCGTGATGAAGTTGTTTCCTTCTAGCTTCGCTATGTTGTTATTCTTGACTGCGAAATGGAATTCAGATAACTTGTTTATCGGTCACTGATAAGCACAAAATTAAGAAGCTGCAATACAAGGAGGACCCCTGAACCTGTCACCTGCAGCTGCAATGGCTCGAAGCTGCCAGCTGAGAGAGAGTAGAGGAAGAAGAACAAATGCAGCGGCGATGCCGAATACTTTTGCCGGGAAGGAAAAAAGGGGTCGGACCGACCCCCTCATTTTCTCTGTTTGCTGTTCCGAGGCCAGGTGCAGGTTATTACTTTCTCCCTTTAAAAATATAAGACGTATTATATTTCTACAGCTATATTATATTTTAATTATTTATTTCTCTTAAAATATATATCATCATTAACTATAAAATTAATATCATATGAAAATATTTTTAAATACGAATATAATAATACTATATATATGATACTAATTTTTAGTTTAATTATTAGTCAAAATTTTTAAGTGTTGATTTTGTAGAAAACAAAGATACCTTATATTTTTAAAGGGGAGAGTAAAACTGTATGTTAATCATCTACCAGCTGTTTAGTTGAGGCTATATATATATAGCTTGCATTTTCTAAACCTACTGTCAGGTGCTTGATTAATTAGTAGGTTACGCTAAAAAAAGATTCATGCACATGGCATGACGATGGCGCATGCTACTGTCAAGCAGCTAATCTCCTCCTGTTTTCGATAGGAGTACCTACCTTCTCTGTCAAAATAATCAATAAACAACCCAAGCATACGATGAATCTTTTGCCATATACTATACGTCAGTTTTCAAAGTACATTTCTAATTTAGGGCCTGTTTGGTAGGGATTTTTGAACCTGATTCTCGTGAGAATCAGCTGGAGCTAAGCTAAACAGGCAAAAGTACCATAGCTCTTGGGTGGAATCAACTCGAAGCGATTCACGTTTTTACACAGGAATGAAGAATCAGCTAAAATACAGCTTCACACAAGAATCAGACGAACCTTATACCAAAGTCCTCACAAAGCTTCACACAAGAATCAGAATCAGGAGCTCTACAAACGAACCCTTATATATGCTGTGCTGACCAATTGTTTGTTTGTTTTTACGGGAGTAAATTGTATCGGTCTGCATTTGTATTGTGTTTCATAAAAATAAATAAATAAAGGTGTGAGGTGTGTACAATTTACACAGGCTATGAAAGGGGGAATGGACCAACATAGAGCAGTAAACATTGGGGGAGATTTTAAATAACCTTTTCCGTTGTGTAAATAAAAAATGTTTGAAATAACCAAGTTGGTATTTATAACTTACCTCTATACATGAATGAATGAGTAAATTTCATAATTAATAAAATAACTATTTTTTCTTGTTAAAACAACCAACTTCTCAACTTGAATTAGCAGAACAATTAATATGGACGATATATTAAAACAACCAACTTTTCAACTTGAGTACACATTTATGTAATATTATTTATGGGCAGTACGATTTTGATCCGGTAGAGTTCTATAACCACGATTTTATCACAGCACCATCGGTACTCTTATCATATACTACGGGTCTACGGCTAATCTTAGCTATCAATTTCTAGCCAAATCTATTTTTAAGTCGATTATAAAGAAACCTCAATTATTACGAGGGAGATGGCAATGAACTTGTAGTATTCTGCTAAAATTATACGATATATCTCCGATGCTGTATAGATTTCTCACTGCTACTAAAGTTATTGGAAATTGATAAACTGTACTCCGTCCTAAATGCAGACAATTAAATCCAGATATATATAGCTAGTACACAAAAACACAAACCTCGGATATATTCTAGCAACCAAACAACATCTCTTACATGTAGAAATACCTTCAACCCTGTCATATAACCAACCAATCACCATCTCAGTGTATTCAGACTCAACTAATGCAACCAACCAAACATACCCAATTGTATCACTCCGTCCTGGCTCAGTCCAGCCTATGACTCATGCGATCCTGACTGAGAGCACCCAGGCAACCAAACACACCCATAGATCATCACATGATCTCTACGGGTGACGGTACAACACAAATAAATACGCGTACGCGACACACCACCCACGTGGCGCACACCCCCCACGGAAATTTTGGAATTTTGCCGCGCGCTGACTTGTGGGCCCCACATGTCAGCCCCCGGTTTTGAATCCGCACAACCTTCCATTCTCCCAACCATTTCCTCCTTTCCATCCTCGTCGTCGTCTTCACTCCCCTCCCCTCCCCGAATCTCACCTCCGCCACCGCCATCCGCGCCGCGCATCGCTCCCCTCGCCGGCGTAGCTCCTCCCGGCGGTGCCAAGTTGCCTCCTTGTGCCCGCCTTCCCCCTTCGCCCCGGTGGCTTCCGGCGCCGCCTTCGCCGCTCTCCACCCGCCGTTGCTTCCCGAAGGGAACTCATAAACCCTAGTTGGTACTGGCCGCTGCTGCTTGTGAGGAGGAGAGAGTGGAGGAGTAAGATTACGAGAGGCGGAGGAGAAAAGAGAGGAATTTTTTTTTTGGGTGGCTCGCGCGTGATCTGTGTGCTCGTTTCTTGGAGCTGGGTTGCATCGTCGGCTGGAGGTGGGGATCCTTTGGCCTTTGAGTTTATATTTGGTTCCAAATGTGCTTGCTATGGTTGCGGTTCACGCTATTTTTTGGCTGGTTTTCGGGAGAAGATTGATAGCTCGGAGATACGGGTGGTGATTTTGCAGCGCTCTCTGTTCTGTTTCTTTGTTGTTCTTTTGCCCCTCAAATAGTCAAATCTAAGGAATCTAGAGCGTTTTTGAGTTATGGTGCTTCCCCCTATTTGAAGTATTTTAGACATGTTCGTGCTTGCAGGAAATTTTCGATTTTCTTTGCCCTCCAAACTATTCTTAATAAAAACTGAGTGTTCACACAGCTTAATTAATTAATTCTCGACGTATTTTATGAGGAGGAATCCAGACTGCAGAGTGGGAAATTCCCGACTTTTGTGCTGCATGTTTTCTTCCCCAAGATTTGAACTTGTTTGAAAATTTTTGAATAGACAGCCTCCTTTTGTCCTCATCTCTTTGAAGAGTCCTTTTCTTTTTGTCCCAATCCTTCATTTCGGTATTTTTTTTTCTAGTCCCCTGCATTCTGCAAGAAAGTTTTTAGCATTCCGCAAAAGATGTTTTTTTTTTGGTTTCAACACAAGAACACACACAAAAAAATTAGCTATATTGTTGTACCATACCTTTTATTTTAATTGTTGCACCATACTTAATCTATACTGTTAAACAAGTTGACTTCAAGGACCAAGAACATGCAAAATTTTCTGCCTAGCGCGTGCAGTTGACTAACAAGATGCGTGATTTGGTCGGCATGAGCCAGTCACTTGTAGTGTGAACAATATTTTGTATACTTTGCTTTGTTTTTCCTCATTGCCAATACAATAAATATTATGATGAGTACTGAAAGCTGCACCTCTGTCACTTTGTTGCCAAATGTCTTGGCTCCACTCAATCGCGTACCCTTTATCCGAAGAAAACGGATGCTTTCATATCAGTAATTTAAGCGGAACACGTTGCATGTAGCAAGCATCATTATATGTTTTTACCTCCTCTAAAATTTTTTATTGTTTTCTGCAGCGAAAGCTACCTGTTGGTCAGTAGTGACCTGAGATAGGAGGCTTCTTGTGAGGCAACCAGAGGTGTTTGGTTTGGTCAAATAAGAGCTCGGCTCCCTTCTTTCTGTCTTCTTCATGGGATGCTTGCTGTGAGCCCTGGGCCGTCCTGTTTGTTCTCAGAGAGAATATAACAGTGCTCCAGGAGCGGTGTTTTTTTTTTTTTGTGGTGCTAACATTGGAAGAGAAACAGTGTTTTGGGCTTGGCTATGTCAGTTTCAGAGAAGGTGGTAGCACCATCTTCTGTGTCTTCGTCGGATTTGGATCCGCTGTTAAAGGATCTTACAGAGAAGAAGTTAAGCTTTCGGAGAAACGTGGTGTCTTTGGCGGCTGAGCTTAAGGATGTGAGGAACAAACTTGCTTCACAGGAGCAGTTATTCGCTCGGGAATCCCAAACTAGGAAGGTTTGTTTCTTGTCTTGTAGTTGGTCCCCTCCGGGTTGTTGTTGAATTTTGTTTTGACAAGGGAAAACTTATCACAGTTTGCTGAGACAAAGGCAAGGAGCATGGAGGAGGAAATAAGTAAGCTGCATAAATGCTTGCATGATAAAGATGAGCAACTGCGTTCATGGACAGGTTGCACGGAACAGGTCTGAACTGCCTCAATTCTCTTATTTGGCATAGCCAAAAACACCTTTTCTTATACCCTTTTGGCGTCATGGGATCATGTACTGATGGTTATAAGTTTGTGACATTGTTTTGGATTGATTCTGCATTTACATGCTAGAAATGATTTGTATTTGGCATGTATTGTCAAGTTATGTTCTAGACTATGGGCATTAATCTGTTTGCTCATGAAATTTGTTGTCCTAGGCTCATTCTGATTTGATCTCTTGGCATAGTAAGTTCATAATCTGTTGTGGATTCATGGCAACGAGGAAATTACTCCTATTTTACATCTGAGACTCCACTTTATATTGTCTCTGCATGCCAATTTACCAATGCCGATTCTAATTTTGAAAATCTAATAAGTCCCATTTATTTGCAATTCAGATGCACTTTCTCAATAACTGTTTTAATTATGTGCAGTACCTTCATGAGTTGGACGATCTTAGATCAAAACTGTCGGTCACCCAAGCTACAGCAGAAGCAAGTGCTGCATCAGCCAAATCAGCTCAGTCGCAATGCTTGTCGTTGTTGAAAGAGCTGAATGAGAAGGACAGCTCGCTAAAAGAACACGAGCTTCGAGTCAACAAGCTAGGTGAGCAGCTGGATCTTCTCCAGAAGGATCTTGAAGCCAGGGAATACTCACAAAGGCAACTCAAGGATGAAGTTTTGAGGATTGAAACAGATATCATGGATGCTGTTGCCAAAGTTGGGTCTAACAAAGATAATGAGCTTCTAAAGATCTTATCTGATGTATCACCAAGGAATATTGATAATCTCAACAAGCTTTTGAACGCTAAGGATGCAGAGATTGCGAGATTGAGAGATGAAATTAGGATATTATCTGCTCACTGGACGAACAAAACAAAGGAACTAGAGTCACAGGTAGGTTCTATTTCTTTCATCTATAAAACTGCTTAATTCTATTACAAAAATTTGTTATTTGTGCTAAAATGTTGTGTTTTATTTGAGATCGATTATTTGTTGAGCAGCTGGAGAAACAAAAGAGAACCGACCAGGAACTGAAAAAGAGAATTCTAAAGCTTGAATTCTGCCTCCAAGAATCACGGTCTCAGATAAGAAAACTTCAGAGGGTATGTTCATATTTATCCTTGTTCCTTGACACATCAAACATGATGTTTACTCTTCTAGCATTGCTGTCCATGCTCATTTATGGCTATCTCAACTGGGTGGCTATCTCAACTGGGGATGAGGCACTTTATATTGAATATGCTCCCCTATCCCTGAGCATCAAACAAGATCTCTGACAGTTCAAATTAACAAACCAAGACCATTTGAATGAAGCATCCGTGCTACGGCAGTTGTGCCATAATTATCTGTGGAAAATGTACAGGTCAAACTGATAACAGATGCACGCGTTCTGCAAAGCCCCATTTTTTAGTATCACCCATTTTCAGTGCCAGCTAAAATAACCATGTCCAATTTTTTTTTGTGAAAATAAAAACAAGTTACAATGTCTGAGGCCTGTCTTTGGTCCAAACTTTTTGAAAACTTTTGATAGTGAACTGTGACAACTTTCCTGGAGCAGGCTATGATTGATTAAGGATGCTTATACTAGACTGGACTAATTTATTCTTAATTCTTCAGGCGGGTGAGAAAAGAGACAAGCAACTCAAGGAGCTGAAGGATCAGTTGGCCATGAAGCAGCCCAGTGTCCCATACCGTGACGACAAGCAGAACTTCTGGGAGAACCAGAGCTTCAAGTTCATAGCCTCCATGTCAATGCTCGCACTAGTGATCCTGACAAAGCGATGAAAAGCATCCTGAACCCCATCCTGTGTAAAGATGCTTAGATTCCAGTGTTAGGTGAGCAGCTTGCTCATAGTCTATATAGTTCAGGAAGCCAGAGATGCAGTCAAGTAGGGCATGCTGCATGATCAGTCATCAGATGCCCGAACTAAATTTGCGGACATCCAAGTTTAGTTTGTAGTATTGTAATACTGTAGTGCAGTTGTTGCTAGCTCATGTAGGATCATAAGCAACCTTGTAGTTACAGATCTAAATTTAAGTCTAGCTACTGCAACTGTTGTTGCAGTTTATTTTAACGCTAGTATGGTTTCCTTGTTCTGATCATTAGCATCTCTAGCTAATTAAGCTTGTGCCTGCTCCTGAATTCTGAATTTCTGGTGTTCAGCATGCAAACAGAACACGCTTGTTCTGAAGAACCATGCCAAATCAGCAGCGCTATCAGGTTATGGGAAGAAAATCTGGTCAAATTTGGAGACATCCGTTCAACATAGATCAATCAAATGCAGAAAGAGAAGACACGGCGTCCCAGACTCAGTTCAAAGATGAAGATTTTGTTTTCCCTCTCGAGGAACTTGTTCTAAGTAGATACGCATGTCACCTTCAGACAAGTTATGTCTCACTGATGCGAAGAATCAAATATTTTGGTTGCTAGAATCTTGGTGATTACAACATGGGAAGAATAATCACAAATGTACACACTTCCAGCCAGCCAGCCACACATCCGCAGGAACAATATTGATGTCTCATACTTCTTACTTATCTATCATACAAAGGTAGATCGAAGCTTATGACCCGGCATTTTCTCCGGGGTTAGTTGCTCGAGCATTCAGCAGGGGTTGAAGCGCCTTGACGACAATGCTCATGTTTGGTCGAAAATCTGCTTCATATTGAACGCATAATGCGGCGACGGCTGCAAACTGTTTGAAACATACAGAAGAACAAAGATTTAAAAACTGGGTCTACAAAGAAAACCTAATCTTAAGTACAAGAAAGTGCAGCAAACAATAAAACTTTCACAAATTTAATGTTGAATTCAGGCATGCTTCAAGAACGATGTTAATTACAGGCATATATAATCCTAATCTTAGCTTGCAGCAACAAAAGCTTCTGGCTAGAAGGTAAAAAAATATTAGTTTAATTATTCTACAGGAAAGTCATGTTGTATAATTAAATAAGTTCAGGTGCAATCAGCAATTTAATCTTTAGCCATCAGCTTCCTTTTGCACATTGTCAAAATGATTTCTGGAGCAGTGCTACTTAAATAACCTATGGCAACAAACAGAGAAGAGATTGTCTCTGATACCTTTGCAACAGCTTTAGGAGGATAGTCCCCTCCAAGTCTTGAGTCAACACATTGCCTAACCTTGTCTTCACTAAGTCTTGGGGTGGCCTGCCAGTGTTGAACAAACCATTAGTTCAATCCGCCAAATATCAGAATAGTCTATGAGAGCACATGGCATATGGGGATGAAACTTACCCATGTCACAAGGCTCTGCTGTCCCCTTGGTAATGTATGGTCGACAGGTTTCCTTCCAGTCAATAGCTCTAGAAGAACAACTCCAAAACTGTACACATCACTCTTGGAACTAAGCTGTCCGGTCATTGCATACCTGACCACAAAATTTTAACCAAACATTAGTTGATATAATTACAAAGGTTCATTAGAGAATTGAAGAAAACCAGAACATACTCAGGTGCATGATATCCAAAGGTTCCAAGAACCCTAGTTGAGTGAAGCCGAGCTGCCATGTCAGGAGCTTGGTTTGACAAATCAAAGTCAGCTATTTTAGCAACATCATCGTCAAAAAGAAGAACATTGCTGGACTTGATGTCCCTGTGAATGATATGAGGCTGTGCTTTCTCATGAAGATATTCCAGGCCTTTTGCTGCCCCAACAGCTATCTTCACCCGTTGTGACCATGATAAGACTGGACCAGGTTGAGCTCCTTTAACACCTTTCCTCCCTGTAAACAGATAATTTCATTTGATGGCATTCAAAGTTAAAAATAACACCATAACTCTATCAAGAGATGAATAAAAGAAAAAAAAAGAGCACAGATGTACAAGACCATACCATGAAGCATATCATGAAGAGAACCCATAGTAGCAAACTCATAAGAAAGGACACGGAGGTTCCCATCAACACAATAACCAAGCAACTCAACAACATGTTCATGCTTAAGCCTTGACACCATAGATACCTGTGGGTGCATTTTGAAATGAGTTGCAAGACAAAAAAGGTGTCGCAGAATTTGTAAACAGAGATAGACACAGACCTGTGCCAAAAATTCTTGGTCTGGCTGCTTGCTAGAGTCTAACTTTTTGACCGCTGCACTTCTACCATTTCTTAGAACACCAAAATAAACTCTGCCAAAGGAGCCTTCACCAATCAAAGCTTCATCACCAAAATTCTTGGTCACTTCCCTAATTTCATCAACAGGAATGGTGGGGACTGCAATTGGTTGCACTTTCACAGGTTGTGGACCCCTAGGAGTTGGATCAGCTGTGCGATATGCATCATTCCCTGCAGACCAATTGCAGCTTATTAAAACTTGAGCACAATCTCTAAATTACAGTATGTAAATGGGACAATGCAGATGATTATAACAAAAGGTCCAGTGCTATTACTTGTTGGATGGTTCCCTGGGTATGAATTCCTGTTGTCTGGTACTCCTTGAGCATCTTCATCACCACAGCATGCAAAGCACGACATATTCTACTAAGAAATAAATCCTGGAATGGAATCATGCATATTTCTATTAGAACCAACAACATGCATTTAATTTACAAAAATGTAGCATCAGACAGTTAGTCAAACAAAAAGAAATAAAATGAGCACTCAATTGAAAAACATAAGCAGAAGTGCAAACACAAATGCATTGCATTTAGCATAAGTGATTAAAACAGGCACATGATTGAACTAGTTAATATTATGTATATGGACAAAGGACAGATGAAAGCGTGGAGACAATAGGAAAGTGAATGAAGTAATTAACTTTGAAAACTCAGGGTTCACACTTACCTTGCAGATAGTGGAAAGGGGAAAACATGACATACTGGGAATAAGTAAAGGGAGTGCTGAAAGATATATCAGTAATTTCTCCATAAACTATTTTGTTCCCACCTTTTTCTTTTTTTTCTTTTACTTTTTGTGCATTTTGTCTACCCAGCCAGGGCAATCAAATGAACTAGGTCCATAAGTGTTTGATGACCTCCCAGAAGGTGCCACGTATACAATGCATGGTGCATGGTATAATGGAAGTGCGGAACCAACGTATGAGTTCTCTCCTGTGTCTCTTCTTCGCAGTGTTACTTGGAAATGGACAATCGAGGCAGTTCACGTGTCTGATTTGGGAAAGAAAAACGACATGCAAGATACTACTCGGAAGCCGACAAGGGTGCCGAATCCAACATTCCGAATCCGACTCAGATATGAGGTGCCTAATTCGGCAAAAAAAATTTGGACGCATGCTTTCAGGTAGCACTGCTTCTTTCACCAGATAAACTTAACCACTGAAGTTCTTGATCAGCACAAGTTATGCTGATATGCTGGAAACAAATTAGCAAAGGAAAGACTAAAATATGGGGGCATTCCTGGGTGCTTCCTTGCTTCTTAATTGCCCAGGTAGGATTGAAATCTGCCTTTAAGACTAGAACTAATAACCACCTTTCCGATTAGAGCTGATCAGAAGACAGCTCATTCTGCATAGACATCCTTGATAATTATCAATATCCTACAGGTTACATACCACATTAGCCCTAGACACCAATAATACACACCAGATGGATATTTTATTAAATTACTCATCCAGCCACCCTTCAGTGGTTAGGCCATTGCAGTATTGGATGCCATATTTGTAAATCAAACATGTATCCTATGAACAGAAGGGCAGACTGTGAGGTAATTGATAAATGTGATGAGTTCATAACTACTTCGAAAAGCTCTACTGGATTAAACCGGATAGCATGGTGTATGCAAGTAAGATTGCATGGGCACACTGCTTCTCCTATTTAACAACAGCAGACCAGCCCAAATACCTGAGGCTATCACTCATGCCCGCACCTCATGCGGTCATGTCCTTACACCACTCCAATTCAGGATGCACGCCAAAGGAGCCAAAGAAGCTCGATCAATCATAAATACATCACTTACAGAACTGGAAATATTCCTGATGAGATGCTACTGCAACCTCCGAATACATGCAGCTATCTAATCGCAAGAAGTTGTTAATTAACTAAAGCACTACCATGTTTTCTTCGAACTAACGGAACTACGGAGGGGAGAAAGGAAAGGAGTATGCAACGTACGCTTTGCCAAGCTTAATTTAGCGAGAAATCACAAGAACAAACGAATCAAACAAACCACAAGAAGCAGTCAGCTAAAACGAGAGCACCGGTTCTTCCCCCACCTCACAGTGAAACGCTACCGCAACCAAATCAAGTTGACCACCGAGAAAGGGAACCCAGCCTCCCTCCAGATTCAGAGCCCCCAACCCACCAAAAAACAACAACCAAATCAGCCAATCCCCGCCCTGCCATCCCAACAGAGCGAACAGGAGGAAGAGATCACGACTCCACGAGTGGCTCCGCCACAGATCGGAGTGAAAGCAGCGAGCTTTAGGGGCGGGAGAGGGAGCGGGGGCCGAATCAGGCGTTAAGATCGCACCTTTGCGTGTCCCGGCGGCGGCGCAGCGCGGAGAAGGAGGCAACGGAGGAGCAGGAACGCGCGCCGACGAGGGGGAGGCACCGGAAGTAGGCGAGAAGGAAGGCGAGGAGAGTAGCACAGCGTCTCTGGGCTGAGCTGTGTGGTGACCCGCCGGTGAACTTAAATACGCGCAAACACACACAGCTACAGCTACAGAGAGAGCCAACTCCAACTGGTCGTCGCAGCGGCAGCTTCCTCTTTCTTCTCCGTGTGTTCGTCAGAACGCGTGTGGTAGAAGAAGAAAAGGCGAAAAAGCCATATGCTTTTATCCTGGTTTTGCTTCTTTTTTTAAGTGTTATTGCCAGAGGGGCAAAAGCAATGTGCCATGTGTGTCATTCATGGAAGGAATTAAGAGAGTGTTTTTATGAGTTTTCTTTATAAAACTGAGCATATCGTGTTGTGTTGTATTGTATTGTGAACAGTAGTTTCGAAATTATATATATATATATATATAATCTCTATCCTAAAATATAAGAGATTTTAGCTATGCATTTATAAGTAACGGATCTAGAAATTTTCTAAAGCATAGACAAACACATGTACGAATGATTTTAGACAACATTCAACACTAGAAATACAAGATTTCCTAGTAGTGTGATCCGCTGGTGAGCCTGGATAGCCACTCGAGGTCGCTGAGTTTTGGACCCGTCCCTAGTCCACAAAGTTATCATTTGATGTTTTAAATAAGAATGTTCTCAAGTGCTATTTAACATTTTGGCAAGTCTCAGCAAGTGTCTTCACCCGTATAGGTTTGTGATTCTAACGTGGCTTATGTTAAGGTAAAACATGGGTTTAATTTGACAAGAATGTTTAAAAGTCTAATTTGATATCAAGGAGGTTCAAGATTATATCGTCCTTTCTCACAAGTTTTATCCTTGTAGTATAGGTAAGATTCAATGCACTTGATTGATTCACAACTATTGACTTAGTTTCAACCAAAAAAAATAATATTGAATTGGTCAAATTATAGGAGATTGGGCCATCAGAGATCAATGTTGACTGACAAGGCTTGGACCAATATCCCAAGAGAGCAGAATAGCATATTGGTAATTAAAGTTCATTTATGCATTTCTAAAACCTTTCTTATATGGATAGGTCGATCTCAATTATTTATATGATAATGCCGTATTAGAGTGTGCACCACCATATGCTAGATTGAGAAGGAAAGACCTTTGACTAAAGGGGGTCATATACGAAGCTGAAATGGACTCATGGTGTCTAAAATACTCTTTTTACTTAAATTGTGGTATTCAATGTATAAAACTAAATGATCACGAGAACTACCGGTTATACTGACCACGTCCTCTATATAGCATTTCAACATTTCATATGATATTTATTATACGCATTTAAAATTGTCAAGGTTTTCAGATAATCACACCCGCATATGCTAAAGAGAAAATTCCTTACGTGCTCCTAAGATTTTGCTCAATCCCCTCTGTACCCCCGAATTTTGCCGTATCCCTTATATACTCTTGAGTTTTCATTTTGATCTCCTCTATACCCATTCTGTTAGTTGATTATTAGTTAACCGTTAGATTTTTCTAAAATAACTATATTGCCTATCTCTCGTACTTATGTGCTAATACTTCAAAACATAAATATCAAATATAAAAAAATTTAATTTATAATAAAATCAAATGGGACATAATTATTTGATGTCAAATTTAAAAAAAAATTAATTTTTCAAACAATTTTTAAAAATTATGATTCATCCATATAAGAGTTTCACCGAGAAATTGAAAACCAAAATTATTTTTTCCTTAGGTTTAAATGTTGGTGAAAATGTTATACAAATTTCATTAAATTTGATTCAAAATTTATTTAAAATTAATTTTTAATTTTGTGGTTAATAATTCTACCCCATTTGTTATATTTTACAAATGAATCTTTTTCATGTTGAGAATTGTGTTTTTCTCACTAAGCTAGCACATAAGTATAAGAGAGGGGTAATATTAGTTATTTTAGATAAAATTTAACAGTCAACTAAAAAAAGGGTATAGAGGGGATTAAAATAAAAATTCTAGCGTATGTAGGGGATGAAGCAAAATTCTTAGGTACAAAAGAGATTGAGCAAAATCTTAAGGATACGTAAGGAATTTTCGCTAAGCTAGAGGTAATAAGAGATTTATAACAATTCGGCAAAGTTTTATTTTAAAACTGATTTGAATACATATGCACATTACACTGTCAAATGTGCCTATAACGTATTAAAATTACTATACAACACCTCATTGTAATAACTCGAAAGATTTCCATTGCTTGCAATCTTTCGATACAATGAAATCTGAGAGCAGACACATGGGAATTAATAGAAGAAGAATATATGCTACTGATGGTTACTCCCTCCATCATAAAATATAAGTATTTTTTAAGTTGGGTACTAGTATTAAGAAAGTAGCTAAAAATAATTGGGAATGTTGTGATTGGTTAAAAAGAGAAAGTAGATAAAAAATTAAATAGAGAATGGTTATGATTGGTTAAAATAAAAGGTAGCTAAAAATAGTTTTATTTTATTATAAGACTTGAGTGATAAAAATAATTTTATTTTAGAACGGATGATTATGTGTCAAAAATCTTCGAGATAGCAGTAGGACAGATGGGTCGGTGTGTGGGTGAAGAGGTGGCAGGTTGAGCCGTTGAGGATGAGGGAGGTAATCACACCGGTGCTGGCAGCCGGTTTTATTTGACTGACCAAACGAGCCGTCGGGTCAGGTCGGCTTTGGTTGGTTCACATGCCCACTGCTCTGCTGTCTCTGCCCTCCAATTCTCTCCTCCTTTTCTTTTATATTTCATTTCCTTTTGTTTAGTTTGGACACAATCAAAACAAAAGGTTCTTGCATTTCTTTTATTGCCCAGATGTGCCAGACAAATAAAAATATATATTCATCCTTCCTATGGTTTTTATGTAAATATTCAATGTTATATAGCTATAGTTAGCTTCTGAACTTCAGTTAATATCTTTGGCTTATTCTCTGTATATGAATGTATTTCTTTCTGCAGACTGAAATTGGCAGATTTGATATTTTTTTAAATTAGTTCTTCCACTCTTGGAAGCTTCTACATTTTTGTAGGAGAAAAAAAATTATAGATTGTGTTGGTTTAGTTAGTTGCAGGCTTGGATGGTAGAACAAACAAACACCTAATAGGATGAAATTGTTCTGAAATGATCATAGGGACGAAAGGAATAGACAGCCATGAGTTGGAGATGGCACATCCAATCCAATCATGATTTGCATGTGGGTTAGCTCTCCTGGTTCTGACTTTTTTTAAAGTTAATTCCAACTCTGCAACAAGCTTGAAGAGAATGTCTTGCGATCAGTTCAGATTCTGTTAAGCTGACGGCGACTATTGTGATTGAATCTTTTGCATGCATTATTATTCAGAAAATCCAAACCTCCTCTTGGTTGTCAGTCCCTTGTAGATTGTTGGAGTTTTGTGTAATGTGGACGTTTCCTGGGAACAAAATCAAGTGTTTGATACTCTAAACGAATGCGACCGACAAGTGAGAATGTACTCTCTCTTTGTGTAGCTCTGAATCAATTGACAGACAGGGTCAGAATGTACTTCTACACGCTATATTGACCTATTGGTGATCAGACAGGATCTATAATATGTGAAAACTTTCTTACATCAGAGCATTTCTTGATGATATATCCAATGGAAAGTAGAAAACCACTTAGTGTTTTAGTTTGTCCTGCACCTCTATGAACTTGTTCTTGATAATCTTGCTCTCTATGTCCTTTGCACCTTTTGTGTTTGCAAGCGTTCCAATTAAGCTCTACTTAATTTTTCCACTTATTGCTTGCTTGCACATTCATAAAGTTAATTCTTCTTTTGCCTTTTGTGGTAGTACACTAGTGCTAGTAAGGTCATTGCTGTTAGTTTCATGGTATTCTTGTGAGGCCAGCAACTTGCCATGTCCTCACATGGGCATTTGGAAACCAGAATGTCACCAGATTAATTCACACACAAAAGGGGAACTTGGTATGTCAAATTACAGGTTTCAATCGGGATTTGTGTTTAGATCATCTTTTGAACATCTTAATAATGTTATATTAAATTGCAAGTTCAGCTTCTTGTGCAAGCACTAGCATGTAGTGCTGGATTTCAACCTGAAATCAAATTTCATCTTCGGCCCAAAGATAGTCTTATGCTTACTATGGCCTTGGACATCAATTAGGTTGTTTCCAAAATAAGCAGCAGCAGCAGTCTGATGAAATCTTTTGCAAATCATCATGTAGTGTCATCTCTAAGGCAATCTTTTGTTTAACTGTCATAGATACTACTTGTGGCTTATGCCTCGGTTTCCGTTAGTACGCTTTCCGAAATACAAAACGGTGTGTTTTTTTAAAAAACTTTTTATACGAAACTATTTCTAAAAAATCAACCATTTTTTAAGTTTTTTAATAGCTAATACTTAATTAATCATGCGCTAATGATGTTTCTCATTTTGCATGTAACTTATAAACCACCCGCAAAAGCCAATTCAAACACCCCCTAAGATATTAGAGCAAAGAATAGAAACGACAAGATAAGTGACAGACCAAAGTAGACCTAAGAAGATTCAGATAGCTCAGCATGGTTGGTAAACCAAAAGCATCTTCTTTAAACTCCGAGCTATAACAAGTTGGATTGCCAGTAACTTGGACAGCCCATATTATGGGATGCACTATTGAGCTGTCAATGAAATTGACAGCTGACCTTGGAAGCACTCTGAGCTGCTAGTGACATCTAAACCCAATTCAGTTGATCACCAACCACCACCAGACGTCTAACAAACATGTGTACAGCATCAATCTACTAGTCAGTTGGGATAGCCACAGCAAGAGTCCTTGAGGGTGTGAATACACATCATGGAAGAGTTTGAGCCAACATGTTGTATTCACAAGGCACATAGGTCACTTCCAGCTTCAGCAAACACATGCACTGAGCACTCATAGATCACCAAAGAGTCATATAACACTGGACTTGATAACCAAAACATAGGAGGTTTCATTCCTTCTCAAAGTAGCTGTAGCATCTTTCCTTCTTTAACCATTACATAAGCATCAAAACAGGCAATAACAGATAATAAATCCTCCTCCTCCTCTAGGTAAATATCCAAACACAATACCCTTATAAGTACTTATTATTAGGGAAGTAGTGTGCATGGGTATAAATGGTAGCAAGGGGCAGGTTAAGAATCACAATGCTGAGCAGAGTGGAAACAAAACATCATAATGGGATAGGGCAAAAGCTTCCGGAAGGGAGCTTTAAGCAGAAGGCTTCTCCCACTTGAGGGGCTTCACCACCTCCCAGGTGAAGTCCAGGTCATCCCTTCCGAAGTGACCGTAAGCCGCCGTCTTGAGGTAGCGTCCGTTGCCGCCTTTCTTGAGGTCAAGGTTGATGATGATCATGCCAGGCCTGAAGTCGAAGTTCTCCTTCACAATCTTGAGGATCTCCTTGTCGGGGATCCTGCCAGTGCCGTATGTGTCAACGAACACGGACAGTGGCTCAGGGACACCGATGGCATATGAGACTTGAACAATGCATCGGCGAGCAAGGCCATTAGCAACAATGCTCTTGGCAGCTTGTCTTGCGATGTATGCTCCGCTGCGGTCCACCTTGGTCGGGTCCTTGCCAGAGAAGGCACCACCACCGTGAGCTCCCCAACCACCATAAGTGTCAATGATGATCTTCCGGCCAGTGAGACCAGCATCACCATGAGGTCCACCAATGACGAAGCGGCCAGATGGGTTAAGATGGAAGATTGTCTTCTCATCAAGGTACTGCTCAGGAATGACAGGCTTGATGACATGCTCCTTCAGGTCAGCAGCAATCTCATCATTGGTGACTGTCTCATCATGCTGGGTAGAGATGAGAACAGTGTGGACACGGACAGGGACCATAGCACCATTCTCATTGCGGTACTCAACAGTCACTTGGGTCTTCCCATCGGGCCTGAGCCATGCGCAGGTCCCATTCTTGCGCACCTCTGTAAGACGAGCGCCAAGCTTGGTAGCAAGGACATGGCTGAGGGGCATCAGCTCAGGGGTCTCATCAGTTGCATATCCAAACATGTGTCCCTGGTCACCGGCACCAATCTCCTCAGGTCGCTTGGTGAAGTGGCCATGCACACCCTGTGCAATGTCAGGGGACTGCTGCTCAATGTTCACAAGCACCTTGCAGTGGTCAGCGTCGAGACCGACATCAGCTGACACAAAACCGATGTTACGGCATGTCTCCCTGACAATCTTCTCATAGTCAACATTGGCCTTGGTGGTGATCTCACCAAAGACCATGACCATGTTAGTCTTGGTGCAGGTCTCACAAGCAACCTTGCTGTCAGGGTCCTCGGCGAGGCAGGCATCAAGCACAGCATCTGAGACTTGGTCGCAGAGCTTGTCAGGGTGACCCTCGTTCACGGACTCCGAGGTAAAGAGGAAGGTATCAACTGCGGCCATCTTCTCCTATCTGCATGAAATGGTATTTCACATACTTTAGACAAACAAATATCATGAATAAAATGGACAAGGTGAGCCTATGAGAACAAAAGGGTATCAGTGACTAATGTGAAGTTGCTCCTGGGAAGCTGATAGCTACAGGTGATTTCTGAAAATGTTTACGTAAAACAATCTGGTACCTCAGCACAAATGGCCTAAGCAACAAAATTTGTCCTATTCTTTCATGCAATATACAGGTAAATACAAAACAATGCAACGGCAGTAAGCAAGCACAAAATCCTCCCTTCAATCCTCTATAGCACATGTAAACCAAGCTGCTGTTTTTGTTGGCACTTGACAAGACCACAATTTTGGGCTAAAAAAGTTCTCCCCACAAATATTTGATTAATTTCCTAAGTTCCCCGGACAAGTGTTTGGTATCTGTAATATTCTCTATAAGTGTGACAAGTGGACATAGAGCACAAGGAATCAACCAAGTTTCTACAGGAATCAGCATAAATGCATAATCAGTTGTGCTGCCACTACCTATTGTAACTATCACCTATACCACTTTTAGGGATCCTGGAATAAAAGAGTGAAATCTCTGGCTAGCATGTAGTGGTTCTACTATACAGAGTACACTCTTTACATAAAGACAATATCATAAATCGTAAAAGCATGTGCAGAACCTATCAAGTGCATAAAACACGCACAGGATCGTATCAATTCTTGGCATATTTAAATTGCTATGTTTGGAGTGGCACCAATCCAACTTTTCCATTTTCCAAACTTCTATGAGAATCCAACTTCCAAGACCAAGGGGATGACTGGATTCTACTGCAGAACAGTCAACAAGCAGACAGCTAAAGATACATACTAGCACTAAAACAGTGCTCTAGCATGTTATTCATCCAAAAGTAATCTGATAGCATGGAAAAAGTATTATGATAGCATGAAAAAGTAATTTGATAGCATGGAGGTATTAAGATCCCAATGAACCCAATCCTACTCAGCTTCTCCATCCCTAAGTAGCGTGGCAACTTACAACACGGACAACCAATGAAACCATCCATATATCTAGCATGAGATCATCCAAAAACACCAGCTTTACCCTTCCTTCTCCCCCCTGGAAAGGAAGAGTACTCCACGCGCAATAAATAAATCTCCTAGAATCCCAATTCCCAAAACAGCTCTAATTCATGGGCATGATACCACTTCAAAGACCGAATGGATCACACAGGAGGCGCTCCCGCACCCACCGCAAGCTCAGATCCCACCGAGCAAGCAAACGAGCACAGACCCTACCAACCAAGCACCCCCTAAAACCCTCCTCCCTTCCAGCAGCAAAACAAAAGGGGGAACAAAAAAACCCTCACACCTAGCCCACGGCAAAGACGAGGAGAGGGAGGGGAATGGAAGGAGGCGGCTCACCTGCGGCGGCGGCGGCGGCGGAGTAGGCGGCGGGCCGATCCAATCGGGGGGAGGAGGACGAGGCGAGGGGACGGTGAGGTATTAGATCCGACCCGGCACGGCGAGATGGGCCTCGGGTCGCGGCGGCCCATTTATAGACCCGGGAGGCGGACGGTCGCGGCCGCTGGATGGGGATTCGGTCTGGGCGGCGTCTGCGTGGGCGGAGTTGGGTGGCGGACAGCGACCCGCACCCACCAACACTCCGGGGTGACTGACGAGATGGGCCCCGCGCCCGTGGCAGCGTGCACTCCGGGGTGACTGACAATGGGCCCGCAGCCGGGGCGGCGTGCACTCCGGGGTGACTGACGAGGTGGGCCCCGCACCCGGGGCGTCGTGCTTCCGCTCGCCCGCCACCAACCGCCGGTGGGGCCCCTCGGCTGGCCGTGCTACTGACCGCGCCTCGTCCACGCGTGATTCGGTTAATATTTTAGATTTCATCTAATTTTAGGTAAGCGAGAGTGCATCTCTACCGGTTAATGAATAAAAAAAAGTAAATTACGCTTTGCATCGAGTAAAATACATCTTGTTTCATTTTACATCAGACACATATTTTCACTTTATATTAGGATGCATTAAAATTTCATAAAATCTGGATGAAACTTTATAAATCATAGTCTTAAGTTTGGAAAGCCTCATAAGTTTTATTCATATTTTAGAAGTTTTTTCTTCAATTATATGCAACCTAGTGTAAATTAAAATTTATTTTAAAATGTCCTGGTGTAAAGTGAAACTATATAGTAGATCCAGTCTACACTCTATACATAAAGTTTAGTTACTCTTAAAAAATGCTTCTCTACCGTTTCAGAAAAATAAAAAGAATAATAGAGAGAGAGAGAGTGTGTGCACATGTACCGGCAGGTTTCAGAGCTACAAGTGCTGGTTTTAGTCAGAGCTGGGAGCCAACTTGTGATGAACAGGGGGAATATGACAGGGTTCAAGTGGCACTACACCTGCTTCATGCCTCCCTCACACCAGCTATTCATGCTTTCTCGGAAAAAAAATATAAGTTGTTATTCGTCTTCTGTTATGTTCAGAGTTATTTTTTTAGTTTTTAATGTTTGACGTCATTGATTTTTAATAAAAGTTTCATCTTATTTAAAATTTTATATAAATATATAAAAAATATAAGTTATGCTTAAAGTATCTTTAATAATAAAATAAATCATAACAAAAATAAATAATAATTATATATTTTTTAATAAGATAAATGATTAAACTTATGTTAAAAGTTAATAGTATCAAATATTAAAAACCAACTTTTAACTACAGAGATATCGTTGTTTTCAATAGTAACATAAGAATTTTCTTAACAAAAACGTGTAGATAAAAGCATCTTCAAGGCAGATTCGGATATTTATGTGGTTGTTTTGTCCATATACTAATATTGTCTAAGGTTGTCTTTTTTTTGCCAATACATGCCTGAGGTTAGCACAAACAAATTTAGCGCTATACTTAAGCTAGCAAGTCATAACCTTGCACACTTTTTTGAGACAATGACATGTGAAACCGAAGTGCTAGAAAAAGAATCTTGCACAAGCGTGGCGATAAACCAAACTGATGGCTAGCTTGATCAAAGTTGCCTAAGTAACAGTGCATGCCAGTAGGTTGACTGTACACATGGTAAACTTTTACATTTTACGGTGAGTTGCTAAAGTAGTTAAAACAGCTAGACGACTAGTATATTGGAATCAATATTGCAATGTTTTAATATGGTGATCATTGATCTAATCTTTATCATAATTTAGCTTGGTAATAAAGACAGACGACTGTGGCCATTTGAAGTGTGTACAGAGGTTTACATCTCCATTTAAATTGGACACAGACCCTTTCATCAAATGCAACATAGGCACCACTAATATCGCATCTGTGAGCGTGTATCGTGCATCGTATAGATTGGTAGTTAGATCTTGCAGATGCATCCGATTCTACATTCCATATGACCCCTGTCTCATTTGGTAGAGCTCCAGTTGTTAGGTCCAGATTTAATTGAACTGGAGCTCTACCAAACAACTCCGCTAAAAAATAAAGCGAATTGAACTAGAGCTGCTCTAAAAATTAAACTGAGTTAAAGCAGCCTTTAAAAAGCTTCACAACTCTAACTCTAATTTCAACTCTGAGAGTTAAGCTCTACTAAACAGGATCTTAATCAGTGACAAGAACTGCAGTGCCAGCCTATCACAAATTGAATTGTCCCTTTACCCCTTTTTTGCTATTATTTTGATGACCTGATATTCATTCATATTGTGCTACATGAATTAAATCTGCATTTTCTACCCCGTACATGCATGATTTGTTATTCGTCCATTCCTGTCAACTAATTTGTTATGGATCAATCTAGATCTTCACGTGTTTCACGACGCATGACTTCCATTAAATCCCATGTCTGCCGATCGAGCTTGGCGTGCTGCAGTTAGCTGACGAACAGTGTGAAAATTCCATTGATCGGTCTATCAGGTTACTGATCGGTGGCAAAATGCCTTCCATAATCTGTTTCTACTAGTTACTGTAATTCAGATAAAGACCAGCAGTGGCCAGCAACTGAAACTGATGCTGGTGGAAGATTCCGGAATCCACCAGATTATGGTCTGGAGTTTTGGAATCATGCATAATACTGGTAGTATATTACAACTGACCTGATACCACGTGTGCATCCACCAGATTATGTGGAGTGAGTCATTGTGCATCTCAACCACCACCTCTCATCAATTTTGGCTGCAAATTGGACTTTTTATGGATGCATGATTGGAGAAAAATGGTTTCCAGGCGTCAGCCCAAGGTGACTGGCAATATTTAGTTTCAGTTTCTCTGAACAATGTTTTCTTTCCCTTTGTGCAATGATCCACATGTAAAATGCCTCAAATTAACTAATCAGCAAAGCAGCTATTTGAACTTTTGCTGTTCTATCCGAGAAGATAACTGCAGCTATATATATCAGCTCCAGGCTGTGCATGTAAAAAAATGTCTGAAATCTACAATGCTATAACACCATGCATGTTCAGACTTCAGAGTTCACTCTTGAAGCAATGCCTCTTTTTCTGAAGTCGTCTCCAGGCTAAGGTAATCAGTCTGGTGACTGGTGCTACGTAACTGAGTTAGGTAGCAGAAAACAAAAGGCAGAAAACCCTACGCATGAAAGTACACTGATAACCAACAAACAGCAAGTTCACCTACCAAACCAAACCAAATCAGATATTCAGAGAGGCTGTCAAAAATGGGCCATACATGGAGGGCCAGCAAGCAGTCGATAACAGTGTCAGCTTGACAGAAAAGAAACCAAAGTCTTTCCATGCATGGCTGAATCAATTAGAAAGCATCTGCATCAGCATACATCACCATTCAGAAAATTCAGAGAAAAGCTTTTGCCAGAGTTGGAGCAGGAGCTCCCACTCTCACCTACCGCTTATTCATCAGCCCTGTCGTATTCAACATCACTCAAAACTAATCAAGAAGGCTAATTAAGCATTTCTGTCTTAATCATTGAAGCTAACACATCTCAATCAAAACTGAACGACTTGTCACTTGCATACACGAAGCCCAAAAAATGGCGTTTTTCCTGGCCTGTTCTTGATTTGGAGGTTCAGTGGAGATCAATCACTCACCAGGGCCCATCTGGGAGGCCCATTCTCTCACGGCCCAAGTAAGTTTCCAGTCTATCGGGCCAGGATTCCAGTTGGAAATGGGCCTTGGTAAGGCACGGGCTTTTTATCGGCCCATCTTCACTTATGGGCCGGTATGTTAGTTCAAAATACCAGCCCATGCACGGGAATGAGCCAGGATCTGGTCCATGCCAAAATGAGGCCGAAAGGCTCTTATATATGGGCCAGCCCATTTACGTCATTGTCCAGGCCCAACCAAGTTCTTGCTGCTTCTCCCTTTTATTTCTCTCTCTGTTTTTTTTATAAAGGGCGGTTCTCTCTCCTTTATTGCGAAACACGTACAAACGCATAAATTTATATACACGTACGCACACTCACATCTAAAAGAATAGGTTAATCCTGTTAGTAGAAACAAAGTACTACGTACTTAATTTAAACTAGAATTATGATACCTCCAGGCTCTTACAAATGGAAAATAGTTGCTATACAATTTTTTAGGCCAATAATCTCTCTCCAATTTGTTAACAAATACGACATCGAATGCGATGCATCGAGATGAAACGGAGGAGTGTGTCTTCAGCCTTCACGGTGGTCTGAGCTTTTCAATGGCGATGTATCTGATTTTATATATGTCGGGTTGTGCAAAATTCAATTATTTCATTTGAAAGACTGAAGAGCAAGCTAGCTTAGCATGGTTGGTGGCCAGAGCTTTTCTGCAGTTCGTGCTCGAGGTTTTTCGTTGACAGGAGAAAGATTTTTCTATGGAGATCGACCCTGCAAGAAAAAGGGACATCCGACCTGTCCTGCTAGATTAATCATCCATCGTCGATTCTTTTTTTCTTTGACACGTACTGCTGTACTGATGATAATTTGACACATAAGTATGTAGTATTATATATGTCAAGTCATGAGGCAGTTCTGAAATGGTAGTACTGAAGCTGCTACTTACTGCAAGTCCAGAGAGGTAGCTTCTTGTCATGCACACAAGTAGTCACATCTGAATGGTTAATTATGTTTTCAATCAGTGTCTAAGAGGGGATAATTTTTCTTGAAGTTGTTTTTCTTTCCTTTCCTTATAGATAATCACGGCAAATTTAATTATAAGAGTACCGTTTGCTTTCAAATCTAGTAACTATTTTCTCGAGTAAAATCTGTTAAAATACTATTTAGGTTGTTCGATCGAAATCACACTATCTAAATCACTCCCATCAATCCACCCGATGCTGTGCTATAGCTAACCTAAACTCATAGTCGAAGTGTACTGACTATATTTTCTTCGTTTTAAAATATAGCCATCTTTAGTTTTTAAAATTTATCCTAAAATATAGTTACATTTCCATCACTTCCTTGTCTTCATCAATCATAGCAATCTATTTAGTTTCTCCACGTACTTTCTTATTTTAACAAATCTTAGCCATTCTTTATTTTATTTTACCTTTCTTGTTAATACTCATGCTCAACTCAAAAAGTTTTATATTTTGGAACATAGGGAGTATTTGCCACTCGCTTATTGCCATGACACCGTAAACAAGAGAGAAAATAAGTAGGAGGATTAATCATTTTATCCAAAGGAAGCAAAATGCACCTGAATTTCAGGCTGGATGGAATAGAACTCAAACATCTCGGTAGGTCAGTACATGTTTAAAATGTGGAGTAGCAGCAGCAAGCAATCTTTAATTTGTACCCCTCATTTTCGTAAGGAAAAGAAGGAAGAACCACCATTAAATTGTTGGATAGGGGAGTTTGGTGGCCAGTGCTTTGTCAACAAGTCGAATCTCTAATGACTTACGCAGCGTGTTCGGGCTTCCACATCCAAAGGTTCACAAAACTCAACTGATTCAAAATTTAAATTTTCAATCAAATAATTAATTTATATCCAATATGATATATGCTTAAAAATAAAAATGTGGTAGCTAGCAACAATGAAAGATTTATATCGAATCTGTTTGATGAGTGCTAAACTTTGCCTGATGCTATAACTACGACGTGTCAAATTTTTCTAAAATCAAGCTCACTCGTCATAGACTCTTTTTTTTTTTTTATCACAACTTGCCACATATGCCACACTTTGCCAAAGCTTTTGTGGCAAACTTTTGCTACACTTTGTCACAACTTTTCACATGTGAGGGTAGCATCCAAAGAGCCCGAACAGGAATAGCACACCTTTTTCTTCTTGAATAATTCACCATATGGTCAGAAGCACAATTTATTTTTGCCCAATTGGCACACTCGGCGTCAAAAGGAAAAGAAAACACAAGACAAAAAAAAAAAAAGGGAAACAAAAGTAGTATACATAGAAATATGAATCATGCACAAACATATGAAGAAAATAAAAATCAATGAGCCTCATGCATGCATGGCAACATGGCAAGTGTGTGTAGATCGATCGAGTAGGGCAGTAAAACACATCACGAGTTCACCCTGGAGCAGTTGAGCCTGATCTCCCCCTCGCCGCCGGTGAGCACGTCGAGCTTGCTCACCTTCACCAACGCGGCGGCGAAGCGGCCGAGCCACACGGCGGGGTCGCCGGCGTAGAGCTTGACGAGCGCCGCCATCTCCGGGGTGTCCAGGAGGGCCATGTCGGAGGCGAACGCCACGTGGCCGGTGAGCACGTTCTTGTAGTACTGGTTGTCCATCTTGAACGGCGTCACGTCGTCGAGCTGCACCATCGTCGGGTCCTGCTGCGCCGCCGTCTCCGGCGGGCACTTCTTCATCATGTCCGCGGCGTACGCCGCCGGCATCGACGGGTCCGTGCCGTACGTGCCGTAGTACTTGTACAGCCGGTCCGTGAAGGACGAGCAGTGCGACGTGCCAATGGAGTGTGCTCCCGAAAGCGTCACCATCTCCTCCGCCGTAAACCCTAGGTGGTAATATTTTATGCGTTAATAAGCCGGCCTTTGAGTGAACTAGCTAGTGTATGCGGATCATTCCGATGATACAATACATATATGGTACCTTTTGCAGTGAAGTTGTTGAGGAGTTGTTTGGCGTTGAAGTCCGGGTGGGGAACATTGGGGAGGACCTCATCCTCCTTGGAGACAAGACCATCGCGACGGCCGGTGGGGATCTCGAAATCAAGCCCACCGGCAAGGTAGGCGCTATCACGGGCGGCGAGGGCAAGGATGTCGGAGCAGGAGACGGTTTCCGGGCACGCTTTCTCAAGAAGGTCCTTGGCGTCGTCGACGACGTCGAAGCCATCCAAGCTAGGATTGTTCGGCTTGGAGTCCCTCTCCGCCTTGCTTCCCGGCGTTGACTCCAGCAGCACTGATGCATCACACCCCTAAAGTCACACATAAATTGCCCCACTGAGAACAAGTGGCACCACACGATGCATACATCCACTTAAGCGGTGTACCATACTTACACGGACGAAGCAGTCGTGGAAGAAGAGGCGGATGAGGTCGGCCGGCGTGCCGGGAGCCTTGTTGAACGCCTTGGTCACCGTGTGCCGGACGATCGCCTCGGCCTTCGGGCACGACTTGCCGTAGAACCCGACCGACAGCCCGTCCGCCTGCACCACCTCCGGCGACGTCGACATCACCAGCAGCAGACCTAGCACTGCCGCTGTGGCGGCCGCTGGCGACGACGAGGAGGCTGCCATTGGTTAATTATCGCCGTGCAGAGATCGAGCTCAGCTAGAGCTTGGCCGTGCGACATTGGGGAGGACAAGAGGTATATATATATAGATGAAAGCTAGCTTGCATTTGATAGACATGATGGGTTCATGGCGCCATGGCGATGGACCGAGCGCCATTGATTGGTAGCTAGCTAAGCTTGCAGCTGCCACGTGAGTAATTCATTCCTTGTGCGAGATGGATCGATCGCTGTATCGGTTGTTGGAGAAGGCCTATGCACATATGCATGCATGGCCCACACCACACGCCGGCCGGTGTGCTGGCCATATCTGCGAAACAGCCAGGCACAGAGCTAGCTGAACTCTCAAGCTATTCATTTTGTATAGGAGCACTTGTTTGTTCTGAATTCTCAAACTAATTAATTGTTCAAATATACTAGGTAACTGTTTAAATATACTAGGTAACGATAATATTATTGAAACAGTATAGACTTAATACCTAGAATTTAGATATCAGATGTAATATAGTATATACCAAGCCTGATATTTATATCATATAAAGATTATACCCATCCAACGGTATATCCTAGTCTCTCTCCTAATTGTTTCGAGGGATTTGTAACTGTAATCTACATATGAATATTTTTCGTCCTCAAGGGGAAAACAGCTCTAGATCAATATCAAACTCTATAATCTTTGCTGGTTAACTTTTATCATGGTTTTATTTTTGGCCATTCTGCTTCAAAATTGGGTAAAACTAATCTTTCAACAAGACATGAGCGGATAATTAAAAAGGTAGAACTTTTCGAAAAAGGTAGAATCTATTAACTAGCGCAATACTGAAGAATATATGTCAGAGGATGGATGATATCGATCGATATATGCAGGTGTCACCAAGTTGTCGACCCCTGCCCCGCTGTGAAATGTGTGTCGTATTACTTAATTATATTTTCGTTTTCGTAACAGGCCGCAAGCACGGCACTTGCTTTTGCTTAATCATCAATTGACTCGATCAATCTAAATATTTTCTGGCCTGCTGGTTGGTGCTCCATGACCGTCATATCTTGCTTTAATTTGTGCTTGCGTCTTGCAGGTCTGATCAACAGCATGTATGTAGTACGAGTAATTTCACGGTTTATAAGAAGGTATCATATTTTTTTATATAAATTCGGTACCTTAGATCTATGATGTATCAAATTATCAAATTTTATACTAGAAATTTTGGTAGCTCTTGTTATATCTCAAGGACCATAAAAGTTCTCATGTAGTATGCACGTAGCTTGCTTGTAGCAATCTAGATTGTACTTTTTTTATTTTTCCTTATCATAAATATTTGACGTTTAGGATAATGTTAAAATTTTAACTAAATGCATATACACCTTGTCACCCCAGTCAAAAGACATGCCCACAGCCGTTTTCCTTTTCATGCTCTGATAGCACCAACTCGAACACCTGTATCTTAAATTCCGATATATTTTTAGGTTCTACGCGAATTGTTCTTTATGATTTGTGCCGTACGAAAAGACGATAGATCGAGCTCAAATAGAGGTGACACATTATGGGGTGTCAACGACATAGGAAACTAGCTAGAAAAAAAGAGAAAAATTTCTCTATCCCACCTTGTATATGTGTGTTATATGTGTACTACCTGCTGCTAAAATGACCTTTCTTTTTAATGATATAACAATGAGTGTGCCCTTTTATAAACTTGCTTATCAGGAAGGAGAGACGAAAATTACATAAGTTAGATTTGCTGACATGGCAGTGAAAACCGACGGTTCAGATCAACCCGCGCTGCCATCCGACGGCCCACGATTAATTGAATTAAAGATACCCAGGGGTCAATACATTGAGCTGGTGAGTTCCTTTCCTGGAGGATGCCGTCTGACCGAATTTTCCATGCTTGCTGCCACAAAATCAAGATCCAGTATAATTAGGGAGATATAAAGCTAACATCTCCTCTAAAATTAAGTGCAGCAATCGTATCACCAAACTTCAGTTAAGTGATCGATCGATCGTTCCAGCTCGTCAGTTACACGCGCAAGAAATATAATGGGTCTCAGTTCATCATCATCATCATATCTCCAGGAAGGTTCGACCGATCAGCCACGCGTAAGCTGATTACATCGATCTCGGATCATCTATATGTAATCGTATGTATGTTCTGTACTTTCACATGATGGACCCTAGGAACAAGACATGCTTTGCTGCTCGATGAAGGTTCTCCCAAGTCTAAATAGAAGTGTGTTACATTTTTTTTTATTTAACTGAGATTGCCATGGTTCAAACTCAAGGGCTCAAAATGATATTCTCTCTGTTCCAAAATATAAGTATCTCTGAAGTTTTCACGAGGATTAACTCAAGAGTAAAGTTAAATATGGGTAGTTGTGATTGATTGAGATAAAGAAGTATTTGAGAAATTAAATAAGAGATGGTTGTGATTAGTTGAGATAGAAAAGTAAGTGGATAAGTTGATATAATTTGGAACAAAATATAAACGCTTGAAATTGCTATATTTTAAGATAGAGTGAGTACCGTTCAGATTTTTGGGACGGTTCTCAAAAAACTATTTTTACAGGAATTTTGTACATCAATATTACTTACTTAACGATTTATTTTAAAATATTGAGTAGGTTTATATCCCTAAAGCAATCTGTCTTAGTCATCCCCAAAAAAGCTCCCTTCTTACACTCGTCAGTTAAGTCACAAAAGTTTAAGTTGATGCAGAAGAGCGGCCAATTCAATTCATCAACTTGAACACGTGTCAGACTAATGTGGTGTTTGAATCAATTTATGAGTGCGGCCACGCAAAACGATAAACATCACTATGAATTTATTTGATTTTTTAGAGATACTTTCATATAGAAAGTTTTTTAAAAAATATACCGTTTTATGTTTCCAAAAACGTGTTAATAGAAATCAAGAGAGCAGCCAAACACCACCTAATTGAGCTAAGTTTAATTTTCAAAAGCCCAGTAACCCTTCCGTCCGTGTGTTATGCAGTTGTTCACTTGGGCCAGATTAACTTACTCGTTGACATATGGGCCTTATAGTCGTTGCATGGGCCAAGGTATCAAAAAAAGCCTTCTATAGTTAGTTACACTAAAATATTCTCTTCATCTCAGATGTGAACAAAGTAAAATGTTAATTTTTCTGAGATAACAATAAAATGAAATATTGTCTCAGTTCCTGGTTTGAAAAAAATAATTTTTTTAGATAACAATAAACTGAAATATTTTCTCCATTTCTGATTTGAACACAATAAAATATTTTCTTTTTTTGACGCATAAAATCTTTTCTTTTTTTAGATAACAATAAAATATTTTCTTAATCACAGTTTGGCACACAGAACAACACAAAAAAAATCACATAAAACTAAATTTAGTACTAATTGTACATGTAAACCATATGTAGAGGAGAATTATATAAGCTTAAATGTTGACTAGTAGTAGCCGTTGACCGCGAAGCACTTTTCTCTGATCTCACCCTGGTCGCCGGTGAGCACCTCGATGTTGCCCATCTTGACCATGGCGGCGGCGAACTTGGCCTGGAACACCTTCTCCACGGCGGAGTGGAGCTTCACGACCCCGGCCGTCCACGGGTTGTCGAGCAGCGTCTGGTCGGAGTGGAGCACCACCTTGTGCTTCAGCACGTTCTTGTAGTACTGGTTGTCGAAGCTCGCCGGCGTCACCGGGTCGAGCAGCACCGTGGTGGGGTCGTTCTGGTCGTCGGTCGCCGGCGGGCACCGGTGCTTGAGCTCCTCCGCGTAGGCCGGGTCGATGGCCGGGTCCGTCCTGCCGGCCTCGCCGCTGAAGTTGTAGAGCCGCTGCGTGAAGGAGGAGCAGTGGGAGCGGCCGATGGTGTGCGCGCCGGAGAGGGTGACCATGTCGTCGGCGGTGAGGCCCTTGCGCTCAAAGCTCCGGATGAGCTCGCCGACGTCGAAGGTCGGGCCGGGGACGTTGTCGTCGAGCACCTCGTCGGAGATGGAGACGCGGCCGTCGCGGCGGCCGGAGGGGACGGGGTAGTCAATGCCGCCGGCGAGGTAGGCGCCGTCGCGGGCGGCGAAGGCGAGGATGTCGGCGCAGGAGACGGTGCGCGGGCAGTGCGCCTCGACGATGGCCTTGGCGTCGTCGACCACCTCGAAGCCTCGCATGCTAGGGTTGTTCGCCACCGAGTCCTTCTCCGCCACGTGTCCCGGCGTCGAGTTGATCAGTATCGACCCGTCACACCCCTGAAGCAATTAAACTCAATCATTAGGAATTAATCATCATTAGGGACCTCTTAATCATCACTGTGATTTTGTAATTCACGTCATGCAATCTCTGTAATAATTGACTGTAGATTTTTTAAAACAAATGCTGAAATGAATTCCTATTATCTTAAAAAATCACACGCCATTGACAACATCTACAAGAATTAGTGACACGTGATTAATTAATCGGGTACGTACTCTGACGAAGCAGTCGTGGAAATGCATGCGGATGAGGCCGGCGGCGAGACCGGGGTTCCGGGCGACGGCGCGGCGGACGGCATTGCGGACGATCTCCTCCGCCTGCGGGCAACTGTGCTTGTAGAACCCAACCTTCAGCGCCGGCGCCGGCGACGACGCCTCCACCACGACGACGGCCACCGCCGCCGCCCATACAAGCACCAACCACGGCGACCTCATCATTATCGATCGATGCTAGCTACTGATCACTAGCTAGCTCAATTACTAATTATCTCTTGAAGAGATTAATTACCCTAGCTAGCTGCAGAGATCGATGGTTAATTAAGAGATTGATGGTTTTGGAGATGGAAATATGGAGTAGACTGGTTTATATAGGGAGCTAAAGTACGTAGCAGTTGGGAGTTGGCATGCGTTTTTGAGTTGCACCGAGTCAACAACACGACTAAATCTTTGCACAAGCTAATTCCACCGTTTCGCGAATCTCGAGGAGCAATGGACGGCTTTGATGATCTTGATTGATCATATATTCTTTAGATTTACTATTTATCAAATATTTAATTTTTTAGATTCTGCCAAACAACAATATTGGTTGTTGGATGGAATTTTGATATTAGGGACAAGGAAAAACGGATTCCAAATTATATTTTTTACTTATTATAGATTTATATAACTTTAATTATAAATTTATGTAACTCAGTCATAAATATATGCAATTGCATCTAACGATTCGTATATTGATCTTTGAATAAAAAATCATTTTATATATTTATTTTTTTAAAACGTTTGACCAATATAGACGATATTCTTATATGTCCATGCATGGTCTAGGGATCAAGAAAACTTCAACTTTGGGTCCGTTGCAGTGAGAAAGGGATATATAAGTGTGCATGCAAGTTGCATTGTAATATATATTAATTATATAGAGAGATTTTATTATATATGCTTGGAAGGAAGAACTGGTAATAGATAACTGTACCCCAATTAGGCCGACAATGGGTATAAAAATTAATTGTGCTTGTGTGTCACCATCTACCTAATGTTGCTCAGACTTTGTAGTAACAGATCTACAGCACAATCATTTTGCGTAAGAAGTGTATTAGAAATGGACAAAGATGTGTGTAGGTTACTTAGCTTGTAAAGCATTCTTAAACGACTAAAGAGCATATATAGCTTTTGGTTGAGATCAATACAATAAAATTTGACATGGTCGATGGGGTGACCGGGACAAAGTCGTGTGAGTTTGGAGGATGCAAATTAATATGCACGACATATACATGTGTTTAATTAGTACTCATATATTTCGTTTTCTTATGTTTACCTTTTGGCTCTCTGCACTTGGTCAAATGATCTCATGATAATCTAGCTTAGTCTACCAAGTAGCTGCGGATATATATGTAAGAAATATATGGGGCATGGCGTCATTCATCCATGGAAGTCTCCAAAGGCAGCTAGAAAACTGAGAAAGTAGTATATATATGCATGCTAGCTGTAATAGTTAGTTCACTAGGTGATATATGCATGGGATTGTTGCACACTTTGATGAAGTTGTGAATTAATTTGAGGCTCCCCTTTGACTATATCTTAATTAGCACAAATATGTACACACCAAAAGGTAACCTTTAAACAATATAGAACATGATCTGCCTCTAATGTAAGCAAACTACTTGTCCTATAACCTATGCATTTTTCCTTTCAAAACACGCGCGCGCATATATATATATATATATATATATATATATATATATATATATATATATATATATATATATATATATATATATATATATATATATATGTATGTATGTATGTATGTATGTATATATATATATATGTATTTTGGGTGATTATCATGAACATGTCTTGCAAAAGTTGAAAGCTGCAGTCATGATAATACACGGATTTCCAGTGCTGCTTTAATGCAATGCAATTAAGAGTAAATGCACAATTTACAGGGACGCGTTTGCTTTTTCCGGCTGTTTGCATCATCTGCATAGATTTTTTTTGGTACGTGCACAAGTTAAAACGTGTACGATAAAGATGATAGTTACTCCTATCTCAAAAAGACTTTATTTTCTCTCTTTATTTGTTTCACAAAGATAATAATTATTGTTTTGGAGTTTGTGAAAACGACAAACAAATACATTAACATATATAAAAGTAAAAAATAAATATATTGAAATTTGCTAAAGTTAAAAGGTATTGTACTAATCTTTTTAGTTTTATATTGATACGTGTAAATACGGTCTTTTTGGAAAAGAGGTAGTACACACTCACAATAGATTATTCTCCCCCATTTGCATGACGAATGTTCTTGTTAGTGATTTTTCCGTGTTGAACTTTCATCTCTCTCTTCGCAAGGTCAAGAATGTCTTAATTAATAGGATTTCCAGGACGCAAACAATTGATTAAATTGGCAGAGCATTTAGAAGTCCATTAGGCCTAGCTGAACAGGCTTTGATTTTGCATGGGGCCTCTCATTAATCCTGACCTTCGAAAGTTATATAGGCTATGAAATTGTACAAGCCAGCCCGTATACGTGGGTGGGCCACAATTTTAGCCTGTCCATCGAGGCCCTAATGGGCTGACGATTTTAGTCGCTGGGCCCAATTAGGAGGAAGCTTAGTCCAAGCCCAATTAGGTAGGAACTGATTACTCCTCTCTCTCCGTGCCTTTTTCCCTCTTGGACATGCAGCAGCAGCTACCACTAAGCATAGTTATTGGAACCGGACCGGACCGGCGGTCGGACCGGTAAAAGACCGAACCAGAGCCTAAACCGGTCCAGTTCGGTTAAAAAACCGTCTGTGCAATCGAACCGCTATAAACCGATTAAACCGGCCGGTTTTTTGTCGAACCGGTGAACCGGCCGGTTCCTTGCGAACCGGTGAGTTTTTGATTTTTTTCCAAATTTGCCCCTCGGTGCACTGAGGACGACCTTATCTACTTAAGGGTATTGATGTAAATTGGTGAAAATGGGTCCTTTAGGGTTGGCTGCTACCGGCTCTGGCGGGCTAGGGCCGCGGAGGCGCGAACCAGGCGGCGGACGACGGGCAAGGGCAAGGGGCGGCCGCAGCGGGCAAGGTGCGGCCACGGCTAGCAAGGGGCGGCCGTAGCGGGCGGCGGGCAAGGGCAAGGGGCGGCCGCAGCGGGCGGTGGACAAGGGCAAGGGGCGGCCGCGGCGGGCAAGGGGCGGCCTCGGCGGGCGGCGAGCGGATCCTGCAGCGGCCGTGGCGAGCGGCGGGCAAGGAGCGGCCTCGGCGGGCGGATCTTGCTTCCTGCATCGGCGAGCGGCGAGCCTGGGCCAAGAGTAGCAGGCGGATCCAGCTTCCAGACGGCTGCAGGCTGGTTCTGCTGCTCTGCTTCATCTTTGTCAAGCTGCAGACCACCTCCACTCCACGTCCACAGCTCCACGAGACCACGACATGGCCGCTAATGGTGAGCACTGAGCAGTGAGCTTGTGTTAAACTGTATGTGTTGACCAGATCCATTGTAGTATGAGAAATTGAGAAGTTCCAATGTTTTTTGCTGATTGCATTAGTGTTAATTTCAGTATGAGAAGTTTAAAAGACACACCTTTTTAATTGCATCGCTTTGGTATTTATCCAGTAAGATTTTTGGGTGTCAATGCACTGATATATTCAGCTCCCTGTTTATTGTGATAGAAATAAAGTGATAGAAATTAGAAACATGGCTCTGATTCTTGATTAATGTGATAGAAACATAAGGTTATTCATGCACTGATATATTCAGCTCCATGTTTATGTTGATACTCCATCAGCATGGCTGATATATTCTGTTTTCTCTTCTTTTGCTGCTATCTGTCAAAGTGTCAATATTAGGCATTTGTGAATCTGACAAATTGATTGCTAGAAAACATTTATAATCTGATGCTTTGTTTGTTTAGCAGATTATATTTCATCCTAGGTTTTTTCTTTTCTTTGTCTGTTATCTGTCAAAGTGTCAATATGATAACCTCACCTCATTGTGTAATTTTTTTTCACACAGTGGATTCTTCGGAAACTCCAACTCCGGTTGAAACTCCAACTCCAGTTGACAGTAACCAGAATTCAACACCTTCTACTGAAGAGGCAGCCACAGAAGTAAAGACAAGAAGGAAAAGTGATCCAGCATGGGGATATTGTACACAGATCACTGAAGGAGGTAAAAAGAAGATAAAATGCATGTTCTGTAACATGCTGTTTGCAGGAGGAGGGATCCATCGTTTCAAGGAGAATTTAACCAAATATGGTGGTAATGTCTTTCGCGGTGAACTGTCCGCACTGAGTATACAATGCAGTGACGGTAATGTCTATTGTCAATTGTGAAATCAATTCAACATATACAAGTTTTGCTTATTTAACATCATATCTAAATTGATAAAAAAAATTTCAGAATTGGTGCTAGACTTGGATGCTCTTGATGCTGATGCCATAGAAGAAAGTGATGAGATTTTGGACAATCAGAATTATGAAAGGCAGGAAGATGCATTTCATTATGGTGGTATTGTACTTAATGTTGGTGGAGCTACACCTGAAGATGAATGGGATTCCCTGAATTTTTATTGAGTACCATCTACCATGTGTTTTGTTGTGTGTTTGTAACTTTGTATCTTTTTAGCACGAACTTGTTTGGAGCTTTTAGCATGTCAGTATGTTATCACGCACTTGATATTTTGTATTAAAGAACCTGCGAGGTTGCGTTGCTGACTCGCTGTGAGCCTGTGATTCTAATTTCTATGATGTATGAACTATGTATGAACTATGAAGATGAACCTTATGTCATTGTTATCACGCACTTGATGTTTTGAATTTAAGAACATGTCATTTTATATATACATATGTATGAACCTTATGGTTGTACAATTAAATTGTGTTGTTTACCGTCTGTCAATTATTAATTATGGCATATATATATACCGGTTCAAAGTATTTGTGACCGGTTCAATTTGTCCGGTCCAAAACAATTGAACCGGCGGTTTAACCGGTTCTAAATGGTTGAACCAGTGAACCAGTGAACCGACGGCCTCGCCGGTTCGATTACCGGTTCGGTCCTAATAACTTGGCCACTAAGTACTGGCAGTTGAGTAGTAACTCACTTCGTCGTAAAATATAAGAAGTTTTAGATCTGAGCAGGAATATTAAGAAAGTTTATAGAAGCTATGATTGGTTGAGAAGAGAGAAGGTAAGAAACGTTAGTGGTGAAAGTTTATAATTGATTGGAGAGAGAATATAGGTGCAGAAGTTGTTATATTTTGGGACAAATTTTTGAATGTTAGAAGTTTTTATATTTTGGGATGGAGGGAGTATTTTTTTTGAAGTGAAATACGTACTCTATTCAATATTGTCAATATTTTTTAATATTTTTTTTCATAATAATTATGTATATTGTATTTCAAATGCGGAACCATGTTGGAAGACATTCCTTCGAGGGATCAGAATCCGTTTATGCAGAATTGTTACTTGAGAAATGGTCCTTCTGTAGCTCATAGAAATGGTCCAACAAGAAACCCCGGGCATCTTGAGGGTTTGGCACACGAGGATTTGTGATCAGTCCAGTTTTCCACTGTTAGTCTGCCATTCATATCATGTCCCAATCTTCACAGTGACAAACTGACAGTTATTATTAATTGGTCCCATAATACAAAGAAAAGCACACAGAAGAATCCTCTTATGAAGACAAAGTACAGCCATGAGAATTGAGAAAGAACACAGTGTAAAGCAACCTACATTATTCAGAAGAAAGTGAAGTACCCAAGTACAGATTACAGAGAGATACACATACATACAGATATGCAGATACACAAAATACATAAATTACAGATATATGGACATGAATGATTGAGCCGATGAGATGTGCGTGCTATGTCGGGTCACAAGAATCCAAAGTGTCTTACATTATTTGGCACTCAATCGCATGCGCCTCTGCAGTGATTAGTGGCTACAACAACACAAGAATCCAAAGATGGAGCTTGAGCACTGCTGCTCTGACGATAGATGCTGAAAGTTAACAGGAGAAGATTCCCCAGCCACCACCATCACCAGCAGCTTTTGTTATCTGATCTCCTTCTAGCCCATCTCATTGTAAAGTTACTGTCAGAGAAGCTTCGCATGCTGTTCTTGCCCAAGAACAATAATCTAGTCAGAGTTTCACATCCTGTCCTTTATTCACAAGACCAATAATATAAGTCAAGAGAGTTTGTTCCAATCAGAACATGCGTGGAGGCTAGCTACCTGTATTTTAAAACAGCAACTGATGATCACTCTTGTGCATTTACTACTATATAATCTCATGCTAAGTTGATCCATCGATCAACTTGGCTGAAAAGATTTCCCTAGAAGAAAAAAAATGGCGCCAATATACTGCAGAGTTGTGGTCGATCGGGTGGTCTTTGCTTCAGGCTTACAGAGTTGAAAAAAAAAATCCATTGGAGGCTATATACGACTAAGTACTGATCCTAGTAGAGTAGTGGAGCTAGTAGTAGATTAGTAATATAATTGAGTTGGTCAATTGCACCCAGTGACACTAGTTTTGTCTCTCTTCCTTGCTGCATGCAGATCCCGATGCATGCCATGCATTAACTTGAGTGCTAGCTGCTATTGCAGACTGCAGCTGCAGTTTTTGTTACTGATCAGTAGAAGTTTCTGAAGCAATTAAAGACAGTCAAGTTTATTCTCCAACCTGTAGCCCAGTGCTGTCCCTGCTCTGAATGTATGGACTGCATTTGTATTTTAAGCCAGAAATGGTGAGCAGCTGGTGGCCATATTATTGCACATGCACGCATGTTAGCCTTAACTTGATCGATATGTGTAAAGGAGAAAGAAATGTAGAGACAGAGAGAGAGAGATGTGGAAGAGAGAGAAGGAAACAAAACATGCAACACGTTGGTTTGGGTCACTACATGCCACATGTGCAGGAAGATACCATGTGTCTCCTCCATTGGGCAGCAGCTGGCTTCAGCATGCGTGCTCGACTGATTCATCTTCTTGCACAGGCAGAGGATCTCAGTGATCAATCGAACATATATGAAAAAGAAAATTCAGAAATATACACTGTAGTAGTAACTGAATATTCAGACTTACAGCATAATATGGAGTAATTCAGTAAGAAGATTCAGAATTATTTAGACCAATGGTCATGCGTAAGGAGCTCTTCTAATTTTCTATGGTGAATATATATTGAATTGAAAGCCACGAGAACTGAAAATTCAGAATTATAGGAAATAAAAAACGATTCGACCAAACATCTGAACGAATGCAGATTAATTTTCTACCCTCTCTTATGTTACAGGAATGACATCAAGTACATGATCATTGTGAGAAAGAAAATAAGCTAGAGGAAGAGTGATGCTGAATTTGCTGCTGATCATGTCATGTACAATATTCAATCAAGTATTGAAGTGCATGAATGGCTGAATTGATTGGTAATTAATTAGTTCACTTTGTTGCAGTATTGCCGGATCTCGCCGGGTGGGCCGGTGAGCACGTCGAGGTTGCCCATCTTGACCATGGCGGCGGCGAACTTCTGCGACCACAGCTTCCGGTTGGCCGCGTACTGCGCCACGAGCGCCGCCGTGTCGGCGCGGTCGATCAGCGACTGGTCCGACGTGAATAGCACCTCCTGCGTCTGCACGTTCTTGTAGTACTGGTTGTCAAGCTGCAGCGGCGTCTTGAAGTCGAGCTGCACCACGCGGTCACGGCGGCCCGTCGCCGCTGGGCACTTGGCGCGCGACCGCACGCCGAGCGTCACGTTCATGGTTGGGTCGATCTGCGGGTAGAGGCGGCCGGAGAAGGAGGAGCAGTGGGAGCGACCGATGGAGTGGGCGCCGGAGAGGGTGACCATGTCGTCGGCGGTGAGGTTCTTGGTGGCGAAGCGTGCGACGAGCTGTGTGAGGTTGAAGGAGCCGGGCGGCAGGTTGGAGATCGCCTCGGATGCGTTGGAGACGCGGCCGTCGAGGCGGCCGGCGGGCATGGCGAACTTGATGCCGCCCATGATGCGGGCCGCGTCGCGCGCCGCGAAGGCGACGATGTCGGCGCAGGAGACCACGCCGGGGCAGCGGCGCTCCACGACGCGCTTGGCGCGGTCGATGACGCCGAAGCCGCGTAGGCTGGGGAAGTTGGGCGGCGCCATCTTCTCCACCGTGCCGTTGCTCGCCGGGTCGGCGTCGAGCAGCACCGACGCGTCGCACCCCTGCATTGCATTGCACATCATCCCCATCAGCAGCTAATTGCGCAAACGAACTCAACAAGATTAGTCGCAGCATTGCGAATTTGCAGTGCGAGTTGTCAGTTGTTGCTTACCCTGACGAAGCAGTCGTGGAAGAAGAGGCGGATGAGGCCGGGGCCATTGCCGGCGTCGTTGCGGATGGCGCCATGGACGATCGTCTGAATCAGGTCCTCAGCTCCGGGGCAGGAGTTGTTATAGTACCCCACCTGCAGCCCCGCCGCAGCCGACGCCGTCCCCGCCGCGTAGCCAAAGAAGATCGCCGCAGCGACGAGCAGAGGATACGATCGGTGGCGAGCACCGTCGTCTCTGTTACCAGCGGCCATCATCAAGCTAGCTTAGCTTAGCTAGAGTAGTATCTGCCCTAGCTAGCTAGCTGATGATCCCAATTAGCACTGAGGTGAGCTAGACGAGGAGTCTTAACTGACAAGCTAACTAGTGTAGTGAAGCAAGTGAAGGTGAGGTGACTAGGAAGAAGAAGAAGAAGATGGTCATCGATTTATATGTATCAGCCATGATCCAAGAGGGAATTAGTATAAGCTAATAGTAGCCAGTGACCTGCACTGGGTAAGCAAGCTAGCAAGCTAAGCTGCCGCAAGTGTTGATGCTAGTGATGGAGCTGAGCTAGGTAGCTACTGATCGAGCTGGGAACATGGCCAGTGTGTCATGAGGAGAGACGAACATGGGGTCAGAAGTTGACCGGCGGCCTCTGGTGAGCGAGGCTGACACTACTGACAGTGTGTGTGTTGAAGTGCAGTGCATGGTTAGGTGACTAATTAATTAAACCCCAATTAATTTAGCAGCAGCTTGCTGCAGCCTGCATCATGTTAGTTACGGTAATTGTCTTGTTAACTGGGAACCACGGTTGCTGACCTGCAGGCTAGCTAGCTGCAGTGTCGTCGTCGTCGTCGGCGGTGGCGGCGATGGGATGGATGGATCTGGACTGAAGATGTCTGAACTTTCGTGCACATTTCGAACTCCGGATGAGCATCATCTCTGAACTGGTGATCCATGAAAGAGCACACATCATCGAATGAAAACGACGAGGATGGATGCGTCAGTCGATTTGGCAGGGCATGTGTATAAATCCAGAGCTACCTAGCAAGCACGCAAGCACTCACTAAAATTAATTAAAGAGTGATCGATTTGTTCATCCCTGCTAGAACTTGCTAGCAAGGGAACAGGGCTAGCTTGCATTGATTTCGTCAGTTTCAGCATCACTCATCACTGTCTTCACTTGAGATCCAACGTAACTCCTGCTCCAATTATGATTTATATATATAAATCATGCCAATGTATGGTCGTGGCACGATCAAGATGGATCCAGCAGTCAGAATCAGAAGTAAGAAAAATGTTTTAGTTTGATCTTGTGATCAGGTCGTGCTAGCTCTTCTACAATTGGGCTTTTCCTTGACCGACAGCACGGCCCATCAAAGCCTAACGGGCTAAATCCAATGCTTTTTAGGCCATAACCAATGCTTTATTAGACTTTAGGCCCGAACATAATAAAACCCTCCATCAAACCCACTACTTTTCGAATTTGGCCCTCGACCTGAATTCGTCATAAACTTTCGGCCCATAATCTCTCCAAACTGGCCCACAGAGGCAGCCTGTTTCTGTATAAATTCAGGCCCATCTCGACTCGCTGAATTTGGAATTTTTTTGATTTTTATATTTATTTATTAAAAGATTTGCAAAAGTAGATTTTTGTTTGAAAAAATTGCAAAAATAGACTCCCACCGCCCTCTGGGAGGGCGGTTTTTAAAAATCGCCTATCCAGAGGGCGATTTTATGACGTGGCTGACGGCTATCGGGCTCTCGGCCGACGGCCGTCAGCCATTTTACGGGCGGCCCCCGGGCCTCCTAAAAACCGCCCTCTCAGGGGGCGGCAAGGGGGCCGCCTGCGAAATGCCCCCTGGGGCCGGCCTCCCTCCCCGCGCGCCCGCGTCCGCGCCCCGCCCTCGGCCCCGCGCCCGCGCGTCAGCGCCATCGGCCCCGCGCTCGCGCCCCGCGGCCGCGCCTCGGCCCCGCGCCCGCGTCAGCGCCCCGCGGCCGCGCCCTCGGCCCCGCGCTCGCGCCCCGCGCCCGCGCCCGCGCGTCAGCGCCCCGCGTCCGCGCCCTCGGCCCCGTGCTCGCGCCCCGCTGCCGCGCCCTCGGCCCCGCGACCGCGTCCGCGTCCGCGTCCCGCGCCAGCGCCCGCGCCCCGCGCCCTCGGCCGCGCCCGCGCCCGTGTTTTTTGCAGGCGGCCCCCTTGCCGCCCTCTGAGAGGGCGGTTTTTGGGAGGCCCGGGGGCCGCCCGTAAAATGGCTGACGGCCATCGGCGGGGGGCCAACGGCCGTCAGCCACGTCATAAAATCGCCCTCTAGAAGGGCGATTTTTAAAAACCGCCCTCCCAGAGGGCGGTGGGAGTCTATTTTTACAATTTTTTCAAACAAAAATCTACTTTTGCAAATCTTTTAATAAATAAATATAAAAATCAAAAAAATTCGCTGAATTTGTGCACTATATTGAGTGTCCAAAAGAAGAAATGAGCACTGTTACAAAGAAATCATTGAACAACTTACTTTACATTTTTCTTTGATAACAGAAATGGTTTATATCTCTAACCTTTGTTGTTCGCCACACGAAGTGCTTTACATGTACAAAATGGAGCGAAGCAAACTTGTACAGTAGTAAAATTATGAGGAATTAATTATGTACTAGTAATCCGATAGAATAGGTGTAGCTGGCAGCGTTGGGGACGAAGCAGATCGTCCTCACCTCGTTCACATATATGTCGTATTGTATCGGAGTACATGGTAGAATAGCACTCTATTTAATAAAAATAAAACTGTCAGTGAGACGTAAGGCACGAAGGATATATATAGACTGGTGACGTAAGCGAGGACCAACCAGCTGACGTGGATATATCGATTTCACAGTCCTACTTTTGCTGCGGTAAACAAGGCATTTTCCTGAGCTAAAAGCTTAGAGAAGACACGAGACAGAGAGCTAAACACTAAAGACCCATCAACGCCAAATTTACCCGTTCACATGAGCAGGCGCACGACAATACGATCTTGTGTGGGCCCAAAAACATCGATTGAACCACAAAAATTTACCCTTCTTAATTTAAAATTGATGTTCAAATTTAGGACACATCTTAGTGCGCTAATTATATGCCTCCTGATGTGCTGGGAAAGCGTGTGAATGTGCGCTAAGATGATATGTTGTAATAAAAAAAAATTTATAGGTAAAATTTTTAAATCTGTTTTCTACGATTTAAAAATCAATACTAGAAAATAAACTTAAAACCCTCAAAATCAATAGTAAAATTAAGTACCAAAATTTAATTTTAGCTACCGCTGATTCTTAAGGACAAATATGTAGTCAAGGACATTTTGGTATTTTTCTATCCCTCCTATCCCTTGTACATAATATATTATCCTTTAGGGCTAAGTCAATGTAAGTTTATTCTCCAAATTTCTTTCCTGTTATAATTAACGCTACTAATAATAAGCTACTAGCTTCATTCTAAAATATAAGAATTTCTTGGTTGTTTAGTAAATACTAAGGTTAGATCAAAAGATACCTTTGTAGTCAATTCAGTTGTCAATTGTTGAATTTTGAATTGTTTAGATTCCCTTTTAAGGGTATGCTCAATGTATATGGCCTAACTTGGTTTTATGATGGGTCCCAGGTGAATCCCACTGCACTATATTATTATCCTCACGGGCGGATGCATCCAACGATGGTGGCGGCGCTCGCTGGCGGATCTTCGGCGGCGGTGACACTCACGGGTGAATCCAACTATGGCAGCTCCATGCAAGTGCACTTCTTCTCCTTTTCTATGGCAGCAAGCAACTGTATTGGGAGAGAGATAGTAGCAAAACCATTGGAGAGACAAGCTTGTGGCCGGTCCTTTAGTTGCTCTCAAAATACAAAAATTTAGTTATAGATATAATACATTCTATAACTAGTTTTTTTTATTTTAAAATAGAGAGAGTATATGGCTAGCTCTTACAAAGAACACCTATAAAGATGACCTCCACGATGTATAAGTAATCCATATAGAGCATAATACCCCCTCATATTGCTACATTATGGATACCCTAAGTATCTTATTGGTTTTAGAATTATTGAAATAATGAGAATCGTAAAAATTAATATAGAAATGTTTATATTATAGTATAAAATTTAAATTCTAGAACTAAATATATTTTAGAACAGAGGAATTAACAAACAATCATGACCCGTGATGTGCAGCTTGTGCGTGACTCGTAGCGATGACCCCAGCAGAACGATCAAGTCATCCTTAGTGGAATATCAAACCAAAGTAAAAGATATAGCCACACCACTGCTAAATAAAAAAGTAGTACTGCTTTTCTTGGTTGAGCTCACCAACTCCACTAGTTACTGTTTGTACCAGAAATGATTTGTTTATTGAATGCTGATTTGAACCAAAGTATATTGTTCGGTTTCTACGGTGCTTGTCAGTTTCATTCCGGAGACAATTATAGTTTGGCTATTGAAATGGAACGTTCAGTACCGACCGATACCGCTGTACTGTTAATATAGTAATTAATATAGACCTTTTAGATAATATATATATATATATATATACTATTATATAATATTTTATTAAAATTTTCGCAGGTAATTATATTTAAAAAGGTAGTAATGAGAGAACAATACAATATAGGTAAATAAGTTTACAGCTAAATACTCCCTCTATCCACAAATGTAAGCATTTCTAGACTTTTTTTTTTGGGAGAGATGAAAGATGATAGGGAAATAGACTTTTATTCTCCATATTAAAATGATGGATGGTTAGGAGTGAGACGGGTTGTGGGTAAAGATGGAAAGATAAATAGATGAACAATGATTGTGGAAAAAATAGTACTATATGAATACACATATTTATGGATAAATTTTAAATGCTTGTATTTGTGGACAGACGGAGTACTACTTTTTGGGTCCAAAACTTATTTTATAAATAGATATTTGAAAATTTTTAGTCTAAAAATAGACCCTTAGATTAGTGCCGAGGAAGCCGCGTTCACCCTGTGACCTGTGGTAGGCAAACTAACATGACTGCTGACATGTTTGAGGGTCGGCGCCTAGGATATACTGGCGATGAACATCGTGTGTTACACCAAGTCCTATATTTTACTCTAGCAAATGATAGCAAATTTAAGCTACCTAGTAGGCATATTAAATTTTAGGTGTGTAACCATAGAAAATTCATAGCAAATGATAAGGGTGTATAACGTGTTGGTGTCAATATCCTTGGCGCCGACCTCTTGCTATGCTTGTAGCCACGATGGCTGAGCTAGAAGAGGTGGTGCGGAGGTGGCAGAGGACCCAGCAACAATGCACTCTCAATCTCAATCTAATGATGGAGGTCGAGGAGATCGCAAAGAAGAGAAGTTGCGATTTTGGTGGAGAACTCGATCTTGACTTGGGCGAGACTTAGTGACCGGATTAAGGGGATGGGATTACCGATAACGGTTGGTAGTCTCCAACTGCTAGAGATGACACCTCGTCTTTAACAGGTGATAGTTCCTAACTGTTATATATGACACACATCTCTGACGGATGATAGTCTCTAGCTGTTACATATAACCCCTCATCTATAACGGATTAAGGTTACAATATATCGGTTTGTAAATACCACCGGCCTCTTAGAGATAAGGGGTCATATATAATGGTTCGTTCTTCTTAGCCAAATCTAGAAACGGCCTGTTAGAGATAAGGTGATCTCAAACGGTTCAAATCAAACCGTTAGAGATGTTGAGTTTTGCAGTAGTGATATAGAGCAGTGTCAGTGCTCCACCTCAGTTAGAGTGAATGGTATTACTTAGGTATGTCACGTAGAATAAAAACAAAGATAGCACTATAGTTTATTAAGAGAGAGAGGCAAGACTTATGCCTTGAATGAGACCCAGCTTTAACTAAAATCCAATGAAAGAAGACTCAATCAAGTTAGCACTGGGGCATAAAGGTAGTGCCTAAGTGTTAATTGAAAGAAAAATAGGGAGGGACATATAAGTCATCCCATTGGACAAAAAAAATAACTAAAATTTATTGAATGGGCCTACTATTCGACATTATGCTTTGTAAATTAAAGGTAGTGTGTTCACTTATTTCTTAAGTGACGTAGAATAGACACCATAAGTAGTATCTTGTATTGGCACTGCTCTTAGAATTCCCCTCCGTTTAAAATGGATCGGTATTTAAACCATGCATGTTTGTATGAGAATACTTACTAGGGCTGTTGGCCCACATGGGAGAGACATGGGAGGGGGAAGTCGGCTCACTGACGAGCTCGGGGCCGATGGCTACGGCGCCCCGGGGACGAGCTCGGGGCCGATGGCGATGACGCCCCGGGGACGAGCTCAGGGCCGATGGAGAGATGACCCTCCGGGGAACTGACGTGGCCGATGACCCACGCGTCCCCAGGGAATGTGGGACCCCCTGTCCCATTTCGCCGACAGTGGCCCCTGGCCCTGTTGCTCGGCCGGAACCGCTTCGGGCAGGAACGGGGCCACGTCCTTGAAAAAAAGAGGGGACGCTGGGTCCGCCTGGTTCATCTTGAGCCGGTGGAGCTTGACGTCTTTGGTGCTTTAGATGGGATATACGCCCGGGACTCCGGCGTCGCCGTCGAGTTCTTCGTAGCAACCCTCCGGCCGGAGACCGCGGCAGCAGACAGGTGCATCGTCCAATCGAAGGGCGCCACCGAGCCTGTCGCCGACGAGGACTCCCGCGCCTGGTCCGAGATGGAGGCGCGGGTGAAGGAGACACTCTCCCGAGAGGAAAGCGTCTGGGCCCAAGAGGCCGGGCTCGCGTCTCGGGGGTGTGAGTTCGCCGCGCGCGAGGAAGTCGCGGAGGTTCGCGAGGAGGCGCGGGAGGCCGTGGTCGAGTCCGCTGCCCCAGAGGCAGGGTCCCTCAACCGCGGCGAGCATCTTGTAGAGCCGATGCCTGACGAAGAGGTCGAGGAAGACGCCGGTTTCCTTCTGACGCCATCCGCGGCCGCCTTCGGGGCCCGGGGGCCCTCCATGCCCCCGAGTGCTCCCCTTCTGACATCGCCCGGGGTCCGGTCAGAAGTACACCGGTGACCGCGCCCCGTGCGATCCGGGTCTCGCTCGTGCTTGCGCTCCGGTTTGGCCTTGGTTTATTGTGTTGTCCGGAGGTTGCTGGTGTTCGGGGCCTCGTGTCCGGGAACGCCGAGTACCGGGCGTCGTCCGACAGCGAGATCCAGCATCTGCGAACAGCCGTCGGGCCTATGGCCCCTGTCCGGGCCCTGGGGCAGCCGCCAGCCCCGGGAGCTCGGTCCCCGGGGGCAGCGAACGCGACGGTCGCCCGCTCCGGGAACCTGGTTCTCCTGGGCGCGAGCCTCTGGACGCGAGCCTTGTGGAGCGACAAAGTTCGCAGGTTCGGCCCCCGCCCGTCTTCTGGATCCGGGGGCTCTCCGCGCCCCCGGGCGCCGATGGGGCATAGCGAGGCCGCGAAGACGCTTTTGATTCGCCGGGAGCCCCTCGGGAACTAATCCTCCTCGAGCTCAGGCTCGCCAGGCAGCTGGGCGTCCTGTGCCTCGGTGGTTGCCGGGGAGGAGCCGGCCAGGCCGGGCTCCACAGCCCGCGTCGAGGTTCGGAAAGCCTGCCTAAAACCTCCGGAAAGAACCGATCCCGAGGCTAGCCAGCGGGGGCACCGGAGCCGCTGGGACCCGGGGCACCACTCAGAGGGGCTCCACCACGGTCCCGCGAGCTTGACAGCGCCCCGGGGTTAGCCCAGGATCCGGTAACTCGTCGGTAGAGAAAGGATGTTTATACAGATAGATTTGCTCGATGTGCCTAGAGATGGAGCTCGGACTCGCTTCCCTCGTGAGCCCGAGTCCGGCATGTGCTCGGGGCCCGGGGGCCCCGGCCGTCATGCGGATATGTGTCCGGGACCCGGGGGCCCCGGACTGAAATACGATTTGATATATGCCGGGTTCCGGGGGCCCGGGCTTGAAATATGGGGTGTGAGACGACCTTCCGGACGCATTCTCGCCAGGGCGGTGCTGTCCGGGCTATCGCGCCCTATTCCGGGTGTCGCGTTCCTAGGCTCGCACTCGCCTTGGCGAGGGCTGCCCTGGTTCGGCACCTCGGTGTCGGGCCCAGGGCACGGATTCGGGAATCCGTGCCTCGGCTCGAATATGTGCCCGGGGCCCGGGGGCCCCGGACTGAAATACAAAATGTGAGACGACCCTCCGGACGCATTCTCGCCGGGGCGGTGCTGTCCGGGCTATCGCGCCCTATTCCGGGTGTCGCGTTCCTAGGCTCGCACTCGCCTTGGCGAGGGCTGCCCTGGTTCGGCACCTCGGTGTCGGGCCCGGGGCACGGATTCGGGGATCCGTGCCTCGGCTCAAATATGTGCCCGGGACCCAGGGGCCCCTGACTGAAATATGATTCGATATGTATTGTCAACATGTGCCCGGGCACGAGGCCCTGGTAAGGACATGGACCATATCGGGATGACTTCCCCGAACCTGCCCTTGCCGAGGCAGTGCCGTCCGGGTAGCCACGCCCTGTTGAGGCTGTTCCGGCTCGGGAGCGGGGTTCGGACCGTCCGCCTAAGGGCCGGACCGTCCGAGGCGCTACGATCGGACCGTCCGCCATGGGGACGGACCGTCCAAATCGCCTCGATCGCGCTTGGCCCGCTAAGGTTCTTGCCGGAAGTACTTGACCTGTTTGGCCAAGCTTTGGACGGCACGGCACTCCGAGAGATCGTGCGAATCCGTCTCGTGGACGGTGCACCACTTCGGAGCCGCTGCCGGCGGAGGAGGCGCGCGCGCGGGCCTTCGCCGCTTGTCGCAATTGTCGTCCCCGCGGGCCCGGGGGGCGCCCGCAGTCGCCAAGGCATAGGCCCTGGCGGCCGCCTTGGACTTCTGGCGCTTCCTCCTGTCTCGACGCGACGCGGAGCATGAGGACTCGCCGTCTTCTTCAGGGCCCTCGTCAGGGGCCTCAGGGCATGGCCTGTTCCATGCCCGGGCCTCCTCCTTGCGGGCGCAGAGGTCGGCGAGGCTGAATAACTCAGCCGTGGTCTGGACGTCGCGGGTGCCCAGCTTCTCCAGCATGCGCTTGTCGCGCACTCCTGAGCGGAAAGCGTGGATAACAGCGTGAGGAGCAATGTGGGGGATAGTGTTACGGACCTGGCTGAAGCACTGCAGGAAATGCCTCAGGGACTCGTCCCTGCCCTGACGCAGGTCGTGGAGGTCCGCCTCGGTCTCAGGGCGCGGGAAGGTGCCCTGG